>VDFB02000015.1:201565849-201639646 GCA_007258455.2 Sequoia sempervirens | reverse complement strand
TTTATCTTGTTGATATATTATGATTCATTGATATACATATTAATTCATTTTTTTGTAAGTGATGTAAATTATATAATTAGTGGATTCTATTAAATTATTTTGGAAATTGAGGAATTATAATTAATAAGTGTGATATTTTTGAATCCTTAAAGCAAGAGAGTCATAGCAATGCAAAAATTGTTGGTTTAGGAGGAAAATATGCCTATGACACACAAATAAGTGGGGCTAAAATTAGGATGTGAGTGGGAATCTCATAATTTAAATAATAAAATTATTTAAATGATTTGTGCATGTGAAGAGTTGTAGTCATGTAACACATGTTGCAATGTGGTAAAAGTGAGGGATTAATTTGAATATTTAATTTGAATTATTTTGAGACATGTGAAGGAGAATTAATTAAATAAATGATATTTATTTAATTAATTGGTAAGGTGATTAAGTGGAATAAATGGGATAAGTGGGATAATGTAATGACCTAGGGTAAAATATTACAAGATGTCTTACAAGGTCATGTATCGACTAGGTAATGTTATGACATGGACAATTTTGGGTGTCTGCACATAGAGCTACTGATTGCAAAAGTCAGATGATAAATAGATTCAATACTGGTAGAATGGTTCAATCCTTCAATGGCTATTGTTATACATGCAATATATTTGGACATAAGGCTAACTAGTGTAGATCAAGAATGAATAGAAGTCGGGTTGGTCAAGAAAATGTTGTATGCTACAATTGCAACAAGCTTGGACACATTTCAAGATTATGCAGAAACAAGAATGGAAGGAAGACTAATCTGGAACTAAGGAATAATCTAGTGAAGAAAGTTGATCCTACTTAATCAGGCAAATTTCTTCTAGAGGCCATATCTTCTGCATACCATATCAAAAATTCACAAACGATATATCGTTGGAAAGGTATTTTTGTCTACTTTCCAGTGGTGTGCTCTATTTTTCTAGATTCTACTCCTATAATTGTTTATTCTCAATTGAAGTGGAAACCCTAAATTTTGGGTTTAGAGGTGCTTTCTTACCTTTCAGTTTGTTTCAGAAGCATCACTTTAGTTGATAGTTCATCATATATCTGCATTCATATTTTTTTGTCAGAAATATTTGTCCTAGATTGTTGTTCTTCTCTAATGGCTAACACAAGATTTGAGATTCTTAATCCTCACAACTATCATACATGGAAGGTCAGTATGCAGAGACTTCTCTAGTCTAAGGGACTTTGGTCCACCTTGAATGAAACTCAACCTAATCTCACCAGAGAATATGAAAAATTTCAACATCAGATCAAGTGTGAAGAGGCAATGGGGCTCATTGCTCTGCATGTCTCTACCTCTTTGTTCTTCCATATTGAGGGTGCCAGACTCCCAAGGAGGTTTGGGACAAGCTCAAGGATCTTTTTGGTTCTGTTAGTGATGTTCGAGCTTTGCAATTAGAGGCTGAACTTGCTTCACTTGTTGTAGATCAATTTCCTTCCATTGAAGACTACCTGTCACATGCATTGGTGGCAAGACCATCAAAAGGAAAGGGTATGCATAAGAGAAAATCAAAATCAGGAGATTCTTCTGAGTCATCATCTCAGCATAAGGAAGACAAGCCAAAGAGGGAGAGGCCCAAGTGTAACTTCTGCAATGGGCTTGGTCACATTGAGGATACATGTTTCAAGAGAGAGATACATGAGCTTTGACAAATACTTAGAGATCACAATATCTCTCTCCCATCAACTACAGTCAAATCTCCTCACTCCCCCTCCCATGAAGAGTCATCATCAGGTATTGTTGGCATTGCTACTGGTGACAATCTTGGAAAGGGGAATGCTTTGATAACTACCTTGGTTGATAACAGAGAAGGATGGGTACATGACTCTGGTGCTTCCCAGCATGTCACTTCTTCCCAACAACATATTTTGTGGGATACTCTGCGACCTGCCTCCTTTGATCGAATGTTCACAGCAAATGCAGATATTATCTATGTTGCTGGTATCTGTGATGTTGCTCTTGATGGAAGGGTATTGGAAAATGTTGTCTACATTCCTCAGATTGCTCATAATTTGTTGTTTATTTATCAACTTGCTCAGGAGGGATTGAAAATTGAGTTCACTTCCGATCTTGCTATCTTCAGAGATAGGTTTGATGTCCTTGTTGCCTATGGTCAACCTGATCATCATTCCAAGGTATACAAGTTCACCAAATATTGGGATCAAGCTCAACCTGTTCCTAACTCTCCAAACTCAAGGGTAGGAAGCACATCATCAACTCCTCCTCTTAAGGGTTGTGGCGGTTGGCTTGACTTGGCTCTTTGCATGGCACCATCTTCTTCCTTTGACACCTCTCAGTTGAGTTTTTTTTTAGCAGGGATGGATACCTTTACTTCTTCAGACTTGTGGTACTTGGATGGGTTCTCTTTAGGTCTATCTGACTTGGCTGATCAGTTTCACACTGGTCTTGAAGACATTCTAGAAGGGACTACTCTCCTTTATGGGAGGGCTATCTAGTCCACATCTTCTGATCTTTTGTATATATGTGATGGTTGTAGTCCTTGGGGGGATAATGTTGAGTCCTCCAAACTTCACTCTTCCATCTTTCTTGCTTTTTATCTCCTTTTAGGGGAGGGGTTTTCTTCCCACTGGGTTTTCCCCATTTCTCCGGTTATGGGAGATCTTTTGCATCTTCATGTATGTAGGTTCCTAACATGGCCTTGTAGTCGGGACCCATCTTCATTACCATCTTACATAATCATTTCATTTTCCTCCCTAAGTTGAACTTATGGGGGGGTGTTAGTGTAATTAATTAATTATTACACTAGCATAAGTTAACTTAGGTCTTGCATTTAATTAATTAATTCCTAGGTTGCATTATTAGAAATAAATCTTTTAAGATATAGGATAATATTTCCTTCCTAGATTGTAGGATAAGATCTCTTCTTGATCATATCTCATCTTTCAAAAATCATCTAGATAGGGTTTTCTTCTTACCTATATATTCAGGCATCTTGCTCATTTGTAATATATCTTTTTCATCAATATAGAATCTTTATTTTTCATTCCATTGTTGCAACACTTCTTCATGTGGTTGATTATCTTTCATGGCTAAAGTCCTTCATTGAAGATTCTGGAGCTTCAGGGGCTGTGCATGCATTCATTATTTCTACAATTAATTTCAAATATTAGAACACCTATAGGAATTGACATTTTTCTAAAAATTCAAGAGGACTTGGGATTACTTAAAGGAAATGCACATATTGTGCAGTTAGTGTGTGTTATCTATAGGTTTCCAATGAAGTTGTGTGAAGTTTTGTGGGTCTTGTGTATTGGAGACTTATCAAATCGAGTATCTTTTAAATTGCACCAAACAACACCACACTATTTAAATGATGAAAAAATGATGAGGAAAGTTTATTCACTGTCATAAGAATGAAAATACATCAATTTTCTACTGATAACATCTTCTCACAATAATGCACAACTATTGTGCAAAACTTGAGAAATTGCAAATCAGAAGCTACCGTTGAAAACCCAAATCACACATCCAACTCCAAACTTCAAGATGTTGTTTTAGATAGAAAAACACATTAAGGAATTATTTGAAAATAATTATTTTTTTTTTTAATAACAAAAACACCAATTGATAACCCAAATGCAATCAAACATCAGATTTCCAAATTGTACTAAATAGTGAAATCGGGCATAATGAAACTTTAGCTATAATCTTTAAATTCATCATAAATCATTGAGCCAATGGAAAAAGCATGACTTGCTACTGGTATTACAATTTTTAAAACATTAATTTTATGTTCATGATAACAACAAACAGTAACCAAAACCCTGATGTAATTTGCACAATGAAGATGGGCAAACAAACCCACAAATTGCAACCAAAACACTATATTTTCAATTACAAAATCACCAAAACTATAAATAGAGTTTGGGTAGCATAAATACATGAATAAAACCTGATAAAAAATCTACCAAACTTATAACAACAACAAAGTAAATCCATACAAAAAACTAAGCACTCCAAACCATTATCTCTGCCAACTGCTTGATGAAAATACCACAATGAAACAACCTTCAGCACCAATGCAATTCCTAAGTGAAATTACGCCTGTAGACCCTTAGAGCCACTGTCCTTGAGTCCAAATCTCCTTGGTTTTCTAGCTTCTTAGATTATTCCCACAATGGTTTATCAACCTTTGCAGGTAGAGCGAACTCCCAGCCAAAATCTGCAACAAGAATCCAAAAAAGCAAGAAATTACGTTTTATATTTGTTGCCTTCTTCATGAAGCTTCTACCAAACATTGGATTCACGTCCAAATATTCCTCCCCAATTTTAGGTACTTACAAAAGTCATAAAATGCATTATAACACCTCTAAAATTAGCTTTTCATATTATACCACTTATAAGGCATCTTTTGACAACTCAAAATGCATTTTTTAAGGCACTTTCATGAGGTTAAAGTTTTTTTTCCAAAACTCACAACCCACCTGTGTTGGCACCACTAAATAATTAATACTTACTTGTCCTTTAGATAAAAATTGCACCAAGATAATATAAGTATTAAATAATATTATATTCCAATATTGTCCTGATACCTCCGACTTACTATTTTTGGATAATGGATACTTACTATTTTTAGTAAGTTCTATTTTTGAAAAAAGGGACATGACAAAGACAGTTGGTGAGTCCTCCAGACCATGTAGATCAGGAAGATCAGTGGGTTTCCTCTACATTTCCAAAACCTATTGTCACAACTATCATTAAAGGAAAGGTGTAGCCCAATGCTCCAACTATAGTTGATGTCTATGCACCCTTTGGACCCAACACTCGGACTTCAAAGAGGAAAAATGTACCTCTGGTAGCACCTCCTAATACATCTAGAAGAAGAAAGAAACAGAGAACATATAGAGATCAGAACTTAAGTGATGTTGTGGAAGAATAAATTGAACTTGGCTTAGAGGAAGAACAATTAAAAATAAAGAGAAGCAGTGTCTCTACCAATGGTGAAGGTGCCCACAAGAGGTTAGTACTGAATCAAAAAGGGATAGAATCAATGTTGTGGATTCCTTTGAAGAAGAGGAGATAGAAAAGGAGAAAGAAGCTTTCAAAATACATATGCACAAGAAGAAAGAGGAAAAGAAAATAGATGAAATCGCATCAAAGCCTAAGAAGAAGAAGTCCAAGACTCCTCTAGTAAGAGTTGTGTTTGTGTTTATCATGTTTACATTATGTTGATTATGTGTTTGCATTGTGTCTCTTGTGTGTTTTCTTTGTGTATTTGGTGTGTTTTCTCCATGTATTTTATATGTTTTTTTTGTGTATTCTGCATTTTTGCTTCATGTTTTCTTTGTATGTGGTGTTTTTGCTTTATGTATTCTTTTAAATGTAATCAATCGATTGTTCATCAAGTGCTTTATATATGATTGAATCTTTCCTTGTTTTGTGTGCATGTTTGTTTGAACATTTTGGATTGATGGGATCCTAAGTTGGGGGCTTGCACACCCCTCAACTTGGTGTCATCTTGTCTCTTCAGTGTTTCAATATGGATATTTATTCCTTAAGTGTAAGTATGAACATAATATAATCCTCTCACTAAAGTGGGGGTTGAATGCAACATCATAAATTTTCACCCCTAACAATTTCACGCTACCTTGACACCTTATTTTTCCTACAACATTAATTATAATAATAATATTTTATTCATTTTGGGGCCAAATTGATAAAATACATTTAAATCCTCGACATCTCAATAAGTTTGAGCAAAAAAAACCCATTCAAGAGTGTGGGGTTCCCTTGACCTTAATGGGTCCCTAATTCAAATTTGAAATTTTGTGTCATTCTTTGGTGGTTTAAAAAGATCCTAGGCCGACCTATATTCAAAAAGATCAATCAGGATGCATATATAAATAAGTTTTTACTCTCATTTGAATATCTAAGCACTATTATGATCTATCATCCAATTATTATGGAGAAGTCTTGAATTATCCTCTACATGCTATCTACAACAATCTATTATTTTTTTGAACTAACATTTTGTAGGTCTATCAATCAATAAAGGCATCCATCAATCAACACTTGTGGAAACTTATGGTGTGACATTAATTCATCATGGATTTCATACCAAAGGTAATTGTCAATTATCATTTATCATTTTAGAAAATTATGATTATTTTGGCCTCTACTCGACCTATGATATGCCCTCTTGATCATCATCATTTTTTGTACATGGAGGTAGAAATACCAAAATAGGGTTTGACTTAAGCAAGACCCTATACAATACATCCTTTCCCCCTTTTTTCATGTGTGCAGGTTGGATCCAAAAGTTTCAACAACTAACAGCCATAGGAAACAAAGAGTAGACTACAACCTACATTTCAAAATATTTAGATCCCAAGAGGAAGCATCTCAAGTCAAGGGTACCCAACACCTCCATCCCTACAATTCAATCTCAAATTTTGGTCACATGCTCTTCTCTGTCACCATTTTCCAATTTGAGTCTATTTTGTTAGTTTTTGTTTTTGTTTGTGCGGTAAAATGTATTTTTAGATCTAAGGTTATATGTCAAATAGGCTTGTTAAAACACACATCAAATTCATCTTCCTTACAACTCAAAAAAGAAATAAACCCTAGGAGATTGACTCTCCCTTGTGGCAACAAGCTAATCATCAAACCTAGTTAATTTTGTGTCCAAATGTGAAGTCAAGTAGAAATAATCTAATCCTAGCAGGATCTAGGATCACTTTTCCTACTTCACAAGAAGTATTTTGGAAAATGAGATAGCCCTTCATTTAGCAAGACAATGAACACCCATAGCCAAGATTGTTATAAATCTACAGTTGTAGGAATGATTATCTATAGCCAAAGGAACAAAACTACAAGTGCCTATAGCTGAAGGAGCAATGCCATAGGTGAAGGAGCTAGTTCCTACAACCATGGCTTCAATCACCAATGAATCATTCATTTCAATAATATCTTCCATGGGAAATAAGAGGAAACTCAAGCATCATGGTGGAGGTTGAAGCGATCCTTTAGCAAGGATTTCATAAGTCATGTTTGCATGTCTCTATTATATTTGTTTCTTTCATTTATAGTTGAAATTTTTTATTAAGATTATAGTCCTTGCAAGTTTAATTATGATTTAGTTTCCTATTTATGTTTTTTTTGAAATAAAATAGTTTTCTTCCTATGTCCTAGGAATGTTTTGACACATGTAGTGTAGGTTGTTAAGAATCCAAACTATTTAAGGATGGTTAAAATGAGTTAATATATTCAAAGGATTTTGTGTAAATAAACAACAAAGGTTTTCTATCACTAGTTTGTATTATATTTTTTGAATTAAAATAAGACATTTCTTAGTTCAGTCAATGTTGTGTAAATGAGTAGTTAAGAGATTTTATTAGCATCTTGTGAGTAAAGAGAAAAATTTACCCAAGCAAGGGCCCACTTGATATAAAGTTGTAACTCTCTTGTTAAGTATTAATTATTGGTAATTTCGGTGGTTTAACTCAGATTTATTTCATGTAAAGAATTAGTTATTGACATTAGTAGTAGCAAATACTTGTAGAAACTACCGTTGAATTTATGTTTGGTTAGAATTCATAACATAAATTTCCTTTGAATTTTGATTTTATTTTTATACACATCCTCTTAGGAAAACTCTCAAAAATCCTTAAGTTGTACATAAAATGTAGGTACCATCCAAGAAAATACGTCCTTGGTTTGACATTGTGAATGTAGCACATCATAACTAATGAGTCACTTGATAAGGGATATCTTGATATGTTGAGTAGAATGCATGATTTACAACACCAAATTTACTAGTAAATGATGAGGCTAGAGAGTTAGCAAGTGAATAGAAAGTGAAAAGCTAAAAAGATACAAGTAGAAGTTATAAAAAATGGAAGGAAATGTCCTAGATGAAAAAATGCTAAATGATAGGGAAAAAGTGTTGATACACATATGTGGTAATTCATAGAAGCATTGCTTCATATAACATAAGCACTTATTCATGCAAAGTAAAACACCTATAAGAAAAATATGTTGTCCTGCAAACAAGGGGTTACAAAATTATAAATAATAATGAAATAACACAAGGAACCTACACAATAGACAACAATATGCCAAAAATTAGTAAGAGAAATGTTAGAAAAGAGACAAAAAAGATGGAAAAAGAAGAAATTACAAAAGTGTTATGTGAGTCAGAAGTGCTAAATTGGAAGCGTAAGTGCTAAAAATAATGGGTGGAAGCACTAAACCACTAACTTGCATGTGAAGACTCACAAAAATTCAAGAAAAATGATGAGGTTAGAAGATCACACATGCCATAATAAAGACGAGAAAAATAAGGGATAAAACACAAATATTCTAAAATTATTAATGAAACCTTTTACCTTGTTTCTTCTTTTCTCCTTTGATTGAACTAGAAGAAGAGCTAAACCCAATACTCTCTTGATGTGCTATGTGTGATGATTTGGTGGTGAAATGCAATTTCTTAATAATCATTAACTTGATATTGGTACAAGGATGATAGATCAATAAAATGATAATATAACTTGGCATGATATGAGAAGATAGATGTGAAAATGGGCAACATGTAGTTAGGATATGGGTAGTTATCATAATGGGATGGAAGGCCTCCAATTTATAGATTTGTTATGAGAAAAATCTAGAGGCAATATGTAGTGTTGATGGGGGCTATGATTTAAGAGGAATGGAGGCATATATTGAAGTTGTATTCATGTGATAAGTGTCCCATGAGGTGTAAGAGTAGGTGTGTTCACACATGTGTGAGCAAGGTAGTAGCCTAGGTTAATATGAAAAATATGAGGTGTGTTATCCTTGAATCCAACTACGCCAGATTCATGGGATAAACCCCTACAAAACATGTCTGCTTCGTAGTTTCATGAACTTCATGCATGCAAAATGAGGAAAATTTCAATTCACCTCAACGTGTAGTCCAAAACCTCAAACAATTTGTTTGAGTGTTCCACCTCGTTTTTCTTTCGAATAGCTTTGAAATGAGTATCTTCATTAATTCCCAATCCTTGGGAGTTAGTCAATTTTTGACTCATGTCGGAGTGCTAAAAATCAACACTCCTACACTTTGTACCCAACCTTAAGATGCACAAGCGGTGAAAATCACCACTACTACACTTTTGTTCTATCGAGTCTTTTACATGCACAAGCGGTGATTTTCACTGCTAGTGCATCTTTCTCAACATAATGAACACCTTCATTAATGTGAACTTTGAGTTCATTAATGACCCTTTCTTAATGACTTAATAAGTTATTTTAGGCTAATCTATCCTCATTCCTTTAACCAAACTTCTTCCTCCTCGCACAAATCTTTCTCCAACTTCCAATGGATTCGAGTTTTAAGATTTCTTAAACATATGAGCTAGGGTTTCTCATTTTTGATAGGTGTGTTGTTACTCCTTCCTCTTCATCATGTTTCATCCTTCTATTTACTATACTAGGCTCTGTTTATTTTAATTCAACCTTGGTCATGCATTTTTATTTGTTAGGGTTTCGATCTCTACAATTTTCAAATCTTCCTTCCTCTTTCTAATCATGCCTTGCTTTTCTTTGTTTTTTGTTTTGCACGTTTTTCTTTTCTATACATTGGGTTTGTTTATCTCCATCTTTTTTTCCATGATGTTTCATAACCTTTCCACCATTTCTCACTGAGTTTTCCTACTCGCCAAGCGGGGAAGATTTTAGTGTTAGCAAGTTAAAATTGATGAAGCTTCAATGTTTCTTTTTGAATGATCATTTCTCTTTCCAAATGTTCAAGTGGGATTTTTCACTGCTCGAACATTAAAGACCTTCCCCCAGATTGTCAGAGTGGTGAAAAAGTTTGTCATTTCACTGAATATTTTTCCCAACTCCAAGATGTAAGAGTGGTGAAAATCACTGCTCCTACATGGAGTACCTCATGACTTCAAATGCTAAGGTGGTTCTTTTTCCTGCTTGTACACTTCACCCAAACAAAGGATGAATATGATAAAGCACTAAAATTCAGCGCCTAAGCATGAACTTAGTCCCTCCTGTATGCACTAGCACTATTTTTCAGCGCCTCATCACTTTTTACATCCCAAGTGCAAAAGACATGTAGGAGTGTTGTTTTCAGCACCCCTACATGTAAACTTACTATCTCAAGATGTAGGAGCACTAATTTTCAGCACTCCTACACAAAAAGCAGTTTTCTCCTATAACACCCTGAAATGACTCTGTTTGCGCTATGAACCTCATTTCTTTGCCAATGCTCAATTTTTTGCACTCTATAGCTCATTTTTAGTTGCTCTAAATTTCTTGCTTGCTTCATGCTTTCCAACACTACATTTTTCTCCTAACATCTATTAATCCATTATTCTTGCAGTTCCTATCTATTGTGCAGTTTTTGCACACACGCCCCACTGAAAGCAGGGACCCTCTTTCGCTTTGGTCTTGGTGTCTTTGCCCTTTCAGTTTGAAGTTTTTTCTTACCTTGGCATGTGCTTAAATGTTTATTTTGGTTGCCTAAATTATTCCCTAAGTTATTCATTGAAGATCTTTGGTTCTAGGTGAATTTCAGGTTTTTACCCTAGTTCGGGACTTTCCACCCCGGTCGGATTTTCCCGGATCCTGTTCGAACTCTGGCTAAGCACTATGGTTCAGAGATTTTTAGTCTTCGTGGAATTCCACATGGGCCGAATTTTTCTGGATTTCGTCCTGTCGTCGGGTTCCCATATTTTCTTGGTTGTCTTGTCGATTGCATTTAATGTCGTCTGTACCATTGGCAAGTGATGTATTTAATGGATTTTTAAGGTCTTTTGCACTATTATGCTTATTGTTTGCCATCATTTGAGCTGAGGAGTGCATTCTTGCGAGTGATTGATTGGATTTGAGGTGTTGAGTTTGAATTATTTGATTTGCTGGTGATTTCTTTGGGGTATTGCCGTTGTGCTCTTTGTTGGGCACCATTCAATTCGCATTTGTTGCTTTTGAGATTGATCCTTGCTTCATCAATGGTATGTATTCAATTTCATTGCTTTTAATTGATGATTATGGATAGCACGTTGATGTTATAGAACTTTTGGGGCTCAAATTCTTGAATATTTGATCATTTCATGGCTACGGTTGCATAACAGCATTTGATTTATGGTCTCCCAAGTAATTTCTAAGTTTGTTTGTTTATTTGCATTTTGATGAACTTTCTTGAGAGTCGTGATTTCCCCCTAGTAAGGAATTGATAGTTGAAATACCTGAATCCTAAGCTTGCATGTGCGTTAATGGTGGATGTACAGGGTTTGAAACCTAGGGTTGTACCATTTAACCCTAGTTCGCCTCCCAACTGGCCTAGAATGCACAGAAAATCTATGAAAGGCCCATACCTAACTCATCTCAAGCTTAAATCTTTGAAATTCATAATCGATTCATGAGTCGGGGAAAAATTGTGATTTAACGTCGATGTTCGGGTTTCGCAGTCCCCTCGAGATTTTTCGTCTCTGGCAGATTTTCCCAATCTCCTCCATTTTTCTGGAATCCGCTATCATTTTCGGAGTTTCATATATTCCATTGATTTCCATTGACCCCAAATTTTTCTAAAGTCCTGTGTCACCTAGATTTTTTGAAGTTTACAAAGTGCCTTCCCCTTCACGGAAATCCGTCTCTAGCGGATTTTCCCGAAATATGATGAAGTGTAAGGAAATATGGAATGGTTGGATTTATTAATGATTTATGATGCATTTTATGGCTATTTCATGCTATCTTATGATCTCCTATGTGGTTTATTGATTGATAATGATCGAATTTAATTGTTAGTAGGTGTTTCATAATTATTCCGCTAGAATCTGTCTGGTCTAGAATTTCCCAAAATTCCTCTCTGGCTCAGATTTCGCGGATGGTCCTGAAACCCGAAGTTTATCAAGATCATTTTTTATGAGTTTTAATAACACCTTGATTGTATGAGGCTCATTTTAATGATACCATTGATGAATTAACATTGGTTTCCTATGGTTTTTATTATGTTTCCTTTGTCAAGTGCAGGTTGAATCAAGCAAGGTAATAGCTGGAAAGGCTAGGGGTGACATGGAGGGATCCTTAGTGTCTGAAGCAGAAAGAATAAAGATGGACATCAAGAGCAAGATTTTGGAGAGTAAGATCACTTCTGTCTAGTCAGAGGTAACTGATACCAATGTTGGACTATGGGACTATGAAGAGTTCAAAGGCAGAATGGCAGCAGATGATCTTCCTTTGGTGGCTAAGAGAATGCTCGAATCAGGCTTGTCACATGTGGCTGATTTTCCTTCCACAGTCCAATGCTATGAGCTTTTCCTCGAGTGTGCTAGACACTATGACAGTGATAGACAGAGAATTATTGGTCCTCAAGGAAGAGTTGTTGCGAATCTGAATCTTGTTTCCATAGCCCAAAATTTTGATATGCTAGATAGATCTCATGTGGTGGCATTCAACATGAAGGTATCTCAGGAGTACTATGATGAGCAGACTATGAAATCCCAACAGCTTATCAATTTTTGGCTGGAGAAGCCTAAGTCTCATTATTCCAAGCTGCCTAAACAGCTATTCAGGGCAAAATTCAAGGAGTATTATGATGCCATCACTCTTCTCAGTAGGGTGGTTGGATTGAAGAATGTTGGCATGTTTGAGAATTAGATGTGCCATGTGATTGTGAGGATGGAATAGGAGAAGACTGACTACCATTGGGCAGGTGTCATAAGCAGAGTGATCCACGAGCAGTTTTCCAATGTGCTGCAGACTAAGGCCTTCATGATGACCTCATACTTGGTCTATGCTCTTGCAAGGTTTCATCCATACAAGGGATTGAGTACCAAGGGCACCTTTGGATAGGATATTATCTATGAGGTTTACCCTCAATTGCATTTAGGAAGTTCGAGTTATAGGAGGGTGAATGATGCATTCACCATGCATATCACCAGATTGCTTCAGGGAGCAGAGCACACAAGGATTTCTAACCAAGCCAAGGAGTTAATCAAGAAATATGGTGCTTGGTTTATTCAATTCCCCACCTTCTCATACATCTGGATTGATGGTTGCCAAAGGACCCCTTACAGACTTCCAAGGTATCCAACTGATCATATCATACTTCTAGAAGTCACTAGACAGATATGTGACTTTGATGCTATTGTCAAGAGGGACAAGCATAAAACTGGTTTTGGTGGAGATTTCCCATTAAGGATTGGCACTGGAGAGGCTTGTCCTTCCATTGGTTTTTCCCAAGCTTCAGAGGAGGAGATGAGTACTCTTGGTTTATCTTTCCACTCCAAGAGATCAAGGTTTGACATCACAGGTGAAGCCCAAAAGAAGGCCAGTAGAGAATATAGCCATAAGGTTGATTTGGAGGACTACTAGGCCAATTGCAGTGATGAATTTGAGGTCAGGAAGAATAATTTCTCTCAACTTCCAGTGGAATCAATCCGATTATACAATGTGAGGGCAATCCCGGATCAACTTGAGGATGATGGAAACTAGATTCAGGATCATGCTTATGAGGCAGTAAAGGACAAGCCAATTGGTGATGTGGATTGGTTAGAGGAAGAGAAGACAAAACTAAAACAGTTGATGGATCTAGTCACCAAGTTCACCAGAATGTGGCTAAGGCACAAATTGTGGGAGCTAGAGAATGAAGGTGTGCAGTGCACCTATGATCTAATGGGAGATTTGGACCCTCACTCCACTTTTGAGGAGTCAACTGAATAGGATCCTAAAGGCAAAGGAAAGCTGGATTCTCCATTCAAGATCAAGATAAAAGGTGTTCAAGAGGAGGAGTTCCAAGAGACAGAAAAATAGAGAAAGCCTATTGCCAAGAAAAGGTCAAAGACTAAGAGGTCTGAACAGAAAGAAACAGAAGGGCAGGGTCCTGAAGTTGATGTTCCTGTGCCCAAAAGAAGAAGAGTCATAAGATTTTCATAGAAGGCAAGCTCCAAGGTAGGAGAAGAGGAAGTTACCCCACCTGTGGTAAATGTGGAAACCTCAGAGGAGAAGGCACGAGTATATACAAGGAGGTCTAGAACTCCTTCTCCTAAGGATGGTATGCCCAAGAAAGACCTTCCTCTGGTTACTTCTCATGAGGAGCAGCATGGTGATGTTCCTTCCACCCATGAAGCTCAAAGTGAACTTGGTGAATCCAAAGAAGCTGAAGATCATCCAAATACTGAAGGGGAGGAATTTCATGAGGGTGACCTTTATAGTGCAGAAGTTGAAGTAGAAAAGGTAATGCAGTCTCCCTTGGTTGCATATGCAGAGTCACTTGTTGGAACTGAAGAGGTTAAATCACCTCCAAGAGAAGAAGAAGAAAAGATTCCATCACCTGAGCATAAGGAGGAATGTGTTGAAGAAAAGGAGAGTAAGACAGATGAGACTCCTGATGAGTAGGGTTTGAGTGAAGATGCACCTAAGGTTCAACAGGAGGAGGAGAAACAAAGCAAAGTCTAGTTGGAATCCACTGTTCCAGAGTGGTTGGACAAGGAGATAAAGAGAAAACAAGTTGTTGTGGAAGATACTCCGCCAAACTGGGATGAGCTACTAACCAAGATTGGAAAGGACAAGAGTAAGAAGAAGGCTAGGGTCATCTCAAGGATTGAAAGGGATGAAGCTCATAACAGAGTTGTCCACATTGCAACTCCTACCCAGGATAAGAATAGAGATGAGGTATCTGCAAAAGATTACAATGTGCAGACTTTTAACTTAGGGCCTACTTCCGTTGAGCAGGATATTGAAGATTATCGAGGTTCTAGTGCAATCATCTTGGGCAGATTGAGGAAGGAAATAAAGACTAAGCATGAGTTGAAAAAGGAAAATGAGAAACTTAGGAAATTCTTGGAGGATTTGATGAAACCCTTGCAATCTATTAACCCCTCAGTTTCTGCTACGAATCCTTTACCTCAAGGGATTATCACTAAGCTGGAAAAGATGAAGGCTTCCAATCTTGCTACTACAAATTGGCTGCAGGGAGTGCGAACCAAAGGAAATGAGGCTATTAAAGATATTTTGTCAGAAGGGAAGGATGCTATAAGGGCGGTTGATTGTTTGAAAGAAGTGTTAGCTCGGGACAAAGAAGATACAAATCTCCTACTGTAGAAAACCAAAACTATCATGGATTACACCAGGGATAAGCTATCAAATGATAAAATTCCCCCTTCCTCTAAAGCTGCTGAACCTTGGGAGTGGTTTGAAGCATTACAGATTAGGAAGAAGGTTTTGAAGAAGATTTACAAATAGAGGAGGCAGATTGATGATACCCTAATTGGTGTGTATAATGGATCCATTGCTTTCTTTGAGATTATGATAGAGAGAAGGAAGATTGCCCCTAAATATTTGAGTTTAGAACAGTTGAGGAAGTGGTGGCATGATTTTTATGCCCCAATTAATGATGATTATGTTTTTGAGCACCAGTTGGATGATTGGGCCACCTACATTTTTGTCATTGATAAGTACCTAACTTATAAGGTGGAGTGGGATAGGTCAGTGAAACAGTCAAGGGAAGAAATTGCATCAATTGAAAGGTGACTTAGGGTTTTTCCTTTACCACCTGTGGCCGACTTGGATAGGGTGCTTTTGAAAGTTCATGAAATGTTGGATTGGAATAAAGACAAAGGGGAAGGTAGTTAATGATGGGCTACATCGATATTTGTGCTTCCCTATTATTTTGGCATGCATTGGTCTGAGCTGCATTGGAGATCCCAGGCTGACCTGGATGAAGTTCATGCATTTAATGCATATTTTATTTTGAATTTCTCTTGGCCGACTTGTTGTGCCTAGTTATTATTGTAAAAATCCTATCTAGGCCGACATGTTTTGGGGATTCTATAAATATGGCATTTCGCCTCATTTGTAAGGGTTAAGAACTTTTAGACATAGACAAATAGAGAGATAGTTAGAGCGAATTAAGTAGAGAAAGAGTTAGCAAGTAGTAGTTCTCAAGCAAATATTGTAACAGAAAGCTGGAATTGTTGCTACAGTGGATAATTTGATGCAAGTAATGAGGAAGATAATATTTAGATTATATTTGATTCAATAATGTTTATGGTTTGATATTTGAAGTGTTGCAGCAATCCCTAGTCCATACTTTTCGTAACCAATTGATTGTTAGTTGCTTTGCAAAGTTAGCCTGGACTTTATATTCATTGTGCTTAGTTTAATTGTGAGGGTTTATTCATTTAAATTGCAATAGGGTTGTTTGAATGAATGTTCATGATTTGAAAATATTAACACCTTAGAAGATTGCACTATTTCTATAAGATTGCAGATCCATCTGGGTCAAGTAGAAATCAGTTTTGAGGGATTGGTCCATTCCGAGTGTTGGTCATTTTCATTGTTAATCTTAGGTTTAATATCAAGTTTAGAAATCTCTTTGAAACCCTCATCCTTTGTTATTTATTTGATCATTGGATTAAATTTAGGATTGAAGTATCATTACATTGTTAGATCTAATAAATTGAGATTCAGTATTTTGCTTGTAGTAAGGTCCCATTGTGATTACCAGCATTTTCACATTTATCACTGAGTTGTTTATGCATTGTCAAGACCTAACATTAGAGACCTTGGGGTTATCTCTTGAAGCTTGCTGGTAGAGATTTACTTTTCAAGAGAGATAGGATATTATATTATGTCTGAGTTGTTGTGCAGAAAACATCATCAACACTATCAAGTTCTCATCAGGTGATCCTTGAAGGTGATATTCCTCGGTCTTGATATTTCTAGATGACAGCCAAAAAGCCTTTGTCATCTTATAAGAAGGATGGCAAGATGAAATACAAACATCAGGGTGTCTTTCCACCATGGTGATCTCAAAGGTGGATGAAATCAAAGACACTGAAATTGGTCATCAAGACCTAGAAAATTTTTATAAAAGAACTCAACAAAATCCCTTAGAGGACAACTTAAGAGCCATTGTTCATAGCAACTTGCACTTGGTGTCTACATTTCCCAATTATGCTCATAACACAAAGTTTGTGCTCCAAGTTGCATCTCATTACATCCAAGATGACAGAAGTGTAAGAGATTCCTCGGGACAAGTCATGATGAGATTAGACCTTGAATTCTTTGATATTATTTTCGGGTTCCACACATGGAACAATATACAAAGATCTCAATTCAACAGGCACGGGAGGTCTATGATAGTGATCCCAAAAAAGCTAAAATGTTGATTAATACTCAATGGTTGAAAAATCCAAGGCCTACTATCTCAAGATGGCCTAAAGGGCTTCCTAGGAGTGATTTCGAAGATGTCATGGATATGATTACTCTCTTGAGTAGGGTTAAAGGATTTCCTGTTTCATGTAATTTTCAAGATTGGCTCTATGAATACATCTACATAATCAGATTAAAGAAATCAAATATTGATTAGGGAACTCAGATAACTAATGAAATCCATAAACAATTGATCAATGTGCCAACCACTCTGAAATTTTACATGACTTCATATCTGATATATGCTGCTGCAGTAATGAGGCAATTTCCAAGGTTGTCTACAAAGGGAAACAGACATTTTGTACCTATGTATGAGTTCTATTATTAGTTGAAATTGAGAGAAAGTCTTCATCATTTATGATGAGTCATAGATGCCTTCTTTGCACCCCTGCTATTCACTTTTTATTTGACTCTTGAAAAGAAAAGTGTACCGAATGAAGCCTATAAAGTGGTTAGTTAGGTTGGTTGTATCTTTTTACAATTTCCAACTTTTACCTACATAAGAGTCAGTTGCTATACTGGGTGTCCATACATGTTGCCCATATATCCCTCAGATAAGTGGATACTAATGGAGTTGTGTAGACAGTTGATCTCGGTTCACAAGGAATGCCAAAGAATACACAAGCTAGGTTTTAGGTTTCCACTGACATTTAGGAGGTACACCATTCATAATGTACAAAAAGAAAAGTCAGTTTATGCATAAATGAAAATCATGACTATCAAAACATATAAATATATATTTGACTTTGACTACCGAGATGTGAAGAGGAAATTGAAGAAGCATCACCAACATTTCTACCATTTTGAAGACATATGGGCGAATTGCAGAGATGAAGAAGACATCTACAGTAGAGCAGATCAGAGATCTTGGTGTAGCTGATCTACAAGAGGATTTCAAAGATCCTAACGACATCATAAACACTGCTTATGAAGAAGATGAGATTGATAGGAGACCCTTACCTCCAATACAATGGTCTAAAAAGGAAAGTGTCTCTATTAGAGAAAGGCTTGGTCCCATCTTACACAACACAATAGAATGGTTGCATAAACATGGTTTCCAAATGAAAGCTTTCAAGACCAAATTAGAAGGAGAAGCACTAGGAGGAGAAATCAGCCAATGATAGGAGCTCCGCACAAAAAACAAACATGCGGCTACTCCCTATTCTTCCCAAAGAGGTCCTAAAGTCAAGTTCACCTTTAGTAAGAGTGTTACACAAACGGTTGAAGAACAGGAGGCAACAAAATATGAACAAACACATGTAGAAGGAAAGGAGCTTGCTTCTGAGGAACAATCATCTGAAGAAGAAGAGAACAAGGATGAAGAATCAAAATAATCTGATGATGAAGAATTTGAAGAAGATGAAGTTGTAAAAAGAAGGTAATGAAGAGGTACTCAGGAATGATGAACAATCTATATCTCCCCATGAGAATGTTGTTGAAGATCTTCCCCAGACATCATCGCTTGTTAATAGCAATATTCCTCATACTCCTCCAAATCCAACTACTCCTCCACCTCCTCTTCCCAGCTCAACTCCTCCTACAACAATTTTAGGTGCAGTGAATGTTTCCATTCCCCCTGCAATATCAACCATCCTTGACACTCCTCCAATAGTTTCAAACTCACAAACTGTTGATGTCTTGTTATGTTCTCCCTCATCCACCCCAAGTTTGTCATCTCCATCTTTTGATATCTCTTCTAAAGCCGAATTTGACAGATTCATGAATGAGTCTTTGCAGAGTCAACTTGGTTTACATTCCACTGGAGCAATCATGACAAATACTATCCTGATTGTTACAATACTAATCATTTCTACGGAAGTGGTTGCAATGCAGGAATTGACTGTAAGTCAAGAAGCATATACTTCTTCCCTTCCTCCTTGGTTGATCTCTCAAGTATCAAAGTGAAAGAAACAAATGATCTCCACAAATGAGTTTGATCTTGAAGAGATAGCTCCTACAAAATCCAAGGGGAAGAAAAAGGAAAAAGTTCATTCAAGGCTTTATGTTGACAAATCTAGTCACAAGTTTGTTGAGATTGGTCTACATCCACAAGAAGAAGGTGATGTAAACATGGAGGATTGCATTGTCACAAGATTCCTACTTAGAAAAGTGACAAATGAAAGTGCAAAAGTAGATGCACAAGTGGTCCTACATGCATTAGTAGGAAGGATTGATAGGATGGAGCAGGCCAGAAGTATGTATAAGGAGAAAGTTGAGCATTATGCAGCAGTTTTGAGGAACATTGCAAGCTCTTTCGAGGATGTAAAACCTATGGCCATGGTAAACATCGAGGAACCAGCGGTGAAAAAGGTGGAGAAATTTTCCTCCAAGGGTAAGGTGTTATATGATTTCATTGATGAAATGATAGAACATGGTTCATAGGTCATAGTTGTTGCAAATGAGAAAATTGCTTAGATAGCCAAATTGAAATTAGAGCTTGATAAAGAAGAAAATATACTTTTCGAAGAGCAAAAATAAATGGAAAGATGTCTCTTATTTTGGTCATGAATGAAAGAGACAAAGCTAAGTAAGTTGGAAAAAGTTAGGGTAATTTTTGACAAAGAGAAGTATGTGGAGGTAAGAGAGTCTCTCAAACACTGCATAAAAGTGATCAAATCTCTTCTTGGAGACATCTGTCAAGTACAAGAAGATGTCAAAGGACATTGTGTTATCATAGTGAATGGAATTGAAGAGTTATCGGGTAAGCTCCTTGATGATTATCATACTTTCCTCCTGGTCAGTGAGATAACTCAAATATTCAAGGAAGTTGTCATGAAGCAAGTGGAAGACAAAGGTTTTTCAAAGACTTCCATGCACACCATATGTGATAGATGGCTTTCTCTTGACTATGTCAAGACACATATAGATAGATGCAAGAATATTTGCTTGTCTGCAAGAAGATCAATCACAAGAGTTCACACCATTGTGGATTATACAGTTAGTCTAGATGAGGCATTCGTACTGGAGACAAATAAGAAATATGAAGACTTCAATGCCCAATGCAAGGAACCATGAAGACTTCTTTTCAATAAGTAGTAAGAAGGGTGCGTTCGATTTTTGAGAGGAGATATTGAATCTCACATAGCTGTGGTTGAAATCAGGTTTTGTAATATGTTAAAGGGATTACATAATTTTCACCCAATAGTTTTTTGGTGACTCTGCTAGTGAACAACACACGCAATTAAAGCCTCACACTTTTGATTGAAGTGAATAAGTTTTCCAGTATCTTATTGTGATCTTGTGCATTGTTATTTTTAATATCTCTCTTGTTTCCATTTACATTCTAGTGGTTAGAAGTTATACACGAGGTTTAAGGTCTCAAGGGGTAGTGGATCCACTTTTTGAAGACTTGTAACATAATACTCCATGTAACGCCAAGAAAGTGCAAAAAGAAAAGATTAAGAGAAAGCATGCAATCTAAATCTAAATGCAATCTAATGTTAAGCAACAAAGAACAAAGGAAGTAAAAATGTAATAAAACTAAACAATCTCACCAAATTGCTACGTATTTCCATGATTCATCTCGATTTCCCTTCTCCATTTTGCTATTGTAGTATAATTGCCCTCAGATTTTCAAAGTTCGTGCAAGTATAGCCTAAGATAGTGATTTAGAAAAACATCAAAGATTCAAGATAAGTGCTCTCAAAATTCATAAGATTTTATGAGTTTTCGAGAGAGATCAGAATGAAGACTTACAAATCAATTTATAGAAAATTGATTATTCAAACGACAGGCCAAGATTGAAAGATCAATGGACGATTGAGATCGACATATTAGACATGCATTCTGATAACTGTCAGTAGTGACATGAGTGATACAAATTAGAAATAGAATTAAAGATTAAATAAATGATTTAATCTTCTAGTTTGGTATTCGAAAACAACAAAATTATCTTTGCATGACAAAGATAAAGATGGATTAAAGCAACTCTTGTTCGAATGCACGCACAAGGTTTAATTAATTAAATAAGAATATTTAATTAATATGCATGTACACGCAATTGAGTTAGCACTGGACGATTGAATGATTTGACGAAGAGATTACTCGAGAACGCCACTCAAACATTAAATCAAGAGTTAACTAAATGATTTGAAATAGATCTTTGAGTCGAGTAAAAGTGAATACTTAGATAACTCACATAATTATCTAAATATAGAGGAATGCGTTAAAATAGAATTCATGAATTAAATAATTCATTTAATTCAAGATTTGATATTTGAAGAATAATTAAATAAATAAGATTTATTTAATTAAGTGATGAAGGATTTAAATGAATAATTAAATAAATAAAGAATTTATTTAATTATAGTTGAAGTATGATAAAAGTAAATTAAATAAGAATTTATTTAATTTGACAAGAAGGATAAGGTTAATTAGTAACATAATTAAATAAAAGTGTTTATTTAATTAATCAGATAGAATAAAGAAAAGTGTGAATTAATTAAATAAATAAAATTATTTAATTAATAGAAGAAATGAAGACTATAGAGAATAATTAAATAATTGACATTATTTAATCATGACCATGAAGAATATGAATTATGAAGAATATTGAAATCGCAGGCTTAAACCAGATTTTGGTGTCTACATTTGCCCCTCTTTGATACAATGTCATTTCGGCGTTATGTCAAAGAAAATCGATAAGAAATATGCCCCAGTAATGCCCCAAGTGTAAAACAGGTGAAGGTATGCCCCCTCGGGAAAATTGACAAATTGTCAAAAAAAAATCAGAAAAAAATTGAAATGATCCTGATTAGTCCATTTGATAGTCAGAAATGCATTGGAGTTGACAGAATTGAGTTTGGAAATGTTAGGGATGGGTATGGGTTGATTGAAATTGGAAGTTAACGCAGCCAATAGGGAAGGATGCCACCAAAACCCTAGGTATATATGGAAATTGGGGTAAAAACCAAGTCATTTTCACCCTCCTTGCATTGAAAACTGAGAATTTGCTCTGCACTCACAACGACGATGTCCCCTGTTTCGAACACCCATCATCAAGCTTATAGGATCCAGACCTTCCAGAGGCCAGCCGACGCAGACCCCCCGGTATGTACCCCAAACTTGACTTTTGAAATTTTTGATTTGCACGTAATTTTATGCATTTAATTCCAAATTTATGTATGCGTCATTTTAATAAAATGCCGCATGTGTATGCACGAATGACGCATCTGCATGCGAAAAACCGCATTTGAAAATGTACGTGCAATGTTTAGTTTAGGTTTGTTGCGGTTCGACGCATTTGACAATATGCATTGCATGTGCATGTAGAATAGCCGCATTTGTTTATTATGCAACGCATTTGAATTTCCCTCGACGCACACATATGTTATAATGCAACGCATATGTGATATAGTTAGCCGCATGTGAAAAAGAATGACGCATGTGTGAAATGAAATGACGCATCTAAATTTTATGCACCGCATATGTAAAATAATGACGCATGTGAAAAATAATGACGCATTTGCAAAACAATGAAGCATTTGAATAGCAGTTTGTTATAGTCAGTTTGCATTAGAATAAATGTTTGAGGGTGACATGAGGCATGTATAATGCCATTGTAGGTCGTGTTGGATACAGTATATACCCGAGAGTCGAGACCGACAACTTTTCGGTTCAGGGATAGCCTGCGGAGTGCAAAGCGACATTTCCTATGGCACCTTGGTCTTCTTCATGTTATAGACATGCCCCAGATTCGAGCGAATCGGGGATTATTGACAGCCTTGTGTGAGCGGTGGCACTCGGAGACATCGTCTTTTCACCTACCGACTAGAGAGGCCACTGTTACCCTAGATGATGTCTACAGGATCCTCAGACTTCCTATTAGAGGCACACGGGTGACGTATGATACCTAGAGGGGTGCAGCCGAGATGTGCAGATACTACCCACATGTGGACATCAGGCAGTTAGGATTTGACCACTATGAGATTAGGTGGCATGTGTTGGCTCAAAGGTATAGGCAACTAGACTGTCTATTGTGTACATTGATAGGTGGCATAGTACTTCCTAACCGCCGAGGTCATGGTTTTCCTGTGGGGTGGGGGGAGATGCCCGTAGGCATGCTGGAGCATTAAGTGGTGTATGCTTGGGGTTCATGTCTGCTCGGGATGTTATACTTTCATCTGCATGATATTTCCTACCAAGAGGAACAGTTTATGAGTTGTGGTACCATGCTCCTAATGGTATGGGCGTGGGAACACATCGCTATTTTTCGGCCACCAGTGACAGTTGACCTTCCACACGAAGCTCCTTATGCCTTCCGCTATGCGAGGGCTAACACTTAGCACCACATAGGAGATACAGGTTATTTCAGGCATGCCATAGACACGATGGTTCAGTTTACATAGATACCATACTTGGGCTATACAGATTGGTCAGACGAGGATGAGTATTTGCCATTTTGCCGATAGGTACAGTTCTTGATTGGGCGGATAGTGTCACATGTCCACATTATAGAGCGTCAGTTGCCAGATCGTGTCCTACGGCAGTTTGGAGAGGTGCAGGATGTGCCTAGAGGACGGGCAGAGTTCGTGAGATCATCGCGAGAGGTCCCCCTATGGGGCCCAGAGATTCCAGTGGCCACAGCCGAGGCAGACATCGATGCATTGCAGGCAATTCCATGGGGATGGAGGGATGGTCCAGCAGACCTAGGGACCACAGAGGAGTATGATTAGTGGTGGGCAGTACACAGACCGATTCCATTGACAGATCCAGAGTAGCCAACGCTGGTAGAGCGGCGAGGGACAGGTCTGTGAGGTAGGCATGGCAAAGGTAGAGGTAGGAGAGATGGAGGAGGCCATGGTGATGATGGAGATGATGGCAGAGGTGGATGACGAGGTGGCAAAAGAGGGAGACGTGGATGGAGGGGATGAGGGCCACCATTGTCACCGATCCAAGAGAAAGGACGAGGGGATGAGGATGTGGCCATGCCAGACATTAGGAGAGGAGGGGAGGAGGTGGATACTATGATAGGCGAAGAGGAGGAGCAGCCCAGAGAGGAGGCCATTCCAGATATCCCAGTAGAGGAGGAGATAGGTCGAGAGGAGGCAGGCAAAGAGGAGGCAGAGATTGATGCCTTGGGCTTGTTGGGTGCCTACCAGGAGGATGATGAGGAGGATGATGATCATGAGAGAGAGATCCATGATCAGATTTTAGAGGAGTTGGATGAGGAGGAGGATGGGGTAGCGAGGGCCAGGCAAGATGACACAGGGGCAGTGGATCCAGACATAGATACATTACATGCTTAGGTTGCATCCTTAGAGGAGCAGATGAGAGTCCTGATGTCCAAGAGGGATGCGTATCAGATGGAGAGGGACAAAGCGGTGATGGATAGAGATCAGGCCATAGCTTAGAGATAGGAGACTAAGCAGAGATTCACAGAGCTTAGATCCTTATGTACTGGACCATTAGTTGCCTTTTCCAGAGAGTTAGTCAGAGTAGGGGAGAGTGAGAGGTATTACCATGATTTATACGAGGCAGAGATTCCTCCAAAGAGACGGGTTCCCAGCTTCTCACAGGCACGTAGCAGCGGGTCACAGACCAGGACCCACACCAGGACAGTTAGCATAGAGGGTGTGGAGCAGCCACGCAAAGTAGGTCCATATGACAGGGTTCCCTTAGCTCACAGGTCATCGGGTTCCCGGCATCACTCATCCACGCACTCCAGCCACGATAGCAGTGGCAGTTCAGGATAGGGATACTTCTTGATATGCCTTGAGACATTGTATTATGATTTTATAGCCTACGAGCTTCCATGTATTATTGATACATTATGACATTGTGATGTGACACTGTTGAGCGAGATATATATATATATATATATGATTTTGGCGGTGATTCTCATGATATGCATTTCTATGTAGTGATTATGCAGTCTTTATTTATACATGTGATGTTTATATGATATGCCTATGTGATGGATGACCATATTTATTTTATGATGTTTATGCAGCTAATGATATAATGTTGATTCTATGTGATGTTGATTCTATATGATGTATGCAATTTATAGTTATGAGATGCAATATGATGCTATATGTACAATGCATGCTACATGTGATTGCTATACAAATGCAATGTGATGCATGTATTTACATTTGTTTTGTACATGGAATGCTTATGATATGTATTGTATGATGATGAATGTCCATTATGTCATGATTTCCTAAATACGATAAATGCCTAGATGTATGCATTTTTCTAACATGTATGTGTATGCAGGATGACTTGTATTGTTGTGTGTCACAGGACTCCGTCATAATGCAAGAAAGAAGAACTGTTATTGCGAAAAGAAAGATTGAGAAATAACGAAAAAGATGTGATAGATGTTAGTATTAAGAATCTTCGATGTTTCGCTGTATCACAAAAGGTATTGCACTTTATCATCATTGGGCGGGACTAATACAAATGGAGAAAAACACAATGATATGACATAAATCAAGGTGTGCAAGGTCATCCACTTGCTAACAACAGATAGTCACAGGCAAGGAGTGTCGTTAACTCATACTAAGGGCACAAATTGCCCCAGTCTATGTGTTTAGACAAACAACAAACAACAAACAAAGTAAAAGACGGGTCATGAGACGTCATTTCTCCTCTAGATCCTTCATGGGACATCCTTGAGGAAACTAGTAACATGACTCAAAATCAAATTTAAAAGACAGTCGACAAACAACAATCAAAGAAAATAGAATTCAGATACATCGTTGCTTCTATAAATCCTTCATGGGACATCCTTGAGAAAGCTAGTAACATAATTCCCATCATCAATTCAAATGAAAAGATAAGATAAATAAGTCAGAAATTCAAAAAGCCAGTAAAATATTTGCCAAAACTTGATCTTGTTTGTTTGATGTGTTTTGATTGATAGAAGGATTGATTGATAGACCCTGATGTCAGGAAATACACATATCGGATAAGACTATGAGTCTGGTTTCGATGTTATGACTATCTGTATAAGGCATGACAAAGCCTGGTTTCAGAAAGACATGTATCGTATAAGACATTGAGTCAGCTGTCGTTGATGTGATAACCTGTGTAAGGCTATGTTTGATTGTTTGACAATGTCGATTATGCAGGAAGGACTCATCCTGTATAAGACATAGATTATTTTTCCAATACCTATATTTAGGAAGGACTAATCCTGAATAAGATACTGGATGGCTGCCGTGATGATGTATGTTTCCAGGAAGGACACATCTTGTAGTAGACATTTGTTGATTTGTTTTGATTGTTTTGTTTGGAAGGTTGTTTGATTTGACTTAGAGACATTGCTGACTTGTTCACCAGATTGATGCATGACTTAATATGATGTGTTGACAAATTACTGTGTGTGACAACAAACCCTAAAGGACTGAACTAGTACGGCCTCGGGGGCTCATCGATTGATGGCCTTGCCTACGTTATACACGCAGAGACCTCATAGTTTGACTTGACTTGGACTGAAAAGATTGACTACAAATAGAAGACATGTGTGCAAGTGAATGTGATGAACCCTAATGGACTAACCTAGTGCGGCCTCGGGGGCTCATTGATTGATGGCCTTCCCTACATTATACACGTAGAGACCTCGTAGTTTGACACGACCAATGACCTTGTTATATAGACATATAGATTGAAGCATGATTTTATATAGACAAACCTAAATGGACTGACCTAATGCCTCAGGGGCACATCAGCAGATGGCCTTGCCTATGTCCAGTCACAGAGGCAACGTAGTTCGACAAACGACAAAGACTGACAAGTGCGACTGACTCTGACTCTATTTTTGGATTTTCGAAATGTTTTGCTTTTTTTTGTCTTTTTGAAGTTTTCAATGTTTTTGTGTTTTCTCAGGTCATTTTGCGATGTTTGTGGATTTTTCTATGGTTTTACATCTTCAACATAGCCAATGTAAGAACCAATATGACACATGTCAAGTGTTTGCCCCTAGTCGAGTATAAGACCAATTGATTATGAATAGGGTAAAATGGGGGATATGAAATGCACTCGATGTCAACCATTCCAGGTTATGGGAAAGACTACCACTTATTATGAATGGTATATTCAAGCGATGGATATGAAAGATAAGGGATATGTACAGGGATAGGTAGTATGTACAGGGATAAGGACTATGTACAGGGTAGTGGAATATGTAGAGGGATAAGGACTATGTATAGGGTAGTGGACTATGTACAGGGAAGTGGACTATGTACAAGGATGCAAACTATGTACAGGGATGTGGACTATGTACGAGGATGTGTACTATGTACAGGGATAGGTAGTATGTACAGGGAAGTGGACTATGTACAAGGATTGATCTGATTAGGATCTAGACTAATTGCATTTGAATGCTTAATGTTTACAAATCATGAAATCCAAATTACATAAACAAAATTAATGCATTAACATGTGAATTAAGCGGAAATACAATTCATGCATACATTATGAAATTATGCATTAAAAATTGAAGGTGAAAAGAACGAAACTGAGAAAGAAGAAGAGAGAGAGAGAGAGAGAGAGAGAGAGAGAGAGAGAGAGAGAGAGTGCAAATGATATGATAATGGAGTTCGCCACAAACATGACTACATCTCCGGGTCCACTCCAATAGAGTGAGACCGATCCGATTAATCTCCAAAAATAGAATTACAATTGCACCAAGATCATTTCCTTCCAGCACTTTGGCAGCATAACAAAACTCCGATGTACAGAAATGATCGAAAATATCCTTAGAAAAATCACCTTGTTTCTCACAGCTTCACCACCTAGACTTGAAAAATCTCAGTCCAAAAACTCACTCCTAAACTCCCCTTTTATACATCAAATTTACTCAAATTGGCCTTTAACCAATTGATTTTACAATATTTCCTATATCCCCTTTACATGGAAAAATACTTGAAAATCTCCCATTATAATCCTTAAAATATCCTTAATAATCTTTTAGAAATTATTTAAGCCTTTTAAATAATATCTTTCAAGATTATTTAAGCACCCTTAAATAATGTATTTTTGGGCTTCCTTAGGATTTGTTTAATAATAGGGAGTTTGTTTTAAATTTATGGCTATTCGACTTAAACATTAGCCAAAAGCAACCGATGCCACATAATATCCCATAGTAGTTTGATGGCTTATTGGTGGCCAAACATTTTGGTAAGCCGGCGGTCAAGGGTTCAACCCTGGCCGCTAGCTTTTAATAGCCGATTTCCACCGGTTACATAACAAAATAAACTACCACCACTTATCACTTAGAGGAAATCTCGCGGCCGAATGGTAGAGGCGAGTGCTTGTAGTTAGGAGGTTAGGGGTTCAAATCCCTCTACCCCTTTTATCACAATGACCAACTGTCAAGTCGATGCAGGGTGTTGACAGAGCTAATGCCACGTGGCAGACGGTCTTTCGCTGATAGCGGTGATATGCCCACTGACGTGTGCTGACTGTGTGCCAATGAGATGATGACGTGGCTTCCAAAATGCTGATGTGTCCTACCATGTGGCACCCAACGATGTGCCACATGGCCCTTTTTTCACCCGAAAATGATACGTGTCAATTGGTGATTGGCTGAGATTGCTGACTACGTTTTGACTATACCATGCTGATGTCAGCAAAGTCAACCCATCTTTGACTGCTCATATCTCGAGCATATGACGTCAGATTTCGATGAAACAAATGTTTTTGGAATCGTCTCGATGAGATCTTCAACTTGACACTGCTTCCATTAATTTTTGAGACAATCTTTTTTTCACTTTCTGGATGACCCGTGATGGCAGTTTGACCCAAGGTTTGACTGGCCATAACTTGAACAAACGGACTCCTTTTTGCTTCATTCAAGTTGCACTGGAATCAGGACACCGAGCTCTTTCTGATGGTGCTAAAATTTAGAGTATTGGAGACACTTCAATTTTTAGTGAAAATATCCCCTGGATCAGGCCTCCCCACTGGAGAACTTTTGGACCTCCAAAAGTGGCATTTATTCAAACATCAAGTGAGGACTTGGCCTCCCCACTTCTCCTATATCCTCTGTACATCTGTATACCTAGCTCACAAGCACAATGAAGACTGCAACAACATTGTTGAATGTAAACATCATTTTGTCACTTCCATAATCATCTACATCAACTGTCGTAGCCACTAACCAACAAAAATTGACTAGCATCAAGCTGAACAATAATGCAGTTATGAAAGGGAACAAATCAACAACATATCGATCCTTCACAACAGAAACATTTTTACCCAAGGGACCATCAATGCTTTCAATCATCATTCCCTCATGTTGTATTGTGGGTGCATCCTGCGACATCTGACCCTGGTTAGCTACTCCAAGTTCCTGTCTAGAACCACCTCTGCTGACAGACATAAGAGTTAAATCTTTACTTGCATTAATCACCCTCTTAAATTGCCCTATGTTTGTAAAAGAATGATCAGTCTTAATCCTATGAGAATGTACTATATACTGAATGCCATCTTTAAACAAATGATAATGATTCTTTTCCCTATAGAAAATAGCTTTTTGATCATAAAGATAAGGGCTACCCAGAACTATCCCACAGATATCTAGTGGAACCACATCAAACTGTACTTCATCCACAAACTTACTAGTGATTGTGAATCTCAAAGTGCATTGTCTTGTTACTTGCAATTTATCATTCTCGCAAATCCATCCTAGTGGATAAGGTTTCTTATGTTGTGTAGTTTTCAATCCCAAGTTTCTTACAACATCTTCAAAAATTAAGTTAACTTGAGAACCACTATCTATGAGTGCATCAATTTTAATGTTCTTAGCAACAACCCTTAAATGAAATAGCTCATTCATTTTCTTATCTTCAGAGTCATTATTCACTTTAGAAGTAGAAGCACAACTATCAAAGGAAACATTGGAATTAGGAGCTTTACCTTTCATACCCATAGCTATTATCTTAGTTTCATCATCATAATCTGAACCAAGATCCATAACAACATTTGTGGCTTTCTCCTTACCTTTTTGTTTCTAATTTTGTCTCTGAGCCCACTTAGGCTTCAATTCAGGATGCAACTTCCAACAATGATCTTCATCATGACCCTTCCTGTCACAATGAGAGCAAGAAAGTTTGTCATCCTTCTTGATTGTAGCTGTCTTCTTTCCTTTCCCTGTCTCTGCAACCTTAGAATATTTCTTTACAAAGTTATCATTATCAATGAAAGAACCCTTTCCCCTTGACTCTAAGTGTGTAGCTTGAACAGACACTTCATCCAAATTACAAGGGTTTAATACCAAAATGGAATGTCTAAGATATGAATGAAGACCTCCTATGTACTTTAACAAAGCATCCTGAGTGTACAAAGGTACATTTAATGCAATAGCCTTCTTCCTAAATTCATGGGTGTACTCTTGGATAGTTTGACCTTTCCCTTGTTTAAACACTTGCCAATTCATCATTAATTGTTGCATGTGACCTAAGGGATAGAATTTCTTTTTAAGACAATTAATAAATTCTAACCAAGATAAATTGACTCTACCATGCTGTGAAATTTCTGCTCTAGTCCTACTCTCCCACCAAGTAAGAGTTGTACCTCCCAACCGAAGAGTGGCTAACTGGATCCTAGAAGCATCATCAAAGAGGTTTTGAACTCTACAATAAACTTCTACTTGTTGAATCCAATCATCTAGTTTTTCAGCATCTAATTCACCACAATACTTAGGTAGTTCAAATTTTACATCCAATTTAATCTGAGGCTTATTTACACCCTTAAAAGGATTACCAGAAAGAGAATGTGTAGAAGAAGGAGACTGAGGAGAAGAAGTAGACGGAGGATATTTTGGGGGTTCATCACCACCTCCTGATTGCTTCTTCTTGCTTTTATTGTCTCCATGATCTTCTTCATGTTTCATGCGTTCGTCCCTTTCTTTGAGTAGCATCTCCAACGCAGCTTTCATCTGCCAAAAAGCTCTTCGAAACTCTTGCTTACTGAGCTCCTTAGGTACCTCCATTCTAGATATAGACATCTTTGAAAAAATTCTTCATTTCCCGGTCTCAGGATTATATTCCTCGAGCTTGCCTTCGCCCTTTTGAATCCTGGATCTTGTTAGCATTCAAAACAACTGCAATAATAGTCACCAAAAGCTTTGATACCACTTGATCTGATTATGATCTAGACTAATTGCATTTGAATGCTTAATGTTTACAAATCATGAAATCCAAATTACATAAAAAAAATTAACACATTAACATGTGAATTAAGTGGAAATACAATTCATGCATACGTTATTGAAATTATGCATTAAAAATTGAAGGTGAAAAGAATGAAATTGAGAAAGAAGAAGAGAGAGAGAGAGTGCAAATGATCTGATAACGAAGTTCGCCACAAATGTGACTACGTCTTTGGGTCTACTCCAATAGAGTGAGACCGATCTGATTAATCTCCAAAAATAGAATTATAATTGCACCAAGATCATTTCCTTCCAGCACTTCGGCAGCATAACAAAACTCCAATGTACAGAAATGATCAAAAATCTCCTTAGAAAAAACTCCTTGTTTCTCACAGCTTCACCACCTAGACTTGAAAAATCTCAGTCCAAAAACTCACTCCTAAACTCCCCTTTTATACATCAAATTTACTCAAATTGGCCTTTAACCAATTGATTTTACAATATTTCCTATATCCCCTTTACATGGAAAAATACTTGAAAATATCCCATTATAATCCTTAAAATATCCTTAATAATCTTTTAGAAATTATTTAAGCCTTTTAAATAATATATTTCAAGATTATTTAAGCCCCCTTAAATAATGTATTTTCGGGCTTCCTTAGGATTTGTTTAATAATAGGGAGTTTGTTTTAAATTTATGGCTATTCGACTTAAACATTAGCCAAAAGCAACCGATGCCACATAATATCCCATAGTAGTTTGATGGCTTATCGGTGGCCAAACATTTTGGTAAGTCGACGGTCAAGGTTTCAACCCTGGCCGCTAGCTTTTAATAGCCGATTTCCACCGGTTACATAACAAAACAAACTACCACCACTTATCACTTAGAGGAAATCTCGCGACCGAATGGTAGAGGCGAGTGCTTGTAGTTAGGAGGTTAGGGGTTCAAATCCCTGTACCCCTTTTATCGCAATGACCAACTGTCAAGCCAGTGCAGGGTGTTGACAGAGCTGATGCCATGTGGCAGATGGTCTTTCACTGATAGCAGTGATATGGTCACTGACGTGTGCTGACTGTGCGCCGATGAGATGATGACGTGGCTTCCAAAATGCTGATGTGTCCTGCCATGTGGCACCCAATGATGTGCCACATGGCCCTTTTTCACCCAAAAATGACACGTGTCAATTGGTGATTGGCTAAGAACGCTGACTATGTGTTGACTGTACCATGCTGATGTCAGCAAAGTCAACCCATCTTTGACTGCTCATATCTTGAGCATACGACGTCGGATTTCGACGAAACAAATGTTTCCAGAATTATCTCGATGAGCTCTTCAACTTGACACTGCTTCCATTAATTTCTGAGATAATCACTTTTTTCACTTTCTGGATGACCCGTGATGGCAGTTTGACCCAAGGTTTGACTGGCCATAACTTGAACAAACAGACTCCTTTTTGCTCCGTTCAAGTTGCACTGGAATCAGGATGTCGAGCTCTTTCTGATGGTGCTAAAATCTAGATTATTGGAGACACTTCAATTTTTAGTGAAAATATCCCCTGGATCAGGGATAGTTAGTATGTACAAGGAAATGATTCCTACAAGCAACCAAGCAAGCATGCACAAGAATCCAAGGACAACCATGATCTTGCCCCTAGTCAAGTTGAAAACCAATTGATAGGTGATGAGGATGGTGACAATGTTGTTTGACGTGGGAAGGACACATCTCGAAACAACATGAGGATGATGATAATGTGACTAAAGGATCAAGGTTTGCAGCCAAGCTAGAAACAAAGCCAATGAATGTTTTTGAATGATGCACTAGGATGCATAGAAAGATTGTATGGATTGGGCTTGTTGCATTTGGAATGACTTTTAAGGATTAGATGGTATGATGGAAGATCCTTACGCCATTGACAAGGGAAAAACCAAGGCATGCGATAAGTATTTCATATAAGGATAACTCGTTTGGAAAAATGCTATGAAGGCTATGACATGATATTTCATGGATAGTGTATGACCAAAGGATATACATGTCAAAAGTTTTTCCAAAGCATTATTTATGTTTCTACCCATCCTTATCAAGATCAAAGTAGGTGGGAAAATGGATGTGAGTGGTAGGGTTAAGGTAGATAGATGGAAATTTCATACGAAGGGTATGGGAGATGAGACAACTTGCCCCCAAGTGTAATAGTCCACATAGATAATTTCTTACACATGATGCATGTTTTCCAGGTTTTCATCATGGTACTTATCCAAAGCGACATAAGAATGGTTTTCACTATTGGACGAAATTTTTCTCTTGACTTTTTTTTTCTTTCTTTTTGGTGTCACCAAGATGCCTGTTTGCCAGGTTTTCATCAAAGTGGCTTTTTTTTCTTTTCTTTTTTTCTTTTTTTTGTTTTGGATGGCCTTGATGCTTTAGATGATCACTAATTGTGCCAAATCCATTGATGGTGCTGATGTAAAGACTAGTGCCATGATATGCCAATAATAACCTTGATGAAGTAGTTGCCTTGTTAGGATCATAGCCCTTGCATACAATTGATTGATGTCATTGTGATCCTTGTTGACACTAGAGTTGGCCTTATCAAAATACGCACATCGTGATAGAGTGCCATGGGAGTCCTTACAATAAAGAGTTGCTGCCAAGATGTGACGGATTTGTGACATAGGATTTTTAGACTTTAGGCGAGATGTAGGATTATGATGGATGATGGTAGATGCGTTTGGCAATTTAGATGTAGGAATTTTCATTTTCCAAACTTGGGGTGATGGATAATAGAGACTGGGTTTCAGATTGGGATAATGTTTGGAACCATGACTTTTATATGCCTTGTATGATGACAATTTTGAAGGAGGTGGGCATTTATTATATGTGGGAGTCCTCTTTTCTTGTGGCTCCACATTTTGATTGACTTTTACTTTTGAACTATTTTCTTTGTTTGATCCATTTTTCTTTGGGATCCATTTTAACTTTATTTGTCCACTTGGATTTTTGATTGATTCAATGGCCTTTGATATTTGACTTTGAACTTTAAATTTATAAGAATTTTGTTTTTGTTGGTTCCAAATGGAAGTTTTATTCATGTTGGAATGACAATTTATGGGATGGATGGGAGGAGTGTTGGCAACAACCTTATGGTAAGAACTACTCATGGCCTCCATTTTGATGTTTGTATCAGATAAAGTTTCCCCCAATATCAAGGAGGTACCATTAACATCATTAGATTTGTTGACTGAAGAATAACCAAGACCTTGATGTCTAGGATTTGCTTGAAACTGTATTGGTTCTAGAATTCCTTGCTCGTGTATGCCTAGTCATTTTCCTTGATACTGCATGCTCTGACAGATTTTGTTTGCGATGGGGTATTTTTCATTTTGGAAGCAAGATGCTAACCCATCATTGTGTTTGTGGAAACTATTACTTGGAATCTCCTCATCTACAAGAAAGCCTGATTTGATAAAAGTGGATGATCCTAGTTGATAGGATCTCTTATCTTCATTGACATGTTGGATATCTTTGGTGTGATTTTGTGACATATCAGATTCAGAGGATTCTATTGGTGCTTCCAAGTCGATGTCAAAACCGTCTTTATGGTCGTTGTCATAGAGTCCAATGAACTCAACTATAGCTTGATCATTTGCAAATATGTCTATAGTAGGAGACTCTTGTTCTAGAGTAATATCATCTATGTGTCCAAAGGAGGAAAGTGTCTCATTTTGGGAAATGGATGCATTTGGTACTTGGATATGGTTGTCTTCAAGTGTTTGATCATGAATGGCATAAAGGTCAAGGAGTGGATCATTTTGGACTTCTTGCTCAATAATAATGTCTTGATCAAAGATGGGTTTGTCTTGAATGATGTGGTTGGGGATGGAATCTTGATCAAGGATAAGTGTATTTTGGATGTCATGATTATCTAGAAGGACTTCTTGGATGGACTTAAATATAGGGTCATGGGATAGACTACTTTGATCTTGGCATGAAGGTGAAGCCATGAAGTCATGCTTTGAACTTTCCATTTGACATGTATCCTTAAGTTTAGTAGATGGGATGTGACTTTGGAGACCATGAATAGATGTATTTTCATGAAAAGATGTAGATTGAGATGGAGTGGCTTTGAAGGGATTAGTGGATGAAGGACTATGATAGGATGTGGAGGATTGGAAGGGATTAGTGGATGAAGGACTAGGATAGGACGTGGAGGCTTGGAAGGGATTAGTGGAAGGTTGGTTTCCCTTGTCAAGGTTAGGATAAGGGTGATAAGTGGATGTTTGTTGTGAATTCATGGCATGGATTATGCTAAGGGACTCTTGATAATGAGGGTAGATGGATGGAGAACTAGGACTTATGGATTGTTGGTAGGAAGGGTATGTGGGAAATTGTCCATGGGTTGACATTGATTGGCATTTGGATTGGATAAATTGTCTTTTGAAGTCTAGGGCCTGTTGGCATTGACCATTACGGAGTAACTGGTATGCAACTTGACTAGAAAGCATATCAAGGTAAATTGCAGACATGGTGTTGAGGTTATGACGAAAGGTGGAGTATGACTAAGGTATGTGATATGAGGCCTAAGGTATGACAATGCAAAGAGTAACTTAAGTCTAAGGTATGCAACCTAAGCTATGTTTTTGGAATTTTCTCTGCAAATAAGGAATGAATGCAGCTATATTTTTTTGGTATTTTTCTCTACAAATAAGGTATGTCTAAAATGATTATATCCTAGGATGATAGTGTCTAAATATGCAAAGTCTAAGCAAGCTTCTAAGGTAATCAATTTTGTGAACCTGAGACGAAGTTACCAACTACCTAAAGTCTAACCAAGGCATCAATTTAGTTATGTCAAAGAACCATTGTAGGACTAGGATCAAAGATAAGGTGAGTTTCCTAACTAGACTGATTTGCTAGGAGGACTCCCTATAGGACAAAGGATAAAATGATAGGACTAGGTTCAATGACAGATTTCGTTGACGCTATGATTTTTCTAGAGTGTAGATGATGGACCTATCCTAAAGTTTGTAAAAATGACCCCCCCTAGAAGTTTACTCTAAAGAAAAAAATGTAGTCTAAGATGAGACCCAACTCTGAATTAGGACAACTATGATGATGACTATATGAACCTAAAGGATGCAAAATTGGGCCAAATCGTTTCTTGTTTCTATTTAAAGTCTGCTTGTGGGATTCCAATTGAAAGAATGGTATAACCGTGTTAACCGAACAGTGATCGTGAATTCTGGTTTTCTAATTAGGAAAATGCATCACAGGATTTCACATATGCGGTTAAGTTTACTAGTTGCAGTTAAATTTGACAGTTGTAGTTTTTTGATGATCAATTGCGTGTCCTTGATAAAGTCTAATGTATGACTCTAAAAAATGTAGTTAACCTTCTAACAAATGCGACTCGTAATGAAAGTTGCGACACAAAATATAACATATGCAGTTTTTTCACAAAATAATTACGAATTGATCTGGCAGATGTGACTCTATGATAAACAGATGCGACTCTAAATGATAGATGCAACTCAAAGTTAAACAAATGCGACTCCAAAAATCAATTGCGACTTTCTGGTGAACAGTTGTGACTCTGTGAATTTTTAGTGATCTGAGATTTAAAACTGACTTTGTTTTATGTGATCAAATTCTAGCAAACAAGAACAATCATAAGACAAAGTGTTTTCAGTTTCATTATAGACTCAAAGAACGTTTAAGTTGACAATAGACAAGCACATCCTAATAGGCCAAAAGGCCTAGGGTTTGTATACTTGGTATAGCCCACCGAAATACCCCAGATTGGTGATAAACACCTTTCCTTCTCGAGAGCGGATAGCTTAGAAATTTGGTGGCATTGGCTCCCCTCCACGGCTCATTAACGTCTTTCGAGCACACCAATTTTGAATTCTTTGGGAAATGACCTCCCAAGAACTGTTATCTCTACTCAAGGGGATCAGTAGTGAGTTTCTTCGGGCATGATACTGTACCCTACACTATACCAAGCAACGGCCAATAGAACAGTTGGTCTCTAAAACAAAAGGTGTTTAATATGGGCATTTCGTTTGTGGGGCATGATCCATGCAGCGAGAGTCCCCTTTCAGATCCATCTCATTAGAACCACACTCATGATTCTTGGGTTTTCCCCAAGAATCCACTTTTATATACTGGCTGGAAGTCCCTTGGGTTCAGGGTGCTACCGGTCTGAGTCATCCTGGGGTGAGTACTTTTTCCTTCCAGAACAGGCCCAAATTCTAGATTTGGTAACCGTTTCTCTTACACCTAGGATCACACGAATGCGCAAGGGGAGAGGATACTTCGATGTACCAAATCGTGAGGGTAATTACACAGATGTGCTTTCACACCAAACACAGTAGACACTTGTTAATTTTAAACCAAATGAAAGATTTGCTACACTACCAAACAATCTGTTTCAAAAGAAGATTTAACTAAGGTCTTCGACATGCGTTCTGCAGAAAGATTCGTTAGTAGTTTCAAGTATTATCTTCGTCAATCATCTTGCAAAAACTTGTTAACTCCTCAAGACACATGCTAAAAACAAAAGATTAGTAACACACAAATCAATTGAAAACTTCAGATTTATGAAACCAAAAACAAAAAAAGTTACCAGTCAGATGTGTTGATTTTCTCTGCAATTGCGTCTCAGTATTTACCAGTCAGTTGCAGTTCAGGATGTTGCAGATGCGTCATGGTTTTTCAGATGTGGCGTTTCTAGTGTCAAATGCGGTTCAAGAAATCAATTGTGTCTCTTTGTCAAATTGATGCATCTATGAATTTCAATTGTGGTGTTTCATCAAGTTGATGCGTCGTTCCGTATGAAAAAACTTGCAAAAATCAAAATAAAAGTCTACGGATACGCGAAGATGGTGTCTTCACGTCGGGTTCACCAAATGTAATGCCAAGAAAGTGCAAAAAGAAAAGATTAAGAGCAAGCATGCAATCTAAATCTAAATGCAATCTAATGTTAAGCAACAAAGAACAAAGAAAGTAAAAATGTAATAAAACTAAACAATCTCACCAAATTGCTACGTATTTCCATGATTCATCTCGATTGCCCTTCTCCATTTTGCTATTGTAGTATAATTGCCCTCAAATTTTCAAAGTTTGTGCAAGTATAGCCTAAGATAGTGATTTAGCAAAACATCCAAGATTCAAGATAAGTGCTCTCAAAATTTATAAGATTTCGCGAGTTTTCAAGAGAGATCAGAATGAAGAATGGCAAATCAATTTATAGAAAATTGATTATTCGAACGACAAGCCAGGATTGAAAGATCAACGAACGGTTGAGATTGACAGATTAGACATGCATTCTGATAACTACCAGTAGTGACATGAGTGATACAAATTAGAAATAGAATTAAAGATTAAATAAATGATTTAATCTTCCAGTTTGATATTCGTAAACAACAGAATTATCTTTGCATGACAAAGATAAAGATGGATTAAAGCAACTCTTGTTCGAATACATGCACAAGGTTTAATTAATTAAATAAGAATATTTAATTAATATGCATGTACACGCAATTGAGTTAGCACTGGACGATTGAATGATTTGACGAAGAGATTACTCAAGAACACCACTCAAACATTAAATCAAGAGTTAATTGAATGATTTGAAATAGATCTTTGAGTCGAGTAAAAGTGAATACTTAGATAACTCACATAATTATCTAAATATAGAGGAATGCATTAAAATAGAATTCATGAATTAAATAATTCATTTAATTCAAGATTTGATATTTGAAGAATAATTAAATAAATAAGATTTATTTAATTAAGTGATGAAGGGATTTAAATGAATAATTAAATAAATAAAGAATTTATTTAATTATAGTTGAAGTATGATAAAGAGTAAATTAAATAAGAATTTATTTAATTTGACAAGAAGGATAAGGTTAATTAGTAACATAATTAAATAAAAAGCGTTTATTTAGTTAATCAGATAGAATAAAGAAAAGTGTGAATTAATTAAATAATTAAGATTATTTAATTAATAGAAGAAATGAAGACTATAGAGAATAATTAAATAATTTACATTATTTAATCATGACCATGAAGAATATGAATTATGAAGAATATTGAAGTTGCAAGCTTAAACCAGATTTCGGTGTCTACACTCCACCTACTCCTCTGTGAGTAAGGTCACCATTGCAACACATCACAAGTTATCCTCCATGAAGACTAAGATCTCCTCTTCCGAGTGAATCCTCTATTTTCCATAGAGTTCTAGTTCAAGTACCTGTTGTGCAACATATCATGGTTGCACCTCTTGCAGGACCTTGGGGAAATGCTTTCAGTCCCCTCAGTTTGGTCGCACCTCTGCATGAACATCCACATGTCTCGCGAAAGCATATTCCAAAGTTTCTAGGTGATGGCAAACAACATCCTGATGAACACATTATTTCCTTTTACATTGTTTGTGGTGTTCTTGGCATAGAACACAAAGATGTTGCTATGAGGTTATTCATTGAATCTCTATAAGGAGTTGTTGTTGAATGGTTTTATACTCTTCCAGCTGCTTCTGTCACTAATTGGAACACTCTTCACACCAAGTTCAAAGAAAGGTTCAAACCTGCTAAAGACACACACGCCTTATTGGCACAACTTACAACCATGCAGAAAGAGGCCCATGAACCCATGCGTGAGTTCGTGGCTAAGTTTAATAAGTTGGTGACAAGAATCCCAAATGAGGCCAGACCAACGAATCATAATTTGAAGTGCTTCTTCATCAATACGTAACTCCCCAAAGTAAGTTTTTTCTTGCATAGGGAAGCTCTTGCCAATGTTGAAGCAGCTCAACAATTAGCTACTAGTCTTGAAGATGACATGATCCTTGCTGGAGAAATAAGGATGAATACCAATAACAACAAAAAGATGCAAGTATCAAGATCTTCAGTGTCTAATGCTAATACTGACGCTTCTAATTCTAATTCTAATTTTGTTGATCCCATGGTTCAAAGGTTGGCAAACAAAATCTTGGCTTTGAAAAAGCAAGTTTCCAACAACACTTATAAGGATGTTCCAAGAAGGACTTCTCCTAACTATGTTGGAAACAGAAATCAGAATCATCTTCCTGCACCACAAGGAAGACTCACACTTGAAGCTCCACCTACTAATACTATTGTGGGATACTATGAGGTTGAACAAGATGAATATGCACAACTAGATTATCCCATGGAAGAAAGTGTTGATCTCTTTCAAGATGAAGGGATGGAATCAGCTGGCGACTCCAATATTGGCTATTTTTAAATGGAAAATGAATATGAGGAGGAGGACTTGGTGAATGATGCATATGTTGTCTTTACGTGGCAACAACAAAATCATCTTGATCAAACTCAAGCTACTACTCCACCGACAAAGGAGAAACCACCAGTTACCATTGCAAAAAGAGAATCTCCACTGCCTTGGCAATGAAAAAATGCAGCCAACAAACAAGTGCTTTGTCCCCTTTTGTCAGTCCCTATTGTTCCCAAAGCCAATCTCTAGGTTCCTAAGACTAGTGTACCTTTTGTTAAACCTATCAGTGAAGTTACTACATCCACTTTACAAAATTCTTTCCAGGCTTTTGACATCATTGTGTTGGAAGAATGAAGAAGAATGATTATCTCTACAATTTTGTGTTATCATTGATGTCACCATGTTATTCAAGTTGTGACTGCAAGTCTAAGTCAATACTTGATCTGGCATTTTGGTTCAATATCTAAACTGGTATTCAAGCTACACCCTTTGGTATTCTAGTATGCAATCCCTGTGGTTGATGTTGAAAAATGAGGTGTTTCTTAGCTTAATACTCTGTAAAAAATTAATATTGCTGATCTAAATAAGCTTTTCCTTTGTTACATATATTCTTTATGGGTGATTATCTTGATTAATCCATTTTACTATTGTAGAATGTAGACATAAGTTGATAGAAGAACTAGATAGGATATTAGAAAGATTACAAAAGATGTACTGTGGAGAAACCCTTTCGAGAAAAAACTCCACCAAGAATTATTCTATTAGTCAATCTCTGAAATACAATAGCTCCAATTCTTGTTTGAGAATTCTTCTTCTGCCTTCACAAATCTTCTTCACAACCTACAATAAAAATTATGATAACTCTATTCAACTTGCTTGAGATAAATAGGCTTTGATTTACTTTGTAAACTCCAACATGAGTTACAATTACAATGCTCAAGCCCTATCCCTAAAAGGTATGCCATATCTCATGCAAATAGGATTATTCTGTGAAGAACAATGCTAAAACATGTGCTTCATCCATTTGGGCAACCCAAACTGAAGTCACAACTCAACCTTCATTTTGTTGATAATTCCAAAGCTCCTCCTCAAAGTTGGCGCCCAAAAGTAATCCTACTTAACCGAGCCTTAAAAAATATCTCAATATGCAAAGGAGTTAATTCCAAGAAGACAACCTGGGCTCCCAAGTTGGGTCCAAGTCATTTCTTGTTAACTGCAACATTTCTCAACACCATTCATGCAAGAATGGCCTTCTCTTGTTAACTAGAGGTAGTCCCTGTTATCTGTCATGCAACTCAAGTTATTAGCCATGCATTCCAAGTTAACTAAAGCTAATTACATGCAACTAAAAATAACCAACATGCACTTGCATGCAACTAAAGATAACTGAACCATAACTAAACTAAACTAAACTAAACTAAACTAAACTAAACTAAACTGATTTTGAACTAAACTGAACTAAATTGAACTCATCTAAACTGAACTGAACTGAACTTCATGCATGCAAACATCAAAACCCTAACTCCTAGGATATTTACATGCATTCAAAAGTGTTATCTCTTACTCTGAATAGTTAACTGAACTCAAGGCGAGTGTCACCTTACCATGTGTGCACCTACATGTTCCTATTATTTAGGAATAACTACAAATGTCAATTTCATGGTTTATTTCATCAAATATTAATCTCATCCTAATCTTAGTGTTGTTGAACACATTCCAAGAACTTAGGAGATACATGAAATAATTGATGTTTAGGATTTGCAATTAAATGGCATCCTATTTCCAACAGTTGATAGTTATTGCTTGCGGTTTTGGGAAACTATTTATGATTGTTGAAGGCATGTATGTTCATAATTTCTCATGCTCCAATGCTCGTACGACGTATTGGCATTATTTTTTTGATTACTTTTTTCAATTAAGTCTATTTTTAGTCGACTTCATGGATAAGTTGTGATATGGTGAATAATTTTTTTGTTATGCAGATATATGTGTGACCTATCTTAGGTCTATGTCGACATCATGTAGCATGTTGAGCGGCTGAATTTTTTTTGGGAGTATTTTGTGAATGCTTGTAGCTAATACATCTAATTAGGCTGACCTAATAGATGCTTGCAGATAGATCGAGTATATATGTTGAACAATTTTTGAAGATTGTGAGATTTGATGAGGCTGTTATGAATGTGAAGGTGAAGAAGAGCGAAAATGATGAAGTGTGTTAAGTCTGTCTATTGAGCATCACCAAAATTGCATCAACACTTAATAGGTGCACTCTTTTCAGTTCATTTTGGCTATGAAGCCTTGCTTTTTTTGTGAATCTTTTGTAGGAAATGAGCCTCCTTGTAAGCAGTGAGCTTTTGTATTCAGACAGTGAGTCCTATTTAGGGAAATGAGCCTTATATATTTGGTTTTGAAACTACTTTATATTGTGAGTTAATCCTCACCGTGGTTTTTCCCTCATTGGGTTTTCCACATAAATCTGGTGTTCATTGTGTTGATTTTACTTTCTGTTATTTGCATTTCATGTTTATACTTAATAACAAAACAGTGTGGTTATGAAGTTAATAAGTGTTGAAGTTTTATGTTTAATTTTGGTGACAAATGATTCACCCCCCCTCTTAGTTGTCTTGTGCCTTTTAACAATTTCTATCAGAGCATTGGTTCCTTGGTATAGAGCTTAACCGCTTGAGGTAGATCCTAAAGGTTGATCAAATGGATGATAAAGAAGAACTCTAGGCTGCACTTGAGGATCTTGACAAAGTTGAAAATGAAAATAGAGATCTAAAGGAAAATCTTGAAGATGCTAATGAATGTGACTGGAAGCTGAAAGAACAATTAAAGAAATTCAAGGAAAGATACAGAGAAGTGAGTGAGTAGCTGAAACAAGAGATAATTGGATTGAAAGTGTTTGTAGAAGAAAAGAAGAGAATTGAAGAATGTTTGAATACAATGGTGCAGAACAAGTCTGATGAATGCTCCAAACTTGAACAAGAGGTAGTAAACTTGAGAGTAGAGCTAGAGAAAGAAAAAAATTGTGAGAATAATTACAGATCTAGCTCCAACAAGCTTGAAGAACTGCTTGCAGGACAAAAACCAAGTAAAGACAAAGGTGGCTTGGGAAATGAACCAGGTGAAAGTTCTAAGGACAATCAAAAGACTCAAGAAAAAGGGAAGTAGAAAAGAAACTCAAGAAATTTTGTAAGGAGACCGCTTGTGAGATAGTCTAATGCACAAAGGTATCCCTCTTTCAATGGTATTTGTTTTTCCTGTAATAAATATGGTCACAAGGCAACAGAATGCAAGAGCAGGATGAATCAGTTTCCTGGTTCTTTCTCTAGACAATGTTTTTTGTGCAAGAAGGTTGGACATAAAGCTACTGAATGCAGATCTCAAGTGAGAATGATTAGTCGGGTAATGATGAACAAGTTTAATGGAGGAAAAATAAATCAATCTTTTGATGGATACTACTATATCTATAACAAATTTGGACACAAAGCAAATTAATGTAGATCGAGAAGTAATGAAGGTCAGACTAATTAGAAAAGTGTTGTCTACTATAATTGTAACAAACCTGGACATATCTCAAAATTTTACAGAAGTAAGAAGGGAAAGCAATCTGCTCTAGTGGAAAAGAATGAACCAATAAAGAAGATAAAAAAATAAGAGATGAAGCAAGAGATGAATAAGATATGGAAGAAGAAAGAAGAAGAAGAACCTAAAATTGTTGATGTGTTTGTGCCCCCTTTTGGTACAAACAATTCCTCTAGGAATCAAACCTAGCATGGTCTTAGGGGGAGCATTATCAGAAAACTGTAAAAACCCCCTAGATGAATGGCGTGTTAAAGGTTGGCACGAGGATGTAATGTGAAGAATGAGTAATCAGAGGTTTTGGAAGAGGAACCAGAAGAAAACATGTTGACATGTTGATTTGTGGACTGAATTAGGGTTGTCTATGTTGAGAAGAATGCTTTTAGTAGCTTTTTGATGTATGTCACATTTAATGTGATTTAGGGAAAATCGATGGTGTATAAGGTAAAATTTGCAAGCCTCCTTGATCACTTGAGCACTTGAAGAATTTGAAAGAAATCTTGGAGCAATCTCGAAGCAATCTAAAGCATTTCTGAAGTAATTTGAGGAAATTATTACAGATACTCGGGAATTATTTCTCAATCTATGAGGGAAAAAGAAGAAGTATCAACTGATCAATAACGAAATTAAGAAAGTTAAGAACGAAAATGGACAGAGGATCGAGTGGCGACATTGCACTAAAGTTGAAAGGAGTTGAATTGGAAGAATTTGATCATAGGAAGATGAAGGAAATGAAAATAGGGCTGAAGGAAAATGAATTACAGAGCATAAAAACCCTAGGTATGAATTTATGGGGAGAATTTCCTTAGTTTGTTGATAAAGATTTCATTTTTTTCTTGTTGATTCAATTCAAGAACGACAGTATTATGTTGGAAAAACCCTACCTAATCACAAAGGAAGCGATCGAAGTGATTACTGGTTTATGCAGTATTGGGGATCTCCCTGGAAAGAAAACCATGAAATAAAAAGATGTGGAGGAACTTACTGGAATTAATAAAGACCCTTGAGCTCTATTGATAAACATTCAGATTCCACTATAATGTATGTTGTGTACGACATTTCTTATAAAATATATTTCAGAAATCGTGAAGGTTCGACTTAAGCTATTGTTGTATATCTTGCACATATGATGGTTAAGGAAAGCAAGTAGTTTGATTTATGTAGCCTATTACTTGAAAATATAACTGAAAATGCCTGAATGTCATTGGTTGAGGGTTATCCATTTTGGTTTGGATCTTTACTTGTGTGCTTGACTTTTTACTTTTTGAACTCCCTATGGGGAAGAGAAAATGTTGTGTGGGAATTCAGTATTCCTATTGGGAAACAAGACTACAAATACTTGGAATCATTGGTGGATAATGTAAGTGATTGTAGATCATATTTCACATCCTTAAAAACAAATATGTGCTATGATATGTTTGTACCCAATCAGTTTGAAGTGGGTTCATCCTCTGATAAGAGAGAATTGGAAGTTATCATTGGTGAGTCCCCTCCGGAACCAAAAAGGAGGAAAACTATTGTAACAGATGTCTTATAAGAAAAGAAGAATGAATAAGATTTTTTGTCTGGATATGATCCAGAGGATATACGAATGCTATTGGACAAGGGTGAGATGAAGAAGATTGGTGAAATGTGGAATGCATGCTCTCCGATTGAGAAACTTAAAATTGATGATGTGTTGGTTGATTATTTGCTCAATAAGGGTATTTCAATTTTAGACGTGACATATTCCTTTCCAGATGATCTAGTTATTGGAAGGACCCGAAGGTCATAAGTTCAAAGCTATGCTCGAAAGAAGATGTAACAAAGCAAAGAAAGTGCTATCTAAACATATGAATGAGACAAAAGAATGCATTAAAGAAATATCTAACATCTACAAGTATTGTCTCTGGTGGCCAGAGTTGTTGACAATTTCATAAGTAGAATTGAAGCCATTGAATCTGAAATTAATAGTATTGGAAAGAACTTTGATTACTTCAAAGACAAGGATGGAAAATAGAGAATAAGGGTTGGTGAATTATAGGTGGAATTGTTGACTACTCAGAGGAAAAGAGAATATATGGTTCAAACCTTCTGGTTGGTTAAGGAAGTTGTTGAGGTCTAGTTGGATCATCTCTCTGGAATTCTCTCTGATGCAAAAAAATTGTGAACAATTGTGTCTGTCTTCTAATCAGATATCCTCCTTTATGCAGTTATCTTTGTTGGAATGTATGAGTGCAAGAATAAATTTGGCTATGCTTGCTTGGAAAAGAATTCTTTTGATCATAAGAGATAGGTACAAGAAAATATTTCATGTAAAAAGTGTTATTCTTGTTTGAATGTTTGAAATGGGAAGCTCGAATTCTTGTGTATATACAAAGTCATCATATACATATGTTTATACCCTACCTTTTTTGGTCACCCTTTTCCATTGATATCAAAGGGGGAGAGAGTTAGAGTATAAAGTTATGAGGAGAACAACTAAGGTGATAGGAGGAGAGAATGTTAAATTTTAAAAAAATTGGCACATGTTGCCATGAATGACAAAGGAGGAGATTGTTGGAAGAATGAAGAAGAATGATTATCTCTACAGTTTTGTGTTTTCATTGATGTCACCATGTTATTTGAGTTATGAATGCAAGTCTAAGTCAATACTTGATCCGGTATTTTAGTTTGATATCTGAATTGGTATTCAAGCTCCACCCTCTGGTATTTTAGTCTGCAATCCTTTGTGATTGATAGCTACTTCTTGCAGTTTTGGGAAACTGTTTATGATTGTTGAAGGCATGTATGTTCAGAATCTCTCATGCTCCGATGCTTATATGGTGTATTGGCATTATTTTGTTGATTTCTTTTTGCAATTAAGTCTATTTTTGGTCGACTTCATGCATAAGTTGTGATATGGTGAATCATTTTTTTGTTATGCAGATATATGTGCGACCTATCTTAGGTCTATTCCGACATGATGTAGCATGTTGAGCAGTTGAATTGTTTTTGGGAGGATTTTATGAATGCTTGTAGCCAATAGTTGGTATTTTTGATGAATAAGAAATACATCTAATTAGGCCTACCTAATTGATGCTTGCAGATAGATTGAGTATATATATGTTGAATAGTTTTTGAATATTGTGAGATTTGATGAGGTAGTTGTGAATGTGAAGGTGAAGAAGAGCGAAAATGATGAAGTGTGTTAAGTCTGTCTATTGAGCATCACCAAAACTGCATCAACACTTATTAGGTGCACTCTTTTTAGTTCATTTTGGCTGTGAAGCCTTATTTGTTTTGTGAATCTTTTTGTAGGTATTGAGCCTCCTTGTAAGCAGTGAGCTTTTGTATCCAGACAGTGAGTCCTATTCAAGGTAGTGAGCCTTATATATTTGGTTTTGAAACTACTTTATATTGTGAATTAATCCTCACCATGGTTTTTCCCTTGTTGGGTTTTCCATGTAAATTTGGTGTTCATTGTGTTGATTTTACTTTCTGTTATCTGCATTTCATGTTTATACTTAATAATAGAACAAAGTGGTTGTGAGGTTAATAAGTGTTGAGGTTTTGTGTTAAATTTTGGTGACAACTGATTCACCCTCCCTCTTAGTTTTCCTGCACCTTTTAACACATTGATCATGCCAAGAAAACAAAGATCCAAATGTCTGAAGTTGTGTACCTCAAAGCAAATCCTGACCAATTTGATAGTTTTGTCAAGTTCGTAAAGGATAAAGGAATTACTCCAAGTAAGGATTCACCTTCTGATATTCCTACTACCCCAAAACCCAAGACACCATAGAATAACCTTGTTTCCACCCCTCCAGCTGCCTTTGGACGTATTGATCCATTCTTTATTTCATTACTTGGTAATGGTTTTAAGTTAAACAATTGTTTCATAGATTCTGGTGCATAAGACAATGTGATGCCAACCAAGGTAGCTACTTCCTTGGGTTTGAATCTAATAAAAACTTGTAGCCATTGTTTTTCCATGGAGAACAAACAAGTACCTTTGATTTGGTAGATCAAAGATGCACAATATGTGTTTGCCGCATATGCTGAAAAGAAGATCAAGATGACGGTTCTAGTAGCTGATGTGCCAACATCTTATGGAATTCTCCTTGGACGTAATTTCTGTAAAGATGTTGGAGGAGAGCTGAACATGGACATATTTGAAGCCTGGATACCTATGAAAGGCATGATGCAAAAATTGATTCCTAAAAGGGAGTCAAAATTCTCAGTGACACGATCCAATGATCCAAGGGATTAAATTCTATTTGAGTCTTTGGGTGTTGGAACATATTATTTGCAAATAGAAGAAGTTGGTGAATCTTCAACAAGGCTTGAGTTGGAGAGTGTTGATTCTTTTTCAACAAAAAATGAGTCATCATTAGATGATTTATCGATCTCAGATCATGAAGCTTCATTAAATGATGAAGCTACAAATTTTAATATTGTCGGTCTTGGTGACCCAAATGGTGTTTGGTTGCTCAAGTTTGATGGCAATTTATCTTCCACCAGTTTTGGAGCAGGAATGGTTTTTATTTCCCCCAAAGGAAAAAAATTCCCTTTCTCTTTCAAATTACAGTTTGACAACACTAATAACATTGTTGAAAATGAAGCTTTGTTATCAGGAATGCAAGTTGCACGAAAGAAAGGTATCAAAAATCTTCATGCGCAAGGCAATGTCAAGTTGATAGTTTGTCAGGTAAGGAATTTGTTCAGACAAAAAATGACAGACTTAGGCATTATCACAATCTTGTTTGGGATTGCATTGAAAAATTTGATGCTTTTGATATATTTGTAGTTCCAAGGGAATACAATGACATGGCCAATTCATTAGTAGTTTCATCCATGCTCTTGATACCACATAAATATTTTCATGGTTCTACCTATACCATTGAGTTGATCTTTCACTTGAGTGTTCCTAATAATTCAAATAATTGGCAGATTTTCAATGACAATAATCAAATTGTTGTCTTTTTGGAGAAGGTGGAGAATTTTGATGAGTTGTACTTTGAAGGAAGTGATTCTCCACATCAAGAATCTATTTCTGATATGGATCCAATTACAGGTGAAGAGTTCTTACAACTCAGGGAATAAAATTCCCAAGGGGTTGGTATCTCTTAAGAAACTTTTTGATAAGCATGATCACTATGTCAAGAAACAACTCTCAGATTTTGATTCGTCTAATGAGGTTGAATAGATCAAATTAGGAATTGAAGTGGATCCTAAGATAGTAAACATTGGTAAGTGTTGCACAATCGAAGAGAGAAAGCAATTTTCTAAGTTGTTACTAGAATATATGGATCTCTTGGCATATTCATATGAAGATTTAAAATCCTTCTGACCGAAGGAGGTGCAACACAACATTCCCCTTAAGATTAGAGCATTGCCTTATAAACAAAAGAAAAGGAAATATAACCCAAAGATTTCTGGAACGATCCTTGTGGAAGTTCAAAAAATGTTGAATGCCTGAATAATATTCCCTATCCATCATTCAACATGGATAGAAAATATTGTTCTTGTTCGTAAGAAAAATGGTGAGATCCGTATTTGTGTGGATTTCTGAAATCTGAACCAGCTGTCGCTCAAGGATGATTATCCTCTTCCAGTAATGGATCAAGTTCTTCAAAACATGACCAGATCTGAAATGCTCTCCATGCTGGATGGTTTTTCTGGTTACAACCAGATTGAAGTCAATTCAAGTGATCATCACAAGATGACCTTTACAATGCCATGGGGTACCTTTGCATATTGCATAATGCCTTTTGGCCTAATCAATGTTGGTGCCATGTTTTAACCAGCTGTAGACTTGGCTTTACGTGATGTACAAGGTAAGTTCATTGTGGTGTATCTTGATGATCTTACGGTTTTTTCTAAAAAAATTCATGAACATTTTTACCATGTAAGGAAAATCTTGGAGAGATGTCGACAACATGGTATTTCCTTGAACCCCAAAAAGTCAATTTTTTGGGTTACAAAAGGTAAGCTTCTTAGTCATGTGGTGTCCACAAAAGGTATCAATATTAACTCAAAAAGAGTTAAAAGTATCAAATCACTCACTCTGCCATCAAGTAAGAAGGTTATTCATTCTTTCTTTGGCAAAGTAAATTTTATCCGAAGATTCCTTCTGGATTCTTTCTTTGGCAAAGTAAATTTTATCTGAAGATTCCTTCTGGATTTTGTAGAAAAGACTCATCATATTGTTAATATGATGAAAGGTACTACCACTTTTCATTGGACAATAGAAGGAAAAGCTGCATTCAATGATATCAAAGAGGCTATTGCTCATGCGCCAGTGTTAGTCTTCCCATACTAAATGGAGGAATTCATTATGTATAGTTATGCTTCTGAGCATACACTTTCGACAATTCTGGTTAAGAAAATAGTGAAGGTTTTGAATCCCTGACTGCATTCATGAGCTATCCTCTAAAAAATTATGAATTCAAATATTCCCAAATGCAAAAAAACATGCTTTCACCATGGTTAAAGTTAAACATTTTCAATTCTACATTCTTAATAGCCATGTCAAAGTCCTAGTTCTAGATTCAATCGTTAAGTCCACCTTAACACAACAAGAGTTTGGGATGAAAAGAGGCAATTGGATTGCCAAAATTCAAGAATACGACATGGACATCAAGCCTACCAAGTTGATACGTGGGTGAGGTTTGTGTCATCTCATTGCTGAAAATAATCCTAATGGAGAAGTTTTAGAGACTGAGGAGTCAAATCCAAGTGAACTTCCAATGGTGTTATTCGTCAGTACTACTAATGAGTGATATTCCAACATTGCCCATTTTCTCACTTATGGGGAATGTCCTAATCATTTGACTCCAAAGGAGAAAAGGACCATCAAACTAAAGTCATCAAACTTTGTCTTGTGGGATAATGGTTTGTACAAACGTGCATTAGATGGAACTTTCTTATGATGTGTTGATGAAGAACAACATGAAAGATTGGTGAAGTCATATCATGACTTAGCATGTGGAGGAAATTTTTTCAGCGCCAGTTACTGCTCACAAGATCCTGAGAGCAAAGTACTACTGGCCTACACTCTTTCAAGATGCATACTCTTGGGTGCGTAAATGCAAACTATGTCAGCAGTTCGTAGGTAAGCCAAAGTTGGTAGCTTTTCCTTTGAAACCAATTGTTATTAAAGAGCCCTTTTAGCAGTGGGGAATTTATTTCATCAGTGTAGTAAATCCACCTTCAAGTGTGGGAAACCTCTATGTCCTAACTACAACCAAATACTTCACCAAGTGGGTGGAGGCAATTTTGGATAAGCATGCTACTTTTGAAGTTGTATGTAGTTTCTTGAAAGAAAATATCATTTCCAAGTTCGGCATGCCGAACAAAATTATTGCTGACAATGCTTTTTCCTTCTCGTCAAGCGAGATAACTAAGTTCTATTTTGAACATGGCATAACATTATCTCATTCATCCAACTATTACCCACGAGGTAATGGTCAAGCCGAATCAAGCAATAAAAACTTGGTGATTATAATCCACAAGCTTATGGATGAGAATCAACGTTTGTGGCACAAAGCTTTGTATGATGCTTTGTCGGTAGAAAAAATAGCTCCAAAGCGGGTGATTGGCATGTCTCCTTTCCAACTCTTGTATGGGTTGAATGCAAAATTTCACATAACCTTAGAACTTCCAGCCCTCAAATTGGCTAAGGCCATTGAGGATGAGACTTTTGATAATTCAATCGATAAGTAGATAATGTATCTCTCCAAATTGGAAGAGAAACGAGTTCAAGTGGCTAATTGTATCACAGAGCATTAGAAACAATTTAAGAAGATTTTCGACAAGAAGGCCAAGTCTCGTGATTTTCAAATTGGTGATCTTGTTCTCTTATGGGACAAGCAAAGAGAACCAAAGGGTACTCATGGGAAGTTTGATTCACTGTGGATAGGACCATTCAAAGTTCATCAGCTGCATGGTGAAAGCAGTTTCCTCTTGGCATACGAGGATGGAACACCATTTTCCCTTCCTCACAGTGGGAAACATTTGAAGCTCTTCACATAGTGAGGTAACAGGTGTTCAATGTAAATATGTTAGTCTTTACGTCTTTTTGTTTTTAGTCTTTTTTAGTCTTTTTATTTTCATTGCCTAACTCTATGCCCAATGGATGGATAAAGGCACTTAAATTCTAGAGTTCTTCTCCCTTTAATCATTTCTAATAATGATTGAAGGAAGCTCCCTAGCTGGAGCCAGCTATTATCCTCGAATCTAGCTGCTCCAAATTCACAAGATAACCCCCTACGAAACTTGTTCATTTCATAGTTTTGTGTACTTCAAGCATGCAGAATGAGGAAAATTTCAATTCACCTCGACACGTAGTCCAAAAATTCAAATATTACATTTGAGCATTCCCCCCCATTCATCTTTTGAAGAGCTTTGAAATGAGTATCTTCGTTAATTCCTAGTCCTTGGGAGTTAGTCAATATTTAACTCACGTCGGAGCGCTAAAAATCAGCGCTCCTATGTAACTTTGCACCCAACCTTAAGATGCACAAGCGGTGAAAATCACCACTAGTGCACTTTTTTTCTATCGAGTCTTTTACATGGAAAAGTGGTGATTTTCACCACTAGTGCATCTTTTTTTCCATAATGCAAGCCTTCATTAAGCCATAAGTCATTTTAGGCTAATCTATCCTCATTCCTTTTGCAAAAATTCTTCCTCCTCGCGTGAATCTTTCTCCAAATTCCAACGGATTCGAGTTTGAAGATTTCTTAAACATCTGAGCTAGGGTTTCATGTTTTTGACAGGTGTGTTGTTACTCCTTCCTCTTCATCACGTTTATTCCTTCTCTTTACTATACTAGGCTCTATTTATTTTAATTCAACCTTGGTCATGCGTTTTTCTTTGTTAGGGTTTCGATCTTTGCATTTTTCAAATCTTCCTTCCTCTCTTTAATCATGCCCTGCTTTTCTTTGTTTTTGTTTTGCACGTTTTTCTTTTCTATGCCTTGGGTTTGTTTCTCTCCATCTTTTTCACCATGATGTTTCATAACCTTTCCACCACTCTCACCAATTTTTCCTACTCCCCAAGTGGTGAAGATTTTAGTGTTAGCAAGTTAAAATTGATGAAGCTTTGACATTTATTTTTGAATGATCATTCCTCTTCCCAAATGTTCTAGCGAGATTTTTCACCGCTCGAACATTGAAGACCTTCCCCCAGATTGTCAAAGCAGTGAAAAAGTCCGTCGTTTCACTAAAGATTTTTCCCAACTCCAAGATGTAGGAGTGGTGAAAATCATCGCTCCTACATGGAGTGTCTCATGACTTCAAATGTTAAGGAAGTGTTTTTGCTCACTTGTAAACTTGACCCAAATGAAGGATGAACATGTTGAAGCTCTAAAATTCAGCGCTCAAGCATGAACTTAGTCCCTCTTGTATGCATTAACATTATTTTTCAGTGCCTCAACACTTTTTACATCCCAAGTGCAAAAGACATGTAGGAGTGTTATTTTTTAGCGCCCCTACATGTAAACTTACTATCTCAAGATGTAGGAGCACTGATTTTTAGTGCTCCTACACAAAAGCAATTTTCTCTTCTAACACCCTAAAATGACTTTGTTTGTACTCTGAACCTCATTTCTTTGCTAATGCTTGATTTTTCATGCTCTATAGCTTGTTTGCAGTTGCTTTGAATTTCCTACTTGCTTTACGCTTTCCAACACTATATTTTTCTCCTAACATCTGTTAATCCATTATTCTTGCACTTCCTATCAAGTTCTCATCAAGCAATCCTTGAAGGTGATATTACTTGGTCTTGATATTTCTAGATGACAACCAAAAAGCCTCCACCATATTCTAAGAAGGAGGGAAAGATGAAATACAAATATTAGGGTGTCTTTTCGCCAGTTGTGGTGATCTCAAAGGTGGATGAAATCAAAGACACCGGGAAATTGGTCATCAAGTCCTAGAAGATTTTATAAAAAGAACTTAGCAAAAGCCCTTAGAAGACAACTTGAGAGCCATTGTTCATAACAACTTGCACTTGGTGTCTACATTTCCAACTTCTACTCATAACTCAGAGTTTGTGCTCCAAGTTGCATCTCATTACATATGAGATGACAGAAGTGTAAGAGATTCCTCAGGACAAATCATGATGAGATTAGAACCTGAATTCTTTGATATTGTTTTTCGGGTTCCACACATGGAACAATATACAAATATCTCAATTCAACAGGAACATGAGGTCTATGATAGTGATCCCAACAAAGCTAAAATGTTGATTAATACTCAATGGTTGAAAAATCCAAGGCCTACTATCTCAAGATGGCCTAAAGGGCTTCCTAGGAGTGATTTCAAAGAAGATGTCAGGGATATGATTACTCTCTCGAGTAGGGTTAAAGTATTGCATGTTTCATGTAATTTTCAAGATTGGATGTATGAATAAATCCACATAATCAGAAGAAAGAAAGAACATATTGATTGGGGAACTTAGATAAGTGATGAAATTCATGAACAATTGATCAATGTGCCAACCACTCTAAAATTTTACATGACTTCCTATCTGGTATATGCTACTGCAGTAATGAGGCAATTTCTAGGGTTGTCTACAAAGGGAAATAAACATTTTGTACTTGTGTATGAGTTCTCTTATCAGTTGAAATTGAGAGAAAGTATTCATGATTTCTGAAGAGTCAGATTGCTTCTTTGCACCCCTACTGTTCACTTTTGATCCAACTCTTGAAAAGGAAAGAGTATTGGATGAAGCCTACAAAGTGGTTAGTAAGGTTGGTTGTATCTTTTTTTAGTTTCCAACTTTCACCTACATAAGAGTTGGTTGCTACACTGGGTGTCCATACATGTTTCTTAGATATCCCTCAAATAAGTGGATACTAATGGAGTTGTGTAGACAGTTGATCTTAGTTCACAAGGAACATCAGAGAATACACGAGCCAAGTTTCAGGTTTTCACTGGCAATTGGGAGGTATACCGTTCACAGTGTACAAAAAGCAAAGTCAGTCTATGTAGAAATGAAAATCATGACTATCAAAACATATAAATATAGATTTGAATTTGACTATTGAGATGTGAAGAGTAAATTAAAGAAGGATCACCAACATGTCTACCATTTTGAAGACATATGGATGGACTGCAAAGATGGAGAAGATATTTGCATAATGGATTTTTGCAAGTTGACAGTAGAGCAGATCAAAGATCTTGGTGTAGTTGATATACCAGAGGATTTCAAAGATCCTGGTGACATCATAAACTCTGCTTATGAAGAAGATGAGATTGCTAGGAGACCCTTACCTCTAATACAATGGTCTAAAAAGGAAAGTGTCTCTATTAGAGAAAGGCTTGGTCCCATCTTACATAACACAACATAATGGTTACATAAACATGGCTTCCAAATGAAAAATTTTGAGACCTAATTAGAAGGAGAAGCACCAGGAGGAGAAACCGGCCAACGACAGGAGTTTCACACAAAAAATAAACATGTGGCTACTCCCTCTTCTTCCCAAAGAGGTCCTAAAATCAAGTTCACCTTTGGTAAGAGTGTTACATAAATGGTTGAAGAACAGGAGGCAATAGAATCTAAACAAACACATGCTGAAGGAAAGGAGCTTGCTTCTGAGGAACAATCATTTGAAGAAGGAGAAGAGAACGAGGATGAAGAATCAGAAGAATATGATGAAGAAGAATCTAATGAGGACGAATCTGAAGAAGATAAAGTTGAAGAAGAAGGTAATGAGGAGGAACTCAGACATGATGATGAACAACCTCTATCTCCCCATGAGAATGTTGTTAAAGATCTTTCCCAAACATCATCGCCTACTAATACCATTATTCCTCATACTCCTCCAAATCTAACTACTCCACCTCCTCTTCCTAGCTCACCTCCTCCTATAACAATTTTAGGTGCAATGAATGTTTCCATTCCCCTACAGTATCAACTATCCTTGCCACTCTTCCTACAGTTTCAAACTCACAAACTGTTGATGTCTTGTCAAGTTCTCCCTCATCCATCCCAAGTTTGTCATCTCCATCTTTTGATATCTATTATGAAGTTGAATTTGACAGATTCATGAATGAGTCTTTACATAGTCAACTTGCTTTGCATTGCACTAGAGTAATAATGACAAATACTACCCCGATTGTTACAATACCAATCATTTCTACAGAAGTGGCTGCAATGCAGGAATTGATTGTAAGCCAAGAAGCATATACTTCTTCCCTTCCTCCTTGGCTGATCTCTCAAGTATCAAAGCAAAAGAAACAAATGATCTCCCCAGATGAGCTTGATCTTGAAGAGATAGCTCCTCCAAAAGCCAAGGGGAATAAAAAGGAAAAATTTCATTCAAGGCTTCATGTTGACAAATTTGGTCACAAGTTTGTTGAGATTGGTCTATCTCCACAAGAAGAAGGCGATGTAAACATGGAGGATTACACTGTCATAAGAGTCCAACTTGGAAAAGTGACAAATGCAAGTGAAAAGGAAGATGCACAAGTGGTCCTAGATGCATTAGTAGGAAGGCTTGATAAGATATAGTAGGGCATAAATATGTATAACGAGAAAGCTGAGTGTTATGCAACAGTTTTGAGGAACATTACAAGCTCTTTTGGGGATGTACAACCTATGGCCATGGTAAACATCAAGGAACTAGAGGTGCAAAAGGCAGAGAAATTTGCCTCCAAGGGTAAGGTGTTATATGATTTCATTGATGAAATTATCAAACATAGTTCATAGGTCATAGCTATTGTAGATGAGAAAACTGCTTAGATAGCCGGGCTGGAATTAGAGCTTGATAAAGAAGAAAATATACTTTATGAAGAGCAAAAAGAAATGGAAAGATGTCTCTTATTTTGGCCACAAATGAAAGAGACAATGTTGAGTAAGTTGGTGGAAGTTGGGGTAATTCCTGACAAAGAGAAGTATGTGGAGGTAAGAGAGTCTCTCAAACACCACATAAAAGTGATCAAATCTCTTGTTGAAGACATTTGCCAAGTACAAGAAGATGTCGAAGGACATTGTGTTATTGTAGTGAATGGAATTGAGGAGTTACCGGGTAAGCTCCTTGATGATGATCATACTTTCCTCTCGGTTAGTGAGATAACTCAAATATTCAAGGAAGTTGTCATGAAGCAAGTGGAAGACGAAGGTTTTTGAAAGACTTCCATGCACACCATATGTGATATATGGATTTCTCTTGACTGTCTCGAGATGTATATAGATAGATGCAAGAAGATTTGCTCATTTGTAAGAAGATCAATCACGAGAGTTCACACCATTGTGGATTATATAGTTGGTCCAGATGAGGCATTCATACTGGATACAAAGAAGAAATATGAAGACTTTCGTGCCCAATGCAAGGAACCATGAAGACTTCTTTTCATCTCCAGTGTTAGATAGTTTCATGCTTTCATTTATGCATTTTGTAAATAGTTCTTGACATCTTACATGTCTTTTTCCAAGATGTAATTACATGTAAAAACAAAGATGTTTTCCTACAAAGATGGACAACATTTTTGAATAAGTCGACTTGTTAGATGAGATTTTCCTAAATTTGCTCACCTAACTTTCCTAGATTCACTCATCTACTTTTCCTAGATTTGCTCTTCCCTCTCAATTATAAATATGAGATGATTCTTTTGTAATAGTGATCTTTTATCTTTTGCAATGAAGTGCTACCCATTTTGAGAAGCAAATATATGAAACTTTGTGTTCATCTTTGTGAATCTATTTTGATCAATAAAGAAGTGAGTTGCATACCAAAAATTGTGTTTGAATTAATTATCTTTTGGATTTGATTGAGATTGGCAGTGATTAGTGATTGTGATCTAAAGGGCTTTGAGTAAATCCATGTAAACTTTGAGTTACACTCTTTTATTCAAATTTATGATGTTGATTGAATACTGTTGGCGAATTGTCTACAAGACTTTGTCCTTGTATTTATTCATGTTGTTTATGGATCTATCGTGGAGTATCTAGAAGACTTTGTGCTTCTAATACAACACTGGTTACATATCTCAAAGGATTCATTGGTGAAAGCTACGAAACGACTTTGTGCCTTCATGAGTTTTCTTGTTTTATCATTTATTGTTATCATGTTGGTATTCTTAGTCTTTGGTTTGACAAGATAAAAATATTGGAATTATTGCTTTGTTTTTAGTTTGAAGTTGTAACGAATCATGAACCTAAAACTGTGAAGCATTGTAAAACATATTCTCTGAAAAAAGAGAGAATTATGAATTTGACACATCCCCATCTCTTAATCACAGTGTACATCATTGTGAATACTTAATTAGTTTTACTTAGTTTCAATAAGCAGTAAGAAGGGTGCCTCCCCTTTTTGAGAGGAGAGATTATATCTCACACAACAATGGCTTAAATTAGGTTTTGTAATTTGTTAAAGGGATTACATAATTTTCACCCAAGGTGGAGGCATGAGAGGGTTTCAATCTTTCAAGCTTACATATTCACAAATGTGTGAGCAAGGAGTGAGATGAGTAAGCATGTCCACACATGTGTGAGTATTAAAGGGGATTTGGATGCATGTTAGATGATGGTGACTTTAGATTTTAATCCATGTAAATGGATTAATGGATAGTATTAAAATTTGATGGATTGAGGGATATTATGGAATTAAATATTGAAAGATTAATTAGCTTAAATCATTTGATTAAGTAGGTGTTAGTTAATCAATTTAGTTGGAGGATTTGGGGGATAAGGTTAAACACAATTACATAAATTTAATTTATTTAAATAAGTACGAGGGATAAAGGTAAACGATGAATTAATTAAATAAATAAGTAATGACTATTTATTTAATCAATGACTAGGATAAGGTAAAGTAAAATTTGGTTGGGTATGGATAAATTTAGGGATCTATAGTGTCTACAACACTTATTACACTTTCACCTTCCAAACTCTATTATTTAGGTTGCTTTAGGTTATGCTTGAAGTGTCATACCTCTACCATCATGCAAAGCATGAGAGAGAAAGAAAGAAAGTAGGTTTTAGGCACTTCACTATTGATAATTGTGTCACCCTTAGGCACCTAATTGAAAAATATGGGATAGGATAAACTCATAACAAGAGATGGAATATTATAATACTTTGAATATGACATTGGTGTCAAATAGTGCTACCCTCTTCCCCCCACTTTGTTTGGGTTATATGTTGGTAAACTTCAACAATGGTTAACCAAAGATGTTGGGGGGTATCTAACTCATTGGATATGTGGTGAAGTTACTATTATATGCCAACCATCTCATCCTAATTGCAAAAATAGTTCATGGTTTGAGGTATCACATGGGGGTGTTGGAACTCTTCTACTATAAGGCTGAGATACAAGTGAAGAGCAACAAAACCAAAGTCTTGATCTTTTCATTAAGAAGAAAAAAGAAACATTTTTTCTTTTCTTTTCAAAGGAAGTCCATTGGAAATAGTGGAGGAATACAAGTACATTGGGATTGATTTCATCAACAAGCTCAGTTGGTAGGCTTGTAGGGAAAAAAGGATATAGGGGGTGGAAAGCTTCATATTTACTACAAGACAGATGCAAGAATGTTGAATTATGGGACTAAGAAACCAAGATAATCCTTTTTGGTTTATTGGTCATGCTAGTAGTCCTTTATGGATGTGAAGTATAGGGGAATAGTGTGTCAAATCACAAATGGAGACAATTATAAATAATTTAAAAACTTTTAATCATTAATAACTTCAAAATCAAAACTCTAGTTCCATATGATATTCCTTTGGTTGGAGTATAGGTACTTTCTTACTATAGGCAACATTGATAACCCAAATGTTAAGTTATCTAAAATAAGTTCAAAATATGGAGAACCATCATTGGCTAGAAAGGTTGTTAAGGTCAAACTAAGACAACACAAATGAAACATAAAAATAAATGAGATATTAAATTGCAAGTGTCCAAACACTAATGAGAAAATAAAAAAAATATGATTGAAAAATTTAAGATTGTCATGTGGACAAAGTGAATTGATTAGAAGAAAGTGTACTACATCAAAGAGTTTAGCCCCACATGAAATTGTCATGAAAAGACATACATGAGAGCTACAATTAAGGGGAAAATGAGATTGTTAATCACCTAGTTGAGGACTAGACCACATCATGTTTGGTGCGAGACTAATAGATGGACCATTTTAAGAAAGAATGGGAGATGGGAACACCTATTTTGTAGCAAGGTGGTGAAGACAACATGGCACTTCATCATAGAGTGTGCAACCTACAATAATATCCATATAAAGTATGAAATCAACTTAAAAGTGGACAACCTAACTACCTTATTTGAAGAATCAAGAATCAAAACTTATCAAAATAATAATTTTTTTAATCAAAATTCATAATAAAAAATCTAACATAAAAAAAAAAAATTGAAAATATTTTAGATCTATAATTCTTAATCCCTTAAATTGCTTAGTATCATAGATGCCATTAAAATCTTTTATTTATTGTTTAAATTAAATGTATTTTTATTATTTATATCTAATTAATTGACCTTCTTAATCCCGAAGAATGATTTTTTTCCCATTACATGGCATGCCATTAAAATCTTTTATTTATTGTTTAAATTAAATGTATGTTTGTTATTTATATCTAATTAATTGACCTTCTTAATCCGCGCATATCAGGCCCCCGCTATAAAATATATTCCATGCTGTTCGAAAGCATTCTCAACAATTCTAGAAGCATAGTGAAAGGGGCTTTCTTTACTAAACACTACAATCAGCTTTACTCTATCATTCTTATCAATCTGCATATCTACTTGGAATGGCGATAACAATGGCAGCCGCGACAATTTTTCACCCAACCTTCAACGCCACAATCCCAAAATTCGCAGGAACGCCACCCAAGATAAGTTTCACTAAATCACGTAGTACCATTACCCTTTCTCTCAATGCGACCCAATATAAGATTTTGTTTTCATCAAGAAATTCTGTTTTCGCACCAAACAGAGTGCTTATCAATCAAAACAAGAGAAAATTTAGGAGCTCAGTCAGATGCCAAGCTACAGGAGCAGATGCAAGTGTAAGATTGGAAGTTCTTGTAAGGTATATCTTTTTTGTATGTGGATAGATTTATTCTGCATTGATTTATGCAATGAAATTGTGTTTTAGATTACACAACAAAACTTTACAGAGATGGCATGGCAAGCGGTGGTGTCAGCTCCAGAAGTGGCGAAGGAGAGCAAACACCAAATAGTGGAAACAGAGCATCTTATGAAGGCGTTGCTCGAGCAGAGGAACGGCCTTGCTCGTCGTATATTTGCCAAACTTGGTGTCGATAATACCACTCTCCTACAAGTCACTGACAGGTTTATACAAAGGCAGCCAAAGGTAATATCAGTTATGCTTAACTCATTTTTTTAATGTGTTTGAAATCCATCATATTTCGTTGTCAGAAAAATCATGTCTTGTATTCAGCCAATGGTGCCTACCGTTTGCTTGTTTTATCTATGTATATCATGCTACCTAGTTTATAATTCTGAAATCCTTTTCTTTCACCAGTTGTTATCAATTTTTTTTTTTTCAAATTTTAGTTGGTAAATCACTTGTTAATTACAGGTCTACCTCTCTATACATGATTATTTATTTGTTGAGAAGCTAACGACTGATGCACACTGTGGAAATCAATTTCGTTATCTAGTTGTCAGCAATTGGGTATTTTGCATTTTTGTTTCTCTACCCACCAATTGTCCACATTTTTGTCTGCCCATCTAATGTCCAATTTTTTCTTTACTCACACCAATGAAACATTTCTTTCTTTCTGCTTATCAATTATCCATTTTTTTCAATCGCCCACCGATATCTAGTCTTTCTTCTGTCCACCGTTTACCCATTAATTATATGCCTACTCCCCTTATATCACATTCATTGACCGAGAAGCTAACTTATACTGCTTGTCTCAATTGTATTGTTGAATCAGCCACGTTTACATAGTCAACAAGGCCCAGCCATCGGGTATGGGACTTGGGTTATAATAGCGATAAGTGTCTCATCTTTACCACTAGACCATGGCCTAACAAACCAAATCCAGGTTGAATCAGCCTCATTAGCATGGGGATACGCCCTTGGAATCTTCAACTAGTGTCAATGGGGAAATGAGTGTTCCACCAAGCATTTACTGCTGCCTGACAAATCCACTACAATCAACCCATTATTGCTTTTTATATTTCACAGTTATCAATGGTTGAGTTTGGTGCACGCCATGGTTCTCTTCTATTTGAAGACATCCCTTGAATTGTAATTCAACAGCGAGGTAGAGACTGGGTGCAAGCACTGGGTGATATTGGCAGAAAAGCGTATCCCTCAGACTTGGCGTGCAAGCAAAAGAAAGTAACGTTGTGCTGTGTAAAGAATTATTCTAATATAAGAAACGTTCAATTATCAAAACAAGGATGTACTTTGATTGGTGAAGAATGTGCTCATAGTAACAGTGGAATGTTTATATTTGTTAAACATTTATCAACAATCTATTACTTGCTTCCTTTTCCAAAGGTTTGCCTTAGAATTTACAATGCATAATGTAAAATCAAATTTTTTTACAACTTGAAACTTTACTCTGTATACACACCTATTAAAGTGGAAGTAATATGTATCAAAGTGACGAATAGTACTGTGATTAAAGAGATAAGTTTTATCCTGGAAGTTTCTTTCAAATGTGAAGTCAAAGCAGAGTATTGATTGCCCAAATCGTGCTATCTAATTATACGTTCTTTATTCTTAGATGTTAGATATTGGATGTAGGCTCATGTAAATGGCTTACTTGGATCACAGCATGTGCTATTCCCTTCATTTCTTTTTCCTTATTGATTTTATGGTTTCTAAAGTAATTAGTCCTTAAATAGTTTTCAATATCCCTCGTTTTTGAGATTAAATCTTTAATGTGAAGGTCCTTAGTGAATCTGCGGGTTCAATGCTTGGGCGTGACTTAGAAGCATTGATTCAGCGTTCACATGACTATAAGAGAGAGTATGGAGATTCTTTTGTATCTGTGGAACATTTACTTCTTGCATTCACACAAGATAAACGGTTTGGGCAACAGTTGTTCAAAGATTTCCAGATTTCTTTGAAGAATCTGACTAATGCCATACAGGCAATTCGTGGTACACAAAAAGTTACAGATCAAGGTATAGCTGTTTGGCATCAGTTCTCTGCATTGGGGTTTTGGTTATATCTCATGTGCGATTGAAAATTTAGTTGTATTTTTGAATAAGTCATTCAAGGACATTCAAGGATTTTGTGGTTCCTTTCTGAATGCATGTAAATAGGTGTAGGCTCTTTTATGTTATCTGCAGGTGGACTAGTAGATTTATTAAATTTCTAAGAAAGGGCTAACAACTTATATCTAAAAGCCAGTCAGTCAAAACCGATATTTTGTTGTTGGAAATCTCATGGTTCTTTGGTTAAGCTGCATGTTTTCATTTATCTTGTCGAGTAACCCCATGAAGCCATGTAAGATTGAACTCTGCAATATTCTAGATTCATTTTTGCTGCTAGGTTCCACTGTCCAAATGAAGTGATCCCTATGGTTTTGGTCTTTTAGGATGTTGGTTGGAAATTGTTGTTTGCTAACCACTTTCCTAATCTATGCTCCTAGTAAATATATATAATGAAGAGATGTACGCAGTTTGAAATAATCATAAGGTCAAAATCATTTGCACATGAAAGCTGTGAGTTTACTATGAAATTCTGCATTGCTGTTTACATTTATAATGATTTTTGATTTTAACTTGACCTTAATTGCATTTTACAAAATAGATCCTGAAGGCAAGTATGAAGCTTTGGAAAAGTACGGAAAAGATCTGACTGAAATGGCTAGACAGGGTAAGCTTGATCCAGTCATAGGACGTGATGATGAAATTCGTAGATGCATCCAAATTCTCTCAAGACGGACAAAGAACAACCCTGTGTTGATAGGAGAGCCAGGTGTTGGCAAGACTGCGATATCCGAAGGGTAACAATTTTTGGAATTTGATTCAATCAGGGTGTTGCCTATAAATGCTTAAGATGCTATTCCAAAATACACATGGTCCGATATAATGAGGCATATTTTAATGTATGCATATCAATTACCACTTAATTGTTTCATTATGCAAATCGTAAAAACAAATTCATTGAGTTAGTTTCTCTGTTGTTTTGACAGGCTTGCTCAACGAATAGTGCAAGGAGATGTTCCACAGGCATTGATGAATCGCAAGGTTAGGATTTTTTATCCTTGATACTGGTATCATTATATTTAAAAAGAAATTTTTGCCACAAAATTGTAGAGTTGTGTTTCTTTATTCTTATCATTTGAAATGGTGTATTAATTACCTTTGTTTGTCAAAATATTTAAGTACTTTCCAAACATTCATGTGATGCATGCATTAATATAGGTCTATGCTAACTACTAGCTTGTTTGAGTATCAATAACAAGAAGAAATTATGCATATGCTTGGCCTGTTGTATCTAGATACACTTTTGGACCAGATACAATACTAGTTTCCAAGTGTATTGGGAATGACATCCGATATGTTGGAATGTGGGTAGAAGGGGATGAGGGATGTGTATTGGAGTATCCAGTAATTTTGACTATCATTCTAACATGCGGTCTTTTAGTAAATTAAAACATGCGCGTCTATGATCAAATTTGTGTGCTGCATTACATTAAAGGCCATACGGGCAAATTGACTAGATTAAAAAATTAGTAAAATCTAAAATATGAGTGACCGTATGTGTTTCATAGGTCCACCACTTGCCTCTTATATTCACTTATCTAGACCAGACTAGTGTATTCCTAGTTATGATTTGTTCCTTGTTTTCATGTTTAAATCAACACTAAGGTCAACTCATTACAGCTCACAGGAACAGTAATGTAAATGTGACACTGATCTGTAAAAGAGGGCCAAAAGTTCACAGTCAAGCGATCAGATATGCCCACCATTAGTCAGTGAGCTGTTTTAGGACTTACCTTCACAAGCAGATTGGTGTTCATTAGTTTATGGGTTCAAGAGCTTGTGTACAGGCTGGCTGAGGCCTTGGGATGATCCAAAGCATTTTGGATAAGTGAAAGGACATGTGTGCAAGCAAAGGAATAAAGTGGTTTTTGAGTCATGACAAATTTACTTGTTCCGCTGGTGGTGAATTTGCCTTAAGTGCATCTATTTTGAATTTGCATCTGGGTGAAAGTGGCAGTTTAACATCAACCACAGCTCTTTTGAAATTGCCTCTTGGCAGAATCAGTGATTTTGCCACAATTCCGACAGTACATAGAATGTGAAGGGTTAGAACAGTTTAATTCAACTTCCAAGCATTGGAAAATGTATTTTGGCACCTCTAGAGATTTGGGAGGTCTATAACACACTAATGTACATTCAGTACAAGGGTTGGCTGTCTTGTTATCCTCTTTGTAAGCTCAACATTCAGGTTTTGTCACCATGGAGCAGGGGTTTGAAGACAAATTTCATTGTAGGTTATATAAGTTTTTGTAACTTGATGAAGGCTTGTGTTCACATGATATCAACTTATTACAATGCATTTGACTGGTGTATAGTGGATGGTGGAGCATCTTGCTCACTCTATTATGATCCTAATATGATATGTTCCTAAGTATATATTATATATTCCTAAGGATAAGCACTTGTGGCATGCTTAATCCTAACATAAATATTAGTTAATACATTAATACCCCTTAATTAGGATGAAGGGGTATGTCCCTACATAGTTTATCCTATAAATAAGGAAGAAAACTCTCCCCCATAACATCATATCATCAATTATTCAATTCATATCATATTTTCTGATTATTGGAGGTAACCCTCTCGAAGTGGTCTGCTACAATTCTGATTTCTTACAAATATTTCCAAGAAATATCATAATAAGTGGTATCAGAGCTACGATTTGGGCCATCATTCTTGTTTTGACCATGTCTTTCAAACTAAGGCGAATTTGGATCTGATTTTTTAGGTACATTTTCTAAATTTTATTGTGATTTTATGTTTTTTCATTAATTTGCTCTATAGGCCGCAATTTTCAGAACTTTTAAATTTTTAAATTTTTGAAAAGCTTATAAAAAATTAGTAAGGGTTAGTTCTTTGTAAATTACTATTGGAAATAAAATAAAGTCTTTAATTTAGTGGTCAAATTTTGGTCAAAATTTTCATTAATTTTCCCTATAAGCTGCAATTTTTGGATTTAAAAAAAGAAAAGAAAAACATTTTTGGAAATCTTATCAAAAATTAGGTAGGGTTAGTTCTTTGAAATTTATTCTTAGATATAAAATAATTCCTTAATTTAGTAGTCTAAGTTTGGTCCAAACTAAAACATCAAATTCTTTCTCTCCAAATACTTTCCTACCTTCATAAAGCTTAAAATAAATTAAAATCCATGTCATCTTTAGGATTAGAGGACATTTCTAAACATACAAAATATAAGGACCCGTTTTATTTTACACCACCTAAAATTGAGGAAAGAGTTCCCCAAGGATATGAAACAACGATACATTTCATTAAAGATAAATTGTTTGACCCATTTGCAAAATCCTTAAATGAGGGTTTAGATAGGTTTCAAAGAAATTATTATCAGAATTGAAGTCCCAAAGAAACCTCGAAAGTGGGCACAATCCTAATAAACCAAATCAAGGGATAAGAGAACCTTTTCGAGATCAAAATTTATACCTACAAGCAATAAACATTCATAAATTTGATGGTAGAAATGTGATTACATGGATACACCTTATTGAACAACAATTTGAACTTCACAATATACCAAATAATGCCAAGGTTGACATAGCTTACTATATTTAGAATTGGGGCCTCACCAATGGTACAAATGGAATATGAGTGATGGACAAGGACAAATGTTCAGTTGGAAAAAATTTAGTAAAGAACTAGCAACCTTTTATGAGCAACGATGCATTGAAAGCTATTCTTCCCAACTAAAAAGTCTAAAGCAATTAAGGTCTTTAGTTGAATATAATGCTGAACATTTGAGATTGGCACTTAGAGCTCTTGAGGTGACACCTTACCAAAGGTTACAATTATACATCAATGGTCTTAAGGATGAAATTCAACATGATGTTCGCTTGTTGGAACCTTATACAGTCAGGAAAGCTATGCAACAAGCATTGCATATTGATAAGCAAAACACCACCAAAGTTGAAATCATGAGAGTAACTGATAAAAGTTTAAAACTGTGACTAATGCTTCTAGCAAAAACATGGATATTCAACCTAAGAGAAATTAATAAGTTCTCTCCTCAACAAGAGATTGAGAAAAGAGAAAAAGGCCTACGTTGGAATTGTGATAGAAAAATGGTCAAGGAGTCATAAGTGTTCTAGTAGTGAGAAAGAGGATGAGGATGAAGAGGGAGAAGTACCTACAAAAGAATCAAACATAAAACTTAAGAATGAGGAATCTAAGGAAAAAGAGAGCATTACTATCTCACTACATGCATTGAATGGAATAAATGCACAACGAACATTCAAAGTAATTGGTAATATAAAAAAGAAAAATGTGAAAGTGTTAGTAGATACTGGTAGTACACATAACTTTATTGATAGAAGATTAGCTAATGAGCTCAATTGTTATGTTTATACGGTCTCTAATTTTCAAGTCATGATAGCTGATAGGAAACAACTATCTTGTGGTGGTAAATGCCATCATATAAAACTCTTAATGGGAAACTATCAACTAGATTCAGAAATGTTTACTATACCTATTAGGAGAGTGGATGTAGTTTTGGGTGTGCAATGGCTTAAACAATTAGGAACAATATCTTTCAATTTTAAATACTTATCCATCACTTTTAGGATACATGGGAAAAAAGTATGAACTTTTGGGAATAAAATCACCACGAAATGAAATCATTAGCTCCCATAGGATGGAAAAATTGCTCAAGAAAGGTTATTATAATATAGGGGCACAATCACTCTTTATAGAAGCAAAAGTTGTGATGCCTCAAAATAAACCGAAAATTCAAGAGATTATTCAACACCATCAACAAGTATTTCAAGAATCTAAGGATGTACCTCTAATTGGAGACATTGTTCATCCCAAAAATAATTCCTATTTATCCCCTATGGTTATTCTTAACAAAAAAGATGATCTATGGAGAATGTGCTCACATTACAAGAAACTAAACAAAATCACTAGACAAATTTCATATTCCTATTGCTAATGAATTGGAAGAAAATAAAATCTATGCAAAACAATCCAAATGTGCCTTTAGGGTGATACAAGTAGAATACTCAAGATATTTTGTGTCACTTAAAGGTGTTAAGATGGACCCTAAGAAGAGACGATTTTTGGGTCTAACAAGAAACTATAGAAGATTTGTTCATACCTATCATCCTATAAAGAAAAATTTCTTTTGGGAATATGTTAAAGTGAATATCCAAAAAATTGTGGTAGATTGTTTGATATGCCAATAAAATAAAAGGGAAATAGTAAAGACTCTAGGCCTCTTACAAATATTAGGTATTCCAATACAACACTAGGCAAAAATATATTTGGACTTCATTATGGGTCTGCCAAAGATAAATATTATAGATGTAATCTGGCTTGTTTTGGATACACTAATTAAGAATGCATATGTTTGTGGACTCTCTCATCTATTTTCCACTAATATTATGGAAAAAGTATTTATATATCAGATATACAAAAATTTCATGGAGTTCCTAAAATCAGATTGGAAAATAGAGCCACCTCAAAATTCCTAATCAAGTGGAAGAATTTTCTAGCTGAAGATGCAACATGGAATTATGAATGATTCATACGAAAGATTTTAGTGTTCCATGGGACGCGTCTGAAAAACCACCCGCTTCCGAGACGGGGAGACGCCTAGGAAACGTCCCTCCGCCGTCCCCTCCCCCGCCGTCCCCCCCGTTTCCCCCTGTCCCCCTGAAGTCCCCTCTGGGAGACTTCAGGGAAACTTCTGGGAGACTCCAGGGAAACTTCTGGGAGACTTCCAGAAGTCCCCTCCACCAAGGAAACTCCAAGGAAACTTTTGGGAGACTCAAGGGAAACTTCTAGGAGACTCCAAGGAAAATCTGGGAGACTCGAAGGAAACTTCTAGGAGACTTCCAGAGGCATGAGGCCATTAGCCTGGAGCCATTTACTATTAGCATTTACTATTTTGTACTTTGTTTTTGAAGTTTTGAAGTTTGAACATTGATGATACAGGGATAGTTGATTGTAATTATGATTCATGAATCATGATTATGAAACTCAAATTATGAAACATCTAGTTCTTGTTGCATTTTCCAATGTCTATATTTTCATTTTGATTTTCAATGTTCAGTGGTTCACTAGTTCAATGAAATGATATATAATTGCAATGTGTTATTGTGTTTAAACTTTAAACTTTTAAGTTTTAAGTTTTGTTTTTATGTGTTAACTTTACTTATTCCTTAGGCTTCTACAGTTATATAACTATATTGTTATACATCTTTTTATAACTAATTTTTAAAGTACTATATGTATTTCAGCTTCCCCACACCCCCGGCCGCCCCCTCCGCCGGCCGCCCGCCCTGTCCCTCCCGTGCCCCCCCGTCCCCGAAACTCCGTGGAACACTGGATTTTAGTGCTGCTAAGCATTGAGGGAAATGCTTTTCTGAAGGGGAAGGGAATGTTATGATCCTAATATGATATATTCCTAAAGTATATATTATATATTCCTAAGGATAAGCGCACTTGTGGCATACTTAATTCTAACATAAATATTAGTTAATACACTAATACCCCTTAAGCGCACTTGTGGCATGCTTAATTCTAACATAAATATTAGTTAATACACTAATACCCCTTAATTAGGATGAAGGGGTATGTCCCTACATAGTTTATCCCATAAATAAGGAAGATAACTCTCTCCCATATTATCATATCATCAATTATTCAATTCATATCATATTTTCTGATTATTGGAGGTAACCCCCTCAAAGTGTTCTGCTACAATTCTGATTTTTACAAATATTTCCAAGAAATATCGTAACACACTCTTGCTGGAGATTTTCTTCTTTCATGGTTTCTCCAAGGTAATTGGTTGTATTGCAATAATTGTCATGTGTGCCATATGTTTCCATTGACTGTTCTCTTGTTTCCATGTTACATGTTGTACATGGTCTTATGATTCTATTAGTGTTAGAATATTGTACTTGACATTGTTTTGAGGTGTTTGAGAAGAGTTACTAAGTTGAAATTTGTTGTTAATGAACAATGTGTGGAATATCCACTCAGATGAAGTGGTTTTAGAGCTGGTTAAAATTACATGTTGGCATTTATGTTTCAGCCGTTTGGTGAAATTCTAGGATTGTGCTCTTTATGAGGTTGAATGGAGGTGGTGGTTTGAGTCCATTTGAGGTTGTGATTGGTACTAGGGAGTGCAATAGAGCATAGAGAAGAATGGCCAGAGGAGAAAAATATATGGATGATGGAGAAAGTTTTAGGAAGTTGGAAGAGGATGTCACAATGACCTCCAAGTCTATAGGCAAGATCGACAAGCTTGTGAGTGGTCTTAAAGCTATGACTCAAAAGTTGGATATAGAAAGGGGCATGAAAGAGAGGAGCAGCACAAAAATACTGATTTTGAACATGGGGAGTCATTCTCAAGCGGAAACAATGTCCTTTTCAAGATAGAGGCAAAAATAGAAATATAACTTTTTGATGGTGAGTTTAACATAGAGAAATTTGGACCTTTGGATTGCACAATTAAAGGTCTATTTCATCTTGCAAGTTGAACTAACAACAAAAAAGCCCCTTCTTTTCTCATTTGAAGCTCTTTGGTCATGCACTCACTTGGTACAAATCTCATGTTGACTCTTTTACAATTGAGAAGAGTTCCACCAATCTCCAAATGGGAGGAATTTAGAGACTTGTTGAAAAAAACACTCTACCTCATATGCTATGAGGAGGAGATGTCCATCCAATGGCACTTCTATTGTCAATGGCAAGGCCAAAGCATTTAAAAATACATGAGTGAGTTTTGTAAGAAGGTAGTACAACTTAGCAAGGATGTGATGGATAGGGAGGTGCTAATGAAGTATGTGGGAAGACTATACATTTATGAAGGGTTGTTTTGATGGTAAAACATCAAAATGTTGGTGAGGTGTGCACACAAACCCACCATATCAAAATGGACAAGGCACACAAACCCACCATATCAAAATGGACAAGAACTCTTATCCATAGATTGAATACTCGGACTTGGCAGCCCAAAATTTTGACTTGGACTAGGGCCTCAACACAAACTTAGCAAAAGAAGAAATGAATGCATTTAGAGAACATAAAAGTCTAATTTGATTATCAATTTGTCATAATTCAAACATTACACGTCATATGATCCTCAAACTCTCAAAATTTGAAATTTCATAGTTTCAAATGTATAACAACATTATAAATTTATAATTGTTTACATATGATGATATGTCAAAATGAAAAAACAACCAAAAACAATCTACATCTTCCTCTTTCCCCTCCTAGTGTAACTTAATATTTCAAGGTTCAAACTAAAAGGTAAGTTAGTATCAAAATGATGGTAGATTGTTTCTTCAAAAGTGTCTTTGTTTAACTCCATTGCATCCAATTTTGTTGCTTCTACTGCTCCTCTCTCCAATTCTGCAAGATCTTCATCAGTAAGGGGGACATCATTTTGTTCATTGACAACCCATTCACCATAAGGATCAATCTCATCCAAGTTGATGGAATCATGTGAAATGCCCTCTACCTTTCTAGTTCGAAGGTGAAGGTTGTACCAAATGAAGACAAGATCATTGAGGCGCTCTTGGGTCAACCTGTTTCTGTTTTTCATGTGAATGCTTTGAAACAGGCTCCAATTGTGTTCACACCTAGAAGCACTATAGGGCTGGGACAAAATGCAGATGGCTAGACTTTGAAGATTTGGTGTGCTAGCATCATTATTTTCCCACCATAAATCTAAAAAAACATTTAAAAAATATAAGAATTAAGTAAAAAATATAAGAATTAAGGTTCTAATTTTTACTTGTAGTATTGAGCTAAAAATTGAAAGATATTTTTAGGGCAGAATTCTAATTATACCAAATAGGGGACATTACAATGGCACATTTTCCTTAATTTTCAAGTTTTTATTATTATTTTCAAATCAAGAAAACAAAAGAAAGAAAACAATAGTTACTTGTTTGATGATTTGATGAACTTTCAAACCTCAAAAATTCTCCTTAAACCATCTTCTTTCTAGGTCGATGTTTTGCTGGGTGAAATGGGAGAATATGAAACGGGAGATTAAGAGAAAAAATGATTGAAAAATGATGATTTTTCACTTAATAATCATGGCCGGGTATGCTTAGGCACTACAAGAGTCCGAGCCTAAGACTCAAAGAGCTTTAATGCCAAACTCGACCTAGTAGTCAGCCAAACTCAGGAAGACTTGGTGCAGCAGAAAAAAGGAATTGTGAGTTTGTAGAGTCCTACCGAGTACTCGGCAAGTCTTCAAACTATGCTCTTATCAATAACAAAAAAAAGGCACAAACAAAAGGAAATGCAAGTGAAAAAGAAAAACACTGCTAAAATCAACTGTGATGTCCTCATTTTTAGTCACTTTAGCATTGTAGTTAGCTCTTGCTTTCTTGGTGACTATCAACCTTGTCAGGAGGGATATTTGGTGTTGGCAATGAGCTTAGTTGGTCTTGAGGACTCCTATAACACTTTTTGCAATGGATTTCGACTTTTGGTGTATTCTCCAAGATTCTTGGAGACAACGTCTATTTATAGTATGTCATCTGGATAGCACCAATTTTCATTACTCATCATCAGTTTCATTCCAATATGGTCAGTTTTCGATTCTGATGCTTGCCGACATTTTCTGCAACTCGGGTGTATTATTGGCTTAATTATTTTACTAAGGTTGCTTAATTTTATTAAAATAATTTAAAAAGCACCTTAGTGCAATAGCTCGTTGGAAAGAGAATTTGAAGTTTTCAATCGTGGATGCATAAAAGGGGGTCCTTTCTTATCAAATATATTTATTATTTCATCAAAAGATCTTTTGGAGCCAAAAAGGGGTTATTTAATTAAAAGTGTATTTTAAAATATGCCTTTCGGAAAGTCTGGCAGGAAAAGTATAAAAGGTGATTCAGGGAGCTCATTTGAATATACAGATTTTTAATTTGCTCTTGTGAAACCCTTGTGGTTTTGTGGGATTGAACTCTGTTCATCTCAGCCTTCTCGAGGACGAAAACCCACTTGGAGAAGGTTAGCCACGGTGGTGAAAGATCCTCCTCAGTTAATATTATGTGACTCATTCAAAGTTACTATTGTGCAGATTGGTTTGCCAATAGATTTATTCAAAATCTACGCTTGAGCTGAATGTTTGCAAATCAGGGTTTGGAGTGAATTGATTTATTCTTCTCAGGTTTGCCAGGTTTGTAGATTTAAATTATATCATATTTGCAAGCAACATTATATTTTTTACTGTTGTGTGCAAGATGAGATGGGATAGAAGTATTGTGTAGTGAAGAGGAGAAATTAAATAATATTTATTGAAAGTAGCTGGCTTTACCCTAGCTGTACCCCTTTTTATATCATAGAAAATCAAATAAAAGGGCGATTCATATATATGAAGCTTGAAAGCCATTTATTTATGCCAACGTGGCCCTTTGAAAGTCTTACCCAGCTGGCCGCAGCCTTATAAAGGCATATTAATTTTTATCACCACATTTTTGAGGTATTGCAGCATTCTAAATAG
>VDFB02000015.1:201372589-201565749 GCA_007258455.2 Sequoia sempervirens | reverse complement strand
TTTAAAGGAAAATATTTAAAAAAGGCACTAAGCCATAGTTCTGAAAAATACAGAAAAAAAGGCAAACACTTTGAAAAAATAACAGCGAGCTAGCAACCATCAACAAAAGCCTAGAACCCATCTAATCTTGGCCACCTGCATCCAATATAGACAACTGCCACCACTTTGCAAGCTACTGAGAAGTGGGAGATGCAGAAGCTCCTTCCTCTCTGATAATCAAACTCTAAGCTTCAGAAGTTCTTTCTAAACTACCTCTTGACCTCATACTTTGAGAGAACCAGGGGGCTGAAAAGACTCGAGAGTTACAAGCTATCATCTCTCAGAATAATCCTCATATTATGAACATGTCTGGTGTAATGCTCTTGCACTCGGATTTTGCAAATTATATAATTAAAAATAATCAATTACATTGTTTCAATTATCGATAAGTAATAATTCTTTAGATTTTGCTTGTGGAGGATGCTTAATTAATATTTCTTTTAATAAAATTTTTAAGTTAGAGTTAACTACAAAATGAAGTTCAATTAGTGTACCTGTATAGTAATGATATTTCATCTTGTACTTTGTAATGTCCTCTTCTCAAGCCTAGTCGGCTGATATGTCAGTTAGCCTATTCATGAGTTCCCGTAGGCTGATTGGTGTTAGGGGATTCCAAGGTTCTTGGAGAGCTTAGTATTGGGTTTTCTTGGCATCCAGTGATGTTTTGGCGTTCAAATGGCATTGTGGTTGGTGGTGGTGCTTTTTGTAACATTTTTGGTCATCTGGGTTGTTCTCAACATTTCTTGGAGAACATGGCTATTTTTAGTAAATGCTTGTTTTGGCACTCAGCATCTTTGATGAGCACACACATTGAGGGGCGGGGAGGGGGAGTGTGATTTAGTATAAAACAAACTTTTACTTTTTCAAACTATCAATCATAATACTATCAATTGCAAAATATCATTCACATAAGCTCTAACAATTATGCAACACAAGAACACAAGATTTACATGGAAACCCTTGCAGGAGAAAACCACGAAAAAATATTGCTTGATATTAAAATCTCTTATAGTCTTTGTAGGCACCAACCTACATGAGACACCAATCCCCTCTTATACAATTTGTGAGCACCAACCCACTGGAGACACCAATCCCCTCTTGTAGAATTTGTAGGCAACAACCCATTGGAGACATCAATCCCTACAACTGAGCACCGACCCAGGAAGAGACACCAATGTTAAGGTACCAACCTTCTATGCAACATGATCACTATCTTCTTGTGAATGTCCTCTTCAATGGATGATGAACAATCACATTCAAATCAGCAAGTTCTCTTTAAATCTGCTTATACTCTTCTCTATAGATCTGCCATGAATCCCTCTTCGATTTCTGCATAAACTTCTTCTTTATATCTGCATGAACTCTTCTCACAAACCTGCCATAAACTCTTCTCTTAATTCTGCATGTATACCTCTTACAATGATCTTATATTTCCATTTGCAGATCTGTAGGTGTAGATATGATATTTTTCTTTAATCCTCACACTCCTCTCTTGACTAATAGATCTTGCTTTCTGTTCCACACACATAATCTTCTTGTGATGAATGATGTATCCTTTAACTCACACAGTTGCTTCTCCTCCTCTTCTTATTTATTCTTCATATATCTTTCACACTTCACCTACTTCATATCTTTCTACAAAAACTTATGTCTTTTTATATGCTTATACCTCTATGTGAAGAGATGTATCTCTTTTAAAAGAGATAACACTTTGAAGAGATACCACTTTTATTATCAAAACTTCTTTTATCATCCACAAAATATCAATTGCTGCCTTCTTGCAAATGAATCGCGACTCATACATTAATTGCTGCTCCTTTATTTACTAATCGCTGCTCACTAATACCTTGATCATTTGCCTTAAAATATATTAATTGTTGCCTTTATTAGTCATTCCTTTTTAACCAGTGCCTCAGTAAATTTAGTTGCTGCCTCTGTAAAAGAATCGCTACAATCATATTTGCACCTTTAATCTTTCTTTATCGCTGAATTTAATAATATTAATCACTGCACACTTTATTGAACTCCCAATTGCTCACCTTTCATCTAATATCTTGGGCGATTAACTTAGTTAAATATATATGTCTTTTCTAAAAGAAATCGGCCAGCATTGTAATTTTCATAGTGTAAAGGGAGTCAGCCAGTATTGTTAATTCTAATTTAATTCTAAGTAGTGTGTTGTCATGAACATTTATCAACGTGTGACTAGAGCATATTTATGTATGAACTTCGATCCATCTAATTCCTTTGTGATGTCCATGTTCTTCTAAAGCTAAAATGACTTTGGGAAAAATAATTAATTAAATATTTAAATAAGTCTTTATTTTGCTCTTAGATAAGACTTATTTAAATATTTAATTAATTATGTTTCCCAAAGTCATTTTAGCTTTAGAAGAACGGGGACATCACAAAGGAATCAGATTGATCTCCACCAAAGGAAACACATGTTCAAGTAGTGAAGAGAATATTTAAGTACTTGAAAGGTACTTTGGAATATGGCCTATGGTATCCTAATGGAAAGTGTTGATGTTTAATCAGATTTGCAATAACCAGAAATGAAACACAAGAACAAAGAACACAACAATATATCCTGGGAAAACCCTCCTTCTCAAGGGAGAAAAACCCAACCAATAATATATCACATATATTATAATGAATCAGAAAAACTGTTTTACAATCTAGGCCAGCACAAGGCCAAATTTATTAGCATCACTCTTGATGCAACTCAAGATAATATCAATCTCTTTGTAGATGATAATCTCGACCTTCTTTAAGACTTCAATCACAATATCAATCTGCTGAAGGTAATGCTCGAGCTCTTACTAAAAATGCAAACTTTTTAACAAGTAGTGAATGAAATCAATCTTCCTTATATACAATTCGGTGGAGAAGACACATCCCTTCATGATGCAAGGTTGGCCACCAAAGGATATGTCTCATATGAAATAGTGCGAATATCAAGGAGAGGTCGGCCCATAATAAATAATATGTATTCTTTAAGTGAAGTGCCTCTTCACTAATCAAAAGCAATAAATAAATAGCCATTAGCTATATGAAATTTATCGATTATTAAATGCACAACGCGGGAAGTATGAAGCCCGATGCTATAACAACAACACTCCCTCTTAGCTAGGGAGGAATACTTCCCGATATCCAAGGTCATGGAGTCTCTCAACATGACACCCACAATGGCTACACCCATATGTGAAAAAGAGCACATCACGGAGTCACTCAACATTATATCAACCATCATGGCTACTCCCATGTATGGAAAAACATATGTGCACAAGTGCACATCATGGAATCACTCAACGTGATGTCGTCATCTCATCATGACGTCCACCATGGCTACTCCCAGAGGGTGGATAAACACAAGTACAAAGAAATCATCACGGAGTCTCTCAACGTGATGTTGTCATGGAGTCACTCAACATGACATCCACTGGTTACTCCTAGAGGGTGGAACAAGGGGTTTCACCTCAAATTTCTCTCACAGAGAAAGATGCATTAACAAGGGCTTACACCTCAAATTCCTCCGTCTTAGAGGAAAATGCATTAACAAAGGCTTACACCTCAAATTCCTCCGGAAAATGCATTAACAACAGATCTTTCATGATGAAGAGACTCCCTTTGAAGCTCCAAGTTCTTGCATCAACCTTCTGACCTCCTCGTCCAAGATTGCTTGCAACGTTTGCCTTAGAGAAATGGTTTCTAGCACACACCTCTAGCACTAATGACTTGCAAGAGTTTAGGACTATCCTTCTTGACCTTATCTTGGATCACCCTATCTTGAATAGGTTTGCGGAGCTACCAATGTCAAATCTAGATTGACTATCTTGTGCAATTCTAATCTCAATTGTTGAAGAGGTCTTTCAAGGATTTAGCACCTATCCTTGCAACACTGCAACCTTCACTTCTTCTCAGTGAGTCACAAAACTTCCTCTTGATCCCTGCCTTAGAGATTGCAAAGAAGTCTTCTGGAAGTGAACTCCCCTTCATTGGCTGATCTCAAAACCTTAATCTTATTCCAAGACATGCTTACAACTTAAGCCTTGAATCCTCGGAATTTGACTCCCTCTGAATGCCATTTCCTCCTCTTCGAAGTAATTGATCACAATGACAATTTGTAGTGATTCTTTTAGTGTCTTCATTTTTCTCAATCTTCTTGCTGATGCAAACTCTCCATCCAAGGAAGACCCGACCTTGTGCTCTTGAGAGATGTCTATAGATATGTGTCACCAACTCAACTTTAAGGCAACAAGCCGTGTCTCTAGTTTTCAGCTTGCGTTGCTTCCTCATAGGATGCCTCAAGCTCTTCCTCCCTTGAATTCCTTAAGTAATCTCAAATAAATAATTCATCATTCAATTGCTTCTCGATCCAACTCAAGATTTTGCAGATAAGGAAGAGACTAATAAGAAATATTTTTGTTGATTTGATTATTTTAATTTCACCTGATGGATTTTCATAACAGGGAATATAATGACTAACCAACGAATTTTATTTTAGAGTATTCATGGACTATATTTAGGTTAATATTCATGATCTATGACTATTCTCAAGAGAAACCACAATCTTAACTAATCACACATGATTCAAATAAATGATGTCAGATTTGCACAACTCAGCAAATTGAATTTCAACCCAAAAGGGTGATCAGTCCACAACCTTCCTTCTACTGGTTCACGGCTTGATCATAGGCCCATGACTTAGAATTTGTAGAGGTGGCTGGGTAAATTTGAATATGGTCTTTGACTATTCAAATTTATCGATGCACTCCTTTTCCAGCTGCAACCCACCCAAAATTGCTATACAAATGCAACAAGCTCTATGATATTTGGATGAAGAAAAAGGCAAAGATGAACCCCAACGCATCCTGGCACGAGCTCTGGCACACATGACAACTTATTGAATCAGGCCCATAGATTTACGTAATCTGATCATCTACAAAATGCTTGAATGTCGATCATACATCAATATTGGAGGCACTAACGACATTGCCAGACTATGCGACAGACCTCACATCTGTCACCGGTGCCAACTGCAGTAGTTTGAGTTCGTTACGCGTCCATAATAGCTGACACCTACAACTCACAGGACTTGAAATCTAAAGGCAACAAACTGCTAGCAATGCCTAGAGACTTGTGTTAGAAGTGGATAAGATCATCACTCACAAGCTGGAAGGTTGCGTTGAGATCCCGAGAGATAAGCGTTCTAAGCGACATCGCCATCATCATTCCTATCCTTGGTGGATTGACATTATAGACCGGAGCAAGCATTTATAACTTTAATACAAGCAGTCTCATGGTTATCAAACCTTTGAATACTGTAAGGCACGAAATTTGCACATTTATATTTGAATTCTGGATCTGGTCAATCGGGTGACAATTATTTATAATGATTATTCTTGTGGTCCTTTAAAGATCTTGACACTCATATACGCTTGAGTCTTAATCATGATGTCGACATCATAGCTCTCATTGCAATCATGAGCCCGTTAATCTCTAGACTTGGTAATGACAATAAATGCCCCCAAAAGTCTTTAAGGAAACGAGTCTTGCCTCCTGAAAATCTCCCTTTGACTCATTTGAGCTTCCAAAGATCGAAATTCCAAACATGTGTCGACCGTCTTAGCAAGCACGACAATTCTTCACAAATAAACTCTGAAGTTTGAACTCTTCATATAATATCCCCTCCTTTTAAATTGTTTGAATAACCTCCAAGATCTGACTCCCACGACAGCCAAGGAAAAGAGTTTCAATTTCCACTTAGGGATGACACTCCTGACACAACCCTGACCACTTGACTTTATGATACCGCCATTCTTGACTTGAAGCTGCAGTGATAAACTCTAGCAGAAAGATCGCCTAGAACAATTGATTCTCAAATGTGTTGCGCCTAGGTGTCTTGGTTCAATAACCATGACATGATGTGTATTTGCCTCCAGTGACAGAGGACGGAATTCATGGATGATATTCGATGACCAAGCAACATCTCCGATCAGACTTATTAAGAATCCCTGTATGTTTAAGTCTTCAAATATTGCGGCAAGCCCCTAGAGGATTTTAAATCAACATTTGATTTGCTTCTCCTATAGAAGATTCAGACCATCTCTCATTTCCCATACTCTGCTCAGCGTACATGATTGAGTAAAGGAGCGATTACCTTCTACATTGTCTTATCTCTCACACTCTTTTTCAGAATGCTTAAACAAATCTGAACAGATTTTTTCTAGACCCGCTTTGATACCATGTTGATGTTTAATCAGATTTGCAATAACCAGAAATGAAACACAAGAACAAAGTACACAACAATATATCCTAGGAAAACCCTCCTCGAGGGAGAAAAATCTAGCCAATAATATATCACATATATTATAATGAATCAGAAAAGCTGTTTTACAATCTAGGCCAGCACAAGGCCGAATTTATTAGCATCACTCTTGATGCAACTCAAGATAATATCGATCTCCTTGTAGATGATAATCTCAACCTTCGTGAAGACTTCGATCACAATATCAATCTGTTGAAGGTAATGCTCGAGCTCTTACTAAAATGCAAACTTTTTAACAAGTAATGAATGAAATCAATCTTCCTTATATACAATTCGGTGGAGAAGATGCATCCCTTCATGATGCAAGGTCGGCCACCAAAGGATATGTCTCATATGAAATAGTGCGAATATCAAGGAGAGGTTGGCCCATAATAAATAATATGTATTCTTCAAGTGAAGCACCTCTTCACTAATCAAAAGCAATAAATAAATAGCCATCGGCTATATGAAATTTATTGATTATTAAATGCACAATGCGGGAAGTATGAAGCCCGATGCCATACACTAGAGGCATACACTGATGCCAATTGGGCCGGAAGCATGGACGATAGGAAGAGTACAAGTGGAGGAGCCTTCTTCCTTGGTGGAAATTTGGTATCTTGGATTAGTAAAAAGCAAGAATCCGTCTCGTTATCTACTGTAGAGGCCGAATACATAGCAGTAGTAGCGTGTTGCACTCAAGTGCTATGGATGAGACAAACTTTGAAGGATGTTAAGGTGGAGTATGATCATCCTATCACCATCTATTGTGATAACACAAGTGCTATTAACATTTTGAAGGATTTGGTGATGCACTCAAGGACAAAACACATGACTAGATTGATTGAATTGATGATATATATTCAGAATAACAAGAAGTGCATGAGATTGTTGGAAGACCCTTTGCCATTGATGTCAAAGGGGGAGAGATAGAGTAAGGGGAAGCAAAGCAAAATGAGAGGACTATGGTTGTGTTGCCATCAATGACAAAGGGGGAGATTGTTGGAAATATTGTCATTGATGTTAAAGAGAAATTAAATATCATATGACATGAAAAAATTGATAAAAAGAAATATGTGATTTGATATAGTAACCACTATGATGCCCAAGACAAAAAGTCATGGAGGAGACATATTGATATATAATATATTTTTTCCATGTTAAGATACGGAGAGCAACGACTTGAATATAGGATGCAGAAACTAAAGACAATATTACTATCATGCAATAAGGTTATCATATAGAAAAAAGATTAATAAATGTTAGAGGAGCGAACAAAAAACAAAAGATAAGGTGAATAAAACAAAATAGGATAAGAAAAAAATGAACAAAGACAAACCAATAGGCTGTGAATACTTACTAAATGGAATTTATATTGAAGGGGCAGTGACTAAAAGGATACAGCGCTTTGACTAATATTTAGTTAATACTACATTTATATATCAAAGGGTGCAATTCATATTAAAGGAAAGACAAAATGTCAAAAGCAGTGATTAACATTTAAAAAGGCGGCAATTAGTATTCCAAAGGCTGCGATTCAGAAATTATATTGAAAGGTTGTGATCAAGGATCAGCAGTTAATGATTCTTCCAAAGGATGTCTCTCTTCATAAGAGACAAGGTATAAATAGTGATTTCAAACTGGAATAAAGTGAGAGTGAGTAACTCAATGAAATATTTTATGATATAAGCAGAGATAAATATTAAAAACAGTGATTAATGTAATGAACAACAGCGATAAAAGAAAGGAGAATAGATGCACCTCTTGGGTGAAGAGGTATGATTGAGTGGAAATAAAAACATATATCTATAAGACACACTCAATTCAGCATAGGAGGGTTTAAGAGGTAGAATATAAAAGAAGAATATGCTGGTATAGAAGATCTTGCAGAGATATGCAAGAAGATTATATAGATGTTGAGGAGAGTGTTAATGTTGATATAAAGAAGAAGATCTTGGAGAGATAGTAAAGAACATTGGGCAGATATAGAGAAGAGATTTATGACAGATCTATAGAGAAGAGTAAAGGCAGATTTGAAGAGTTAATAAAATCATTGATAGACATATTTGTATGTGAAGATATGAAGAATTAAGAAGATTGAATTGTCCATCATCCATTGAAGGTGAAACATCCAAGAAAGTGGAACCTACGAATTCAGTTGTGGAAGTTGGTGCTTCCAGTGGGTTGGTGCTCACGAATTGAATTAGGGGTTGGTGCTCATGAATTGAATGAAGGGTTGGTGCCTCTAGTAGGTTGGTGCAAGACCCCAGGTCATAGAGGGTCAAGATGCGAGAGGTTGCCCTAACTTACCTTAGCTAAGTGTAGTGTTTAGGGTATGGGGATGAGAATGATGAGGATTATGGAACCGTACAACCAGTCGTCAATCCCGAGTTTTAAGGTGGGGCTAGGCGAGTTAGTTTTTGAGTCCAACTTTGCGCCTCAGGAAGCTCTCTGCCCGAGGACGTTAGCACGGACCTCAGATGACAACGCGGTATGTTGGCGTCTCAGAAGTGCGTTGTAGTCCATATGGTCAGATTACAGCAGAGACAAGGCCGGACTCGCCAAAACTACTAACAACCCAGCTTAACAACTTCTAAGAGAACAAAACAATACCATAAAATATGAGAGATACAAACAGAGGTGATAAAATAGATATATACCAAAGCTAAGGTGACGAAGATGATATCGTAGAAGAGCCTATTCGCCAGCTAGCTCCACAAAGTGCGTCCACCTACACACAGCAAGAGAGAAAATGTTGGGGGGTTGTATAGGGGCTTGCCTCAGTCAGACCCCCGTTTAGGTGATTCCACTGCCATGGATAGCCAAAAGAACGAGATAAAGAAGTACGTATAGCAAACAAACGCACTACAAAACAATACTATACTACTTACCAAATGATAGAGGAGAGGAGAGGGAAGCTTACCACCTCCACCAAGAGCACTCAAGGCTGCTTGGGGGAGAAATGAGAGGAACTGAAGCCTCTGCTGTGAATGGCGTGGTCCCAAACGTGCTCTACCGAGTTGATGGAGTGTGATATTGTTGCAATGGAATGCTAGGAAGTGAGTGAAAGTGAGCTTGTAAGAATGCGAGAATGAGGGCCTTATTTGTTCAAGAGTTGGAATGCAAGTCCAATGAGTGAATATGAAGGAATGAGAAAGAAAACAACCATATTTGGGTCGGTTGGCCAAAGGAGGTGCTACAACTTAGTTGCTAATGGGAAGAGTAATGCCTTTGCTGGCTCAGCCGTAGGAATTTGCCAGGGACGTCTTGCACCCCACGGGCATCGTCGATTGAACGCCTCCTCCAACACACAAAATAGGCTCCATGTGGACCACCAACAGTAGGCTTAAGTAAATTTAAGCCTCCGACTTTGGTTTTCTAAAGTGTATAAATACAAAAAGGGGAATTGCGCCTAGGGTGTAAATTCGCTCTTATACATTATGATTGATAAAGGTTAAATTGACAAAAAATGTTGTTATACTGATTCACCCCCCCACACTCAGTATAACCGTATGCTCATCACATAAGCGTACCAACAATTTGACAAAATGTCTCATATGTCAAACTAAGCAAAATCACAAAACATTTGCTCCAACTGGGGTGGGACATTACAAACTAGTTGTAACTTTGTCCTCTTCCTTGATCTTGCATAGTTGTAGCATATTGCACCCAAGTTGAAACACCTCGTAGTCTTCCATCTGAAAGATTCCTTCCTCAATCTGATCTAAATTTTCTAATTTTGGTTTTTCTTGGAGTCTTTGACCAACATATAGAATAGGTTTTGTTTTGTTTGTGTTCTGTGTTTTTTCTGATTTTTTTGTGTTTTTTTTCCGAGTTTTATGCAAAATGTATGACATGTACAATGCTGATAAAGGAAAAATAACCAAACATGCAAAGATTCTATTAATTAAAAGACTGAAATTACATAGATATGGGCCAACTGCAACATACCCATTCATGCAAAGACCAGGAAATGACTTTTTACAAGGTTACAATTGAAATTTCAGGTCTGATATAACCCTGATACAGCAAATTTGAACTCTCCCAGCTCTACAAATGACTACCCAATTCATTTCCAGGTGTGAGAGGAGCTGAGCCATTGTTGTATGTAAATTCTCAGCTTCAAATCTTCACTTAACACTTAGGGTTTCAAGCCCAAATGCCAAACAAAGGTGCGACTGCCTATGCAATTGCTGAAAGATAGTAGAAATGTCCTCTAAAAGGACTGATCTGCAATCTGATGCAAATTTATGTCCTCAAAATGGACTAATCTGCAAGTATAACCCCAAATACTGTTGCCAACTCCACACTAAAGCTGGATAATGCTGAATCATGTCACCAGGAGAAATGGGTTTTCATCCAAATCTCCAAATTCTCCTAGAAGTTTGCGTTCTTGGAAACTCCAAGCTCTTCAAACTCTCAAGTCTGTTGTTGCTCTCAAATTGAAGTCATAAGAATGAATCCAAAATAGACAAAAATGTCTTTTTATCTTCTCCAAGAGGGGTCGACCATTTTGGGGTTACTATTTGGTCTACAAATTCATAAAATAACATTGAGGGTCTAATTTTACATTGTAAACTTGGCCCCCTTTAAAAACAACTTAAGTTCTAGGGTGGGGTGCACTTTTCACTATTCACTTTCTAATTTGCTGTTACTATTCACCTTTCACTATTCCATTAAAGCCAACTTTATTATTTCCCATTTATCCCTGGCTTAATCAATTGGACTCAACTTTGAAAGGATCGAACAACTCCCGACAAGGTTCCACAACCTCGAAATGGGTCCCCTATCCATACTACTGACCTACGGGAACCCTTGTAATAAGTCAACCTCAGCGTAGATATGAAACACCTATGGAAAGGACATTACACCATCTGCCAATGGAATAGACCGTTGAGAGAACTTATCTCGTCCTTAGAGCAATTCTCGAGATCAAGTACCCCTTCGTCATAAGGTTCTATGAATTTTCTTCCTTCGTCTTCCACTGATTCTCCTTCAGATTTTGACTCGTTGGAGGATGCCAGTTCTTCGCTCACCGTTTGATTCTTTAGGTTGATGACGTACTTCCTCCTATTGCTCTCGATGGAAAGGGTCTTTTGTTTCCAATTGTGGTCCGCTTTGGCTTCTACTAGCCAACCTCTCCCCAATAGTGTGTCGTTTTCTCTATAATGGGATGATAGCAAAATCCAACAAAAATTGTTGTGTTGATTGTCACCTTTTGTGTCATCAGTGTACCCACTGGTTTGATACCATGCTAATAGATGCCTACTAAGTGAAATCTTGGTGGCTAGAGAGTTGGTTTCTTGAGACATTTCCAGGTCTCCTTCAGCAATACGTTTACTCCTGAACCTCCATCGATGATGGTGTTTGTGACATTCTTTCCTAGGATCTCTATCTATATGATGGTTGGCTTCCCCTCTGATCTGTAATTAGAGGTTTACAATTCAAATGTATTTAACCTTAATTACAGTTATTCCCGATCTAGACAGAATTGCGTGACTGTTGTTTAACCGTTGAAATTATAGACTAGGTTCACTTTTACATAAATTAATGAAATCACTAATTACTATAATGTCGTAATTAGAAATCAAATACTAAATTGAAAAATAAACCGAAATGAGATAGAGAGAAAATTAGACCAAAGATAGAAGAATAAGACAGAAGAGAAGTTAACACAAGAGCTTGATAACGGAGTTCGTCCAATAAGGACTACATCTCCAGGTCTGCTTCTCAACATTGGACCGCTTTCACTAATATCGCCAAGCAAAACAATGCCTTGTTGCAATATCCAAGCTCTAAAGCTGCATAAAACTCTCTTCATAGTCTCTCTCAACACTTGAAGACAATTCAAATGTCTTCGTGTTTACAAAATTCTCCTCTGAAAGAATTCTCTCCTCAAGCTCTCACAATTCCAATAATTTTCCAATGTCCTCTAAGACCAAAAATTTCCCCCTTAAATACATAAAATTGGCCCAATTTGGCCTATAACAATATGATTACAAAATCTCCCAATTACAACATAAATTTTTTTCCAAATCCCCCCAAAATTACATGTAAATCTTAAAAATCACTAATTCCCTCATATAATCTCCTTTTAAAAATCTTTATGATCTTTAATATAAATAATAGCCCTTAAAACTTTATATTTCGGGCTTAAGGAGATTTATTTTAATCTTCTTTAAAGATTAGGAGGTTTGTATTTTTTAATTTTAGGAGGTAATTATTTGTTTATGGGAGATTCAACCTTTTCTTGGGCTTAAATAACATGAAATTCTGCTTATTACTCACCGCCACCCATTGGTCTAGTGGTGAAGAGGGCGAGTAGTAGTGGAGGGGTCGTGGGTTCAACCCCTGCATCCCCTTTTTGTGGAGCGCCCCCTTTTATGCAGATTTACTTCATTAAAAATAAGCGCCGCCAAATCTAGACAAGGGTAAGCCCTATGCGGTGGTGGCTAGGTAGGTTTGTAGGGGTTGGGTTGTCACAGGTTCGACCCCCAACCCAACAAATTTTTATTTTAAAATAGAACAAACCACTGTACTTTGGCAACCTAAGGTGCCACGTGTCAGGATGTGGTTGGCCAGAGGAATGCCACGTGTCAACATATAATTGGTCAATTTCAACCACGAAGTGCCATGTGTCAAACAACAATTCATCCACATGTTAAGTTGCGATGATGCCACATCACTGTGTCTGCTGACTAAGTTGACACGTCACCATGCTGACATCAACATGGTCAACCCATTTTTACTGAAATTTGACTTGCTGTATCTTGCTCGTTCAGACTCCGTTTTCGAAACCGAATATAGTTCCGGAATCAATGTGATGAGCACCTCAACTTGGCGTCGTTCTTGCTTGGCTTTGAGGTGATCAATTTTTTGCCCTTTTCGACCACCTGATTCGCTTATTTGACCGAACATTTGACTGCATATAACTTCTGCATATAGACTCCTTTTGAGCCCGTTCAAGTTGCAGCAAGATCGTGTCAGTGTACTTTTCCCAATGATGCTGATTTGGACAGATTCTAAGATTGTGAAATTTTCAGGTTTTCTAGATCCACTTGGATCAGCCTCGATCTTCTCTGTGAACAGCTTTGGGTCAACTACTTGTTCACCTTCCGGTGGCAGCTCTACTGCCATGTCCTTGCTTGGACCTTCCTGTCGATATTGGTTGTCACCGACAATGTTCATAATTGCCATATTTTTAGTTGTGGCATTGTTTGTAGGAGGTTTGTCACCTTGATAGGTATGGTTTTCTATAACATCTACCATACGATGTTCTTTTTTGACTCAGACCGCAATGATGTACTTGTTGCTTCATTGGAGGTTCTCCTTTCTTTGGCCATCGCTTGTTCTACTTCCGCTTTGCCCTCTCAAAGTCTTTATTTCTCCATACGAGGGTTTGGATAAACTTCCTTGTTTGTTTTTGCTTTGTTAATTTCCAAAACTTCCTCATCCTTCCAGCATGTTGATACCTTTCTGTTTCAAGCAATCGGTGTCTTTGTGATCACCCAATCCACACCATTTGCATAACATTCCTCTGTTTTAGTTACTTTGGCACTTTGGTGAAGTGACCCAATTCACTATGATTCCGACATTGGATCATGGTTCTTCCTTTAGAGTCATATTGGATTCGGCTTCTTGGCCCACTGTTATTGTACCGATCGTTATTTCTTCTTTTGTTGTGGTATCCGCCAAGAAATGCATTATTGTTATTATTTTGTGGTTTAGGAGGTGTGGTCAAAGGGGTTGATTGTTCCCCCTGGGTGAAGAGCACTTGTGTGTTTCTTGTTTTTAAATTGCATAGGCATTCCTTGATGGAATGTCCCATTACCTGACAGATGTTGCAGAATGATTTTTTCGGGAAATTAGTTTTAGTGTGACGTACTTTACAGTTGGTGCACCATAGTTCTTCGATTTCTTTTGAGTTTTCTTTGTCAGCCTTCAATTCTTTCATCATGCGCATCATGTCCCACCTTAGGGCTTGGACTATCCTTGATTCTTCGTCGCTACTTTCCTCTGTACTCTCGTCATCTTTTGTTTTTTTCTTCCCTCATTAGGATGTTTTGTTTTCACTTCTGATGTCTATTGCCCAATTGTAAGCATCAGCGTACAAGGACGAAGGTACCACTTTCATCTTTTTTTGCAACAAGGAGATTAGTCCCTCAATGAATCACCACTTCTATAGCCCATCAGCTGGTTGGTTCTCCAATTTCACTAGTAGTTCTTTGAGCCTACAGTTGTAAGCTCATATGTTTTCATGTTTGCCCTATTTGGTGTTATAAATCTCAGCAACAATCTCATTGTCGTCCCACAATAATCTAAACTCTGCTTCAAACACTTTTCTTAGTACATTCCATGAGGCTCTATCTTCTGCTACCACTTCGGTGGGCCAATCTATGGCTATGCCTTCTGGCGTTGTGTAATGTCCCCTTTTTGCGAGCATCAGAGTTCGTAAGGATTAGCCTATCATTTGACCCTCGTAGGCTGACAAATGTGATGAGAGGGTCTTCCTTGGCAGTTATCCAGAGTTTCAAGACGTTACTCTTTCAGTTGATTCAGGTTTGGGCCCTAGCAGACGTTTCCAGAGTGATTTATAGATACTCACTATTTATAGTAAGTCAGGCAGGCCGGAGTTGCTATTTTTAGCAAGGCACCTGGTTCAGTTGGTCAGCTCAGTTTCGACCCAGTTTGATGATCTGATGAACATACAGTGTTTACTTGGGCATTTAATATTTATTAAATGTTTATTAATTTGACTTTATAATATAAAGTCACTTTAATGAAATATTAAAATTATTAAATGGCGAGTTATAAAGTATTTAATACTTTATAAAAGAGGGGTTAAAATAATAATTAAATGAGCATTTAATTATTAATCAAAAGGGGACGCCATTTATTAAATATTTGTCCTAAGTCAAAAAGGACGAAATTAATCATTTATTTAAATGATTATTAAAAGATTGCTTTGGGTCGAATTCTTGAAAGGAGACATATATACTGCCAAGACAAATCGAATTGATTATGATATGATTATTCGATTGAGCATTTGTTTTGATGAGAATTTCTCTGAGAAGGAGAAGCCTAGGGTTTTTGTCTCTCAAGCCATTAAAGAACGATAAACTCTTTAGTGTTGCAGCCATTTGAGGTGGTGAAATATCCATTGAATTTGGCATTCAGGAGAGCTTCATCCAGAAGTTCTATTTGTGCTTAAAGGTGAAGATTTTATTTAGGGTTTGAAGATTATTGAAGGTCTTTCAAGTGCAGACCTGAAGATTCATCATTGGCAGCCATTAACAATCAGTTTCCAAGCTTTGTGTTGGCTGCTACAGTGACTCGTAAACAGTACCCGCGCTACAGTGACGCGTGAACAGTACCCATGCTACAGTAAAAACGCTATAGTGATTCGCTACAGTAATTCGCTACAGTGATGTGCTTGGTTGGTGTTGCTTCATCGACATTTTGAGAGGGTTTCTCTTGCTGTGATCATTTCCAGAATTTGCCAGTATGCTGATATGAAGTCTGCTGTAGCTGATCAGAGGGTTTCAAGGCATGTTTACCTGTGAGTTTATAAATTGTAACTCCTAGATTTTCTGGGTATTGTTGTTTTAGATAATAGGGGTTATTTTATGAACTGGGTTGTCAATACATTATGAAAATAATGAGTATTTAAGCTGGTATTAAAATCTGGAATTTTCAGTTGTGTATTTCCAATGCAATTTCAGTTTTGAGTAAAAAAATTATTATTGCAACATCTCCTATTTTGCTGCATTATATTGTTGTATCAAACCATTGGCAATATATGATCAAAACACAAAGAAAAGCACAAACCCATCAAACACAAGACAAAAAACTTTATTATTTAGCATAGTTGGGGTTGAGAGACACCTGGTCTCTTACAGTGGTAAGTACTCATCCCAACTGAGTCAACTACCCCTGTATCTGGCATGGATGTTACCACATCCCATGTAGCTGATTTTGGATGCCAGCTTGTTGTTTTTCAGAGTCAGAGGGATCAGCTGCTTGATTCAAGTGTTGTTAGTGATGAGCCATTGACGGAGGTTGGAGCATTTTACCGTGACTACACAGTGAGGAGTGCTCATCACTTTTCTTTTGATCCACACACAGAGGACTTGATGATGCATCGGTGTGGATTGGCTCTGGGATTATACCATCCTTTATGGGATGGGTATTCACCATATTCAGAAGATGGGATTAGCGGCTGCGAGCGCCCAACTCAGCTGTTTGTGGGGGATTACTTGCAGGGACAGCTGTTAGTTATACATCATGTTGATATGTATCCAACAGGGTCTGCTACTTCTATGTTACAAAGTTTTCTTATGGGTACATGGTTACAGGATGACTATGGTGTCAGTTGGCATGATGGTTTGGTTAGCTATCACATCCATGGGGGTTTAGTGGGAATTGTAGAGAGATATTGTGTTATAGACGCTTCCAAATATTTTTATCGCAATATGGCGAATGGATGTGGGGTTCGGTTGTTTTGGGATCCAGGTGGCGACAGGTTGGGCACGGTGTATTGGATGGGTCCCATTAATAGGTTGTACCCCAAAAATTAAAATTTTTGTTACACTTAAACATTTTGAAGAAATGAGTAAAGGTCTTGTCAAATCAGTCAAAAAGGTCAAAAATTTGGGCGTGCATGTCTTGCATGAGGGTTCAAAACACAAAATTTTCAATTTCTGACGATCTGGGTCCGCTAAGAGCAGCTTAACCTCTACAAAACCCAGATCTCAGTTTTTCATCCCTAAATTTTAGGAAAACCGCTATTTTTAGAAATTTTCTCGAAATAGTAACGTTTTCTGGGTTTTTCTGGGTTTCTTTCGAAACGGATACTGGCAAAATTTTCTAAAAATAGAAAGTTGGTCCGACAGGGTCCGAACTGATTTTGATTGGCTCAAAATGTGTCCGTATCAGGCTGGTGCAGTCAGAATCTTAAAATAATTAGTTTTGCCCTACTGGGTCTATTCAGCTTTTTCAGAAGCATATCTGGAGTTCTGAGGTCATCAATGGAGGTCATCCGACTGCCAGGCGTTAATTTTAGCATTCAAAACTTCCAGCAGAAAGTGAAATGATGAACATGCACGAGGATCGAGGAAGAAAATTGAAAAGTCATGAAAATTTTCTAAGTCTGCTGAGTTTGGGCGCCCCTGTTGAAGAAAGGCGCCCACCTTTTTAGGGCACCAAATGAAGGAATTAGGGTTTGGATCTCCAATGGAAGTTGCTCGGTTTTCAGTCAGCTTCGCGATGGATATCCCCGTCAAAGCATCTGATGATCCAGTCTCCGGCAAATTCAAGTCAAAGTAGAAGGTATGAAGTGAAAATCTGAAACTTGAAGTTGAATAAATTATGAATTTTTCTAAGTCTGGAGAAACTGGGCGCCCTAAGAAGAGAAAGGCGCCCAACTTTTCAAGGATGCAGACAGAGGAATTTGCAGTCAAAGTTACAATGGGATGTCTTCAGAATTCAACTGGCTTTGCAGTGAGCTATTCAGCACGACAAACGGAGCTCGCAGTCATCAGATTCAAAAGGCTGAACAGAAGGTCCGACGAGAGGTAAAAAGAGAAATTCAAAGCAAAAGTAAAAAAAATCAAAAAATAAACTAAGTGTTGGTAAACTGGGCGCCCCCAGTCAAGATAGGCGCCCAACCTTTGAAGGGTAAAAATCCACTTTTTGACAAACGTGTCTCCAGAGCACCCCCCTTCATTCTTCGTCAGCTTCGCAATGAGCACAGCCATCAGTCAATTCGACGCCCGGAGCTTAAGATCCAACAAGGTCATCTGAAGAAGTGAGGGACCTGAATAAATTGGAAAATTTTCTAAGTCTGATGGTAGTGGGCGCCCCAGTTGAAGAAGGGCGTCCAAGCTTTAAAGCCTTCAGATGATGGAATTTGCAGAAGTAACGTCCAAGAAGGCCTCGCCAAAATCAAATCAAGCATCCAACTAAACACTGCATGGGCCAACCGATCAACGAAGCCCCTGGAATCTAAGATTCACCGTAAGATCAAAGGGAGAAGAAGAACTTGGAATCAGAAAATGGCTAACATCAAGAAGTTGGCGCCTCTAGAAGGAAAAGCTCTCCCGTGAATCTCGAGGTCGGAATCGCTTTAGCACGGGAGGTGCCTCCAGAACGTCTTTTTCAGAATCAGTCAGGCTTCGCCGTGAATCACTCAGCTCGTCTGTCGGGTTGATCTGTCAACGGGAAATCAGAGGCAAAGGGGCATGTTAAAATGGAGAAAAGTTGAAAAAGTGGAAATTTTGACCAAGTCTGGTGAAGTTGAGCGCCCCTTTTGAAGAAAGGCGCCCAAATCTTCATACCTTAGAAGATTTTTGAAGATTTCTAAAATTTCAAAATTGTGAGAAGAAAAAGATGAAGTCCAAACTGAGAAGATAAGATTTAGGGTTTTGAAATAAAAGCAGAAAAGAAAGCAAAACCTAAAATCGAACCCTAAGTCTATTTAACACTTCTTTTCAATGTGTTTTTCATTATTTTTGCAGGTTGCCTTCAGTGGAGAAAGTTGGAGCAGCCAGTTTGAGAAATTTTTGTGATTAAAGAATTCATAGTTGCTGGTTTTACATCAGATTTTTCAGACCAGCAAGCATAAACCCTTGCTTTTTCAAGCTTTTTGTTCCAGAAGATCAAGTTTTTCAAGCAGAAGGCCAAGGCTTTCAATTTTTCAGTCATCTGGGTCTTTTTGCCTCTATCTTCTGAAGAATTTTTCAAGAACTTTATCAAGTTGCAGCAAGTGCTTTTATCTTGCATGTCAGTGAAACCTCGCATTCAAATTTCAACCATCTCGTCCTTTTTCAATCAGCCTTCAAGAAAACTCCATATCGCAGCCTTTTTCAAAACCTAGGTTGGTCAGCTTTTTCAATCAAACGCCGAAGTTTTGTAAATCCAATAATCGGGTCCATTTCTAACGACATATTCAACAAAAACCCGTGATGCCAACTTTTCGAAAAATTGAAGAAATTAGGTTTGCTGTTTTTAGTCAAAAATTCAAGATTTTCAAAAAACGGACGATCCGGTTACTTTGTATCATTATTCAACAAAACCCATATCTCTAAAAATTTCAAAAATTGGCCCGTTGAAGCACACAAAAATCAGCATTCTAAAAATAGAATTGCACAAGACTTGTCTCAACCTGTGGCGTAGTTTACGTCATTCTTCAAGTTTTCTGAAATGAGTACACTTAATGTTTTCAAGTCCGACCAGCACTTTTTCAATGACATATCAAAATACCGAGACGTAATTTGTACTGGCGTCAAGCCGCGTTCACCTACACGCCTTTGAGAGCGTAACGCTCAATCAGAACTGGTCATTCGGGACTCCTCGCAGCAGTCATTTATTCCCTATATCGGCCTCGTATTCGAGTTCGTAACGCTGTACTAAGCATTACAACCCGGCTACTAGGGAGATCCAGTAAGCGGATGGCAGGTTGATTTGCAGTTTAAAGCCCGACATGGTTGAAAAGTGTTTTTCCATTCCCCCGTGGCCTGAAAGTGTAACTCTTTCGAGGGATGAATGTGAAAAGATGTGGAATATGCATAAGGACAAATACAGCAAGAAGATTGCCCAGAGATGGATGAAAGAAAAACATAAGACATTGCCCAAGAATGTCGGACGAGGGGAGTTCAAGGACGAGGTTGCCATCATCATCACTTTGCTCAACAGGGTCACTGGATCCGAGGATGCCACCAAGTTCCAACCTTGGATGTTTTATGCCATACCTCACATTATGAAGAAAACCGAGTTTTATGATTGGCCTACTTTGATTAGTGACTGCCTACATCAACAAATAACAGAATATTTCCAGTTTCATGTATTCCACATGGTGTCATATCTAGTCTATTTGGTGGCCTATCAAGGTCAATTCAGAGGATTGAACACCGAGGGATCTTTGAGCGTTCAACACATATATAATTATTATCCTCAGCTGGAGTTCACAAAGTCGTTGCACCACTACAAAAGGGTGAACGAGGCATTCTTGATGTACACGGTGCGTGACTTAGACAATGAATTGCACGTCCGCATATCTTCAGTTGCTAGGGCAGCAATGGCGGAATGGGCAGATTGGTTTATACAGTTTCCTACCTTTACCTATCTCAGGGTTTATGGTTATTCAGGTGCCCCGCTAATGTTGCCAAGGTATCCGTCAGACGAGGTCATCTTCATGGAATTCTTGAGGCAAGCTCACGGTGTTCATACAGTCTTGAGAAATAGAAAGAAACCCTCTCTTCACTTTCCATTAGGATTGGGTATTTATACATGCAGGACTGCTGCAGATGCCAGGACAATTGGAGAAGAATTAGATAAATTCGGTCTCAAACCCTACAGTGAGAGGCGGTCATTTGATCCTCATGGTGTCTACGCTGGCCGGTTGGAGAAGAACTACAATCACATACCCGCACTTGAAGATTTTTGGGCTAACTGTGCAGATGAGTTTGAAGTGCGAAGGCGTAACTACAGCAGGTTAACTCTCCATCAGATGAAAGATTGCTTAAATGAAGATATAGAAGGGCTCTCTGATGATGATGAAGATGTTCTTCTACCAATGTACACTCAGAAAAGAATCGAGGATCAGCCTCTTCCACAAGTTAATTGGGCAAACAAGGAATCTCTTTCAGTTGAAGACAGAACAAGACAAGTCATTGAGTATAGTAAGGTTTTCTTAGTGCTTAAAAGGAAGAACTCTATTCCAGTAGCAGAGCCGCCAAGGATAATTCCCTCTTCTTCCACAGCACAGTCAAAAGGAAAGGGTAAAAGTCAGTCTCAAGATGGCGTCAAAGGATGTAGATCAAATAAAAATGTAAAGAGAAGGTTGGATTTCTCAGGCATAGTCATACAGGAACAGCCTACAGTTGATTCAGAAGTTCCTCTTGACGAGCCCATATCTCAGAATGAAGCAGAGGAGCCACCTTCAACACATGTTCCTGTACCTTTGACGGGTTCGTCACCAATTCACATTGATCTTGATATCGAAGATGATGAAGAGATCGCAGCAGTACCTCCTGAGGAAGTTAGTAAAGATACTACGGTGTCTTGGCTTGAGAATTCCTTAGGAAGGGTTAGCAGAAGGCCTTCATATCAAGTGAGTGTTGATGATCTCGATAATATTTATCAGGAACCTCCTAAGAAGAAGGCAAAGAAGCAAGTTCACTTTGATAGGAATCCTGATAACGAGATTGTTGTAGAGACTGATGTGCCTCCAGAAGATAAGAATAGAGATGAGGTGAACATGGATGATTTTGTAATGGTCAAGGCTAATCTTGGAAGAAATACCACACATGCAGATTTGAGTCTCTTCAAAGTTGTATCCGAAAACCTACATGAAAGAGTGCTTAAAGATGGAGAAGACAAGGCAGCCCTCAAGGCTGAAAATCAGCAGCTTAGGCTTTTCATTTCTAACCTTGCTCGTGGTTCTTCACAAGCGACCCAGTTGCTGCCCCAGGTCTTAGAGACACCAGCTGATCACCATCAGTTAAGACAGCTGGTCATATGTGGGAAAGAGAATCAGGAGTGGATCGAGAGCTTCATTGTCAGAGGAAAGGAGATCTTGGCTCGGATGTTCCAGTTGAGAGAGAATGCTCATAAACTTCGTCAAAGCATCCAAGGATTTGAACAAACATGGGCTGAAGTAAAACCTAGGCATGAGATTATCATTGCTGATTTAGACACAGCCTACGGTTCAGCAGTTTCGAAGGAGCACAGAAGACAAATCCTTGTATGGAGAGAACGTCATGTTTTCAAAATTAAAACTTATGAGAGGATATCTGAAGAATTCATCACCTACAGGCAAAGGGTGGTTGAAGCTCTCCTTTTCATCAGTGAATTTGTCATAGAGATCCCCTCTCAGTACAGTCTTGAAGATGGTTCTTATGTCCGGCTTGAGGAGGTGCAAAATCAGTTCCAGAACGTTGTTCAAAGTTGCAGCCCAGTTGGCGGAAGGATAGGTCATATTTCAGTGATGTCAGCAAAGTTCAATAAAGCGGCCAATGAGATTGAAGATTTCCTAAGATCTATTGCAGATGCTGAAGATATTCTTGAAAAGCGGTGTTTTGCTATTGATGGTATAGATGCACCGAACCGACACGATTCGCATCTTAGCTGATGTGGATCATTTTAAAGCAGCTTCTGTAGCTTTTCCGCTTTCTTCTATTCTGAATAATCCCATTCATCTCTTTGAGTGATACAGAAAGAAGATAAGATGTAATAGTTGGCGCTTCCGCTTTTTCTTTCTCGCTTTTTTAGGTTTTAGTTGTTATCTTGTTTCTAGATTTATAGTAATAAAGCTGTTGGTCGAAAGCAAGCCCTAGATTGTGAAAGCAAGGAGATTTTAGGGTTCCCTACTCCTCGCTTCTATAAATAAGAGCCTTGCTCATTTAGTTTCTTTTAACCGCTTATGAGAACAAAATGGCCGAAATTATTGTGCCTTCTATTTGTTGCTCAAGTATTGTTCATTTGTATTGTGATAAGCAAATTGTTGATTCTTTAGCCAACAAGGAGTTAGTGAGATTGTTGTTTTCTATTGTGTTAAGAATAAGCTTGCAAGCCTCCTTAGCTGCAATTTCTTATTCAAGGCATGTTAGAAGGAGTTTTGTTTTAGGAGACGGAGTAATAAAAATCATGAGCCCTTTTGCCTTAGTCTAAAATCCTCGATTCCTCGCTATCTATGTTATGCTTTCATGATCTTTATTTCAGCTTAATGCTGAAGTGTGTAGGTGTTTGTTGGAGAGAGAGATTGTTAAAAGTATTTTTGTCGTAGAATCTACCTTGTTAATTTCTAACTTCTCTTGCTCTGCAATTACTTGAGAGGTTAGGAACGCCTTTAGTTTAAGTTAGTCGTAGTTGAACTTCTTATCAGAAAATCTCAGCTGCGGCGTTTGTGTTTAAAAAACCTTGTGCTCTAAGCTGATCCAAAAAGATAGGCAACTTAGTTTTAGTTTACTTTCTTTCAACACCATCGCTAAGAGGGAGCTTCCTCCTAATTTGAAGAGCAGTTTATCTCAGGCATATTGTCCGCTTTTCAACCGTGATTCCGCAGGTGTTAATTTAAACGCCATCAACGCTGGACGCGAAGACGGAGTGACCTCGTGACGCGGGTCGAGTGCGCGACACAATCTCGAACGTAGTGGGGAAACCGGCCCGGATCGGTCCAATACACAAGGAGGACAGCGGGGAAAGATGGTGACTCCTGAGCGGCAGAAGTTGCTGAAGTTTATGGGGAATGGGACAAAAGATCCAGTACGACATTGTAAAACATGTGAAACCATCTAGATAGCAAGCGGATAGGATGATCCGGATTAGTGGTTGAAAGCATTTCCAACAACACTCAGGGATAGTGCCATCAACTGGTACTCTGAATTGGATCAAGCACACAAAGCTACATGGAGATTATTGAAGCAAGCATTTCAAGAGGAGTTCAAACTCAGCGCGGATGATACGGTGATTTCATGCGGAGATATTACAATACCAAGCAAGGAAAGCACGGTGATAAAAGCGGACCTACAAACGTAAGACTCAAAGATTTGCCGGGAAATTGGAGGCAATAAACCGGGTCGATCGCTGAAGAAAAGATGGTTCATCGAGGGCTTGTTGGCCATTAAGAAAGAAAATGAAAGTCGCATCTCCTTCATTGTACAATCGGGCTATTGCCAATCGCAATGGACATAGAAAGTGAAAATAAAACATCTTCCCGAGAGAAAAAGAAGACGGACGACAAGGAGAGTCCAGACGACAGTGACGGTGAATCCAAGACCGTACAAGCACTTAGAAAAGATATGATGCGAATGATAAAAGAATTGAAGGCCGACAAAGAGAGTGCGAGGGAAGCCCAAGAACTGTGGTGTACAAAGTGCAATGGGGAAGGTCACATAAAAGCGAACTGTCCAAAGAGGATGTTCTATGATATCTGCCAAGTTATGGGACATTCCATCGAGGAATGCCCATACAATTTGAGAGCAAGGGGTACGCAAGTACTTTTCACTCAAGGAGAGCTGTCAACACCACCGAACACACCATCGAAGCCCCAATACAATAGCAATGCATCCCCTGGAGGTTACCGAAGCAACAAAAGTCCGAGAAACATGATACGGTATGATGCAAAAGGAAGGCCCATGATCCAATGCAGGAAGTGCAACGAATGGGGCCACTTCGCCAAGGACTGCCAAAATAGTCAAGGTTCGGGAGGGAGATTATGTAAGTGGTGTGGACCAGGCGATCATGAAGATAACGAATGCCCTAAGCAAAAGGGTATCCACATGCTGGAAGTAGAAGAACAAGAGGTACTGGCAATCACCAGAACACAAGCAAAAAAGGCCACGTACCCAGATCCACATACGGAGAAACAAAGGATGGAGGAAGCAAAAACTGAAGTGGAACTGGCGATGGCGAAGGAAAACAAAGTACCTCTAGAGAAGTCAGGAACCTCTCGGCAGTCGAAGGCGGAAACCAACATCATACGGCAGGTACTGCAGACCACCATACTGATCAAAGTAACTGACCTTCTCCGCATTGGTTCTAGTTGGGACTCATGCATCACAAACGCCAAGCCGGGATGGCAAGTAAATCGCGATTGAGGAACGAAGGGAAGAATTGATACCAGAAACCGCATCGTGACGGTGAAGAAACAATCGCACTCCAAAGATTGCTCACAAGAAACACGCGAAGATGCCGCTGGTCGCATATGGAGATCGAGGAATATCTTGACAAATACCATCGCCGACTTCCGAGGATCGAGTCACGCATACCTAAAGACACATGGAAGAGTCTCGGGAAGCCTACACTTTGGCCACCAACATTCCAACTGGTGGGCGCTGATCAACATGGTATCAAGCCATTGGGAACACTGATGGCGCAGAAGGTGACGATCGGCACACAACAGTTTTTGCTAAATTTTGTCGTCATCCCATTACAGAGGAAAGCATACGATGCACTACTTGGGAGAGGATGGCTGATAGCCGCGAAGGCAAATCATAATTGGAAGAGGAACACACTCTCGATCGAGAACAACGGGCGAAAGTACGTCATTGACTTGAAGAACCAGGCCGTGAGCGAAGAATTGGCTTCCTCTGGATCTGAATCAGATGGAGGTGAGTCGGATGTGGATGAAGGAAGGAAAGCTATGGAACCGAACACTGAAGGCGTACTTGAACTCGAGAGTTGTTCGGAGGACGAGACAAGCTCACTGAATGGCTTATTTCATTGGCAGATGGAAGATTATGAAGTGTTCTAGCGAGAGTGTAACATGCTACAGATCGGAGAAATCAAGGAAGATGAGAAACAGGGTATGCCCAGCCAGATACTTCTGGCCAAGTACAGAGAGTACAAAGAAAGAATACCAAACCGATATGCCAAATTTCACAACCGGAATGAAAATTTTAGGATGGAAAATTGTAATGGAGCCAAAAAATTAAAAATGAAAAAATGAAAAAAATGCAAAAAGAGAAAATAATGGAGAAAAAATGAAAAATTTGAAAAAATAAAGGGCAAGTTGGAAGTTGGAAAAAATAGAAAAAATCAAGTAGATGAATTAAAAATTTCAAAAAATGAAAATATTGGAAAAAAAGAACGAGAAAATAAAATATTGGAGATCGATAAAAGAGAAGAAGAAAAAATTAAAATAAAAGAGAAGAAATATTAAAATAAAAATCATGGCCATTGGCAAAATTGGGCGGCTAAGAGAAAAAGCGATCAAGTTAAATAGAGTTTGGAGACACACAAAGGCAAGAACTTCTAGCGTACGGCCTTTTAGAGGCGAGTTAACTTGGGCGAAGGTCAAAATAGGGCAAAGCTACGAAGGCACAGAAGGAAACAACAAAGGTCCGTACGACATCAAAATCAGGAGGGACGTACGACAACATGAACAGTTAAGCACAGAGAAGGAACACGGGAGAAAAGCTCAAATCGTACGGCATCTTCAGACTCTTCAAATCGTACGGCATCCTCAGACCCTTCAAATTGTACGAAATTCCCAGAGATTTCAAATCGTACGACATTCCCAGAGTTTTCAAATCGTACGACATTCCCAAAGTTTGCAAATTGTACAAACTTCACAAGTTATTCAAGTCGTACGGCGCCTAGGAGTTATTAAAATCGTACGGCATCAGTTGGCAATTTTCAGTCACATAGTACGGCATCAAGCACTGCCTAGACTAGTCGTACGGAATTGTAATTCAGAGGTCGTACGGATTTTGATCTTGGCCAGTGATATTAAGTGACATTTATCAACTCTTCTCCAGAACGTAAGGCGTACAGAGGCTTTCTTGGCCGTACGGTACTCCAAGCACCTTTCAGTCGTATGACAGCCCCTTGTGTTTCATGTCGTACGACATTTCCAGGCTCAGGCTGTATGGCAGTTTTTGATCCCTCAAGGCATACGGACTAAGCAAGAGAGAGAAGCCGTACGTAGCAAGCAGCAAGAGGTTGTACCATTCATCAATCGAGAGAAAGTAAAGTCTAAGAAAAACAATGCAAAATTTGTATGCCCCCGGACCTCGCGGGGGGTGCTGCCCCTCGACCCCGTTGGGGGCACTGCCCCCAGACCCCTGCAAGGGGCGCTGCCCCTTGACCCTGTTGGGGGTGCTGCCCGTAGACCCCCGCAAGGGGCGTTGCCCCTTGACCCCGCTGGGGGCGTTGCTTGCAGACCCCCATCAGATTTATTGGAATTGCCAATTTGCAGTGCAACCAACCATCATAGTGCAGTCGCAAGAGCAGTTGGTTGCTGAGCAGACGAGAGTTGCATCTCTTGAGGAGAAGTTGGTAGGGAGAGACGGAGTATTGGGTGAGAGTGACAATCAGTTGGTAGAGGAGGATCAGATAGTGGAAAAAGATACACAGGTGGTTGATGTGCAAGGACTTTCAGCCGACGGGGAGAGTCAGCCACAGGGAAAATAAAAGGAATTGGCTAGCACTAAGCAAGAACTCGAGTTGGCATTTTTTGTTTTTAGTCGTCTGGAAGATGACTTCTTTTTTAGGGGGGGATCATGTAAGTAGTATATCTTTACTTTTGTTGTAGTTGGCCATAGTTGGCCTTGGTCGTAGTCAGCTATTTGCTAATAAAACTATAGTTAGTGGGAATAATACATGTCATGTATTTTCGAGTAGTCAAGTCCCGATTAGTGATAACTGTTGTTATGAAACTTGTGTCGGTTGGTTACTTAACTACCACCGAACGTTATATGTACTCATTTTGCTGTAGTTGGGAGAAGGTTATGTGTGGATAGTCATGGTTGATAGCACTGTTGATATTTCTATGATTGTACATGGTGATATTTTTGATAATGAATAAAGCATCTGATGTTCAAACATGATATATTTAACGTTATATGTACTCAGTTTGCTGTAGTTAGGAGAAGGTTATGTGTGGATAGTCATGGTTGATAGCACTGTTGATATTTCTATGATTGTACATGGTGATATTTCTGATAATGAATAAAGCATCTGATGTTCAAACATGATATATTTCTATTCTATTGCTCTGTTCCATGTTCTGCACATGATTTAGTTTGCTCAGTAGTACGTAGTACTTGAATTACATTCCGTAGGGCAAACAGAGCTCATATGAAAAGACTTGGTCTTTTCCAAATTGGTCAGCTGCTCGTGAAGATTGTCGCTTATCATTTGGGACCAGTTGAACATCTTCACGCCGGAAGTGATTTCATCTATAAAATAATACATCCATGTCTCGAAATATGCACCTTGCGGATTGCCGGCTATCCTATTCAACATCAGAATGATATCTCCATAGTCCTCTTTGAAATCTGTCCGGCGCGGCTTCTTAGGCATCTTCTTTGTGGATGGTCTAGGCTTTTCCAGCCATGCCTTATTAACATTTGTGGCGCACAATTCAGACTTGCTGTCATACAATCTCTTGGCGTCCTCCTTGGTTTTGTAGGTGGTCCGGTGATGTGCTGGCATGCCGAATGCCTCCTGTATTGCCATCTTGCCAAGGTGAGCTAGAATTCTTCCGTCAGGTTCAACAATTTGTCTTTCTTGGGCATTATAATGGATGGCACATTCTACCATCAACTCGACACAGTCTATTGTAGGCGGGAATCCGGCTGCTTGGAAAATTCCATTCCTCACCATCCGTCTGGCAATTGGTGTTGGTAGTCTAGTGTTGGCGTAACAACTAGCACCTCTGGAGTAAGAGTTGGTACGGACAGCTATGCACACTATGCAATGAGTGCTCTTCAAATTAGGAGGGGAAGCTCCCTCCTTGTGCTTGACAAAAGTACTTGCAATTGGAAATAAACTAAACTTTATCCTGTCTTTTTGTTTCAGCTGTAGAGGTACAAGGCTTTCTCGAAAACTATATACGTTGCAGCTGAGTATTTTCTGGTTTTGCAGACTACTAACTACAACTAAATTACTTAAATTCTATCCAGTTTCCTCAAGAAAAATAGAGCATGAGGAAACGGAGCAAGGTTTGACTATTAGACGATAAACGAGTGTAGATTCTCAACCTGAAGGCAAGGTGGCACATCTATCAGCTCAATCTAAACACGCTTATTGGTAACAACACACGATAAACTGTATACGGATTCTCAACTTGAAGGCAAGGTGGCACGACTATCAGCTCAATCCGAATAAGTTTATTATTCACAACAATATACGATAATCAAGTGCAGATTCTATACTTGAAGGCAAGGTGGCACAACTATCATCTCAATCTGAACAAGCTTATTGGACACAAAACAGATTTTATCTAACTATGGAAAGAATTCACCATTACGATTGCATGAAACCCTATGTGGCATAACAATTAATCATAATAGTAAAGACGCATGAACAAATACCAAAAGAGCAATATTGAGGGTAAGGTAGGCACAGCATATATTTCTCTCTCGTGCAAAAGTTATTTACAAATGAGCAAAAGCTCTTATTTATATACATCAAGGTGTAGGGAACCCTAAAATCACTTTGAGTCAACTACAGTCTCGCAATGCATGCAAGATTTATTGCTAAGCCCTAATGAAGTAAACTATACAGTTAACTGGAAAACTACCATCAGTTAACCAAAACATTTAATCTAAAAATGGACAATTGTGCAAGCATGCACGTCCTTATTGAAAGCGAGTTAACTGGAAGACTATCATCAGTTAACGAAAAACCCTAAAAGAAACTCCTGTGTAAAGCTAATCTCATAATAGATATGTATGAGATAAGACAACGAGTTAACTTGAGAAAGTAACACCAAGTTTAACCCCTGTGTGTAATGTCTATCCTGAGAGGTGGAAACTGAAGTTTACTGTCCGTGATCTCGAGGAACCAATCCCTCGACGAGATTGTTAACTGCATCACTATCTGGAGCTATGAGACTCTGTCGAAGAACGCTATGTTGGTGCAGCATATCCTCACCAGCTGTGATCTGAGACTGAAGTTCACCTCTGCTCCTTGTTGCCTCATCGAACAATGCTGACATGACTGTAAGCTGAGTAACCTTACAGCCAACGGTCTCCCCATTGAAAATGGTATGAATGAGTGCCTGGAGCTCTGACTGAACATTGGTAAGCTCAACGTAGGCACCACCCTCAATCTGATATCGGCACGGTAAGCGAGAAACCACGGTTCTCACAGACCGGAGTGCACTAGTAATGTGCTCTCTACTCTCAGCCAACTCTGACGCCAGAGTGTCCTCTATCTTTACCTTGAAAACCAACTGTGTTTTCCAAGAGTAGATAGCTTCCCTATCCTCTGCATCTATGACTATATCATATGCCATACTCAGGTGAGCAATCATAATCTCATCTCGGGGTTTATTAATCGCCATATCTCGCTCCTCATCCTGGAGACGAATATGGAGCTCTCGTGCATTATACCGCAACTGATATAACTTTGTAAGCATAGCACGACCTCTAGCAACGAACTCTTCTTCCCACTCATCCAAACCCTTGCCATATGCAACTAAGTGATTAAGTTGACTTTGCTCTGCTGGAGGCTCAAGCATCGGCAGGAGTGTGGCGATGACATCTGGTCTATGTACAAGGCTAGAAATATACTGACGAAGCTGTCTGATTTCAGCCTTGAGGGCTGCCTTATCTTCTCCATCCTTCAGTATTCTATCCCTGGCACTGTCTGTAGCAACCTGCAGTAGATCAACCTGAGTCTGGCGTGTGCTACGACCAAGGTTAACTGTGATAACCTCGAAGTCCTGAGATTCCAACTCAGCCAAGCTCTTCCCCTGTGGAGGTACAGCAGTCTCGACTACGATCTACATGTTAGTATTCCTCTCCACGTGGACCATATTCTTGACCCTCTTGTCCGACGCATCCTGATAAACCTCATCAAAATCGGAATGATTAAGAACATAGGATGGCTGCCTCCTCTTCCTTCCAAGCTGAGCTTCGACCCAAGATTGATCTCGGCTAATACTACTGGAAGGGTCTGTACTAGCAACAGGAGGTTGCGATGAAAGTGAATGTGTAGAGGACCCACTGCGAGGTGGAGAGTCTAAATCCAATTCAATGTGAATTGGGACTGGTGACTGCTCTGGAATTGGTGTAGGAACTCGAGGATGAACCTCAGGCACTGGTGGACTTTGAACTGGTCTCTGAATTGGCTTTGTGACAGGATGTCTGTTAGGCTCTGTGTGTGTATTAATAGCAAGCGCCTTGCCCTTTGAATTATTTGGCGCTTGACCTTTCTTAGGAAGGTTACTCCTTTTCTTCTGTTTGGGCTTCGACAAGGAAGGTAGCGAAGGATTCACCACTACTGGCGGCTTTGTTCTGGGCACACTTACCCTCCTGGTCTTCTTGCTGTTGAGGTAAAGTATACTGTTCTGAATAACTCTACTTGACCTCTCCTTGACCGTTGCGTATTCCTTGGCGTACCAATCAACTGCTGGCAACGGTTGTGTATCAACCTGCTCTCTAAAAAACTGAGGAAGAATCTCTCCCTCGTCATCTGATAAACCTCCCACATCTTCTAACAAGAAAACAAAAATTTGTGAGAGAGAGAAGCGGCCGTAACTACGTCTGCGAACCTCGAAGTCATTTGCGCAATTTGCCCAGTAATCCTCCATAGAAGGCTCATGAAATATACCTCCAGCAAGGCGAGTTGTGTAATGACCTGAAAGATCATAAGCACGTGCTTCAATAAGATACTTAAAGTTAAGATGATATTTCTCAAGCTCTTGCCCTGCAACTTGTTGGCGTAAGAACTAGCACCTCTGGAGTAAGAGTTGATACGCACAGCCTATGTACACTACGCAATGAGTGCTCTTCAAATTAGGAGGGGAAGCTCCCTCGTTGTGCTTGACAAAGTATTTGCAAGGAAATAAACTAAACTAAATCCTGTCTTTTTGTTTCAGCTGTAGAGGCACAAGACTTTCTTGAAAGAACTTATACGTTGCAGCTGAGTTTTCTTCTGGTTTTGCAGATCTACCAACTACAACTAAACTAATCTATCCAATCTCCTCAAGAAAATCAGAGCATGAGGAAATGGAGCAAGGTTATGACTAACTGACGATAAACGTGTTTAGATTCTCTACTTGAAGGCAAGGTGGTGCAACTATCATCTCAATCTAAACAAGCTTATTGGGCACAAAACAGATTTGAGAATTTACCATGACAATCTTATGAAACCCTATGTGGCATAACACTTGATCATAACAGTAAAGACTCGCAAAACAGCTTTTATCATTAAAATCTTATGAAACTCTGTGTGGCATAACACTTGATCGTAATGACAAAAGATTCACAAAACAGATTTATCTAAACTATGAGAAGATTTACCATGACAATCTTATGAAACCCTATGTGGCATAACACTTGATCAGCATAGTAAAGACTTCACAAAATACTTTTATCATCAAAATCTTATGAAACCCTATGTGGCATAACGCTTAATCATAACGATAAAAGATTCACAAGACAGATTTATCTAAACTATGGAAAGAATCCACCATTACAATCTCTTGAAACTCTATGTGGCATAACAATTAATCGTAATAGCGAAGACACATGAACAAATACCAAAAGAGCAATATTGAGGGCAAGGTAGGCGCAGCATATATTTCTCTCTCAAGCAAAAGTTATTTACAAATGAGCAAAAACTCTTATTTATATACATCAAGGTGTAGGTAACCCTAAAATCACCTTGAGTTCACTACGTTCTTGCAATGCATGCAAGTTATGCGCCAAACCCTAATGAAGTAAACTATACGTTAACTGGAAAGCTACCATCATTAACTGAAACATAACCTAAATGGACCATGTGCAAGCATGCACGTCCTTATTTAAAGCAAAGTTAACTGGCCACTACCTTCAGTTAACTGGAAACCCTAACCCTAACTCCTGTGTTGATAATTCCAAGAATGAGATAAGCATGTGTTAAGTCAGCAAGTGAACTGAAGACTGAAAGTCGAGTTAACTGCTGCTTATGACTCAACCCTTGAAACTAACTGCACGTTCCAACTGGCAGATCACTCCATGTCAACTCGGTCTAACACTTCAACCAAGAACTCATCGATCTCTCTGTCATCTGGCACTTTGACGCTGCTAAAAATAACAGTCTGTTTCTTTAGTTCTCTGCCACTTTCTGTAATTGTGTGCACACCATCTTTACAATCTTCAGTCGCCTTTCTGAAACTGGTTGCAATCTGAAATATTCTCTAACTTAGGCGCCATAGGTTCACCTTCAAGGCTGTCACGAATCATCTTCTCAAACTCTGCTTGAACTTTGTCCAACTCAACATACGTGCCATCTTCAAGACGATAATGACACGAAATCTGAACAACGAAACCGCTGACAAGTGCAAGCACTCCAACTACATCATCCTTGAGTGAAAACAACTTAGTAGAGATCTTCTCGCATATTTCCGTTCTGAGAAGGTGCTGCTCTCTCCAAGTAAAAACTTTGTCTTGATCCTCGACCATCTCCAAGGCATCGTATGCAACTGACAACTAAGATACAAGAACACGATCCTTTGCCAAACTCTCTGCAACTACAATCTCAAGTGACTGAACACCCTGACGAAGCTTATGTGCATCACTTCTCAACAGATACATATCTGCAAGAAGACACCGACCAGCAGCAACTAAACTATCAATCCAGTTGTCCAAAAGTCTGCCATGACTGACTAACTGATCCAATTTTCGTTGTTCTGCAGGTGTACTCTGAGGAAGAACAGGCGCTCTATTCGGATTCCCGTGAACAAGATCAGAAATATACTGACGAAGTTGACTATTTTCAGCCTTGAGTAAGGCTTTATCTTCTCCATCCTTTGTGATTCGCTCTTCAAGATTATTAGTGACGATCTTCAGAAGAGTCACGTCTGTTTCTCTAGTGGTCCTGCCAAGATTTGCCTTAGTAAATGTAAAATCACCAACTTCGACTTCATCTAAGCTTTTACCCTCTGGAGGAACGGCAACTTCGATCACAATCTCTGATTCTGGAGTTTTCTCGATATGCACTTGTTTCTTTATCTTCTTGTTTGACCTTCTCTGATAAGGCTCACCAAACTCAGATAAATCAAGATTGTATGACGGTTCACGCCTCTGCCTTCCCAAAGACTTTTCGAGCCAACAAGACTGAACAATATTTTCAATCCGAGGAGAGACTGTCCCTGATGTATCAACCTGTGGTGGTTCAGGTGTCTCCGATCCTGCTTGAACTGGTGTCTCAGGCTCAGAATCTATGTCAATAGGTTGTATATGAGGCGAACTAGGAGGTGAAACATGAGGCTCAGTCTGAATAACTGTCTCTACCGGAACCTCAGGAACATTCTCAACCTGTTTCTGCTTCCTCTTATGAGTAGCTCTTTTCCCTGTGTTTCCACTGAGTTTAACCCCTTCCGGAGGTATTATAATGGCTTTGACTTGAGGTCTTGCTCTAGAAGTAGAAGGCAACGAAGAGAAATCCTTTGGCGGCTCTGCTACAGGAGCTGACTTTCGCGTTCGTTTCCTCTCCAAGAACAACTTGCTAGTCTTGATAACTGATCTGGAAACCTCTTCAATAGAAGTATTCTCCTTGGCGTACCAATCAGGTGAACGAAGTGGCTGCCGAGCAACTTGATCTTTGGCATATGAATTGAGAAGAACTTCTCCATCATCATCCGACAAACCATCAACATCTTCTGATTGGTAATCAGAGAGCTGACCGATAGTGAGTCTACAATAGTGACGACGATGAACCTCGAATTCATCTTCACAATTAGCCCCAGAAATCTTCAAGTGCTGGCTTATGTGCAATCCCTCGCTCTAACCGATCTGTATAATGACCGAGAGGATCATAGGAACGCCTCTCAATGTAAGTCTTGAGTTTGAACCTTTCTATCTCAGTAGACATCAATTTGGCATCTGTCGCCGCATTGCATGTGAAAATTCCCAACGTGAATGGAAAATTAGCAGCAGTCTTATGACGACTACGAAGAAAGAAGTGAACATGCTGCATTTGTCTAAGGAACTCCATAAAGATAATCTTGTCTGACGGATACCTTGGCAACATCAGGGGCTCTCCAACATATCCATAAACTCGGATGTATGTGAAAGTAGGGAATTGGATAAACCAATCTGCCCAAGTCTCCATCGCTGATTTGGCCTCGGCAGAAATACGAATGTGCATTTCGTCATCAAGATCTCTCACGGTTCTCATGGAAAAGTGATCGTTCACTGCTCGGAAGTCCTGCCCGGATTGAGAAAACTCCAACTGAGAATAATACTCATGAATGTGCTGAACACCGAGAGTGCCATTGGTTTTTAGAAGCTTATAGCTACCTTGAAATGCAACCAAATACACCAAGTAGGATATCATATGAAACTCATGATATTTGAGAAAGTTAGTAATTTGCTGATGTAAGCAATCACTAATCAACATAGCCCAATCAAAACGCTCTGTACCATCAAGAATTCTGGTAATCAGGGAAAACATCCAGGGACGGAAAGTGCTAGCATCTGATTGACCGGTAACTCGGTTGAGTAAAGTTATCAAAACAGCAACTTCCTCTTTGAATTCACCACGACCAACCTTCTTAGGCATGTTAGTTTTCTAAACTGTCAGCCATTTCTGAGCAACTTTTCTCTGTGAACGTTGTGGATCAGCATCCCATATCTTCTCACAAGCTTCAAGAACAACAGTGAAGTTATCTGAGCGAGGAGGAATAGCAAAACATTTCTCTATGTCCTTCGGTTTGAGACTGCAAACAACCCTTCCGTCTGCTGATCTGATCTGTCGTGAAGACGAGTCATAATGCTTAATGCAAGCAAGTACGAACTCAAGATCGAAGATAGTAATAGGAATGGATGCCGCTGCGAGCAACCCGGAACGTTCAAGATTCTTCAACGAGTTGCTGCTAACACCCTCCAGACTGCGCAGATTAACCACTGGGTAAACATGATTCAGGTCCGTATCTGAAGTCTTGATGAAATTATGTGCAAGGGCTGATTTCACCTTGTAATCAATAAGATTGAACTGCATTTTGAAAATGATGACTTTTGACTGTAAAGTCGAATATATTTGGAGAACTTTCTGAAAACCTCTGGACAAAGCTAAAAATAGCCTCTGACGAAAGAAATTTTCGAAGTTTTTTTGAAATGTGGGTTTTGTGCACAACTGAATTCTGAACAAACCCAGATAGCTGGATTCTCGAAAAAATGTGTTTCAAGCCCACATGCAAAGAAATTTTCGAAAAAAAAAGCATAGAGCTTCAGAATGAAGGCTACGGGGCGATTTTCTCGAAAAAATCTAAGACATGGGTTTTGCTGTATATGCTGAAATATGCAAACCTAGATGATCAGATTCTGAATGTGTTGAATTTCTTTGACATGTGAAGAAAGTACCTAAGGTGAGAAATAGAAGAAATAAGACAGAAGATAGAAAGTTTTGCTTGTTTGCTTCTGAAAAATCTGCCAACCTCTCCTCTGGAATTTGATAAACCTTGCATGCAAAGTGAAAATAAAGTCTAGAATCGCCTTCCTCTGAACAATCTGAACTCGTTGCTTCGAAGAACGCTGAATTCGGACACCTGTAGCACTTTTAGCTTGCTGGTCGCTTAAGAAAAATAAGAACTTCAGAGCTAAAGATGATGAAATAATGGACGCCATTGCTGAAATATATAGATTTTTATCTTTGAAAATTCGCATAAGGCAAGGAATCCTTGAAAAGTGCGCTTGGCTTCTAATTGGACCTCATTCCAGTTAACTGAAACTCAGATATGCTAAATAAGTCGCCATGCTTTAGGGTTTGCCTTTCAAGTCTTCAGTTAACAAAACCATGCGACTTTGACTTCAGTTAGCAACCTATAATGAATTCGCCATCTTCAAACTTGCTTTAGATTCACAAACTTGACCTAAGGCGTGCCTTTAGATAACTAAAGTTAACAATCTTGATTGAGATAAGAAATTCGCCATCTTCATGCAATCCATGTTCTAAAAATAGCAACCCTTTTTAATCTTCAGTTGGCCTTCAAGAAGTGCGCCAACTTCACACTTATGCTTCAATATAATTCTAAAAATAACAACCCTTTTGGAACTAAAGTTCCCATTCCTTGAAAAGTGCGTAGCTTCACAAAACTATGCTTCATCATTCAATTCGTCCCTTTTAGAACTTCAGTTGACACTCAATGAAGCGCCATCTTCACTAAATCTTCACAATTGCAACCAAATTCGCCATGCATGTGGACTTTAGTTGACATTGACTGATAATCTTCAGTTAAGTGAACATGCAATCAAGTTAACTCAACATGCAAGATAGTTAACTGAACATGCAAACTAGTTAACTCGACATGCGAACTGAAAGATCACTCAACATGCCAATATACGAACTGAAGATGACAACCCAGAAATCGTTTAGTCTAACTGCAGTCAGAACTCCAGTTAAGGCGTCCATTCAACTCTCTTTCGAAAATTCAACTTTGAACTCTCAAACGAATTCCAGACTTAGCCAAATTTCATGAAAATTTAAGCTAAAACCTCTGCCGGGACCTCTGTTCATCCTCTGACACTGGTTGATTGACTTCTCCGATTGACTGGCTGACAGGTGCATTGCAGAGCTAGGTAAAAACTGATCAAAAGATATCTTGAGACCATACGTCATAAAACTGACATCTGAAGGCTCAAAAATTCAAGCGCCTTTTTCAAAAGCTGTGCTTTTTCTCAGACCTAGTCAAATTTTGACTTCTGCATTTCGTACGAAGGGAAAAACAAAATCCTTCATAACTTCTGATTTATCAACTTTCAGGACTGGAACTCAGGTTCACTGCGAAACTGACCTCATTTTGCACAACAACTGCAAAGGCACATTTCCCAAGAAAACGACGTCTGAGGGGTGAAAAACAAGGGCGCCTTTTTGAGAAGTTGCTCTTTTCACTCCAGACTTAGCCATTTCTGGCTTTCGCCTCGTTTTGCGCTGTATCTTCCACAATTTGCTCAAAATAGGTCCGTTTGACAAACTTGATAGCTCATTGCGACGCTGACATGATGCCGGACAAAAGTCTACTGGAGGTGACAAACCCTAAAAACAGGATCTGGGCCCCTAAAAGATAGGGCGCCCATTTGAGAATGTGCTCCCTTCTCCAGAGATAGAAAATTTTGATGTTTTTCTTCAGATTTTCATTTTTCTCAAATCTCTTCAGTAACAGACTGATATTACACCAACACCAACTCCATATTTGAAAAGCCCAAAAACGACCTTCTGACATCACTTCAACAAGATTAAGACTCAATTAAGCAAAATGCCTTAGTGAAGCAAAAATTTTGGTTTTGGGTACAACACAACTTTAGCATCAATTGCCGTCTTGCACCAATACATTCCAAACTGAAAAGGAAAGTTGATAGATGGTCTGTGCCTACGGCGTAAAATTGTCTTATCTGAAGGATAGCGTGGAAGCATAGCTGGATTTCCTGTAAATCCATATACTCGGATGTAGGTGTATGTTGGGAACTGAATAAACCAATCTGCCCATCCATCCATCGCTGCCCTAGCAACTGCCGAGATACGAACGTGCAACTCCCGGTCCAAATTCCTCACTGTATAAGTCAGAAAAGCCTCATGAACACGCTTGAAATGACGTTCAGCCTTAGTGAACTCAAGCTAATCATAATACTGATAGACTTTCTGAACACTGAGAATGCCCACGGTGTTTAATCCTCGGAATTGACCCTGATAAGCGATCAAGTACACGAGATACGAACACATGTGAAACTCATGGGCAACTAGGAAACCGGTGATCTGCCTGTGAAGAATATCGCTGATGAAGGATGCCCAGTCATAATGCTCTTGCCCAGAAATGATGCGACCTATAATGTAATACATCCAAGGCTGGAAAGCATTCGCATGTGCTTGACCTGAGACACGATTCAGGAGTGTAATTAGAATCGCGTACTCATCCTTGTATTCACCACGACCCACATTATTTGGCAATCTGTTCTTTGCTTGTTTTAACCATCTTTCTGCCATCTTCTTCTGACACTTGTCCACATCAGCATCAAATGCCTGCTCACACTGCTCCATAGAAATAACCAGACTGTTCGGGTGTTGAGGAATGCCAAAACTTCTTTCAATGTCCAAAGGTTTGAGACTGCAAATGACTCGTCCGTCAACTGACACTATCTCATGAGTAGTAGAATTGTAATGCTTAATACAAGCCATCACAAATTCAATACAATGGATGAAGATAGGTATGGAAGCGGCCTCTAATAAGCCAGACTGCTCAATATTTTGAATAATCGAACTTCTGATCTTGACCGGATCTAGAACTGCTTCTGGCAACACTTTGTGAAGATCTGTCTCAAGCAACCTGAGGAAGTCATGAGTAAGGACTGTTTTGGTCCTGTATTCGAGCTGAGTGAACTGCATTCTGGAAAACTCGCCTGTTGACTGTGAACTTGACTATGTTCTGACAAGATTTCTGGAAAGCTAAAAATCGCCTGCGAGAGTTAAAAATAGCCTTTCGAAGAGTTATTTTCAGCGAAAAATCTGAGATATGGGTTTTGTCCAGAAAAAGATTCTAAGACAACCCAGAACGTCAGATATGCGAAAATATGACTTCTGCTCGATCATGCAAAGATTTTTCAGTTGAGAAAATTAGTAACTTGAGAACGAATGTTCTGAAGTTAAAAATTCCTGAAAAATCAAGCGCACAATTTTAACTCGAGGGAATTATATAGAAATGATCCAGATGTTTGAACTTGTCGAATTTACCAATTTCAGGAACATGCAAATCAAAATTTGAGAATCAAGGAGGAAAAAGACGTTTTTATATGTTCTTCTTCAATGAAAATCGCCCTTGAATTCTTCAAATTGCTGATAATTGTGAACTTTTAACTTGCAAAAAGATATGTTAGATAAAATCACCTTTGGAAATTGATGAGGAATTCGCCTTTGATCTGCAAGAATTCGCCTTTGTTTTGAGAAAAACGAATTTTCCTTTGAACTGCAAGAATTCGCCTTTGTTTTGAGAAAAACGAATTTGCCTTTGAAGAAAATACGAATTTCTTGTGAAGAAATACAAATTTCTTTTGTTTGAAAAATACGCCTTGAAGAAATACGCCTTTGTTTCAAAATATGAATTTCCCTTGAAGTTGCGCCTTTATTCTTAAAGAAATATGAACTCTCCTTGAAGATATGAATTTCTCTTGATAAATTCGATTTCTCTTGAAGATATGAAACATGAATGAAGATGGCGCTATGTTTAAATAAGAGGAAATTCGCACCAACTGGTGAACTGCAAGAATTCGAAACCCTGATTGAAATAGAAGCCTTTCAATTGGACCCTTCTCAGTTGAACTGTCACTGACTCAGAGTTTGAAATTTAAATAATAATAAAATATTCATCATCATGGAAAGGCGCCAAAAATAGAAAATCGCCATTTAATGCAAAATAAATATTAAATATTTTAAACTTCAGTTGACAATTCAAATGAAGCTTCAGGATTCACCGTTAGACTTCACCGATTCCGAAAAGTCATCTTTTGAGCTCATAGGCGTCTATTTGCTCAAGATATTACACTTTTTATTAACTTCCTATTTAATAGCTGACGACAAAATCACGATTGGCCATCTTTGACACTGAATTTTGAGTGACCGGATGATGCTGAGATTGAACCGAGATATTCATCGCGAAACCTGCTTAGCAAAGAAGAAACGTCTGCTGGGAGTCCACACTGCAAAATCCATCGTTTGACACCCTGAAAAATTAGGCGCCCTTGATTAAATTCATTTACAGGTTCCAGACTTAACCATTTTCCTAAACTGCCATCTGATACTTCAAACAGCTGCTAACGGTGAACGGTGAACCCTGCTGACAGGAAACCAAGTTCACTGCATGCCTGGAGATATTCTGCATCCAACGGATATACGCACGACATCTGAAAAGTGCATTAAGGGCCTCAAAAGTAAAAGCGCCCCTGGGCCATAGTTGCACTGACAACGTTTTGACGAAAGTTGAACTTTCATCCAAGTACCCTACTTTGTCCTCTGATATCGAGAGCTGGGATGACCTGATTCGGGCCACGTTTGTTTTAACGGATAGCCAGAAGGAGTGAGAAGAGAAGTCTCTAGAGGCGACGAAGCAAGAAAATTGCTTCTAAGACCTCAAATAGAAGGGCGCCCATCCCAAGATGGAATAATAAGACCTCAAATAGAAGGGTGCCCATCCCAAGATGGAATAAACGACCAACACTTGGCCATTTTACGAGTTATCTTCACTTTTCAACACTTCGCCAAAGACCTCGCACGTACGAGCGACTGCCAAATCTTGGGAGCTGATGGTTGGGCTCGTTGGATAGATAAAGTAATTACGCTTGAATCCCGTGAAGACTTCGAAAGCAAACGACCTCATCTAACAGGCCTAAAGGCTAGGCGCCTCTGGACTGTAGAAATACAATGAAAATTTTATGTTGGTCCGCCCGTGAAATTACGTGCTTGATAGAAACTTTGCCACGATCACCTGGAATGTCGGATCGACAGGCAACTTGGTGCGTTGCGGAGCTGGACTAGCATAGTACTGATGTCAGGAAGACTTCGTCAGCAAATTCGACCATCTTAAGGGTCATTTTAACAAGTGCCCCTGAGCTATATTTGCGCTGGAAATGCAATGAGGAAGCTGAAAGACGTGAAAACCCCATTATAAGCCCATCTTCAGATGTCAGCTGCCGGAGCTCTGGGATTCGGATGACTGTGCTTGATAATTCGTTGGACGAGCAGACTAGACGTGAAGAAATTGACTGCTTCAATTATCAGAAAAACCAAAATCCAAGACTCCATCTAGAAGGGCGCCCTAAAGCTACAGGTGCGCTTTTGCTGGAAAAGACAAGTTTCTGCCATGTAGAATTTTGGGAATTTCAACTTCTGTGGCCATTTGCCGGAGTTAAGGATCTCGGATAGCTTTGTTGGATAGCTCATCGGATAGCCAGGCCAATTCTGAAGAGATTGACTGTATTTATGAGCATTTTCAACAAGATCTTGACCTTCAAACAGAAGGGCGCCCCTAGGCTATAGTTGCGCTTTCTTGTTTCTCTCTGAGAAATCCTCATAATTTTAACCTTTAAAATCATCATCTCGATCACCGAAATGACCATGTGCAATGTGAAATGCTGTCGTGAGACGCTCCTCCATCATGAAATGCTTCATTCTGAGTCTCAACATCAGGTTCTGATCAATAAAACTGCCTTTAACTGACAAACTATTGACAAAACTCCATGCTTGATATTGCCCAAAAACTGTACTTGACATCATTTTAGCAAGGTTTAGACTCTTTTATGCAAAATGCCTTGATGAAGCAAAAATTTTGGTTTTGGGTACAACATCCAGCATGTCCATATACTCTCTTTTTGAACTCCACGAAGTCTACATGTCCCAGATCAGTGTCTGCGACATTTTTCCATTTTGAATTTATCTTTGACTCTTGCTGTACCCCCTTACTAGCGAACTTCATCGGCACCTTCTTCGATGATTCTCCTGTCGTGGTCATTAACCTGCAGTAAAAACACTAACATTAATACAGAGACTTTAAAATATAATTTATTCCCGTGCTTTGTGTTGATGTGGTTTTTGCGACTACACCAACACAGAATAAAGTCGCCAACGGCTACTCTATCCTCCAGACAAAGTTTCCTGCATGCTAAGATTGTGAGATAGATCATATTCTCAAGGCCGGTGTGGCTCAGTCAGTGAGTCATCAGACAATCTGAGAGGTTTAATCCTAACCAGAAATGGACTGAAATTAAATGAGTGTAGGGCCTAAGAAGTTTATGTTCTACTCTAAGGCGTGGGACATGGCGATCAATTCTTACGGACTTCAACCGGGCCTTGTTTTGCCTCACTTCGGACAGCTTCCACAAAACTGGTGCAATATTCAGAGGAGTGGCGAAAGGTGTTCAAATTATAACCCAACATGCAAGCACCATCAAGACGAGGCATACGAACACGTGAATTACAATCGAAGTTAAGTTTGAGAAGTAAATCCAGTTGACCACGCAGGGCGAACTCACCGTCAGCGAGCTCGCTAGTGGTATGGACAAGCGAAGTCTTGTTCAAATCGAGCACCACATTCCACAATTACTAAGTACTTGCATGAAATGAAACCTACTTTTCTTTAAGCTACTTCAAGTTGCTACGTGAATTGGAAGGACGAAGAAGCCTCGACAACTACTCATAACAAAGAAGAAATCACCATCAATGAAAATTCTTTTATTATGAAAGCATTCACGACAACTTCTTACAAAGTATTCAAAGGGAAGACTTTCCTTCCTTTTCAATTTAAACTATACTAGCAACTATTCTACTTTCTACTCTATCAATTTTCTCTCTACTCTTCTTTGCTATCCTAACTCTGATCTAATTCTAATGAGATACAAATGAGGGGGACTCCCCCTTTTATAGATGGCCAAGTCCAACGGACGGCTCAGATTACAATCGGCTGGATGGCCCAGATTGTGCCACCTCAGCCCTAAACAAGATTCACCCTAAAACCGCCACCAAGAGGAGTGGGGTAATAAATGATTAATTCCCATCTTTCTAGAAGATTCTAGCCTTGAAATGCGTTCACACTGTTCTTGATTTTCTTCTTGACGTTTGTTCTTCAACTTTGCTCGAGCTTCCACTTGAGCTGGGCACATACTAAGTCTCAATACTTAGCCACTTTTTGCAACTTTTCTTCCTTCGAGGTTGAAATGTCATCCTGGATTACTCTCTTCATCACTTTAAGTCATCACCGCTTGCTCTCGACGTTCCTCTCGCAAAACAAGCAAGGAGAAGAGTATTAGAACACTTCATAATATAAACTCAACTTACTTACCAGGATTTTCACGCTTTAACTTCCAAGGGTTCATCGTCTTCACTAGCCAACTTTGCGTTCAAATTCTTCATGCCTTAGCCAAATTTCCAACCCATCTTGTATTTCGCTTGGGCATACTTCACTCTGATATTTCATCCAACTCAGGCTCGAGAAAAATGCTTTCATCAGGAATTTGATCAAAAATTATCTAGGTGCCCAACTTCAAATTCGTCCACCGAGGCATTTTATCTTCACAAACATTTCTTTCCTTGCCTTCGAAAATTTCTCCAACTTTCCTTAGAAGATTCATCAACCTGGTGCCCATCAAAAATCTTCATCCTGAAGGCTACAGCGAAGCATGGAAGACTTTAAAATCAACTTCTCATTGGAGATCTTCAATACCCAGAAGAAAATTTTCTTCAAAATTTGTCGAATTTATGGGTGTACAACAAAGGGGTCATTTAATTTTTCTTGAATTTTGAACTTTGGAAAAATAATTTTTAACAAATTTAATCCAGTTCTTCATCTCTGTGAATATTTTCTTGCTCTGACTTGAAAATTTCTATCAACTTGTGCAGCTGGCATCCCCTGACTTCATCTTCGACAATTTATCAACAATTGATCCATGCTTCAGGAAACTTCATCACCTTCATGTCTAGGCATATTTTCCTAAGGAAGAAAATATTTTGCCTTAGAAAAATTTCGAATCATTTTGAAAATTTCAACTTAGGAAATTTTGTTCATCTTCATTCATTTGCCAGTGGTGGAATTTTTATCAATTCATTTGGACAATTTTCCTTGGAAGCACATCATACCTAACATGCTTTATTTTTCCATTACCTTGGGCGCATTTTATACCATGAAGGACACTTTCATTTAAAAATTCCAAGACCTAGCATATTATTTTCATCACCCTTATCAACTTTGGGCGCATATCACACTTGAATGGGAAATATTCAACTTTCAACGCCCAGTGAACTTTATATCCCCACGCCTTAGCAATTATCATCTCATTTATCAACTTTGTTCCACCACCTTGGGCGCATTTGATACTTCATTAGGAATATTCAACCTGCCAAGCAATATTGTCTCTCATCAATTTTATTTCACCACCCTTTGACCACGCTTCACCCTCAAGACTTATCTTTTACATGGCGCATATTACATGCCATGGAGGAATAACTTTTATCACGCCTTCTTGTGACCCTTTGACTTCCTTCCTTTTGTCTTTACTTGCCTCACTTGGGCGCATGTAGCATGTAGAGGAGAATAACTTTCTAACGCCCTCCTTTTTGACTTGTTGACTTCTCAAATATGGGCGCATTTTGTATGATGAGAAGGATGACTCTTGAGCTTCTTTATTTTCGTCTTCACATACCTCCCTTGGGCGCATTTGGTACTTGGTGAAGGATGAAAGCTTGTTGACTCCTTGACTTTCTTGAGAGGTGGGCGCATTTTGCCATGTGAGGTGGATGAGAGTTATACTTAGAAAATTTTCTAGCATTTGGCTTGCATATGAGGGCGCATTTGACTAAGTGTGGAGGATAAACATTTTTGACTTTCCTTTTGACTTTCTCTAGCTTCCCAAGCATGGGCGCATATCATGTATGATGGAGAATAAAACTTCAATGCTTTTGCTTTGACTCTTCTTCCTTGCTAATCTTGGGCGCATTCTAGCATGTGTGGAGGATTAACATCTTTGACTTTCCTTTTGACTCTCTCTAGCTTCCCAAGCATGGGCACATTTTGCCATAGGAGGAGGATAAGCATTTCATACTTAGAAATTTTTTTTGCATGCCACTACCTTGAGTTGGGCACATTTTGGGGTAGCTACAGGATAAAGCTCATGCCTTAGCCATTTTTCCTGACTTCTTCAATCATGGGTGCATTTCTTGCCTTGAGGAGGATGAAACTTCACTTAGAAACTTTTCCAACACCTTGATCAAGGATGGTGCATTTGGAGGTGGCAGGTGGATTTTCAACACTTAAAATATTTTTCAATCATCTTGAAGGCACAGTTGGGCGCATTTGAGAGTCAAGCCAGACTTATCTTCATGCCTTAGAATTTTCTAACACTTTCATCCTCCTTTGGGCGCATTTTACATGTCCAGCAGGATAAACTCCAGACTTGGAAATTTTCTCAGCCACTGCCAGCTTCTTCCTTTGGCGCATTTCAGGGGTGGTGAAGGATATTTTCAACACTTAGGCGTTTTTCTCATCTTCACCAGTCAGCTCACAGCTTACTATATTTAGTAAGCTCTTTGATTTTCCCTCTTCTGGAGCTCAAATTGATTTGAAATTTTGAACACTGGACCTTCACGACTTCATCAACCTGTTGACATTGTTATTCTGAGCTTACCTGCTAAAAATAGCATATTTCTGAAGGTAGTTTGCTATTTATAGTAACTGCTCGCTTCTGATACCTCCACAACTTTGTTTGATTTGAAATTCGAATGATGCGCTCCTCACCACGTGACCTGCTTGCTGACATCGGCGCTTGCGGCTGATTTGCTATTTTTAGCCTATTTCCAAAATGACTTACTATAAATAGTAAGTGCTCTGTTTGCCTTCAAATTTTACCATCGGATAGCTTGAAAGATACTGATCGCGGTGGTTTACACGGGTTTTCGAAAATTCTAACTTTTTACCCCTCTTTTTGGGTCCCGAAGCTGGAAACCCTAATTCATCTTGCATGCATATCAAATGACCTCTGTTTGTTCTCGTTTTTGTTGGATTGCGATCAGTTTGTGATTTCGAAGTGCTGGGAGGCGGCTGCCGGGATGTATATGCTAAAAATAGTAAGTTGCTAAATGAGTGACCATCTCCGTTTGCATGTCACATCACCGCGTAGGTCTCGAAAAACCCACAAAGAATCACCTGACATGCAAAGAAAACCTTGACATGCAAACCCTAAAAATAGCCTCAGAAGGCTGAATTCTGAAAGTTGTTATCTCACTTTGCATGTTACACCATCGCGCAGGTCTCAAAAAACCCAGAAGGAATCCTCAGACATGCACTGAAAAACTCAGCATATAGGCCCCAAAATCTGCTCTGGACGCTGAACTGTTAAAAATAGCAAGTTGGCAGTTTTAGCTCAAATTTTGCCAGCAAGTAACTTGATGTGTTTTGAATGCAGTGTGACTGTTAAAACTTCAAGAATGCTGAAGGAACGCCTGGAATTACACACTAAAAATAGTAAGTTCCCGGAATTTGATGAAACTTAGCTGGAAACCTGCTGGAAGCATGTTGACAACAACGTTAGTCTCTGTTTTCAATTTATTTACTTCATTTGATCTCGGACTGACCAGAAAGATGGAAAACCCTAATTTTCAGACTTGGCCAAAATTTCACGTTAAAGCTCATAGATGGGCACAATCCCCAAAAGGTAGACAGCAGAAAGAGAGGGAGAGAGACAAAACCAAAGCCAAAAGACCAGAATGGAGCAAAAATTAGGGGTCCCCATCTTGAATGGGGCGATGTGTGAAAAGGTCACAACACTTTGTATTCGAATATTTTACTTTCAGCTCATTAAAATATTAAATTTCTGTGAAAAAGCAAGCTGAAAATAAATGAATTTAATTGAAATTTAGCCAGAACTTAGCCATAATGAAAAAGATAAAAGGAGAATTGATGAATTTATCCAATCGAACTCCAAACTGTAGGAAAAATCTTCTGGCTGCAAATTAGATTCAAATTTCAAGAATTGAATCAAAAATCAAATGACAAAGTGCGCCAATCTTGTTGAGAAGTTCGACTTTCAGCCAAGAACTTCTTCACTTCTTTGAAAAAATTACTTCTTTAGCAATAAAATTATTCCTTCCTCTGAGAAAATTGATCGTGTCTCAACTTTCTTACGATTTCGAGAGATTAACTTCTCTCCAATTGAGTCTGTGAAAAATGAGTTGCTGAAACTCATTATAATGCTGAAGAATTTGATTTGTTTTAGCAACTGCATCTTTTTCTCTCGATTTCGATTTGTTTTCTCCTCTTCAAATAGGCAAGTTTCCATTCTTTTTCGAAAAAACTCCATGGCGAGCTTATCCAGGCAAATCCCTTTGATTTTCTAAAATTCGATTTTTGCTAGATGTTTATCTTTGATTTTCGAAATTTTGAAAAAAAGCATTAAATGTCCAATTAAATTCAGTTTTTCCAAGTCATAATTCATGGCGAATTTAATTTTGCTCATGGATTTTCTCTTTTCCGGCGTAATTTATTTTCTTCCGATACATCGTTGGTGAATTTTATTTTGTCCAAGGCATTTTATATTTCTAAGTGTTGGAAATAAATTATTAAAATGTTAAAATATTTAATTTATTTCCAACCCGTTTGTTTTTGGACCCATGGCTATTTTAATTTTTTTCCTTTTTTCTTTGGCTAAATGTTTATTTTCCAAATTTATTTCAATTTTCATCTAGCCAAGTTGAAATTTTAGCCATCTTGCCAATAAATATTATGCCAGATCCTCATTTTCTTCTGCCATGGCGGACTTCAGATTGTGCCGGGCACATTTTCTCATGCCGAAATCAAATTTTCTCTTGCTTGGACGAATTTTTCTATTCAAAGTATGAGTTTGGATGTCTTTTTTTTTTAGGCCAATTCCATAATACTTAGACAAATTTTCATACCTTTGGCCTAGGGCGGACTTTCTAACCTCTTTGCCATATTATTTTCCTCTGGGCACTTAGCCAACTTCATCAATTTTTTCCTAGGCATCCATACTTAGGCGAATTTTCAATCTTTTCTCCCCTTCTTATGTTAGGCAGACTTCACACTCTCCTTGCCATGGCCTAGGCGGACTTCACCAACTTTATTCCATCTTCCATCAAGGCATGGCAGACTTTTCATCTTCCTTGACATTTTCCTTTCTTCTCATACTTGGCCAAAATTCGCAATTTCTCCTTCTAAAGCATCAAATACTCGGCCAAAATTCGCATTTTCCTTCTTCTTAGGCCTCCATACTTAGACAAATTTTGAATTTTTTTTTCCTTCCAAGGCATCAAACACTTAACCAAAATTTTCAATTTTCCCTCTTCTCATGCTAGGTGGACTTCACAAATGTCTTGCCAAGGCTTGGGCAGACTTTGGAGAAGCCATGCCATCCATCATCTATAAGGCTGGGCGGACTTCATTATGCCTTAGCCATTTCATCATTGTGCTAGGGCAGACTTCAAGAGGTCCTTGCCATGTGAGGGCGGACTTCCAAGAAGTCTTGCCATCTTTCCTCTATGGCAAGGGAGGACTTCCTTGCTCTCATGCCATGTCCCTCAAATTAAGGGCGGACTTCACAAATGTCTTTCCATTCCCCTCTTGATGGCGAACTTTTCCTTTTCACCTTCCCTTCTTTCTAGGGTGGACTTTGTTAATGGTTGGACATTCTCTCATCTCCATGGCAAGGGCGAATTTCTCCAGACTTAGGCAAATTTACCTCATGATTCCACGCCTTTGGGTTGATTTTTTTGTTGATTTTCTCATGATTTTCAACTGATTTTTCCAGATTTTCCCTTGCTTTTCCATGCTTTTCTTGATTTTTGCTTGATTTTTCGATTTTTACTTTTGATTTTTCAACGATTTTCAATTTTTTGGTTGATTTTTGGTTCTAAGGATGGAAACGTTGACTCGTTGACTAGGGTTGACTTTCTAAAAATATAAAAAGCAAAATCCCTAAAAAATAGGGAACCCCGTTTGGTCCAAAAATGCCAAAAATGAAAAAGCGAAAAAACAAAAAAGCAGATTCCCTAAATAGTAGGAAGTGTTAGAATTGGCCCAAAGCACAGGCGATCCTCGTCTCTTGGACCTTCTGAGTCCTTCCATGACATTTATGCATTGATTCAGGCATGGATTATCAACTTGGCTCGGATGACTCTCAAAAAGACTGACTTGAAACTCTCAAAGAAGTGACCTCATGAAACCGTTGCGCGGAGGCAAAACCCTAAAAACTAGCAAACTACTGGGGGTCCCCATTTGCAATGGGGCGATGTGTGAAAAGGTCACAACAAGACCCAATTTGAAACCTCAAAATATTAGCAATCCGCCATTGAATAGCTTGTGGAGTATTAAAAAAGAAGATAGAAGACTTGTGCTCATTGACTTTTTGACCGGAAGCGGTGAGGTAAATATCCAAAGCCCGCCTAAAAGAAACAGCCTCTTGAAGGCGAGCCCTCCCCATAAGAGAAGTGTCATCCACAAATTGAAGATGAGAGAGCTGCGGTAGCCCATTGCCCCAACACCTACCTTGAATCTTGCCCTGGGAAACCCACGACTTAAGAAATCTGCCCAAATCCTCAGCCATAATAATAAACAGATAAGGGGAGAGAGGATCTCCTTGACGAAGGCCCTTGGAAGCCTCAAAAAGCTCAGAAGGTTCCCCATTCGTAAGAACAGAAAAAGAGGAAGAGGTAACACAACTCATAGTCCAGTTGATCCAATCTGGACTAAAACCAAAGCCTAAGAGAATTTTCTGCAAAAAAATCACTTAACTCTATCATAAGCTTTGGCCATATCCAATTTGATAAACATAGACTTGTCCTTAGGAGTTGCCATAGAGTGAATGACTTCAGAGGCAACCACCATCCCATCTAGGATCTGTCTACTAGCCACAAAACCTTCTTGCTCCTCAGAGATTACAAAAGGAAGACAAACTTTGAGCCTCTCTACAATCAATTTAGTAATAATTTTGTACACCACATTACAGAGAGCAATAGGTCGAAAGAATTCAAGCTGATCAACACCTTCCTCTTTAGGACCGAGAACCAGAAAAGTAGAGTTTAAGGCACAAAATATGGATTGAAATATGGTCTCCAAAATTTTGAAAAAATGGGCATTTCTATCCTTTTAAGAAAATTTTATGCTATTTCACTCAAATTTGTTCAAGGCACTTTCTATCAATGGTATCTTTTTCAAATAACCATCTGGTATTTTCCTTGTCTCAAAATGTTTATAACTTCTCCAAATGCATGGTCAGTGTGGCAGGTGCGTGAATGGTTTCCTGTTGTTTCAGTTTAGAGACTAGGTCCTCTAGAAACCTTTTTCCCCACATTCAGTTTCAAACTGTGGACAGTTATTCTTAAGAATTGAGTTAGTTCAATCCTTCTTGTAACAGTTTTATTTTAAGTCAAATTTGGGCACTGTTGCTGCTATAGTGTCCTAATCTATCCATCTGGAAATAGATGCATTTGATCAAATCTATTACATCAGAGTTCCAAATTATTGTTGGGTAATCAGTCTAATAGATGGCCAAGAAATGTTGAATGTCCATTTTGCAGATGATTCTGCACTTCCTCCTGATTTATCTCATCAGTCTGTGTTTGGTACCAAGCAATGTTTAAAAATCCTTCCTATTGCATGGATGAAGTTGGTAATTATAACCACAGAATATTTACAATTTAAAGGTTTTGTTTTGAATTGGACCCAACACTAGGTAAGAACCGTTGAATGTGATATTGTTGCTATTTAGGTAAAGTGGCAATCCCATTGACATTAATATCCCTACCAAGGATAAATGTGATTCGGTTGTCTCCAAATTTTGAAGTAAGAGTCAAGTACATATTAATTGAGACATCTCTCTTATAGATATACTTGTTTGATTGGATCTTTTGATGGGCAAGGCTTAGGGATTATTTGCAATCCTCAAATGATGTTAGTTTGGAATGCCCAGACAATGACCTCTTGATGAATTTTTTTTTGAAAATTAATGCAGCCACACATCTAGTAAGATCAGTGCTAGGGAACTGTTTTTTTTTTTTTTTTTTTGGCATAGGCTATTTCTCTATACAGTGCACATTAATTTAATTTTTGCAGTATCGAAATATTCATTTTTAAAAATATTTATTTTCATTCTTTTCTTATGCAAGTAGCCTTAAATTAATGATGCAACTTCCAGTAATATTTGAACTTGTTCATGTTTCTAAAGACAAACACTGGTATTCAGCTGAGAGAAATATTGTATTCCAAAAACCTGATTGAGTTAATGCAATTTGAATTTTTTTGGATTGTGCTGCTTCTTTATCAACGAATCATGCATAAATTTATTTCCCTGACCCCATTTTCATGCCCATGCTGTAAATTGCAGCTTAATCGAGTCCAGGGGAGGTTAAGAGACAAAAAAATATCAATAAAAGTGACGGACAGTGCAATTGAACTCCTAGGAAGTATGGGCTATGATCCAAATTATGGTGCAAGGCCGGTAAAAAGAGTAATTCAGCAGAACATAGAAAATGAACTGGCAAAGGAAATTCTTAGAGGGGATCTCAAGGAGGAGGATACAGTTCTTATTGACACAGAGATTACTGCATTTCCTGATGGTAAGCATCCCCATCAGAAGTTTGTCTTCAAAGTGGTGCCAACAAATGCATCAGCAAATGAATCAGATGTTGGTGTTCCACTAGGATAGAGTTTGCAGGGCATAACTGAAGTATTACTTGATTTAATAGTTTTGTGACAAAGACAGATGAATGGAGGGACGCTAATAACAACATGATAAATTGCAATAATACTTTGTATAATGAAAGCAATAAACATGTTAAATTGTATAACTGAATGATGCATTAAAAGTCCTACAGACCGATTTGGTCTTAAGGATGTTAAAAGTCATCATTATCATCATCATCAATGTTGAAGCTAGTGGGATCCGGAGTGTTCAATGTAAAATATGGAGATGTATGACATTAGAGGAAAATTTTGTACTCTCAATATGAAAGAGTAAAATCTTTTTAATCATGGTGTAAATATGACAATGATTTATTTCCTTTATCTGTCAATTCGGTGTCATGCCAGTTTGCCTATAATCATGTAGGATACTGTACGTTCAGTGTGACATTTTAGTGAAAGTTTTGCACTCAATTAAAACCTTGCTTTGAAACTATTGTCTGTGTATTACATATGGAATCCTATGGCAGGCTGCTTCCAAGTAAGGCCTTCCGTAAGTGTAATAAATCTCACGAATTGTGAAGAAACTCCTTCAACCTATCTGACCCTTGCTAGAAACCTTTAGTTGCTTTATTTCTAAAACTTTGATTTCCAAAAATAGTTACATCTGAATGTTGTTTTGAGCTTGGGGATTGCTCCGGAAGGGCACACACATCCTCTTTGCATGAATGATAATTTTTTTGCTTACAATATGATAAATGATTGTTTGACATGGTAGGTTGGGGAGTTGCATGTTGCGATTCTATAAATCACACAAAAAATGTTTTTAATTGATCAAGTTTTGTTACATCTGAATGTTGTTTTGAGCTTGGGGATTGCTCCGGAAGGGCACACACATCCTCTTTGTATGAATGATAATTTTTTTGCTTACAATATGATAAATGATTGTTTGACATGGTAGGTTGGGAAGTTGCATGTTGCGATTCTATAAATCACACAAAAAATGTTTTTAATTGATCAAGTTTCACTGTGAGAATATACTTATAATTGTCATGCCTACAACCAATTTCTTTTTCTTGTCATTCATTGATAAGAATAACAAGCATGTTAATGTCCTAAAGAAAAAATCTTCAAACAACAATTCACAAAACTTACATTCTTAAAGATCCTTTGTTGTTTAACAAACAGCTTTACATCACATTTATTTGCTTTGTGCTTTCAATGTCACGTTTTCTTAAAGATTCTTTGTTGTTTAACAAAACAGCTTTACATCACATTTATTTGCTTTGTGCTTTCAATGCCACGTTTTACTATTAAATGTGCAATTAGTTATTGCCATGAACTTGTTTGAAGTTGCTTGCATTTATAAGGGTCACACTTTTCCCTTTTGCTTTGGACTCAATTTAATTTGTTTTGTCCATTATGCAATGACTACTGTACAAATGACATATTTCTATGTAAAAGTTGGTAAATGACATGAGCCTTGATTGAACTTGACTTCACAAGTCTCAAGGTTATGGACCCAATCTACAGATTACCATTCTCTACTTTGGGTTGAATTTGCAACTCAGATTTGTACCTTGTTCAGATCCACAATGCATATTTGACCCTTGCACTTCCAAATTCAAATTTTATTATGGGCTCAAGCTGATCCAGTTCCAACTAGCTAGTATTTGTTTATTGGATAGTCAATTGCATGCAAGGGTGTTCTAAAAAAATGATAAACTTTAATTAAGGTTATGGACCCAATCTACTTTGGGTTGAATTTGCAACTCAGATTTGTACCTTGTTCAGATTGACAATGCATATTTGACCCTTGCACTTTCAAATTCAAATTTTATTATGGGCTCAAGCTGATCCACTTCCAACTAGCTAGTATTTGCTTATTGGATAGTCAATTTGCATGCAAGGGTGTTTTAAAAAAATGATAAAACTTTAATTAAGGTTAAGGACCCAATCTACAGATTACCATTCTCTACTTTGGGTTGAATTTGCAACTTGGATTTGTACCTTGTTCAGATCCACAATGCATATTTGACCCTTGCACTTTCAAATTCAAATTTTATTATGGGCTCAAGCTGATCCACTTCCAACTAGCCAGTATTTGCTTACTAGATAGACAATTTGCAGGCAAGGGTGTTTTAAAACTTTAATGCAATTTTAGGGATGAATCTATCTCTTGTTTGATTATCGCTTTACCACCTAAAGAGCATTGTATCATCAAAATGTATGCATCATTAGTGATTGCTTAGTGTGCTTTGATCTTGTTCACATTGTTGAATTGTTTGAAGGGGTTTGATTAAGGTGAAATACCCTACACAACAAACTCCAATGATATCTATGGATACCGATAAGTCTTCACTCATAGATTCAAATATTTGAGGGATGAATAGGTTTTAGGAGATCAAAAGAACACAAATTCAAGCCACGGATGGGTTGAATCCACATAATAGGGGTCAAAATCGTAGGTGTGGAGGTGGTCATTTCTACAATCTAGAAGTTATTCAATTGTCTATTTAAGTGTTAATCATAAAGTTGGCACAAAGCATTAAATGAGTCACTAACAAGACCACAATAAGTCTTTAAATGAAACAAGAAGCTAAGTTCCTATTCCTTATCATTTACAAAAAAACATTTGAATTAGCATTACTATCTCAATTCATTTATTTAAAGCTAATTTGTTTCTTATTGCCTTATTATAATGATTAACTTAGATTTTTAAGAAAATACTTCATTTATTTTTCTGCTACTAATATTAGCCTACACATTTGGTTGATATTCTACATAATTTGTTGATTAATAAGCTACATGGATTAGATTTGTGTTGTACCCAAAGTTAAATTTTTTGCTACACATAGGCATTTTGAAGAAATGGTCAAAAGTCTTGTTAAAATTGTCAAAAAAGGTCAAAATTGGGAATTTGCATGTCTTGCATGAGGGTCAAAAACTCAAAAATTTCAAAATTTGACAATTTCGGTATGTTTAGAGCGACATAGTTTACAAAACCCAGATCTCAATTTTTTGGCCCTAAATTTTAGGAAAAATTTTATTTTTAAAAACTTTCCAAAAATAATTTTTTTCTAGGTTTCTTTTGAAATGGACGTTGACAAAATTTTTTAAAAATAGAAAATTTCTAAAACTAGAAAGTTTGGCTTCCAGGGTTCAAACTGATTTTGATTGGCTTAAAATAGTTCCTCAATAGGTTGGTCTAGTCAGAATCATTAAAAGATCGATTTTGCTTTGGTGGGTCTATTATGCTTTTTCATAAGCTTTTTTAGGAGATTTAAGGTCATTAATGGAGGTTGCTCAATTCCCAGGTGTCAAATTTGAAGTCAAACACTGCACAGACCAAGAAGTGGGAATTTGCATGTCTTGCATGAGGGTCAAAAACTCAAAATTTTCAAAATCTGACAATTTGGGTCTATTTAGAGCGACTTAGTCTACAAAACCTAGATCTCAGTTTTATAGCCCTAAATTGTAGGAAAATTTCTATTTTTAGAAACTTTCCAAAAATATAAATTTTTCTGGGTTTCTTCTAAAATGGATGCTAGCAAAATTTTCTAAAAATAAAAGGTTTGGCTTCCAAGGTTCAAATTGATTTTGATTGGCTTAAAATACTTCCTCAATACGCTGGTCCAGTTAGAATCATCAAAAGACCAGTTTTGCTCTAGTGGGTCTATTATGCTTTTTTAGAAGCTTTTCCAGGAGCTCTGAGGTCATTAATGGAGGTTGCTCAACTACTAGGTGTTAGAATCGAAGTCTCAAACACTGCATAGATTGAGAAGTTGCAATAGATTGAGGAATGAAGAATGAGGGAGGTTGGAAAATCTTGAAAAATGTAAAAAATGGCTAACATTGGAGAGTCTAGGCACCTTAGTCCAGTCAAAGCGCTTGGGATTTGTTGCCTTAGCCATTTTTTCAATCTCCGACACTCAAGGCAACGACAAACGTAAGGAATGAAGGGAAAAGTTGAAATTTGCAAAATAAAAACTAACACTACCAAGCAAAGGCGCCCCTGCTAGTCAAGGGCGCCCAACCTTTCAAGAGGTCAGATGATGGAATAAGGGTTTGTGCTACCAGACAATGTTGCTTAAAATTCAGCAGGCTCCGTAGTGAATCCATCAACACAGTCGTCAAATTAGTCAGTCAACTAGAATTCAAGATTGAATGTAGAAGTCTTGGTAAAGTAGCAAATTGCAAATCATGCAAATATAAAAAAAAAAACTATCTCTGGGATTCTTGGGTGCCTCAAGTAGCCAGGGGCGCCTGGGGTTTTGGAGGCTCAAACTTAGTAGTTAGGGTTTGCAAATATGCTCAGATTCTTTAGAATTATGCCAACTATTCGGTGTATATCTCAGCCTGATCATCAAATCCTTCAATCACCTGCAATTTCATATCAAACGGAGGGCACAACATGAGGTTTCAAGTTTGAAAGATGAAAATGCTAAAAAAATAAATCACTTAAATCTGGAGAGTATGGGCGCCCTAGGTAGCCAGGGGCGCCTAGGCTTTTGAGGGGCTAAAAGTGGCAATTAGGGTTTGTAATCTCGAAGAACATTTCTTTAGATTCCAGCAAGCTCTCTAACGAAATCAATGGTGAATTCACCAGACTTGCCAGTCATCGGATATTGCAAATCAAACAAGCAAAGAAAAGTCAAAAGAAAGAAACTCTGAAACTCTGGAAAGGATGGCGCCCCAGCTAGCCGGGGGCGCCCAAGCTTTTGAGGCCCCATATCAACTTTTCAAGAGATGTAGCATCTAGGAGACCCTCTTCAGAATTCTCTCAGCTATCCAATGAATCTAACAGTTAGTTCATCGGTTCAATCTAGCTCCCAGAATTGCAAATTCATCAGAAGATTAGAAAACAATGATAAAAGTTGAACATGAAAATGGCTCACTTACTAGTAAAGGCGCCTCTGGTAGCTAGGGGCGCCCATGATTTTGAGGGCCCAGATCATGTTTTTAGCCGAAGTTACCTCCAGAACAATCTTCTCATATTCAGCTAGGCTACACAACTGAGTAGTCAACGAATTCATAGCATTCACCAGGCAACCAAGATCGAAGATTGAAGACATGAGTTTTATTAAGCTAAATTTAGGAAATTCCAAGCCAAGGGCGTCCAAAGTTCCATGCCTTAGCAAATTTTTCCAAATTTCATCTTTCAACATCAAAAAAGTGTCCAAGTTTGATGCACCTGCTCTAGAAGGGTTTTCATAGTTCTAAATTTAGGAAACAAAGCATTTTTTTCTTCAAAACCTATTTAAGAGAGCTTTGTCTTCCATTATTCATAAATATTTGCAGGCGACATCCAAGGCAAGAGAAGAGGAAACAAAGAATTTTCTTCATTTCAAGATTCAAATGCTAAAACTTGGTGATTTTTCAGAGTTCATATTTCCTGATCAGCTTACACAAAGGCTTCCTTTCTCATGCTTTATTTTTCTAGGGCATCAATTTTCAAAAGAAGGGGGTCATCTTTTTCAAATTTTAGCAATCTAGGTCAGCTTGGTTCATGATTCTCTACAACTTTGGAAAAGTTTTCAACTTTCAAGAACCTGCTTTTTTCTCGCATGTCCAAGAAATCTTTCAGTATTTTCAAAATCTGATCAACTGGATTCATCCAAAGCGTGATTCTGCACAAAACCCAAGTCTTAGCTTTTTTCAAAAAAATTCAAAAATTAGGGTTTCCGCTTTTTCAACCGGCCATCAACAATTTTCAAAATTTGGTCATTTGGGTCTCTTTGCAACAAAATTCTACACAAAACCCATATCTCAAATTATTTTTGAAAAATTTTCCCATTTGAAGAAGAAGAATTAGCAAGCTATTTTTAGCATTTGTGCAAAACTTGTTCGAGCATAGTCGAGTTTACAGTCAAACTTCAAATTTTTTAGCATGGAGTACTCTCCCATCGAATTCAAAGCCATGAAAGTGTTGTATCATGATTTCATCAAAACTTTTGAAATTGACTTGCATCATATCAAACCAACGTTCAATTTGCATGCTTTGGAAGACACAGGCAATGTTGCAATCAGACACCTTGGTCATTCTGGATTACTTGTAGCAACATCAATTCTCGTCTTAGTGCAAAGTCTAGAGTTTGTAATTGCTTGTATCAAACATTAGAATCCTACAACATGAGAAATTCAATTAGCAGATGGAAGAGTTGTTTGTAGCCTCAAGCTAGACGTCATTGAAAAATGCTTTTCAATACCACCTTGGTCAAAAAATTTTGTCATCTCCATTAAATAATGTGACAAGGTGTGGCACATGCACAAGGATAAATACCGAAAGGAAATTGCACAAAAATGGTTGAAGGAGAAACACAACACTTTGCCAAAGAACATTAGGCGTGGAGAATTCAAGGAGTTTTCAATAATGATTACTCTGCTCAGCTGAGTCATTGGTCAAGCAGAAGCTACAAAATTCTAGCCTTGGATGTTCTATATAATGTCGTTAATAAATCAGAGCTCTATGATTGGCCAACTTTGATCAGTGATAGTCTTCACCATCAAATGACTGAATATTTCAAAATCCATGAGTTCCACGTGATTTCATATCTAGTCTACCTAGTGGCCTTTCAAGGCAAATTTAGAGGATTGAATACCATAGGAACTCTGGATGTACAACATGTTTATAATCATTACCTTTAGTTGGAGTTTTCAGAGTCAACACATCACAACAAAAGGGTAAATGAGGCATTCTTAATGCATACGGTGAGAGACTTAGACAACGAGTTGCATGTACAGATTTCATCAATTGCCAGGGCAGCAATGATGGAGTGGGCTGATTGGCTCATCCAGTTTCCTACATTCTCCTACATCAGAGCATACTGCTTTTCAAGTAGTCCAGTCATGTTGCCAAGATATCCTTTAGATGAGGTGGTTTTCATGGAGTTTCTAAGGTGAGTATATGAAGTTCACACTTTGTGGAATCGAAAGAAGGTTGCTTTTAGTTTTCCATTTGAGTTGGGAATCTATAGATGTAGGTCGTTAGTGGGTGCTAAGGTGATGGGTGATGAGTTGTCAAAATTTGGTCTCAATCCATTCAACGAGAGGTGATCATACAATCCTCATGGTGTCTTCGCATCTCATCTTGATCAGAATTATGCTCATGTGCCTGCAGTTGAAGATTTCTAGGCTAATTGCAAAGATGAATTCAAAGTATGAAAGCGCAATAACAAGTTTACACTCCACCAGATGAAAGATTGCTTGTAAAAATATATTAAAGGATTGTCCGATGATGATGGAGAAGTACTTCTTCCTATGTACACCCGGAATCAAATTGAGCAACAACCACTTCCACAAGTCAATCGGTCCAACAAAGTGTGCACCTCAATTGAAGAAAGAATGAGCTGAGTTATTAAGAACAACAAAATTTTCTTAAACCTCAAGAGGAATCGAAAGCAAGCTATTCCAGTCACAGAGCCACCAATAGTGCAATCATCTCTTCCTTCTTCCAAACCACAACCAAGAATGAAGGCTATGAGTCATCCTCCAGAAGGTTTGAAGATTGGTAGAATGGCAGAGTGTAAGGAGAAAGCTGGATTTTGATGTAGTTCAACAAGAGCAGCTGATAGTTGTAGCAGAAGTTCCTCCAAAAGAGCTAGTGCCACAAGTAGAAGATGTGCCCATGAATCCTGATTCTCCACCATCGTCGAGGTCTTCTCCGATCCATATTGATTTAGAAGATGAAGTTGAAGAAGCTGAAACTGAACCACCCAGATAAGTTAGTAGAGACACCTCATCTTGGCTTGAGAATGTCCTAGGAAGGAAGAGGAGGAGGCCTTCGAATCAACTAAACTTTGCAAAACTTGACAACATTTACCAAGATGCACCTGGAAAGAAGCCTAAGAAACAAGTTCACATGGAAAAGAATCTAGAAGGTGAAATTATCATTGAGACTGCCACGCCTCCAGAAGATAAGAATGCTAATGAGATAGAGGTTGATGATTTCACAATTGTCAAGGCCAATCTTGGCAATAGCACTCAACATACCGATGTAAACCTCTTCAAGGTCGCAGCAGGAAATTTAAAGGAAAGAGTACTTAAAGATGGAGAGGATAAGGCAGCTCTCAAGGCTGAAAATCGACAACTCCGACAATATATCTCTAACCTACTTCACAGGCTACTTAGTTGCTTCCACAGATTCTAGATACACCGATTGATCAATATTAGTTAAGACGGTTGTATATGGGAAGCATATGTGGGATTGGATAGAAGAGTTCATCATCAAGGGAAAATTTGTGCTTTCAGAGATGTATTAGTTGAGATATAATGCTCACAATCTACACCAAGGGATTCAAGGGTTTGGGCAATGCATAGCAAAGGTGAAGCCAATGCACAAGATTATCATTGCAGATTTGAAGATAGCATATGATTCAGTGGTTGTTAAAGAACATAAAAGAGAGATTCTTGCATGGAGAGAACGTCACTTTTTCAAGGTGAAAACTTATGAAAGAATATCTGAAGAACTAGCAAAATATAGACAAAAGATCATTAATGTCCTTAGATTCATAAGTGTATTTGTTTCACAAATCCCTTGTCGGTATCATGGTGATGATGGTGGTTTCATTGAGCTTTCCAAAGTACAAGTTGAGTTCCAGAATCTTGTTTGTGATAGTTTCAGCAATGATCCTGTTGCTAGAAAGATGAGTCAGATTACCATGATGTTAGTAAAATTTGATAAAGTGATTGATGATGTCAAAGATTTCCTAAGCTCAATTGTAGAAGGTGAGGAAATCCTAGAAAAATGGAATTTTGTTATAGATAGTATTGATGCTCCTGATAGAGATATAGTTTCCAGCTTTTTGGCAGATGTGGTTGAGATTTAAAGCAACAGTGAACTAGAAGCTTTCTTTGAGATTTCTTTCTATTCTTGTCTCATTCTTATCATTCTTTGTGAAGGAAAAATAACAAGTTATAATAGTTGGCACTTTCCCTATTTTTTTGCTTTCATAGGTTATTTGATAGTTATCTTATTTTAGTTTTAAAAATAAAGCTTGCAAGTTGGCAAATCTTGTTGTAAAAAAGCAAAGAGATTTTAGGGTTCTCTACTCCTCTGCTTGTGTTTAAATAATGGCAGCCTTGCCCATTTTTCTTTAACAATTATTGTGATAGCAAATTGTTGAGCCTACTTTGCCTGCAAGTTGTTCAGTTTCAGTTCACTTAGTGTAAGAACAAGCTTGTATGCCTACCTTTGCTGCAAGATATTGTTCAGTTCATGTGTTACTTGTGTCAATGTATTCTGGTTGATTGCTAAGCTATAAGCTTGTTATTGCTACAATCCTGCTGTCCTAGAAGTGTAATCTTTGTTACTTGAAATTTGAGAAAATAAAATTTTATGCCTGCTTTGCTGCTTTGATCTATTGTTTCAGATTTATGTTTTATATGTTATGCTTATATGATCTCTATTTCAGCTTGCATTGAACGTACAATAGATGTGCATTGGAAGAATGTTTGTTTAAGTATTTGTGTCAAAGAATCATTCCTTGTTCATTTCTAACTCTCAAGCTTTGAGTTTACTTGAGTAGTTAGAAACGTCATTAGAGTAGGCTTAGTCGTAGTTGAAATTCAAAAGAGAAAATCTCAGCTACGACCCTAGAGTTTTATTACCTTGTGCTCTTAACTGAACAAAAAGATTGGAAAATTAGTTTAGTTTACTTTCTTTAAGCAACATCAAAAAAGAGGGAGCTTCCCCTCCTAATTCAAAGAGTAGTTTATCTATGCATAGTTGTCTATTTCTAAATTGCATTCCAGAGGTGCGAATTGAAACACCAACAATTTGCTTAAAGGTTTAGGTAAAAGGAAAAGTTCTTCAAGTACTTTGGGTGGCGTCTCTCTCCGATTCCCTCCCAAGTTTCTTCCTCTTTTGTCCCATCTCACATAACTACTTTATGGTATACCTCCTCTTACTTCATCCAACACAGCGTCTTCTATCATCATCTCTCATCTCTTTCCTACAATTTATTCACTTCACTTCCTATGTTGCTTCACATTTAACCCACTAGTACCATGATTACCTCTCACCCTTCTAGTGTTGTCACTACTTAACCTATCCCCCTCACTATAGCCATGACCACTTCTCATACTGTTTTCATCCCATTCTATTCTATTCTATTAAATCAACCTATTTATATTCCACCCCTTGTTCCTCATATTCCCACACCTAGTCTATCTCATTCCACCCTTGACACAATTATCCAAAGGCATAGAATGGAAAATAAAGTTGACGCCTTAAAGGAATAATAATGATTTATCTATTGAAGCTTTTGATTTTTAGCTTATCCATTAAGGTTTGATTTGTAGATCTAGATTTGAGATGTACAATGGTAAAGGTTGTTCAATGACACATATGGAGTAATTTGATGTTGTTGTAGACACGTAAAATGTACCGATTGACATTGTGCATCTGATCCTGACCACTAACATCGTTTCATCCTGAATCATCCTTCGGTCTAACCATTTAATCAAATGCCTTTATCTGATTAAATTTATCAAAATTCCTCTCTTAATTAAATAAATCAGTTATCTAAATTAAGTCACCTTTTCTCAATAATGGATTTCATGGGGAATCCTTGTTCTTACTTGCATTTCACCTTCTAATGTGTTTGTTCATGTTATTTTGCAGGTACTGGGATTGGGGTTCACACATTTGGTGCTAGAAGGAGAGCAATCTCACTTTTCCATCATGTTTTTTTATTATCAAATTTACTTGTTTTTCTTTGTTTACAGGTTCAACGTTGGTGTTCAACACTGCTGGTTCTCCAGTGTCACTGTATAGGACTATTGGAAATTCAAACTGCGACACTGAAGTCTTCCCACCCAAGATTTTAAATTCCAAACTACACCGCTTGACCAATCAAACCTACAGGAATTTTCAAAAAAATAAAATTGCACTGTTGAGCAAAAGGGCAACGCATTCATACTCACTGGCCTGACTATAGAGTGACATTGACTGGTAAGTGGCGCTATATAGCACCACTGGAGAAATCAAACTATGACGCCTTCACAGATTGCGCCGCTGGAGGGGAGTATGGAGTAAAATTTAAATTTTAGCACAAGCTTTTTTTTCAAATTATGATTATTCTGTCTGTTTTCTATCTATTTGACCTCTGTTTTGCTAAATCTAACTGATTTTTCTTGTAGGTTGAATCGATTAGAAGACAAAGAGGAAGAAAAGCATGATGAGGTTATTTCGCAAAAACAAGTGTTTTTAAACACTTTAGTGTTTGTTTAGCACTATTTGAGGATTCATTAGTCCTCTTAAGGAAAATTTGCCATCTTTTTTAGGCTTAGGATCCACTAATTTTGTTTGGGCTTTAAAAAAAACTTTTCAATTTTGTTACAAAAGGCTTAAAATGAACATTAGGACTCAAATCTACTAGAGTTTGTTTTAGGGACTAAAAATTGAACAAGGCAATTTGTCACACTTACTTTTGTGTTTTTAAAATGAACTCACAATTGCTTTGAAATGGTAAAATGAACATGTGCAAATATGTCTTTATGGTTGCTTACTTAAACTAACATCATCGAAAAGGACGTATGCGCTTCTCTCGCGCTTTATAGCGATCTTGAGAATCAAAAGGCCTTTTTATGATCTTAGGTTGAGATAAAGTAATCACCTCTACACTTCATTTTGGGCTTAAAATTGAACAAAACATTGTGCGAGTGTGAGTAAAGAATTATTGCGTACATTCTCTCTCTTTGTGTTGCAAACAAAGATTGATCGAGTTACGGATATTGTCTTTACTCGCTTTTGTTTACCTTATAGGGTCCGCCTTGGGAAAAAAGTACTCACCCAAGGGAATGACTCAATGGGTAACACTCTAAAGCCAGGAGTATTTCCAACTGGGATATAAGTGTGGGTATTGGAATAAACGCCAATATCACACGGTTGGCTCCAATGAGATGGATCTGAAAAAGGGACTCTTGCCATATGGGTCAATCTCCACGAACAGAAAGTCTTAATTAAAACCCATGTTTTAGAATTGCCAAAATCCTTGATCTATTTGTTGGTGCAAGAACGGTCATTTTGAAACCACCCCACACTTTTACGGTTTTTTAGTAGAAATGGAAAGTATGCCATGGGAGTTTCATGGGTGTTGATACTTGGCTGCCTCATATAAGTGAGTGTCGTGGAGGGGAGCCAGTGGGGTCAAGCATCTAACCATTTGCTAAAGATAAGCGTAGCTGGACTTGTCCAAGTGGGGACTCAACAAATATTGTCTTCCATATCCATAGGGTTGTACTTATTCTTGGTTACAAAATGCTTTGCTTGTTCGAAAACATCTTGGAAACAAACACTTAAACATCATCACCAAAATTTCAAACCCTTTAGGAGACATACAATTGACCCGATTCATCTGTTATTGCTTGCCCTTGGGATTTCATCCTTAGAGGTTTTTAAACACTTGGATTACATCTTAATTTGTCTACTAAAGTTAAACAATAGGTAACCTTTGCTTTAAATTCATCAAAATTCCACATAACATACTTTGTGGGATTCGAAGAAATTAAGACATTGGACATCTAGTTTGGAAAACCTAATCAAAGAAGTGTTTGTGGTAAAATAAAGTCACTAAGCAAAGATAACAAAATGAACTCTCACATGTGTTGAAACCTCACGATTTCCAAGAAAGTCAAATCCCAAAACGAAAGTCCTTGATTCAAAATCCAAAAATGTATGCTCAAATTGAATCACTTCTTAGTCATAAAGGTCCATAGAAGCATTGCATGTTCTTCAATACCGAGGTCTAGGTAAACAAAGTATTTTTTTTAGGTTCATCCTAGGATCAAAGGAAATCAAAATCTTTTTTCACCCATCCTTCAAACATCAAACCAAAAAATCATCTCACCATCATCTTTTGAGAAATCTTGAAAGTATCCTTCATGCTAGGCTTTTGGCAAAAATCAAAATCATCAAATCCTTGAGACAAAATCCTTGAAATATTTATCAAATCATCTTTGGCTAGGTATGTGTAGATGCATCCTTTTGCATATGCTTAGTCAAAATTATCAAAATATCTTGTTTAGCTAGGTATATGTAGATGCATCCTTCTTCATATGCTTGGTTAAATTATCATCTTGTTTGAATAGGTGTGGGTAGATGCAACCTTCTCCCTACACATATTCAAATTATCATCCTTTGAGAAAATCTACTCCTTAGATAATCATCCAACATCTTAGGGTCTATTTGTTCAATCAAAGCAAACCAAAATCAATCAAGTCAAGGGAAAATCCAAAAAATCAAAATCAAAATCCAAAACATATCCAAAAGTCCTAAAAGTCTAGCATTCCCTTCAAGATTTATCAAAAGATCAAACATCCACACCATCCATCTCTTGCATCATCATATCACCTTTTGATCCTCAAGATATCCTAAAATTTTCTCTTTTGTGCATAAAATAAAGATCAATCCAAAATAATTAGGAGTTTCATCTCCCATATTCTTGAAAATTGATCCTTGTTTTATGGTTCAAACTAGATCTCAATACAAGAAGAACCTGTAAGCTGACAAAGAAACACCCACTTCAAGTGACCTAAGCCAAACGAACGTCGAAATAAATCCTATCGAATCAAGCAATCCTTTAACTATCTCATCATCACAAAACCCACAAGAGGAAATTCAAGAAGAAGATCTTACCTTTGGGATGTCACATGAAGGAATAACCGAAATGCTCCAAAATACTGAAAACCATAAGATCATCAACATCATGATGAGGTTTAACCCTTCATTATACATGCTTGAACTAACAAAACAAGGGGCCAAATTACCTTCTAATTTCGATGTGAGATTTATAGTGGAACCATCTTTGGAGATCATGCCTCTAATTTCATCCACACTCCCCATCTCATCTACACCACCATCCCAAAGCATCACTCAAAACATTTCGCAAATCAAAACATCCTTTGCTCCAACCCAACCCAATGTTAATAAGGGAAGTGCATTTATTAATGCTATTCAAACACACCCCCTTGTTAATAATCAAGACTTGGATGCAAATACCATTTTGGAACAAAACATACCCCAAAATCCATTACATAAGTATGTCCCTATCACTTTCCATAATGTTTCATCATCATCATCCTTCCACGCAACACCTCAAACTTCTCTCCTCACAAATTTGCAAGAGGAAGGTGACATGTTCAGATCTGGGGGCATTTTTGACACCACATCATTTTCTCAAGAACTCACACCCCTCACATTTTTACCTTTCCCACCATTACCACCATTATCCAAACCTCTACTTGGCTTGGGAGTCCCACATTTACCAAATATCAATCAAAATCAAACCAACATTCCAAACACCAATCAAAGCATCACGCCAAACTCTCAAAACTTGTCATCGATATTGCAACAACAGATGACAACTACACAAGCAATCACAACATCATTGAACACCCCCCTAACATCTCAAAGCATGAGCTGTCAAGGACCAAGCACATCAATAGCACCATCCACCACTCAAACCACCAACACGACATCACCGCTCACCACCACCACAAGCGCCATTCTGAATCCACCACCATCCCCACCACCACCAAACTTCAAAGCCAATACAACATGGAATTGCAAGCTGCTCACCAAGCTGCTTATGAAAAGGCGTTCCTTCGAGTGCAAAATGCTCAAGTAGCCCAAATTGCACAGCAAACGCAACAAGCTGTACAAGCCCAAGCCTTATTGCAACAACAACAACAACAAGCCGCTCAAGCTGCGCAAGTAACCCAAGCTGCATTACAAGCACAAAAGGCTACCCAAGCCCAAATTCTATTGCAACAACAAGTGGCACAAGCCCAAGCTCAAGCTCAAGCACAACAAGCGCAAGCACAAGCACAATTTATTTCACAAAAAACAAGCAGCACAACTACAAGCATATCAACAAGCAATAAAACAATATCAAGAGCAAGAAGAAGCAGCCCAATTGGCGGCCCAACAACAAGCGTTGTTGCAACAACAACAAGCTCAACAACAAGGAATCCTAGCACAACAACAAGCAATCCTAACACAACAACAACAAGATCAATAACAAGCGTTGTTTATACAGCAACAAGTGCAAGCATACCTGGCTCGACAGAATGTGCAAATACCATCAAATAACACACCAACCAACCCACCCATCCAACCTACAATCGAAACACCCTAGAACACCTTCATCCCACCCCCTGATCCGCAAAATGACGTAACGACACAAATTAGGTTTCTCTCGCAACAAGTGCTCGAACTTCAGTCAGGGCGAACCATAAAAACACCAAGCAACTTGTGTCCATATCCATTTGACAAGAGCCTTGTGATGAAACCATTCTCGAAGGGATTTGAGATCCCCAAGTTTGACAAGTATTGTGGGACGGGAAACCTTGAAGATCACATCAGGGAATTCCAGGTTCATTCCATGGAAGTTGCATACGACGATACCTATCTGACGCGGCTATTTCCTAGAAGTTTGGCTGGCCATGCTATGGAATGGTTCTCTCGCCTACCTAGAGGCATCAAAACATTCCAAGAAATTATAGATGCATTCATTAAAAACTACACATGCAATATCGCAATTGATGTCAGTCTAGAAGAATTCTCATCTCTGAAACAAGGAAAGAATGAATTATTCACTTCATTCCTACAATGATGGCGATCCAAGGCCAATCAGAGCAAATGGACCATGCCCGAGGAACAACAAGTTTGCACCATCATATCCAACCTTGACGGCCTCTTGGCATTCCATCTCAAGGTAGAAGGGATCACCACATATGACCAGTTGATCTCCAAGGTGCTCAACATCGAATGAGCCCTTATGACACAACCCGTGGGGTCAACTTCATACCCCAAACAACAAAACAACCGCCCACCCGCCAATTACAATGATAAACCTCACACATGGGAAAGGAACAAAAATGTTACTAATGATGGTATTGTCGACGCCAAAGTAGTCATTAGTGCCCCTCGCCAAAATACACCCGCACCACAAATCCAAATCCAACACCAAAACAATCATCAAGCAACACAACAACCAAACAACAATCTGACAATTAACAATCTCAATGAATTACCACCCCAACGGAACAAGAATTACCCGAAGCGAAAGTACACCGCTCTGGGGGAACCACTTGAAGTCATCATGAAGAAGCTGATAAACAAAAAAATCATCAAAGCGCCCACCTATGAGAATTAACAAGAACCGGATGTGAAACCTCCTTGGTATAATGAGAATCAACTCTATGACTTCCATAAAATCAAAGGGCATACCACGAACAGTTGTATGAGGCTAAAAAACATAATTCAGGATCTCATCGACCAAAGAATTATAAACGTGGAACAACCAATAGGAAACCAAGACCTTAAGATATACATGAATCTGATGCCTAACCATGGCAATAAAGGGAATAATAACACTGATAAGGGGAAAGGCACCCTCACAAATGTGAATCATGTGTATGAAACTGTCGTCGCCTCCCTAAATGAATACTACATAGTAATCACTATTAAAGGAGCTCAAGCCGATTGTGGAGTCACCACAAGAGGCGGAAAAGTTACCATCGCAGGATCATCCTAGCCAAATAGAGTCCCCACACCTAGATCTGTCCCTAATGGATATAATGTCCTTGATCAGCTCAAAAGAACACCAACCCAAATCTCCATCATGGAGTTACTGAAAATCTCATCTGCTCATAGGAGAATCCTTGAGGAAGCGTTGGCTTCATCCACTGTCCCCACAGATCTTGATGCAGAACAATTCCAAGCTATGGTCGACAATATCATTACCCCGAATCTTCTCACATTCTTCGACAAATATTTTCCTGCCCAACCATCTCATAACCTTGCACTCCACTTAGAAGTCCTAGTGCACAAAAGCAAAGTCAAATGGGTGTTGGTGGATGGAGGTGCGGGTTTGAGTATATGTTCTCTCAAGCTCATCAAACAATTAAAAATCTCAGAGGATTCTATTGAAAAAGGAAAGGGTATCACAATAAGAGCGTATGATGATCAAGAAAGAGTGTCCCAGGGCGCAAAAAATCCCTATTCAAGTAGGGCCATCTATCATGGAAACCACTTGTTAGGTCTTGGACCTCGACTTGCCATATAACATCCTCCTAGGACGCCCATGGATTCATGCGATGAAAGCAGTAGCATCAACTTTCCATCAATGTGTTAAATTCACACATGAAGGACAAGAAGTTACCATCCATGGAGATCCTGAACCATTCTCCTATTGCAAAAGCCTCGAGGCAAAGTACTATAAAATCCCCCAAGTACCAGAAACTAATGAGGGCCCATCTACACCATACATTGATCCCACCACTCTTGCTTCCACTTCTGCAATAGAGACACCCGCCACTCCCGCCATCCCCACCATCTCTGATATTAAGGTCATCATCCAAGATAACAGTTGTGGAAACTACATGATCCCTAAAAATGCTTTTGTGATAGGAGAGTTACCACAGTCTCCTAGATCACGGGGACGTCCGCAAGTAAATGAAGCCTCTACATCTCAAACATCTCCTGAAGACTATCCCAACTTTACAAGTTGGGGAGATCTTGGCTAAGAGGTTATTGAGGCAGATCCATCTCATATGCTATACCAAGATGAGATACTAGTAGCTGATTTACCAATGGATGACATAAGCAAGGGTCTACAAATGATGCTCACAATGGGCTATGACAGAAATCAAATACTAAGGAAAAATGACAATGGGCTTATAATACCTATCATTCTGGAGACACGAATGAGAAGTCTTGGCTTTGGATGTACCCCTCCAAGTATAACCATACGTGGCCGAGGTCCTCCAATTAGAAAGGTTAATAATCCTCCTCAACAAACCGCAACAAAACTACTCTTACCAGTATCTACAGGTCACGTCATAGATAACTTCACATTTGACATAATTGACGTCTGTAGTAGTAGTGATGATGAGGATCCCATGACCAACTTACCTAGGCTATTTGAGGATACCACTCTTTGCATGATTAGCACCCTATCTTTTGAATCAGACCATCGAAATCATGTAATCCACCTAGTATACCCCCAACTCATCGACGACGACCACCGAGGACCACTAGTTCTTGATACATTCGAAAATGATGAGGCACTCTCAGAATTCATGGGACTACGGGAAAACATTCCATATGGAGATCACAAAGCAAGGTTCATAATCGAGCTAGATACACATGCCTATTATGGGTAAACGATTGAATCCCTCAGTCGCAAAAGTGCAAATTTAAGAATAATATCTAAGTCTTTGAGTGAAAACCACACTGTGGCACTCTTTGACCAGAAAAAGTAAAAAGAAAGGACACATCCAATGGTGAAAACCTCTTCGAGGCACTTGAGGATGGGGGATTCAACCTTCCTTTCAGAGCTCTTCATCAAGAAAAATCAGCAGTCCTAGCAGAAAAATGCAATCCGGTGAATCAAGGAACAGAGGAAACCTCGCACATCACATTCTATGCAGAATCATTATTATAAAAAGAACAAGAGCTCCTAGCAGCCTTCCTAAGAGAGACAGATAAACTTTGCATGGAGCTATGCTTGAATGCTAGGGCTTGATCCAGAAATCGTGGCTCACCACTTAGCAGTATACCCATAAGCAAAGCCTGTTAAACAAAAGCTTAGAAAAATGCACCCCGAGATAGCCCTGCTAGTAAAAATGGAACTAAAGAAGCTATTAGATGCAAGATTTATTCGACCGATAGATTATCCAGAATGGGTGTCAAACTTGGTACCTGTTTCAAAACCCGATGGGGGAATCAGAATCTGCATAGACTTCAGAGGCTTGAACAAAGCATGTTCGAAAGATGATTTCCTGTTGCCCAATATTGACATGATCGTAGACATGACGACAAGACATGAAATGATTTCCTTGATGGATGGTTTCTCAAGTTATAACCAGATAATGATTGCCAAAGAAGACCAACACAAAACAACCTTCACTTGTCCATGGGGGACTTACTGCTGGAATATGATGCCATTTGGCTTAAAGAATGTAGGAGCAACATACCAAAGGGCCATGACCTTAATATTCCATGACATGATTCACAAGACTGTCGAAGATTATGTTGATGACATTCTAGCCAAGTCCAGAAGGAGAAAGGATCACATAGCAACCCTAAGTGCCATTTTTGATAGGCTAGAGGAGTACAAGGTCATATTAAACCCAAAGAAGTGCGTCTTCGGCATACAATCAGGAAAATTTCTAGGATATATAGTATCAATGAGAGGTATCAAGGTGGATCCAGCAAAAGTAAAAGCAATCCTTGAGATGGAGGCACCAAAAACATTAAAGCAATTGAGAGGTCTCCAAGGCAGGCTTCAATCCATTCGCAGATTCATAGCACAATTGGAAGACAAACAAAACCCATACTCTCACCTACTCCACAAGGGAGTAGCGTACAAATGGGATAAAAAGTGTGAAGAAGCCTTCAATAAAATCAAAGAATATCTACTTACATTGCTAGTCCTAATGCCACCAATCCCAAGAAAACCATGAATTCTCTACGTATCAGCAACAACAACAGCCCTTGGAGCTCTTCTAGCTTAGCATCATGAAAATGGAACAAAAAGGGCCATTTATTACATCACCAGAACAATGGTTGGGCATGAGCTAAACTAATCATTCATCGAGAAAGCATGTCTAGCATTAGTGTTTGCATCACATAAATTCAGACATTACATGTTGACACACAATAAAACTCATCGCCAAAATCGACCCCTCAAGTACTTATTGTGAAAGGCAATGCTCATTGGAAGAATGGCCAAATGGGTGATGATACTATCAGAATATAACATTGAATATGTGGAGCGGAAAGCAATCAAAGGCCAAGTCATCACAGATCAGCTTGCAGAAGCACCAATCTATTCAAAGAATCCTCTCATCTAAGAGTTTCCAAACGAATCCATTTTCAATCTCAACATAGCCGACCACTGGAAACTCTACTTTGATGGCTCAGACACACAACATGGATCAGGAGCCGGTGTCTTCTTTATCACCCCACAAGGGGACTACATACCAAGGTCCTACAAATTGGCGTTTCCATGCACCAATAACATTGCAAAATACAAGGCTTTAACCATAGGTCCCATAATAGCAGTGTAGTGGAACATTATAGCTCTCAAAGTATACAAATACTCTCAATTGATAATAAACCAAGTAAATGATGAATACCAAACTAAAGACGATGAGCTCACTCCATACAAGAAATTGGTGGACTCTTAAAGAATCCTTCATCGAGATTACATTTGAGCTGATACCCAGAGCCAACAATAGAACATCAAACACCATGGCAACAATTGGATCCTTACTGGACATCCCCCATAATGTTCCAAAATATGAATTCCTGATAGAGCAGCTTCTCGTGCCCACATTCGAGGTACCAGAATTATAATTCATGTGCGAAATTGTTGGTCCCAGTGATCCTTGGTACCACGAAATTTATACATACCTTCAAATAGTAGTCATACTTGCCGACCTACCTTCAACCCTAAAATGAACCTTTGTGAAAAATGCATCTCGATTCGTCATCCTAGGAGATACCTTGTATTGTAGAAGCATACAAGGAACCCTACTACGCTTCTTAAATGCTAAGGAGGCATTGACCGCTCTAACTGAAGTACATAACGGTATCTATGGTTCACACTCGAGTGGAATGACCATAGCCAAGAAACTGCTGAGGATGGGGTATTATTGGCCTACAATGGAGAGAGAGGCACATGACTATGTCAGAAGGTGTCTACAATGTCAACAACACGGGGACCTCATCCATGCTCCAGCTCAAGGACTTCATCCCATCATCACACCATGGCCCTTTCCATAGTGGGGACTCGATCTGATTGGAAAAATCACGCCCACTTCATCTAATGACCACAAATTCATCATAACTGCCACAAAGTACTTTACTAAGTGGGTAGAATCCATACCCATGACATATATAACTAGGAAGCAGATATCAAAGTTCATCCTGAACTATCTCATTTGACACTATGGTGTTCCACAAGCCATTATCTCGGATAATGGGACACCATTTAAAAATCAGGAGGTCCGTGAATTATGCAAAAAATTCAAAATCCAATATCTCTTCTCTACCCCATACTATCCCCAAGGCAATGGCCAAGAAGAAGCCACTAATAAAACCATTTTGAAAATCCTCAAGAAAATAGTCAATGACGCAGGTTGTGACTGACATCTGCAGCTTAATCTTGCCCTCTAGGCCTACCGAACCAGCATCTGCACACCCACCAGCACCAACCCTCTCTCCCTAGTCTATGGATCATAAGTAGTACTCCCCATTGAGATCAAGCAACCATCACTTAGGATATCACTACAAAACCTCATCACAGATGAAGAGTACCGAGTATCAAGACTAAATGAGCTGGAGCTACTGGATGAGTGGCGTATAGACGCTTTGAATCATTTACAAGTCTATCAAAATAGACTCAAGAGGAGCTATAATAATAAAATTATAAGCAAGACTTTCCAAGTCAGAGAACTATTATTAAAGGAGAATCAGAAGAATGTCCCAAACCCAAGCAACAAAGGAAAATTTGAACCCAATTGGTTGGGACCATTCATTATCACAACAAGTTATAAGTCAGGGGAATATCGGTTATCAACACTTGAAGAGGAACCTCTGCAAGAGATTATGAATAACTCTCATCTCAAAAATTTTTATGCCTAATCTTTCAAGGTATAGAACCAAAAAATTGAAAAAATCAGAAAATGTCTTGAAAAAATGGTTACTTCGGCAAAAACTTGGCAAACAAGCATCTTGGTGACAACAAAAAAATAAAAAAAGAAAAAAAATCAGAAAAAGGATAAAAAATAGTAAAGAGAAAAATTGTCCTCTAGTGAAAACCACTTCGGTGGCACTCTAGGCAGGTACCTTGGTGAAAACCTGGTATACAGGCACCTTGTGTAAATAAGCACTTTCCATCCACGGGATCTTCACGGCTTGTTCTGCATCATCCATCCATCACACTTCCATCATCCATCGCATTCAAATCTCCATCCATCACTCATCCACCCACATCTGCATCATAGCTTGGTCCTGTGTTCATATCATGATCCCTCCTAATACTACTCGGCCCATCCTCAAGGTTAGTTTGTCCTGCCTTTATCGAGTAGTCTATTGCATCACACTGGGGGCATGATATCATTAGATCAGATTCGTGTATATTCTTAAAGTCCTAAACATCAGAAAATCCAAAAAATCAAAAAATCAAAAAATCCAAAAACATCAGAAAATCAGAAAATCAAAAAACATCAAAACATCAAAAAATTCCAAAAACATTCAAAACACATCAAATCCAAAAATAGGTCAAAAATTCAAAAATAAGGTCATCTTGTCGAACTACGGGTCTTTGAGCCTTGAACGTAGGCAAGGTTGATCTTTGATCATCCCTCGAGACACTTAGGTCAATCCTTTAGGAGTCCGTCATAATAATTGACATTTCATCATGTATATCGTCATCTATAAATCGGTCAACATTTTAGTCAAACTACATGGTCTCTACGTGTATAACGTAGGCAAGGCTAATCTGTTGATCAACCCCCGAGGCCCCTAGGATAGGTCTTTAGGTTAGTCTCTTGGTCAAAATCTCAGAAAACCCCAAAACATTCAAAAAATCAAAAATCAAAACATCTGAAAATCTCAAAAATACCAAAAACAACCTCAAAACATTACAAAAACTCCAAAAACATCCAAATATTTGAAAAAATCCATCTATCTCATCTCACTTAAACTCGCAATAACATCACTCATAATAAACGATCGTCATCGTCAACCTTTGGTGAAACAGTTAGAAACAAGTCTAGCAGGTTAAAAGTGAAAACTCAAATCGTCAAGTCTTAGGTCTAAGTTAGTACGTAAGCAAGTTGGTCAACTCTTTATGTCGCTAACCTATCATCCAATTAATTCCATATCAATCATGAGAAAGAACACTTATGATAAATGAAATGACGTGCCGCCATCCACTAACATGTCCTAGGATGTATCCTTCCTACAATGGGCATTATCTTTTGGCAATAGTTTCCGTTCTTATCCTTAAAAGCACATCCCCTTTTGGTTAGCGCTATTGAAGAACATTAGCTTGTTTGTTTACTTTATCTTTATCTTTTGACTTATCTTATTGCACCCATTCCAAGGACTTCTTGATGATATTCGAACAAAGGATTTAGAGAAATAGGAATGGGACAACGATCATTATCTTTTGTCTGTTGTGCTTGTTGGACGTTCTTGTAATATAACCTTGGCGAATAATTGCTTTGTTAGGTATGTATGGAGGAGGTTTTGGGCAACTTGTTGACTATTGCATTGATAGGTTAAATCTTTCCATGTTTTGGTCCGAGGTGTTTGAAACTTCTAAAGTGCATCCTAGAAAGGTTTCTGTATGTCAGGTGTGAACAAGAATACTCCTATCTGTTTGTTAGGTCAAAGTTCATCACATTGGGTACAATGCCATCCTGGTTCTCTGTACCTTGATGCATTGTACCACGTGTGTTATCAACATAAGAAAATTGGCCCTTTGAAAATCCTAACTCCTCGGCAAGTAATCATCATCATTTGCATATTTATCATCTTGCGTCTTGTTGAAATGACTTCTTCTCTTTCATCCATTCTTGCTCATCACGCTAACAAGGTACTATGACAGTTGATCATCATCATCATCATCATTGTCATCAATCTTGCATCCACAAATCATTAGCATATTGCATAAACATATCATATAGGAAACATATGCATTGCATTTCCATCATCATATAAACATGGTATTATAAGCATTTTCCATAAATTAGCACATCCCTTTCTCATTACATTGCATCCATTTTTTGCATCACATTACATTCATCACATAAATCATTGCATAACATTCATTTGCATAAACATTTCATAACCATTTCACATTACCACCTACTGCAGAATCATACATAATAGGTACATAAGCATTATATATAATCCATTGCATATTCATACTCGCATAAACATTATAAAGTCATCTCCCACATTACATTCATTTTGCATAAAACATCATCATACCACTTTGCATATATTACATCACATCACATTAAATGCATCACATACATTACATGTTTAGGATAATATTTGTTATTCTAAGCAATGCAATGCATCACATACATTACATGTTTAGGATAATATTTGTTATTCTAAGCATCTTAAAAAACCATCTCATTTGCATCATCAATAAACATCATATAAAACATGATCATTGCATTTACATTGCATTACATCATCCATTAATCATCCATATCATCTCATAAATAGCATCACAATCATTTTTTTACATTTCATTGCATAAATCATTCCACATAATTATAAGCATAAATAGGAACATAAAAATCCATTACATGCAAAGCGTACGTCCATCCATAATCATTTTATAAGCACGGTTCACATATCATTTACACTATACACCATAGATCATCGCCATATTATTTTACATATTACATTTCATGTTATATCATTTGCATCAACATAAATAGATCATCATATAAAATATCATCATCATCCATTCATATATCCATCTGCATATCTTGAATAAAACAACATAATATAAGATCTAGTTATAATACATACATCATCAGAAAGAAATGCATCCATTGCATCACATCATAAACATCATTGCACAACATATAGAAATAGAATCATCCATAAAATGCATAAATAAGTGGTACATATATCAAAATCATCATCTCATATATATCATCATTGGGTAATTGTCATAGTACAAAATAATCGAATCACTGTACATGTGTGTCAATAAGTACAAAAAGGCCCATCAAGCTATCAAAATGGAGCCCATAAGGCACAAAAAATATCATCTCGATCAAAACAAGGTCTACCCATCCTGTCTGCTGCCCTCGCCCCTATCATCGTGACCCTCTGCTGGTCTATGGCTAGTCCGTTGCGAGTAGTCTGGGGCCCACTCTGCTCTAGGCACGGTCTGATGATAGTGCATGCGGTAATATTCTGCCTCCTAGACGACCTCTTTGTAAGTCCTAATAGACATTATGCTCTAAGAGGAGGAGGTTTCCATGCTCTCCAACTACTGTCTCCAACCCATCTTTGTGGCCGCCTGTAGCTCTACGGCCTGCCTTTGCAAAACAACCTGATCTCTCTCGGCCCTGGCCTGGTCTCTCTCGGTCCTGGCCTGATCCCTCTCCACTGTCACGATCTAAACTTGGGCGCAGTTGCGCAATCAATACATCTCGAGGATCCACCTACCTTGCTGGTTGTGCTCATGGAGGTTGTACCTAAGGCTAAATCCTCACCCCCAGCCCGTGGTGGTGCACCTGCCTGCTCCTGCTGCCTAGTTGGAAGCTGCTGATGATCCTGCATCTGCACATCGGCCTAACCTGGCTGAACTGGAGGCCTGACCAACTGATCCTATCATACACCGTCTCTCCATCTTCGTCCTCCCCCTCTGCCTCTCATCCTTTTTCGATCGGGGACTACTCCTGGAACTGTCAACCGTAGGGGAGGACGAAACCAGTCTGTATGCTTGTGTGATGCCTGGATTCGTAGGCCCCTGATCATAAACCCAAGGCTGAGCCACCAAATTTTTTAAAGCTATCTATGGCCTCTGAAGCAGGAATGTATGAACCCCATGAAGCTTGTGACATGGTGCGGGAAAATACAACCACATAATCATCGTCAGGCCAGTCTTGAGGCTCGTCGAACTAGCATTGAACACGCCTAGGTAGGTATCTCTCCACCATCGTGTGCTCCCGCCCCTGCATAAACCAGTCCTCGTGGGAAAAGAAAATCTAATTTGCATTGTCGGCCCATTCGGGTCGACCAAGGTACGAGTGCCATGTAAACACTATCATGTCATCCAACACTCTCCTCCAGTATGGAATCTCATGCTTGCCCATGTGTGTGAAGGACACACCACCTCTGTAACGCCATACAAGGGGATCACTAGGCCCCATTGGTACTGTAGCAACCCGCGATCGAAAAAATAGCGATGTGCTCCCACGCCCATACGTGGAGAAGTGTCACCCTTGCCCCGAGTGCTTTTCCATCGAGGTAGACATACTCATGTAGATCTCTGTATAGTGAAGCAAGAAGAACAGGCCCCCAAGCAAAATGAGTAGGCCTGTCACACATCACCATGTGCTCCCAACAGAATCCCCAACCAGGATTGAAGTACCAACCTCGTCGATTTGGGGCAACGAGACCTGAAATAATGGACGCAACAACTAGGTGGAAAGGGAAGGCAAGAGCCCTATGACACTCAAGCTCAATCCAACCCTCGCAAATGATAACATCCTCTATGGCGAGGACTGTGTGATAGGCATCTTGCCTGACATCTATGTCAAAAATAACGCGCCGACCATGAATTGACAATCTCAAGATGCGCCAGACATCCTCCAAGGTAACGGTGGCCTCACCAGTGGGAAGGTGGAAGGACGAGGTCTCGCTGTGCCATCTCTCCGCAAGCGCTAACATCATCCCAAGATGGGTACGCATGAGCGGTGTGTATGCGATGTGCCACAACCCCATGTCCCATAACCGATCCTGCTCTCTGTCACTAAGGTCTCACAAGTAACCGAAGAGATCCTACGACCTGTGCTCTCAAGAATACAACTCCCTTGCTGTGTCCTGCATTAGGAAGGGTCATCGTGTTAAATTTTTTGAAAAGTTTCATTTTGGGCATCCAAAAAGTCACCCCAGCGTCGCTATCCATGAAGGCGTCATAGTTTGATTTTTTATCAAACTACGATGCTGGGGCACAAAATGTTGAAAGCGCACCGCCGCGTTGCACTTTGGAAATGACCCCACGGGCCATGACCTCAGGGTCAGAGTTTGGATTTTATTTCCAAACTCCAAACTCTACCGCCGTGGCACAATCTAACACCGAGCATCGCAGTTTGATTTTTGAGTAGTGCTATATAGCGTCGCTGCAAAAAAACTAACTTTGAAAGCAATAAATGAACGCTAAAAATGAGAAATAAAGCTCAAGTAAGGATCACTTACCAGTGCCCCAATGTCGGGTGGCCACTGGTACGTCCAGACTCGGTTGGAAATGTGCATCAAGAGTTGTGTTGTGCCATATCGTCAGGAGGTTAGAGCTCAAATCTCAAGGTTGCTAGATGGTTGTGTGAAAATGAATTGAAAGTGACCACTCAGAGCCTTCTTAAGCTTGAAAATTAGGGTATTTTCACACTGTTTAGCTATCCTGCTAGGGTTTTGGACCCTTGAACCTGTTTTTGTCCAATTGAGGCCTGTTTTACATCGTTTTATTGCGTTTAGACATGTTTTTGGCCTCTTGGAGCCTTTTTGGATCTGTCGGGCACCTTGTCCTTTTTTTTTTCACGAGATCACCCAAAAATTGAAATTTTCGTCCAATCTCTCAAGGGGGTAATATATTGGCATGTTTTCTCTTGCCAGGAAATAGTGGGACAATATTTTGAAAACAATTTTTTTTGGCTTTGATCGAGATCATTTATTCTTTGAACCAACGCAACAAGTGCATTGCTTCAAAGAGGGGCAAAATGTAGACACGTAAAATGTACTGATTGACATAGTGCATCTGATCCTGATCACTAACATTGTTTCATCCTGAATCATCCTTCAGTTTAACCATTTAATCAAATGCCCTTATTTGATCAAATTCATCAAAATTCCTGTTAATTAAATAAATTAGTTATCTAAATTAAGTCACTTTTTCTCGATAATTAAATTAACCATTTTGATCTAGTTATCCTATTTAATTAAATAATTAACTTTATTTGATTAAATATCTTAAGTCTATCTATTAAATCAAATAAATTAAAACCTTATTTAGTTTAATATAACATCATCTCTTTTAATTAAATAAATCAAAATCTTTATTTAATTAATCCCTTATCACATTCTTCTCATATTTGATTTAAATAAATCTATAAATCTAAGTCAAATAGGTCACATCATTTAACCCCCTTCATTAAATTAATAAATTTTGATTAATTTAATCTCCTCTCATATCCCATCCTCTATCTTTTACCACTTGCACATGAAAATAGATTTAATTGATTTATTAAATCTCTATTTTCCTCAACAAGGCATCTTTTAAGGAATATTCATCAAGTTTGAATTCAAAATCTAAGTTGACATGTACATCCAAAAAGGAATTTACTCTCTCTTACATGTCCTTTTCCTTAAGCCAAGTGGCATTCAATGCATTTTTTTCCTTCCCTCTTGCTTGTCATTTCAACAAATTCAAAATCGAAAAATATGCATTTATTGGCACAATCCTCAAAACTTTGCACATCCTCCATCCACTCATAGGTTGACAAGTGGCATCTTTCCATGGGTTGAATGTTAGTCCCAAATTTCTCTATTTTGGACATTCATCCATCAATATCATCTATAAATAAGAGGTTAATCTCCTCATTTCATCATCCACAATTTGAGTAAACTTACTATGCTCAAATATTTAGCAATCTCCATCCACATTTTCGAATTTGTAGCTAGGTTATCTAGATTTTGGTCTTGAAACACTCACCATTCTTCATCAAAGTGGATCATTCATCAACATTCATCAATCTTGCATCGTAGGAGTTGGGAAAGGGCCAATTTTCACATCAAATTGGCACCAACTCCCCCATGGGATCAAGAGTTTGCATTGTCTTCAATAGGATTTATCTTGCTTTATTGCTCTTTCATTTCATTCTTGTTTCATTTCCTATTTTAAACTATGCTAATGGATTTCATGGGGAATCCTTGTTCTTACTTGCATTTCACCTTCTAATGTGTTTGTTCATGTTGTTTTGCAGGTATTGGGATTGGGGTTCACATAGTTGCATATTTATATTTTTTTATACAAGGATAGGTTATTGGCTAAACTCTTCCTAGGAACATTGAAAGACTATGCTATTGAATGGTTATATTCTCCCCCAAATGGATCTATTAACTCTTTTTCACAATTAACCGTTTCTTTTGTGAGTCAATTGTATGTAAATTTTGGATTGAAGACTACTATTTGAGATATGTTTGGTTTTTAGTAAATATCTAAAGAAAGCATACATGATTACTAAAGGTATCAATCAATTACAAATAACGTCAACACACAAAAAAATCCAATGTAACAAAAACTCCTTGCTATTGAACATTGATGAAAAAATCTATTTATACAAGATGATTTAAAATTGAATTACTTAACTACCTAATAATCAAAATTGTATTTTAACAACTAATAAATTAACAATCATCCTACATTCTCTCTCATAGTAAACATTGTAAATGAAAACAAAAAAATGTTCGTTAGTGTAGAGGGAATTTGCTATCCTCAAGATGACAAGATCTCAAAGGAGAAAATTGTCTCTCCACTACCTCAGTTGACATGACTCATGTGAATTGAAATGAAGGAATGTGAAACTTAACAAATCATAGGAATTATCTAGATCTTTTAGACATCAAAGACTGAAAGTGGAGGGTATAGAGGCTATCTTGACAACTTGGCAAGCTCTCTGTCTAGGACAGACGCACGTCTGTTAGATGACAAAACATAGTGCTAGTGTCTTGTATGGGTAGAGAACATAAGTTGTCACATAAAAACACAAAGTACTCTACACATGTTTCTAGACGTGAAAGGGATGCTAAATGTTGATGTACAATGAACATAAAGTGATAAAAATAAAGATGCTAAATGAAAATTAGACGAAAATGATGAGGGGTTTAAGACATCATTGGAAATGTTTGAGGAAGTCCAAGCTTTCTCCAAGAAGTTATTCTACCTCCACCTACACACACAAGACCAAAGAGAAAGGTTTGGGTGGCTGTATAGGATTTTTCCTTAGTCAAACCCTCATATTGGTGTTTCCACCTCTACAGATAGCCTCAGGCGAGATAACAAAAATAGAAGTGAAATGATAAAGAGAACAATATGCTAACAAGTAAAGATAAAATGCTTGAATGAAAAGACTTGAATAGTTACCACTCCCAAGCACAAAAGCTATGTAGCTTTCTATTGCAGTGAAGAAGTAATGAGAAACTCCAAGATGGTAATGTCCTCTTCACAAGATGAGCCCATGTTTGCAACAATGGAGTTTACTTTGGAAGTTGTAGAAGAGTTTTTTTTAAATATATGTGTATAGAAAATATGGAGAGTGTTGTGAATGAGAGGTGTTGTAGAATGGTGGAGAATGAGAAAAGAAGAGAGTTGTGTGTCCAAGAGAGAAATATTGAATGTGTTGAACAATGAATCAATCATCCTTAAGAAAGAGGGACTTTTTGGTTCAAATGGCCTACTTGAGCGAATCTCGATGAGGTTGTAGGTTGGTAGAGGTGTTACACTTCCAAAACGTGATAGGTGTAACATCTCAATGACCAACTCAGTCACAAATTTTCTCGGGATGCTAGAACAGCTCGCGGACATCCTCACAACGTGCATAGGTCTGTGTGAAAATTGAACTCACCAGTCAAGAAGTTGGGCATGCCAGATGATGAGAGATGGTTTCAGGTTGAGGGAAAACATAATTACTTTAATTTATCTAAAGAGGAATGTGTATGTAATGCGAAATTGCATGGTTTACATTACATTTTTGCTCCACTTTAGTGAGCATATGTGTTCAAGACAATGCGAGTTAAAGTAAAAGGAGAAGAGTATTTTACCTAGGATGTGAAGGGGAAGTAGAGTCTTCTATCCACACGAAGTTTCCTCCAGGGAAGAGACCTAGGTTGATCTTGCATAAAATGGTTAAGTTGCATCACCACAAACATGTTAGCTACAGACAAACATGTTAGGTGAAAAGCAAAAATTTAGATATCAAGAATTATTATATAGACATAAGACAACGCCGATATAGATGGGTATCAAGCTATGTTATGCTAGGGACCATATGCCAGTCCAATCGACCTATGACTACCACAAACTATGTTGTAGGAAAACCATAGAAAAGTGATAGACAATAATAAAGACAAAGTCTAGTGGGTTTCCCCCATGCTAGACAACAAATAAGATAATTGGATGTAGAAATTTCAAAAATAATCATAAGTTAAGAGATTTTCTAATATGAGTGTGATAGTCCCTCCATTTTAGAATACCTTGTGCTACATGAAGGAGCACAAGTTATTCAAGGTCCTATCAAAAGAGAGACATAGAAGAGAGACATGGGGATCTTAGTATTTAGGGTCAATATGATTCATATCAACATTTGTATATAATAGTGTATGAATCATCATCATGTCGCCAAATATTTTAGATTGTGAAGAAGGAACATACAAAGAGAAAGTGAAAAGAAAAATTTGGGTTAGCATGGAAGAAGGCCTAAATGCCCCCAACACTTTGCATCATCCCTAAATGTCAAAAATTAAAGTACAACAAAGAGAAGAATGATGATACAAATAGAAGAAGTGTACGAAATATTGTCTTCCCTATATTCAAGTACCTATGAGGGTATCTTGGGTCCTCCAAGAGAGACCACAAACATATACAAGCAAGCATGGGGGAACAAAGACATACAAAAAAACTCTAATATAAAGACATGAAGGGTACAACCTTAATTGATTATGTCCAACAAGGCATCCTCCCAATCTAGCTCGTGGAAGGAAGGAGGGTGAGCTCGCAATGGAACAATGATTAGGGTGGTACCAAGTGTCTCACCTACAATAAGGGCTAGAGATGTGGCTGCTTCAATATCCCCATCTACTAGTTCTTGTGAATCTAGTGTCAACGACTTTGTAAAAGTAGTTGAAAAGGCTGTAATGTCCTCTAGAGAGTCATACACTTCTTTGGAGAGGAGTGTGGTGACTCAATGATAGGCCATGGAAGGGTAGGAGCCTCAATGCGAACCTTTAAAAGAAAGTAGTGGAAAACTTTGGCGAAGAAAAATATCTTTAATGATAAGGACAAAAGAAGAAAGAGAAGTGGAAGGAGCAGACTTCTTGTGGTGGGACTCATAGATAGGCCCTTGCTCAAGCTTATGCTTGGATAGAAGGCTAGAGTGTTGAGAGGTGGAAGGATTAGATAGGGCCACACTAGACATGACCTTTGTATGGGGCATGTCTATGGGTTGCTCAAGTCGAGGAACATTAGGCAGAGAAGTGATGAGAGGAAGTTCCAAAGAAGGTGCAATGAATACATGCACCCTTTTGGGGTGAGGTTCATCCACATCTTTTGAAGGGATAAAAAGTAAGATATAAATAGGAGCAAAAAGAGAAGAAGACTAAGGAGCTGAAACAAAAGACTTATCCTCGGCCTTTTGTGCGACATCACGTTCCCTTGCCATTGCATGTCGATGACACTTACGCTCACGTGCAAGTTGATTTTGATTAAGATGGGTGCCATAAACATGGGCCTAAGAAGTTGTTAGAGCAACCGGTGAAGTTATTTTTGAAGCCATTAATGACAAAAGGATAAGCTCCATAGGAGGGATCAGAGAGGCCAAGGTGCAAGATCCTTAACCTTGACCATGGGAAACTTTTCTCCTTGTGATTTTTTGGTAGGGGGAGGAACATAAGGAATCCTCAGTGGTCAAGATGTTGGGGCCACATGCAAAGGCCCAATAAAAGAAGGTTGCTCACCCTTACTATACATAGTAGGGCGAGGGATGTCAAGAAGACTTGGAAGTTCAAAGACATGGGATCTCAACTTTGTCAATGTGAAGGTCTTTCCTTTTCTCATGCTAGGCATAGTCAAAGGAAAAAAAGGTACCACTGGAGGTTGTGAGGTCTTGGAAGAATGGGGAGGTCTACTCAAGGGAGCGTTCTTATCTTTATCCCCTGATGAAGAAGGCCTAGAGAATGAAGATTGCTATTGCACAGGAGTAGGTTAGAAAGGGGATTAAAGAAGAAGAAAAAGGAGGTGGGCCTGAATTAGGTACTAAGCCCTCGATCTTGTATTTATAATATGCTTTAAATAATAGGTCACCATGGGGTATCATGGGTCCCATCGGAGTAGGCCAGAAATGGTCAAGAGAGAAGCCCCCACATGACACTAGCGGCTTGTATCCACTATCTTGGATAGTTTACATAGTGTTTTCATGAGGAAATTTCAAACACTTATGGACAACAAAAGTGACTACATTCATATGAGCTAGCCAAGGAATGCCCATTTTCACTTTGAACAAGTTAGACTCCAATATCACAACAAATGTCATAGAGATGGACTTAGGTCCCACAAGGACCGATAGAGAAATGGATCCCAAAGGGGGAGAGAAAGACCATTGTGCGTACGAATGGTAGCCTTGGACTCATCATATATTTCCCTATGGAGATCATTGACGAAGAGTGTCTCCTCAACTATGACATTGACCCTATTGGTGGGGTCAACCATAACACTCATAACAACATTACCATTGACCTGAGCAGGAATGTAGAGGGGAGAGTACTCTCCATGATAGGGAAACTCATTAGGTGTAATATATTTGTCAAGTATCTTGGCCTTTTGACTTGGAGGGGAGATTAGAGTGATAAACACCATATTCACATACACAATATCATCAAATGGCATAGAAGTAGTGATAAAATTAGAAGAGTGAGGTGGGAAGGGATTTGTGTATATTTGCAACTGCTTGTTGGATTTAGCAACACAATTCTTAGAGTTTTTCTTTTTAGTATCAAGGTAGATGTTACTACTATCTATGTGGTCCTAAATTACATGCCTTAGGTGCACACAATGTTCGATGTCATGTCTGGGAACTCAATGTTATTAATAGAACTGAGAAGCATCATACCAACTAGGGTATGGCTTGTTGTCAGGAAGTGGTCTAATTTTCAGAAGGGTGATTAAGTTATCTTTCAATAATTTTTGAAGCACATTTGAGTAAGAATCAAATAATTTTGTAAAGACCCAATTATGTTGTGACCCAATTGTATTGTTTTCATTTGTTTGAGGAAAAATTGCCACATTAGCCATTGCTTTATTTCTCTTCGACCCTCCTAAAGAAGGCACAACCCCAAAACTATCAGGGTGTGAGCATGAGGTAGAAGCCCCATACTGAGCTAACATTTTCTAATAGTCTCGTAACACAGTACACATATGAGTAAAGGAAGGATATTTCATCAAGGAGACTTGTTCCCTTAATGTAGGGTGGAGACTTCCCATGAAAATCCTTTGGATTTCATGGTCAAGTAGGGCATGGGGATTTGCGAGAAGATAGATTGGTAGTAAGAAATGAAATCAATTAACTTCTCTTTTGGTTGTTGCTTGCAATGGACAAGGTCAACAATAGTGACCTTGGAGCCAATGTTCGCTTGGAATTGTTGTAAGAACTGATTCATAAGTTGATCGAAAGAAAAGATGGAATTATCGTGTAGTGAGAGAAACCACTCCAATGTCATCTCCTTAAGGGATCACAAAAACAATTTTTCTAGCAAATGATCCTGATGTAAAAAGTCACTACACAAAGCGGTATTGGAATTGGCATGTGTCTTTGGGTCTCCCTTACCATTGTACTTATTTAATTTTGGTACCTCAATCCCTTGGGGTATGGGAGCATTCAATATGTTCAAAGCGAGAGGGCTGCAATGATAGTACGAGGTAAGAGTAGACTATGTGGCAATTTTAGTTATGTTGGTGAGCTAAGATTGCATCTGGCCCATATTTTGCAAGAGGGTGTTCAAAATGGGATCAAATGGTGGGGAAGGTGGATTAATTATCATGGCAGATACTTGCACTATAGGAGTTTGAAGTGTAGATCTAGCTGGAGGGATGTGATACCCCAAAGGATTATGGGATACATTGACCTCAGGAGTAACATGAGGCACAAACAAAACATTTGTGCTGTTACTAGAAGACATAGGGGGAATATAGGGTTAGCATCTACCATATGCATGGACACCTTAGACATCAAAAGATTCACTTGGGTGCCAATGATATACGATTGGGAATCTTGAGGCTGACTCAAGATTGATGTGTATGAAGGTACACGAGTCTCAACTATGTTGGTTAGCACACAAAGAAAATCAATGCCCTTGTGATATGGGATGAGTAGATTTCACATATTACTAAAAATTGAAGTAGCTTGAGCAAACAACTTATCACAGTTGAGATTTTTTTGAAATGTTTTAGGTTCTCTTCCAAAGACTGAAATTGCTCAAAGGGGACCATAAGAGAAGTTTCATATTCTACAGAATATAGAGATCCCATTAGAGAAATTGGTTCAAATCTTGAAGGAGAAGAGTTCCCAAAAGCCGACTAGAGGCCAAATAGATTAGGAGTTTCAAAAAACATTGGGCCAAGTCTAGTAGGACTATATTGGTTTGGAGGAATGATAGCTCTCAAAATTCTCTTTACTATGTATCCAGAGGTTGTGGACTAGGTCATGAAGCTCATAGAGGAGTATTCACAACACACAACCACACACAATCTAGAAAGCGAGAGAAGAAAATACAAGAGGAGATAGAAAGATTTTAAGAGATGCTTGGAAAGACTCTTCAAGAAAGTGAGTTCACGTTGGGTTCACCAAAATGTACAGGAGGGAATTTTCTACCCTCAAGATGATGAGATCTGAAGGAGGAAATTATCTCTCCAATAACTTAGTTGACATGCATCAAGTGAATTGGAAATGGAGGAATGTTAAACTTAACAGATTACAAGAATTATCTAGATCTTTCAAACATCAGAGACTAAAAGTGTAGGGTATAGAGGTCATCTAGACAACTTGGCAAGCTTTCCATCAAGGAAAGATGCATGGTTTTCAAATGACAACACATCGTGCTAGTGCCTCATACAGGAAGAGAACAAAATTTGTCACAAAAAGACAAAGTACTTTACACATGTTTCTAGATGTGAAAGGGATGCTAAATATTGATGTATAGCAAACATAGAGTAACAAAAATAAAGATGCTAATTGAAAATTAAATGAAAATGACAAGGAGGGGTTTAAGACATCACCAAGAATGTTCAAAAAAGTCAAATATTTATCTAAGAAGTCCTTCCACCTACACCTACACACACAAGACCAAAGAGAAATATTTGGGTGGTTGTATAGGAGTTTTCTTTAGTTAGACACCCTTATTGGTGTTTCCACCTCCACGAACAACCTTAGATGAGATAACAAAAATAGATGTGAAATGATAAAGAGAACAATATGCTAACAAGTAAAGATACAATGCTTGAATGAAAAAAACTTGAATAGTTACTACTCCCAAGAATAGAATATATGTAGCTTGCTCATGTAGTGAAGAAGTGATGAGAAACTCCAAGATTTCAATGACTTATTCATAAGATGAGCTCATGTCTACAACAATGGAGTTTACTCTGGAAACTATATAAGAGTTTTTTTGAAAGATATGCGTATAGACAATATGGAGAGTGTTGTGAATGAGAGAGGTGCTATAAAATGGTGGAGAATAAGAAAAAAAGAGAGTTTTGTGTGTCCAAGAGAGCAAGATTGAATGTGTTGAAGAATGAATCAATCATCCTCAAGAAAGAGGAACTTTTTGGTTCAAATGGACTACTTGAGTGACTCCTGATAAGGTTGCAAGTTGGAAAAGGTGTTACATTTCCAAAACATGGTAGGTGTAACATCTCAATGGAAAACTCAATCAAAAAATTTCTTGGGATGATAGCACGACTTGTGGAAGTCCTCGTGACACACATAGGTCTATATGAAAATCAGACTCAACAGTCAAGAAGCTGGGCATGCTAGATGGTGAGAGATGGTTTTAGGTTGAGAGAAAGCATAATTAATTTAATTTATCTAAAAAGGAAGGTGTGTGTAATGAAAAATTGCATGGGGTAGAATTTACGACATTACAATTAGCTTGTCCCATTTCTCTGCCATTATGAACATTGAGAAGAACAAGTAAAATGTGAAGTGTCTAAAAGGGATCCCAAGAAAGGGGTTTTGTGAAAATATGAGCAAGTTGTGTGGCAATAGGACAATATGCAAGTTCAATCAAGCTTTGATGAATAAATTCATGGATGTGGTGGTGTTGGATGTCAATGTGTTTAGTCTTCCTATGGAACAATGGATTCTTGCTCATTTGAATAGTACTTTGATTGTCACAATACTATACTGTGGGACCATCTTGGATTTTTTGTAGATCCTATAACATTTTTGTCGACCAAACAAATCGACAAGCAATAAAAGTGGTTGATTTGTATTTGACCTCTAAAATAGAAAGAGAAACAATGTGTTGTTTCTCGAAAGTCCAAGAAACGATTGTAGAACCAAGAATAGAAGTATAGCTAGAAGTAGATTTATAATCATCTATAGAACCTTCCTTATTAGAATCAATATTTCCAACCAACTTACTCTCCTTCAAATGTTGAAAATGAAGACCATAATGCAATGTCCCTTGAAGATACTTGAGAATCCTTTTAGTAGCACTCTAATGTGTCTCCTTAATTTCCAACATGAACCTAGATACTAGGTTTACATCATTTGTGATATTTGGTTTGGTAGTGGTAAAATAGAGAAAAAATCCAACTAACTATTTGTAAAGAGTAAGAATCACAAAAGAAAAATAATCAGATTGGACAACTTAAGTCCAACATTCATAGGTGTGGCCATACGATTTAAATTTGAAGAAGATTTGAAACATACTTTTATTGTGACAAATATAGATCAGATGTATGTTGCCAAACTTCAAAACTAAAAAATAATGAAAAATTTCCTAAACAGTCATATTTCAAAATTTGAAATTGTAGTGTCAAAAAATGTACACCTTTACATTTTCACACTATGTTTGCATCCAATTAATTAATTGGACTTAATTAATCCTCTAATTTACCCAATTATGCATTTAAAAGCTTAATTAATTTCATTTTTCAAAAGGGGAACCTACATTAAACAATTGCAAACATCAAATTACACATCTTGGAAAATGCATGTCCTAGGTTTAGGGCTTAGGACCCATTTGACCAAGGGTGAATGGGTCCTCCTTAAGTTTAGGATCCCATTTTTTATATGTTTTTGGTATTATTTTTATGATTTAAATTCAAATTGCAATTGTCAGATTTTGATGTTTAATTGTCAGAAAATTTGAAAATTACCTATAAATACAAGGTCTTTTATCAATTCAAATATAACACACCTTATGCAAGCATTCTTAAAGCAAGTATTGTTGTCAAGAGCATTGGAGGGAAGATTTATTAGTCAATTATTGCAACATTCAAGTTCCTATCATGATGTCAAAGATTTATGTGTGTTCATGCATGTTTTTGAGTTAACATTGTGATGTAGGTTTCAAGTTTTCAAGTGTCAAATTAAGTGTCAAATCAAGCATCCAATCAAGCCATTTCATGCAAGATCTAATCCTTGGAGTGATGTGTTATACTTTAGTCCTCTAAGGGAAGCCATTAAAGGGTTTGGTGAGTTGCAACAAGCTAGTGTTCGTTCATCATTCCTTCCATTTATGCTTTCATTTCATTATCAAGGTTTAATCACCAAAGTAGAGTTTGACCGAGGAAAACGCTTATGTTAGTGTAATTAATTAATTATTACACTAGCATAAGTTAACTTAGGTCATAAATCATTTAGTACTAGGTTGCATTATTAGATAAATCATTTAATAATTAGGGAAATTTTCCTTTCCTAGTTTGTGGGATAAGATTCCTTCTAGAAGATGAGTTCTCCTTCTAAAACTTATCTCAACATTTAATAATCATCTAGATAGGGTTCACATGTTGTCACATGTTGTTAGATAATGACACATGGAAACATCTCATGCATCTTAGGTTTTCTCTCTTGCCTATATAATCAGGCAACTTGTTCATTTGTAATATATCATATCAATCATATCATATCAATATAGAGTCTTTAATCAACATTCCATAGTTGCAACACTTCTCTTTGTGGTTGATTATCTTTCATGGCTAAGGTCCTTCATTGAAGATTATGGAGCTTCAGGGACTATGCATCCATAATATCAACATGGTATCAAAGCTAGTCCATTGAAACGTCAACCCTTGATCCAGGAAGTTGGAGTGCAAGATTCTTGCAGGCTTGGAGTTTTATGTTGCAGGCTAGTTGGTTCTACCTGGGAGCCAAGCTGATTTATGGTGCAGATCAGGCTCTCTCCGACCTCTCCATTGCATCCAGAAGGCCTCAAAACCCATAGATCGCTTGTTCATTTGCCAAAATCGGAGTAGTTTCAACCAAGAGCCTTTGAGGTACAATCTAGGGTTTGCATTTTTTGTACAAATCTGTACACATTTGAAGAAAAAAACTTCCCTCTTAGTCCTCCATCAAGGAATTTTTTTTGGCTATTATTGGGCATTTTTCTATAGTTTCTGCAAAAATCAATTCTACAGAAGTCGACTTGCAAATATATTACAGGGTCGGCATAATATATTTCTTCTACACATATTGTTTTGGGGTTAATTTTTTTCTGTTGGCATTCACATTTCAATCGGCATTTGATTTTTTATTTTTTGAATTGAAAAATTATTTGCAATATTCAAAAAATTCTATTTGTTGTTGGCATCATTCAACAGTTCGTAGCCTTGTCAGCTCGACCTCCTGCGTCATCCGACCCCGCCACCGTCGACTTGCCATTCTCCGGCCACAGTCCATTGATCATGCTGATTGTCATTGAAGTTTTCGGCCACTGACCAATCTAAAGCTCCTCTGTTGATGCCCTTGGTTCTATCTGTGATTGGGGCTAACTCCATTCTCTGGGCGGTGTATCCTCCGTCAGCCGCGCCACCACCTCCTACCATCGGACTGCCACTCCAACGCCACTAGCTTGGTGGTGATTTTTTTTAAACTGCGAGCTCACCTATGGTCCTATTAGCGACCAAGGGCTTATTTTTTTTCCCTAGGGTGCTATATTCTTGTGCCTATTTAGCCAGTTGAATTCAAATTGTAATTTTTTTCTGAGGGCCATATCTTCGCGCCACGATATTGAAAATTTACAAACGAGATATTGATGGAAAGAGAATTCAGAGCACTATCCAGTGGTGCCATATATTTTGTAGGATTTTTCTACTATAAATTTCTAAATTCAACTGAATTCAACCCTCCACTTTGGACTCAACAACCAATATCTTCGCATCAGATTGTCAGATTTCGGTGATTCTAGCGGCATTCGAGAGATATTTTAGTGCTTTTTTTCATCAGTCCACTCACCTTCTTTGGTTTCAGCTCTAGGTGTCTTTTATTGGTTTTTTGAAATTTGGTGCATTTTCTTGATTCCTGAGACATCCTAAAGCTTGAAGAATAATTTCTTGATCTCAGAGGCATATTTTCAGTTGCATATCTCTTTGAAAGTCTTTCTTTTCTGTTGAAGGTCAGTGTATTTGTTTTTTGTGGAGAAATTTCATTATGGGGCTTGCATATTATTCTCCTTTGAAATTTCATTATGGGGCTTGCATATTATTCTCCTTTGACTATGTTGCACAAGGGAAACTATTCACAATGGTGAGATGGGATCAACCACCATCTTCGATCACTTGATCTATTGCCTCATCTGTATGGTATAGTTCCCCGTCCAAGTGAAGGTGTTCATAATTTTTCTTGGAGTTGCAGTAGGTACACTGTCTTGGAGATCATTGCTATGCAAGTTGATTGTGATGTTTTGAGATCTATTGATCATTGTGATTGTCCTCACATTCTTTGGACTAAGATTTGGGAGATCTATGGAGATTTAAATACTTCACCATTCCCCAATGGTCATGATTCAAAATGTCATGTTTCAGATCAGGTACCCCACAATGATATTGTTGTGTAGGAAGTTGATTGCCCTGATCTTTCTGAAAAGGTTGACAAGGTTCCTTTCAGTGATTTTTCTCCATTAGAGACTATTGGTATCCCTTCACATTCAGTGATTCCTTGTCCAGATTCATTGATTAAGGCTTCCACTATCATCATCCATTAGGACACATTTCATTTTCTAGCCTTGACATCAAGAGATGGCTTCGTTTTAGGTATCACTGACTTGGCTACTTCTACAGGTTTGGAGGACATTCTTGAGGGGATATCACTCCTCTATTCAAATTTGGCTTTGGAGATTTTTCTTGAGTCTTCTTATTCCTTTGTCTCGACCTTGATTGGGAATCCATAGACTTTCTTGGAGGCACTTGGTCTCTCTTCAGAGATTTTATATCTGAGACTTCTTCCCTATTACTCCTTTTAGGATTTGAGGTTTCTTCAGTATTCACCATTGGATTTTCTTCTTCCTATCAAGAGATTTTTGGTTTGGACACCTTCGTTGCTTCAAACTTCCTTTAGTGGTTTTGAGGACATTTTATTCAGGGGGGATATCAAGTCTCCATCACATCCATCATATCCATCACATCACTGTCTTTGGATATTGTTCGGCATCAATTTCTGCATCGTCCTAGTTTGTCACCCTCTTCATTTGTTTAGGACTATGGAATATTCATCATTAGGCAAGGAGAAACTTGATCAAAGTTTAGAGACACCATCGACCACCTTCATCCTTCCTTCCTTCAATTCCTATCCGAAATGGGAAGCATCTCTGCACTTGCACTTGGTTTTGTTTCTTCCGAAAGGGAGACAAGTTGTTTGTCGACATTGGATCATGTTCTATCTTCAGACACTTACCATTTTTGTAGGTGATATCATCTTCTGGGGGGGATATATTGTCTCTTTCTTTCCTCCCTATTGGGGGGGATTTTGATTGTATTGTGTCCATGTGACAGATGGTGTACTTGGGGGGTATTTGGGAGTCCTCCATCCTTCCCATCCTATCTAACATTTTTCTGCATTTTCATCTCCTTTTTGGAGAGGGGTTTTGTTCCTACTAGGTTTTCCCTTTTTCTCCGGTTGTGGGAGATTTTTTGCATCTTCATGTACATGGCCTTGTAGCCAGGACCCATCATCATCTTGCATAATCATTGCATTTTCCCACCCTAAGTTGAACTTATGGGGGGTGTTAGTGTAATTAATTAATTATTACACTAGCATAAGTTAACTTAGGTCATAAATCATTTAGTCCTAGGTTGCATTATTAGATAAATCATTTAATAATTAGGGAAATTTTCCCTTCCTAGTTTGTGGGATAAGATTCCTTCTAGAAGATGAGTTGTCCTTCTAGAACTTATCTCAACATTTAATAATCATCTAGATAGGGTTCACATTTTGTCACATGTTGTTAGATAATGACACATGGAAACATCTCATGCATCTTAGGTTTTCTCTCTTTCCTATATAATTAGGCAACTTGTTCATTTGTAATATATCATATCAATCATATCATATCAATATATAGTCTTTAATCAACATTCCATAGTTGCAACACTTCTCTTTGTGGTTGATTATCTTTCATGGCTAAGGTCCTTCATTGAAGATTCCAGAGCTTCAGGGACTGTGCATCCATAATATCAATAGCTTATACACCAAAAACAAACATTTTTTCCTCTTTGTGTATGTGTATATTTGTAGGTGAAGAAGGATTGAAATTGGATCAAAAGTGCAATCTTGCAAAGTTGTCAAAGTTGTCATCAAAGTTGTCAAGACATGAAAACTCACCTACAAAATTTATTTTTAGCCTTCTAACACTCAAACTTGGAGAAATCAAAGCCTTAGATCCAGCATCAAAGGATTGCAAAAAGAATTTTTAGAAAAGGATACAAGAACAGACTTGCCTAAATAGGACGCTTTACAACATTTTTGAAGCCGGGTACAAACTATCTTAACCTTCTCAGATCTTTTGGTTGATTGCTATTTTTGATAGTATTATCATAATACTTCACATTCCAAGTGGTAGATCTCAAATATTAGATTGTTAATGCACTTTTATTATTCTCCCAAAACTACTTTTTCAGTCATATTTTATAGTTTTCTGTCATAAGGAAGAAGAGATCACAGTATTCCAAAACTTGTAGTTGACTCACCTTAAGGGTTGTAGGTCAATTCTAATTTCTTGTGGCACTATCCTTCTTCCTAGTGAAATAGGAAAAGGTGGATTTGTGATTAGGTGGACACCCCCTTTTGCTTTGGACATAGGTCCCTCATTTCTAGGTCTTCCTATCCTCTTCTACATTTTCCCACCATTCCATTTTGGATCACTCACTTACCTTTTCCTATATTTCATTTTGGTGAACCTAACTTTGTACATCTTAAATTTTGATTTGGAGACAATCAAAACCTTAGATCTAGGTTTTCATTAGTGTGCTTTGCATTGCATTTAGGGTTTAGTTTTGCATGTTTTCATCCTTCAAATTCATTAAAAAAAAAATTGCATTCATTTTGCATACATCTTGCATTGTAGTTACATTAAAAGTGTCTTTCAGTCATTTATATTCAATTTTAGTTCAAAATTGCATTCCAAAAGTTGTCATTTTGCTCACTTTTTGTCACTAATTGCACTTGCATTAAGACACCTAAAACTTTAAAAATCTTTCATAAAATTCACAGTCTGCAACTTGAAACAAAAAGTTTAAATATTAAACTAGAAAAACAAACTTAAATTTTTCCAAACCCTAAGCAAGGACTCATTCACCCTTTGGGGGAACCTTGTTGAATACCCACGATACTGATAGGGGGGGTGAATTAGTATCTTCTTAAACTTATTGAACAAAAACCATCCAATTACTCTAATGCATATAATAGTAAAAATGAGCAAGAGCATTATCAAAACATAAGAGAACACAACACATGAACACAAAGATTTTTACGTGGAAAAAAAATATGGGAAAAACCACCGTGAGGATTAGCTCACAATAGAGTATAACTGGTTATAAGATATTACAAAGGGTGGCTCACTGCTAGGACTCATTGTCCAAAATGGGAGGCTCACTACCTACAAAAGATACAATAACAAAATGGCTTACAACCAGAAAATGAACTGATAAAGTTACATCTAATTAATGCTGATTTAGTTCCTTTGATGCTCAGTAAACTGACTTAACACACTTCATCATCTTTTCATACTTGTCTATCTTCACACACATTGCTTCATACTTCACTTCATCAATCAAAAAACTATCCAATATATATATTTGATTCATCTGCAAGCATTAATTAGATAATTTTCGGCTTCAAGAATGTACAAAAACTTTCCAAAAACAATTCAAGAATGTAATATGCTACAACATGTCAACATGGACCTAAGATAGGTAACACATACATCCGTAATACAAAAATTAATCCATTACAACATCAACTATACATTAGGTTTGCCAGAGATAGACCTAACAACAAAAAGTAACAACAAAGTAATGCCAACTTGCCGTACGAGTACCTGAACACATGAGATTCTGAACTTACAAGCTTCCAACATCCAAAAACTATTTCCCAAAATTGCAATCAATGATAATCATTAGAGGAGGATTGCAGACCAAAGTACCAGAGGATAATGATTGCATACCGATTTAGAATACTGTATCAAACTTGAACTAAACCTTGTAGTTGCAACCCATATAACATGGTGACATCAATGAAAACACAAAATTTGTATAAAGAGATGTTCTTCATTCTTCCAACAATCTCCCCCTTTGTAATTGATGGCAACATGTGCCAAAAGAATTTACAAAACTCCTATGTATAATACTCTCCCCTTTTCTCTCCATAACATTCCCTCCCTTTTCTCTCCCCATTTGACATCAAGGATAAAGGGAAGTACAAAAAGAAAAAAAGTATGAAAACTGAACAAAAACTTCCCAGAGGAAGGTGAGCCTTGAAGCTCTTTAAGAATAACTTTCCAAGCTTCCTTACCATTCTCCCAACTCTTCTTAGTAGACAACAACATTATGTTCAGAGATTCCAATTCCATTAGACTTTCTTTTGCATCATCCAGAGTACATGGAGTCAGATTGATCTTCTCTATTTTTTCTGCATTTTCCAAAGCATTGGAAACTAGAGTGTACTCCATTTTCACAAGGTCACCTAGCTGACCAAATCTTCTAATGATATCCTCCTACTTCTGTAGAATAATTTTTTTTCTCTATGAGCAGAGATAACATTCCAGGTTGTTCTCTCTTTCTCTTTGGATGCATTGTAAGTACTAGAGACAACAGTCAACTGGGACTCAATGGAGTCCATGAGATCCTTGATATTCTGAGTGGAATCCGACAACTTAATGCAATAAGAAAATACAACATTTTCTTTAGATTCACAAGCTTGTACAACTTCTAGATTCTTTTCACCATTGGTGTGTGCTAGAGCACACTTATCATGAAGTGCCAAAAGCCTTTTCTCTACCAATTTCTCTTCAACCTCTTGCCTTGTCTTCTCACCAAGTCCAAAGGCATACTCTTTAAATGAGTCCAATAGAAGTTTTAGATTCTCTATTGGAGTGAGAGAAGTATCCATTAATGTATCGGGGATGGCCTCCTGCAAAGCTTTGATGGAATCATCAATAAGATTTGTCCTCTTCTAACGTGTTTTCAGAATTTCTCTTCTTCTAGATGCATGCAATGCATCCCCTAACACCAATTGATGAATAGGAGAAATATTATCCAGATCCACACTGCCTTGAATCATGGGGAGTTGTAGTAGTTCTAGAGGAATTACCGATTAGAACCTGATCTGGTTGGATAACAAGCCTTTCAAAACATCATCACCAGAGGAGGATTCTCTAGGGGACTTTTGAGATTCTACAACCTAAATTTGATCTTCTTCATTCTTCTTGGAAGATTCCCCATTTCTTTCTTCTTCCTCTACATTTCCTTCTTCCTTTTCTTCTACCTTTTCTTCTTCCTCTATTTTCTCTTCTCTTTTTCCATCTTCTTCTTTTTTATCTTTATCCTTTTCTTCTTCAGTATGCTCTAGAGGGTCAACATCATGCTTGTTTGATTTAGCTTCTTCCTCATTTTGTTTCTCTATCTTTGGAGGATCATTTCCAACACCTATATCCAGAGGGATATCTACATCATTTGTTTATGGAGGAATGCCTATATCACTTGTACCAGAAGGAATGTCTTTGTTAACCTCTAAAAAAAATTCTTCTCCTAGGTGCATAATTAGATGGGAGTGCACCAAACATGCCATATTTCTCAGCCATGCCCCTAATGGATTTTGTAGTTTCTTTCCTTTTTTTCTTTATCTTCTTCTTATCCTTTGTCATCAGAGTATTTACTCTTTTTTCTTCTTCTTATCTTTTTCTTTGTTTATGGAGGAATGCCTATATCACTTGTACCAGAAGGAATGTCTTTGTTAACCTCTAAAAAAAATTCTTCTCCTAGGTGCATAATTAGATGGGAGTGCACCAAACATGCCATATTTCTCAGCCATGCCCCTAATGGCTTTTACAGTTTCTTTCCTTTTTTTCTTTATCCACTTCTTATCCTTTGTAATAGAGTATTTACTCTTTTCTTTAAATGTACAAGTGATTAAAATGCCTTACAAATCCACTTTATAAGACAACGATCTACCCTAATTCACATTAAATGTGGTAGATTTCAAAAAGCTGATAAAACTTCTTCACTGTATAGAAAAACCCTAATTTACTCCACAAATGATCATGCCTGCACCTTTTCTTCCAATTTATTTTGCATAAGCTTTGTTTATCCATTCCTTACAACATATCTTCATGCCGAAGATTGACATGCCAAATATCTAGGGGGTTTGATTTTTTTTTTGTTAAAGCTCCCCCTAAGACCATGTCGGGTCTAATTTCCAGAGGAATTGTCTGCACCCGATGGGGGCACAAACACATTTGATGTTTTTGGATCTTATTCATTACTTTCTCAATCTGATTCTTGTCAATTGTCTTCACTAGTTCATTCTTCTTTACCGAATCATATTACTTTCCCCATTTACTTCTACATACTCTTGAAATGTGTCTGGGTTTGTTGCAGTTGTAGCAAACAACATTTTTATGATTTTTTTGACCTCCATTAACCCTTGATCTGCACTGATTTTCTTTATTCCCAAACTTATTACATGTATAGTAGTAGCCAACAAAATATTGATTCATTCTTCCTCCATTAAACCAATTCATCATTGAGTTTTGTATTCACTAGCTCCATGTCCAAATTTCTTGCTGCATTGTCCCAAACTTATTACATGTATAGTAGTAGCCAACAAAATATTGATTCATTCTTCCTCCATTAAACCAATTCATCATCTGAGTTTTGTATTCACTAGCTCCATGTCCAAATTTCTTGCATGCAAAGCATTGTCCAGAGAAGGATCCAACAAAAAAATTTATTCTACTTTTGCACTTTATTTCCCTTTGACCAAATTTATTGCATGAAAAGAAAACACCATTTAAAGATGGGTACCTTTGAGCATTTGGTTGTTTGGTAGTCTTCTATCAAAGTTTCTTGGATTTCTTGTTTGTTTCCCTTTATCTTGAGTCTTCTGATTATCCACTGTGTTTGAGGTCGACATACCCTTAGAGCTTTCATTAGCTTCTATTCCCAAACCACCTTTGTCTTTAGAAGGTTTTTTCCTTGCATTCAACTCATCAAGCTTGGTGGAGCTTGTCTTGAACTTATCTTCACAAAATTTTTCCTTTTCCAGATGTGCTTTCAGCTTTACCACTTCTTGTTCAAGCCTTGTGCATTCATCAGTATTGCTTTGCACCATTGTATTTAGAAAATATTCAATTCTCTTCTTTCCCCCACTTGTACGTTCAATCCAGTGATCACTTCATTTGCTTGTTTTCATTGCTTACTCACTCTGCTATGTCTTTCTTTGAATTTCTTCAATTTCTCTTTCAATTTCTGGATGCATTCATTTTCCTCATCAATATTTTCTTTCAAATCTCTGTTTTCATTTTCAACCTTGTCAAGATCTTCAAGAGCAGCCCAAATTTCTTCTTTGTCATCCATTTGTTTAATCTTCAAGATCTTCCTCAAGCTGTTAGGATTTTTCAGAGGAACCAAGCTCTGGTACCAATTGTTGAATACCCAAGATACTGAGAGGGGGGGTGAATTAGTATCTTCTTATACTTATTGAACAAACACCATCCAATTAATCCAATGCATATAATAGTAAAAATGAGCAAGCACATTAACATAACATAAGAGCACACAACACATGAACACTAGGATTTTTACGTGGAAAAACCAAAATGGGAAAAACCACAGTGAGTATTAGCTCACAATATAGTATAGCCAGTTATAAGATATTACAAAGGGAGGATCATTTCCTACAAAAGATACAATAACAAAATGGATTACAACCATAAAATGAACTGATAAAGTTACACCTAACAAGTATTGATTTAGTTCCTTTGATGCCCAGTAAACTGACTTAACACACTTCACTTCATACTTCACTCCATCAATCACAAAATTGTCCAATATATATATCTAATTCATTTGCAAGCATCAATTAGGTAGGTCCAATTAGGTGCAACCCTTATTCACCAAAAAGATTATTGTTGGCTTCAAGCATGTACAAAAACTTTTCAAAAGCAATTCAAGTGTGTAACATGCTACAAAATGTCAGTATGGACCTAAGATAGGTCACACATACATCCACAATACAAAAATTGATCCATTACAACATCAACTATACATTAGGTTGGCTAGAGATAGACCTAATAGCAAAAAGTAACAATAGTGTAATGCCAACTCACCGTATGAGCACCTGAACATATGAGATTATGAACTTACAAGCTTCCAACATCCAAAAACCATTTCCAAAAACTGAAAGCAATGATAGGATTGCATACCAAAATACTAGAGGATAATGACTGCATACCGGTTCAGATACCAATTCAGAATACTTGATCAATCTTGAACTAAACCTTATAGTTGCAACTCATATAACATGGTGACATATATGATAACACAAAAGATGCATAAAGATATGTTCTTCTTCTTTATTCCTGTTGGAAAGAGACACTAGAAATGATTTTTTGTGTTGTCATTGATGGCAACCCTAGTCGGTGATAGATCTACATAACATCATTTACTTATACCGACAGTCAGATTGAAGTCAGAGAGGAAGAAAAAAAATCCAACAATTTGGTGATCATCGACTCACTTGCATATTTCCAATTGTTATTTTGAGTTTTGGACCTCATATTAGGTTTTTCAGTACATCTAATGTGTTGTCTGGAAATACTAGTGCCTCGTATTGAGCCTTGTGTGAGTTTGGAGATCCGGTTGATAATTCTCTGTTTATCAGTATTTTGGGGCTGACTCAGTTGATGTAATATGTTGCGGATATTCAAGGAATTTTTTATCGAATATTTTTGTGTTTGCTCATCTTGTTTTGGGTCTGAGCTAAGTTGTGGATGTGCATTACATAACTCTTATAATTTAAGCTGACATTTGCTAGTATCTTCAAGTTTTATTTGAGCCGACATATTGTGAATAAATTGCTAGTTGCAGATATATATATGTATGATCTCTTATATATTTTTAGTGTGTGTGCATGATGTGTCAATGTGTATTGCAAATACCAGAAGAGTGTTGGAGAAATTTTATGCATAGTTTCACTTGCGCATAAATATTTTGTGAAGCAAGTCAAAGCAGAGCAGAGTAGAAGATTGGTATCAGTTAGAAGGACAGAAGATTGACATCTAAGCCTAACTGAAACTATAATCAAGCATTTGTAGATGCTATTTCTTTAGTTCATTCTCTTGGATCTAATCCAAATATTTGTAAGGCAGTGTGCCTTCCCATTTTGAGCAGTGAGCTCTAGGAAGTGTGCCTGAATGCAAGTGAATTACCATATTGTAAACTTCTTTTGAGTATACTCAGATTATATTGTGGATTGGCCATCCTTCGTGGTTTTTCCCCGAAGAGGGTTTCCACATAAAAATCCTTGTGTTATGGTGCTGTGGTATTTTTCTTTCTGTTTTTGCATATTACTCTTGATTGAATGTTCTAAGTGGAGTAAAGATTAGAATAATAAGGTTATTTTTTGTAGAGCACCGATTCACCCCCCTTCTTAGTGTTGCTTGTTTCCAATAATTGGTATTAGAATTAGTTCCTCGAAAGAATTCTAACAACTTGGGGAGACCTTGGAAAGTGTTTTCAATGGATACAAGTAGTCTTCAACAACAACTTATGGTGGCCTTGGATGATCTTGAGCAGTCAAAATCTAAGAACTGAGAATTGCAGGAAAATCTTGAGAATGTAGAAAAATTCATCCAGTCATCAAAAGACAAAATCAATGAATCAAGGGAGAAAAGAAAGGAATTATGTGATTAGCTCAAGTAGAAGAACAAAAGCATGGAAGATGAATAACTCAGTCATGCCTTAAAGGGGAAAACATAAGAGTGAAAAGTTTTCCAAAGAAAATGTAGCCTTGAAGTGTGAGATGAAGTCCATCATGATGAAAATGACCAAGGAATTTGAAGATAGAAAGAAGAATGAAGAAAAAATTGCTCAATCTTTGAAAGAAAAATTTGAACAATGCAGTCAATTGGAGAATGAATTGGAACAATCTAAAAACAATGAGAAAATTCTTGAAAAACAACTTGATGATCTCAAAGATGAACTTACTGCTGCAAATGAGTACAAGGAGAAATCAAAAGCCAATTCAACCAAACTTGATGAATTGATTAAAGGTTAGAGGACCGATGGTGATAGGAGAGGTCTTGGATATGAAGAAGGAGAAAGTTCTGGATTTGGACAAAGAAACTCTAGACAAAGGAATTCTGGACAAGGAAGATTCCAACAAGGAAATTAGATGAATGGAGTTAGAAGAAATCTAGTGAGACAACCAAATGCTCAAAGATTCAATGGTTATTGTTTTACTTGCAACAAATTTGATCATATGGTTTCTCAGTGTAGAAGTAGGATTAATCCAAGTGGATCATCATTCTCGGGTTAGTGCTTTAATTGCTATAAGTATGGTCATAAGTCAAGTGAATACATAATTGTGATGAAAAAAATTCATAGAAATATCAGATTCTATGCATGCAATAGATTTGGGTATATTGCTAACCAATGCAAATCAAGGAAAAATCATTGGAACAGTTGGTTTGATCAAAGAAATGTTGTGTGTTACAACTACAACAAATTTGGGCATATTGCTAGATTCTGTTGGAACAAAATAGGTCCAGTAAAATAGAATATACAACAAGATGTCAAAGGAAAAGGGAAAGTCACTACAAATGTGATTAGAAGGAAAATGCAGAAGAAATGTGTGAAAAAGAATCCCTCTGTCGAAGGAAACGTGCCAGTACTAGAATCTGCTTCTGGTAATTCCTCCAAGAATTAGTTTTAGGCCTTTGGCCTAGGGGGAGCTGTCAAGAAAATTATTCAACCCCCTGTAGGAAAATGATACTGGAATGTGGACCAATCCAGTAGGCGGATCAATGCTTTTTAGATGTTGTTTAACCAAATTGGAGCTAGTATTGTAAAATTTTGGGGATCTGCAGAAAATATTATCTTAGTGCTTGAAATTAGAGTAACCAGATGAACTAGGGTTAAGGAATTTATTGTGAAAAAAAGGGTTAGTTATGCAAGTGATAAAAAAACATTTTTATTCTTCATTTGTCACTTTACATTTTGAAGGAAAGCAGCATGAAGAGCCCTGAAGTGAACTTTGTCAAATTGTGGAGAGATTCAAAGCATGGAGAAGAATCTGCAATCGAACTTTGATCCAACGAAAAGGTATTTTTCAAAAAACCTATAAATTTGTAACTTGCAATCATGGCCACTCCTCTGGTAGTCGAAGTCAAGGACAAACCACATCCTAAATTTAAATGGTATCCCTATAAGTTTGTGGAGACCGAGCCCTTAGGAGCATTTTCATCTATGTCATACAAAGTTTTGCACACTGAGGATATTAGGGAATATATTCATGTGAACATTGAAGAGTTAGGTACCTCTCAAATAATGAATCTGTACTCCCATCGTATAGTTGGAGAAGATTTTATTGTAAAACCACAATTTTAAACCCTAGAAGAGAAGAAGTTTGTGTAGTTTGGGAGATTTCCAATATTTGAGGAAAATGAATGGGTGAGATGCATTTTGAGCCATGTTCATGACAAATTCATGTGGCTGAATATACCCTTCAAAATCACAAAGGAGGCTATATGTGCAGTAATAGGTCTGAATTCCATTGGTAGACTTCCAGTTTTGAAATTCATGAAGAACGACAAAGTTACTGAGGCAACAGGTGCACAATGGGATAGAAGAGCAATGATAATAGAATACATTGTAGAAGTTGATGTGAAATTCACATATATGTTCATTGGTTACAAGATATATCATTCTAGCCTAGACAATTCTATATCTGGTATGACCATCTATGTAGCTTATGAAATGATAAAGAAAAATACAGAGTATGACTTGTGCGAGCTTCTCAAAAGTCAATTGTTGGAGAATCTAACCAAGTTCAAGAAACACAAGAAGAATGCTTTTAAATATGGTAATTTTCTATTGTGCCTATTTTTCTATTTCATGGATGAGGTTCCAGGTATTGGAAGTGTACATTGGAAAAATGATGAGCCTATAGTTGTTTAGATAAGGAACAAGTTGTTTGGAATGGGTGACCATCAGGTCAAGAACACTACCCTATGGGGATGCTTAAAATTTTTCTAGAATATGATGCATGCCAAGGAAAGAATTCCCACTTCAATTGTGGAACAATACAAAGATACCATATGCTTGATGGTGGATATTGACCAATGCCATATGGAAGTTGTTGATCCCAGATCAATTTGGATCATGCCAATGGGATATGAAGTAGAGGAAAGCATTCTGAAGATGTATACAAAACACTTGTTGAATTCACCTCTGGATCTAGGAGAAGAGAGGTTCAGAACATATGCAAAGAAAAGTATGCAGGTTCATGAGAAATTGAGAAAACCGGTGATAGTCAGGAGAGTAAGAAAAGAAACGAAAGTTTTTGTAGAAAGGATGGGCTTACCTATAGAAGCCTTGAGAGAAGAAAGGAGGATAGAAGCGGCAGAAGTAGTAGAAGTGAAAGAAAAAATAGAGTCTACTAGTTCTAGTGTATCCTCTGCCCGTACTAGATCTAGAAGGAGTTCCCCTACAACAAAGCCAACACAAGACAAGCCTTCCAGTAAAAGGAAGAAGAATAAAAGTACAAGAACATATAAGCCTATTTCAGAAGATGAGGAAATAGAATCAGAAGAAGTTTTGAAAGAATTAAGAGCTACCAGAACTCAGGCCATTGAGTTAAACAAGAGAAAATATTCCAACAAAGAAGAAAAGGAAAAGAAGGCTAAAGTTGACAAACCTAGTATGTCTGTTGATGAAGTTGTGTATGCAGCTATCAATGATGGTAATCTCAAGCTCCTCTATGAATTTTATGAAACCTTTGATGAATATGCTCAAAGAGTTCTAGAAGAAGCTACAATAAAACATCTGAACATTTTTAATCAAGCTCTTGTTGAGATTATGTCTAGCTTACCCAAGAATCTATATGATATCTTGGAGTCAAGAAGAGTAAATGCTAGAATAGAAGAACATAATCTGAGGAAGAGAGTTCTTATAGATTTATGCCTAGAAATGTCAATTGGAGAAATGGATTCACTCCTTGAAAAAGCTAGAGCAAGACAAGGGTGAATAAACTCATGATTGGTGAAACTGATGCTGTTGTTAGTGAAACTAAGGAAATTTTGGAAGAGTTTCTATCTAAGAATAAGATTAGCATTGAGGAAATGAATACTGAAAATGTTTTGGTAAATGAGGCAGTGAATGAGGAGGAAAATGTAAATTAAAAGGATAATATGAATGGAGAGAATATGAATGTATCTGATCCTCCAAAAGTTGAGGATATCCAGATTTATCCTAATATGGAAAATATAGAGACACCTATGGAAATTGAAGTTCGTAAGGTGGCGCTAGCTAAGGAGAAGATGGTGCAAAATGAAAAGGATCCAGAAATAGTCTCTAAAGAATCCAAGGCTGAAGATGAAAAAGCCTAGGAAATCAGAGTGGAGGCAAGAGACACTGCCAAGGAAGTGAAGAGATCTTTGATGGAGCAACAAGAAAAATTTGATCCTAAATTGGATGAAAGTTCAATTGATCTATCTACTCTGTCCCTAATTCAGGTAATGAAGGTTGCATCAATTGCTCAAGCTAAGGCCAGTGAGAAAATTATGAAGTCTCACATAGAGGATAGTGAACTACTAAGCCTTGCATGTAGAGTTTTACAGAATTTAATGCCAACTCATGTCATGGATCCATCAGGTTCCTCTTCTGGTGAGCTAAATAATCTCATAAATGCTATAAGTACTCAATTTGAGTCTCTTGAGAAATCTACTGAGGATAAAGTGCAAAAAAATTTTAATAGGAAAAACTTAGTTAGTTGAAGGCAGTGATTGCAAAGGATAAGATTTTGTTAGCTACTTGCATAAAGAACATTCAAGGTTCTATATTTGAAGATGGAAAAGCCTATAAGTCTTGTTTAGCTTTGTCCAAGTTTACTGAAGGTAATGAGAAAAAGGTGAAGGAATTGGAAAATCAATTAGCTACCATTTCTACTACTTTGATCCTTTAGCTGGTGATGTGGTTCAACAAGAAGGTCAAGTAACAACTCTACTTGAAAAAATAAGATGCTTAAAGAATGAAAATGCTAGAATTGTTGGCAGAGTATGTGAACTCAGGGGACAAATTTTTCTGAAGATTGAAATAATGGTAAGTGCTTTGAGGGAAGCGAAAGCTACTGTAGTAGTTAGTGACCTAGAGAATCTTGAAACTGCAGAGGCTCAATCCTATTTAATGTGTGGTCACATAACAGTTTTGAAAAGTCTCAAAAAGGTTTGTGATGACAACTTAAGAGTGCTGAAGCAAAATTTTGTAGATATTTTCAAACTTTTGTAAGTTACAAGTTCATGCCTATACAGTTTTGGAATTTTGTTTCGATTTCCCTAGTTTTTGTCATTGATGTCAAACGGGGAGAAGTGTACAATGAAAAATTCATAGTCATCATAGGGGGAGTTGTTTTCCCAAGATTGAAGTTTCTTTATGGAGTTTTGAAATGGTAGTGTAACTCATGTTGGTCTTGATTCGACACTTAGTCATTTTTCACTGTGTTGCCATCAATGCCAAAGGGGGAGATTGTTAACAAAAGACACTGCAAATGTTTTTTGGCATTGTCATTGATGGAAACCCTAGTCGGTGATAGATCCGCATAACATCATTTACTTATACTAGCAATCAGATTGAAGTCAGACAAGAAGAACAAAACATCCAACAGTTTGGTGATCGTCGACTCACTTGCAAATTTATAGTTCTTATTTTGAGTTCTGGACTTCAGAGGAGGTTTTTCAGTACATCTAATGTGTTGTCCAGAAATCTTAGTGCCTCGTATTGAGTCTTGTGTGAGTTTGGAGATCCAGTTGATAATTCTCTATTTATCAGTATTTTGGGGCCAACTCAGTTGATGTAATATGTTGCAGATATTCAAGGAATGTTTTATCAAATATTTTTGCGTTTGCTCATCGTGTTTTTGGTCCGAGCTAAGTTGTGGCCAATCGTTGTGGATGCATATTACATAACTCTTATGATTTAAGCTGACAGTTGCTAATATCTTCAAGTTTTATTTGAGTCGACATATTGCGAATAAATTTCTAGTCACAGATATATATGTATGATATCTTATATCTTTTTAGTGTGTGTGCATGATGTGTCGATGTGTTGCAAATACCAAAAGAGTGTTGGAGCGATTTTATGCATAGTTTCACTTGCGCATAAATATTTTGTTAGTGTCAGTGTGCATGATGTGTCGATGTGTTGCAAATACCAAAAGAGTGTTGGAACGATTTTATGCATAGTTTCACTTGCGCATAAATATTTTGTGAAGCAAGTCAGAGCAGAAGATTGGTATCAGTCAAAAGGACAAAAGACTGACATCTGAGCCTAATCAGAATTGTAATCAAGCAATTGTAGATGTTATTTCTTCAGTTCATTCTCTTGGATATAATCCAAATCTATGTAAGGAAGCATGCCTTCCCATTTTGAGCAGTGAGCTCTAGGTAGTGTGCCTAAATGCAAGTTCATTCCCATATTGTAAACTTCTTTTGAGTATACTCAGATTATATTGTGGATTGGCCATCCACTGTGGCTTTTCCGCTAATAGTATTTCCACGTAAAAATTCTTGTGTTATGGTGTTGTGGTTGTTTTCTTTTTGTTTCTGCATATTACTCTTGGTTGAATGTTCTAAGTGGATTAAAGATTAGAATAATAAGGTTAATTTTTGTAGAACACTGATTCACCCCCCCTCTTAGTGTTTCTTATTTCAACCACTTCCAATAATCTCCCCCTTTGTCATTGATGGAAACATGTGCCAAAATAATTTACAAACCTCCTATGTACAATACTCTCCCTTTTCTCTCCCCCTTTGACATCAAGGACAAAGGGTAGTCCAAAAAGAAAAAAAGTATGAAAACTAAAAAACACTACTTGGAGGAAGGTGAGCCTTGAAGCTCTTTGAGAATAAATTTCCAAGCTTCCTTACCATTCTCCCAACTCTTCCTAGAAGACAACAACATTTTTTTCAGAGATTCCAATTCCATCAGACTTTCTTCTGCATCATCCAGAGTACCTGGAGTCAGATTGATCTTCTCTAATTTTTTTGCATTCGCAAAAGTATTGGCAACCATAGTGTATTCCATTTTCACAAGGTCACCTAGCTGATTGAATATTCTGATGATATCCTCCTTTTGCTTTTGTAGAATAAATATTTTTTCTCTGTGAGCAGAGATAACATTCTAGGTTTTTTTGTCTCTATCTTTGGATGCACTATAAGTACTGAAGACAACAATCAACTAGGAATCAAAGGAGTCCATGAGATCCTTGATATTCTGAGTGGTATTCGACAACTTAATGCAGTAAGAAAATACAACATTTGCTTCAGATTCACAAGCCTTTACAACTTCTAGATTCTTTTCAACATTGGTGTGTGCTAAAGTACACTTATCATGAAGTTCCAAAAGCCTTTTCTCTGCCAATTTCTCTTCAACCTCTTGCCTTGTCTTCTCACCAAGTCTAAAGGAATAATTCTTAAAGGAGTCCAATAGAAGTTTTAGATTCTCTAATGAAGTGAGAGAAGTATCCATTAATGTATCGAGGGTGGCCTCCTGTAAAGCTTTGATGGAATCATAAATAAGTTTCCTCCTCTTCTAATGTGTTTCCAAAATTTCTCTTCTTTTAGATGCATGCAATGCATCCCCTAACACCAATTTATGAATAGGAGAAATATTATCCAAATCCACACTTCCTTGAATCATGGGGAGTTGTATAAGTTCTAGAGGAATCACTGACTAGAACCTAATATTCTTGGATAACAAGCCTTTCAAAACATCATTGCCGGAGGAGGATTCTCTAGGGGACCTTTGAGATTCTACAAACTACCTTTGATTCTTTCTAACAGATTCCCCATTTCTTTCTTCTTCCTTTATATTTCTTCTTCCTCTATTTTATCTTCATCTTATTTTCCATATTCTTTTTCATCTCTATCCTTTTCTTCTTCAGTATGCTCTAGAGGGTCAACATCATGCTTCTCTGATTTAGCTTGTTCATCATTTTATTTCTCTATCTATGGAGGATCATTTGTAACACCTCTATCTTGAGGGATATTTGCATCATTTTTTTTAGAGGAATGTCTATATCACCTATACCAGAAGGAATATCTTCCTTAACCTCTGCAAAAAATTCTTCTCTTGACTTAGGTGCAGAACCAGATGGGAGTGCACCAAACATGCCATATTTTTCAGCCATGCCCTTGATGGCTTCTGTAGTTTTTTTCCTTATTTTCTTTATCTGCTTCTTATCCTTTGTCATCAGAGTATTTACTCTTTTCTTCAAATGCACAAGTGATGAAAATTCCTTACAAATCCACTTTATAAGCCAACAATCTGCCCTAATTTACATTAAATGTGATAGATTTCAAAAAGCTGATAAAAACCATCTTCATTGCACAAAAAAACCCCAATTTACTCTGCAAATGATCATGCTTGCACCTTTTCTTCCAGTTCCTTTTGCATAACCTTTGTTTATCCATTCCTTAAACCATATCTTCATGACAAAGACTAACACACCAAATATCCAGGGGGCTCAAACAATTTTTTGTTAAAGCTCCCCCTAAGACCATGCCAAGTCTAATTGCTAGAGGAATTTTTTGCACCAGATGGGGGTGCAAGTGCATTTGATGTTTTTGCATCTTCTTTCTTTTTGCATATCTTGTTCATTTCTTGCTTAACTTGATTCTTGTCAATTTTCTTCACTGGTTCATTCTTCTTTACTAGATCAGATTTCTTTCTCCCTTTACTACTTCTGCATACTCTTGAAATGTGGCTGGGTTTGTTACAGTTGTAGCAAACAACATTTTTCTATTTTTTTTGACCTCCATTAACCCTTTATTTGCACTAATTTTATTTGTATCCAAACTTATTACATGTATAACAGTGGCCAACAAAAGATTGATTCATTCTTCCTCCATTAAACCAATTCATCATCTGAGTTTTGCATTCACTTGCTCTATGTCCAACTTTCCTGCATGCAAAGCATTGTTGGGAGAAGGATCCAACAAACTAATTTATTCTAATTCTGCCCTTTGTGTCCCTGTGACCAAATTTATTGCATAAAAAGAAAACACCATTGAAAGATGGGTACTTTTGAGAATTTGGTTGTCTAATAGGCGGTATTCTAGTAAAGTTTCTTGGATTTCTTATTTGTTTCCCTTTATCTTGAGTCTTTTGATTATCCATTGTGTTTGAGATTTGCATATCCCCAAAGCTTTCACCAACTTCTATTCCCAAACCACCTTTGTATTTGGAGGGTTTTTTCCATGCAATCAACTCATCAAGCTTGGTGGAGCTTGTCTTGAAGTTATCTTCATAGAGTTTTTCTTTTTCCAGATCTACTTTCAGGTTTACCACTTCTTGTTCAAGCCTTGTGCATTCATTAGTCTTGCTTTGCACCACTGTATTTAGACAATATTCAATTCTCTTATTTTCCTCCACTTGCACCTTCAATACAGTGATCTTTTCATTTGCTTGTTTTAATTTCTCACTCACTTCTCTATGTATTTCTTTGAATTTATTCAACCACTCTTTCAATTTCTAGATGCATTCATTTGCCTCATCAATATTTTCTTTCAAATCTTTATTTTCATTTTCAGCCTTGCCAAGATCTTCAAGAGCAGCCCTGAGTTCTTCTTTGCCATCCATTTGTTCAATCTTCAAGATCTCCCTCAAGCTGTTAGGCTTCTTTGAAGGAACCAAGATTTGATACCAATTGTTGAATACCCAAGATATTGAGAGGGGGGTATGAATCAGTATCTTCTTAAAATTATTGAAAAAACACCATCCAATTACTCAAATGCATATACCAGTAAAAATGAGCAAGAGAATTAACATAACATAAGAGCACACAACACATGAACACCAATATTTTTACGTGGAAAACCCAAAATGGGAAAAACCATGGTGAGGATTAGCTCAGAATATAGTATAACCAGTTATAAGATATTACAAAGGGTGGCTCACTGCCAGGACTCACTGTCCAAAATGGGAGGCTCACTTCCTACAAAAGATACAATAACAAAATGACTTACAACTAGAAAATGAACTGATAAAGTTACACCTAACATGTGTTGATTCAGTTCCTTTGATGCTCAGTAAACTGACTTAACGCACATAATTATCTTTACATACTTGTCTATCTTTGCACACTTTGCTTCATAATTCACTCCATCAATAAAAAAATTGTCCAATATATATATCTAATTCATTTGCAAGCATCAATTAGGTAGTCCTAATTAGATGCAACCCTTATTCACCAAAAAGATAATTGTCAGCTTCAAGCATGTACAAAATCTTTCCAAAAACAATTCAAGCGTGTTACATGCTACAACATGTGGGAATGGACCTAAGATAGGTCACACATACATCTGCAATACAAAATCTAATCCATTACAACATCAACTATACATTAGGTTGGCTAGAGATAGACCTAATAGCAAAAAGTAACAACAAAGTAATGCCAACTCGCTGTACGAGCACCTGATCACATGAGATTCTGAACTTCCAATCTTCCAAGATACAAAAACCATTTCCCAAAACCACAAGCAATGATAATCATCAGTGAAAGATTGCAGACTAAAATACCAGAGGAAAATGACTGCATACCAGTTTAGATATCAATTCAGAATACTAGATCAAACTTGAACTAAACCTTGCAGTTGCAACTCATATAGCATAGTGACATCAATGACAACACAAAAGCTGCATAAAGAGATGTTCTTCATTCTTCCAAGAATCTCCCCCTTTATCATTGATGGCAACATGTGCCAAAAGAATTTATAAACCTCCTATGTACAATACTCTCCCCTTTTCTCTACATAGCATTCTCTCCCTTTTCTCTCCCCCTTTGACATCAAGGAAAAAGGGCTGTCCAAAAAGAAAAAAAGTATGAAAACTGAAAAACAATACCCAGAGGAAGGTGAGCCTTGAAGCTCTTTGAGAATAACTTTCCAAGCTAACTTACCATTCTCCAAAATCTTCTTAACAGACAACATTCTGTTCAAAGATTCCACTTCCATCATAATTTCTTTTGCATCATCTGGAGTACCTAGAGTCAGATTGATCTTCTCTAATTTTTCTGCATTCACCAAAGCATTGGCAACCGTAGTGTACTCCATTTTCATAATGTCACCTAGCTGACCGAATCTTCTAATGATATCCTCTTGCTTTTGTAAAACAAATAATTTTTCTCTATGAGAAGATAGAGAATTCCAGGTTGTTTTGTCATTGTCTTTGGATGCACTGTAAGTACTAGAGACAATAGTCAACTGGGAATTAATGGAGTCCATGAGATCCTTGATATTCTGAGTGGCATCTTACCAGTTAATGCAATAAGATAATACAACATTTGCTTCAGATTCACAAGCCTGTACAACTTCCAGATTATTTTCAACATTGGTGTGTACTAGAGCACACTTATCATGAAGTGCCAAAAGCCTTTTCTCTGCCAATTTCTCTTCAACCTCTTGCCTTGTCTTCTCACCAAGTCCGAAGGAATACTCCTTAAAGGAGTCCAATAGAAGTTTCGTATTCTCTACCAGAGTGAGAGAAGTATCCATTAATGTACCAGGGGTGGTCTCCTGCAAAGCTTTGATGACATCATCAATACGCTTTGTCCACTTCTGATGTGTTTCCAGAATTTCTCTTCTTTTGTATGCATGTAATGCATTCCCTAACATTAATTTATGATCAAGAGAAATATTATCGAGATCCACACTGCCTTGAATCATGGGGAGTTGTAGAAGTTCTAAAGGAATCACTGGATGAAACTGATATTCTTGGATAACAAGCCTTTCAAAACATCATCGTTGGAGGAGGATTCTCCGGGGGACCTTTGAGATTCTACAACCTTCCTTTGATCTTCTTCATTCTTCCCGAAAAATTCCCCATTTCTTTCTTCTTCCTCTACATTTCCTTCTTCCTTTTCTTCTACCTTTTCTTCTTCCTCTATTTTCTCTTCTTCTCCTTTTCTATCTTATTTTTCATCTTTATCCTTTTCTTCTTTAGTATGCTCTAGAGGGTCAACATCATGCCTCTTTGATTTAGCTTCTTCTTCATTTTGTTTTTCTATCTTCAGAGGATCATTTGTAACACCTATATCCAGAGGGATATCTCCATCATTTTTTTTAGAGGAATGTCTGTATCACCTATACTAGAAGGAATGCCTTCCTTAACCTCTTTAGAAACTTCTTCTCCTGACTTAGGTGCATAAACATTTGGGAGTTCACCAAACATGCCATATTTCTCAGCCATTCCCCTAATGGCTTCTACAGTTTCTTTTCTCATTTTCTTTATCCGCTTCTTATCCTTTTTCATCAAAGTATTTACTCTTTTCTTCAAATGCATAAGTGATTAAAATGACTTAAAAATATGATTTATAAGCCAACAATCTACTCTAATTCACATTAAATGTGGTAGATTTCAAAAAGATGATAAAAAACCCCTTCACTGCACATAAAAACCCTAATTTACTCCGCAAGTGACCATATCTGCACCTTTTCTTCTAGTTCCTTTTGCATAACCTTTGTTTATCCATTCCTTACAACATATCTTCATGCCAAAGAATGACACACCAAATATATAGGGGGTTCAAACAATTTTCTGTTAAAGCTCCCCCTAAGACCATGCCGGGTCTAATTGTGAGAGGAATTATCTACACTTGATGGGGGCACAAATGCATTTGATGTTTCTAGATCTTCTTTCCTTTTGCATATATTGTTCATTTCTTGGTTAACGTGATTCTTGTCAATTTTCTTCACTGGTTCATTCTTTATCGGATTAGATTGCTTTCCCCCTTTACTTTTGCATACTCTTGAAATGTGGCTGGGTTTGTTGTAGTTGTAGCAAACAAAATTTTTCTGATTTGTTTGACCTCCATTAACCCTTGATTTGCACTAATTTTCTTTGTGTCCAAACTTATTAGATGTATATCAATAGCCAGCAAAATATTGATTCATTCTTCCTCCATTAAACCAATTCATCATTTGAGTTTTGCATTCATTAGCTCTATGTTCAACTTTCCTGCATGCAAAGCATTATCCAAAGAAGGATCCAACAAACTAATTTATTCTACTTTTGTACTTTGTTTCCCTATGAAAAAATTTATTGTATGAAACAACACCATTGAAAGATGGGTACCTTTGAGCATTTGGTTGTCTAATAGGCGGTCTTCTAGCAAAGTTTCTTGGATTTCTTGTTTATTTCCCTTTATCTTGAGTCTTTTGATTATCCACTATGTTTGAAATCTACATACCCTTAGAGCTTTCACCGGCTTCTATTCCCAAACCACCTTTGTCTTTAGAAGGTTTTTTCCCTAAAATCAACTCATCAAGCTTGGTGGAGCTTGTCTTGAACTTATCTTCATAGATTTTTTCTTTTTCCAGATCTTCTTTTAGGTTTACCACTTCTTGTTCAAGCCTTGTGCATTCATCAGTCTTTCTTTGCACCACTGTATTTGGACAATATTCAATTCTCTTATTTTCCTCCACTTGCACCTTCAATCTAGTGATCTCTTCATTTTATTGTTTTAATTGCTCACTCACTTCTTTATGTCTTTCTTTGAATTTATTCAATTTCTCTTTCAATTTTCGGATGCATTCATTTGCCTCATCAATATTTTTTTGAAATCTTTGTTTTCATTTTCAGCCTTGTCAAGATCTTCAAGAGCAACCCAGAGTTCTTTGTCATCCATTTGTTTAATCTTCAATATCTTCCTCAAGCTGTTAGGCTTCTTCAAAGGAACCAAGCTCTGATACCAATACCCAAGATACTAAGAGGGGGGTTGAATCATTATCTTCTTAAACTTATTGAACAAACACCATGCAATTATTCCAATGCATATAACAATAAAAATGAGCAAGATGATTAACATAACATAAGAGAACACAACACATGAACACTAGAATTTTTACGTGGAAAACCCAAAATGGGAAAAATCACGGTGAGGATTTGTTAGCATATGGCTTCTTGTGTTGTCATTGATGGCAACCTAAGTCATTGATCCAGTTTGCACTTTAGTATCTATCCATACTGAGAGACAGAGTGAAGAACATGGTATTCGACTGAAGTTGAATATGTTAGTCCATTTGCATTACTAGTTTATCAATTTGGGTTGTGGATCTCAAGGAAGGTTTTTGGGTATCAGAAATGTCTTATTCTCGAGTTTTTTGCCATCGCAACAATTGGTGTATGAGTTAGGAGATTTGGTTGATTGATTTTCTATTTAACAGTGCTAGAAGGAAAACTAAGTGAATGTGGCATGTTGTGGAAGTTTGAGGTGAAATTGTTTGGAGTATTTTCATGTTGGATATTTTTTTTTGGGTCCTCACTATGTTGTGGCCAACTTTGGTGGGTGCGCATTAAATATTATTCATGATTTGAGCTGATAGTTGGTAAATATTTTCTATTTTATTGAAGCTGACATATAGTGATTAAATCCTTAGTTGCGAATATATATAAGCAATTGATTGTCATTTTCAGAGTGTGAAAAAGTGAGTTGATGTATGTTGCAAATATTAGAAGGGTAGTTGAGTGGTTATGCATAGTTTCACTTGTGCAGAAGAGGATTTTGTGAATCGAATTGAAGCAAAACAGAGCAGGAGTACAAAATCTGACAAAAGCTCTAGAATTCGATCTATGAGCCTAACTGGAACTATAATAAAGTATTTGTAGATGCTACTTTCTCTATTCAAATATTTTGATGTAATCCAAATATTTTGTAAGGTAGTGAGCCTTCCTAATTTTGAGCAGTGACCTCTAGGTAGTGTGCCTAAATGCAAGTGCATTCCCATTTTGTAAAACACTTATACTTGAGTACTCAAATTGTGGATTGACCTCCACCATAGTTTTTCCCCTAACATGGTTTCCACGTAAAAAATCCTTGTGTTATGGTGTTGTGGTTGTTTGTTTTATGTTCATGCATATTCCTTTTGGTTGAATATTATAAGTGCTTGAATGATCAGATTAATAAAGTTAAGAATTGCAGAACACTGATTCACCCCCCCTCTCAGTGTTCCTTGATTACAACAATTGGTATCAGAGCTAAGTTCCTCAAAAGAAGTTTAACAACTTGCGGTGGATCTTAGAATGTAATAGACTCTAGTAGTCTTCAACAATAGATTTTGGTGGCACTTGATGATCTTGATCAGTCCAAAGCAGAAGTTTAGGAATTGAAAGCAAATCTTAAGGATGCTAAGAAATTCATTCAGAAGTTGAAGGATCAGATTATTAAGTCTAGGGAGAAGAGAAAGGATCTCTATGACCAGATTACACAAAAAAGAGAGCAAAAGCATGGATGATGTTCACCTAAATCAAACCTAGAAGGAAATAATTGGAGAATGTGAAAATCTTGCTAGAGACAATGCTACCCTAAAGCATGAGATGGAATCTATGGTGATGAAGCTAACTAAGGAGATTGAAGAGAGAAAGAAGAATGAGGAGAATCTTGCTTAGTCCTTAAAGATCTGATGAATGCAACAAAATTAATGGAGGATTCATTCAGTTGGAAATTAAACTGCAACAATCCAGAAACAATGAAGAAGAGCTTGAAAAATATATTGTTATTCTCAGGGATGAACTTGCTACTGCAAATGAATACAAGGAGAAGTTCAAGATTAGCTCAATTAAGCTTGACAAGCTGACTCAAGGGAAGAAGAATGGAAATGACAAGTGAGGTCTTGGATATGAGAAAGGAGAAAGTTTTGAATCTAGACAAAGGAATTTCAGGAAAGGAAATCAGATGAACAAAGAAAAAAGGCATCCGGTAAGACAACCTAATGCTCAAAAGTTTAATGGATACTATTTTTCTTGCAATAAATTTGGTCATATGGCTTCTCAATGTAGAAGTAAAATGAAATCAAGTGATCCATCATTTTCTGGTCAATGTTTCAATTGCAATAAGTTTGGTCATAAGTCAATTGAATGCATAAATATGTCTAACAACTCTGTCAATAGAAGGAATGTTAAATGTTATACGTATGGAAGGTTTGGGAATATTGCTAACTAGTGTAGATCAAGAAGAAATCAATTAAATGACTAGTCTAGACAAGGAAATGTTGTATGTTACAATTGCAACAAGTACAGTCACATTGCAAGATTCTGTAGAAATAAAAATATGGATAAAAGAGGTCTAGCATACAAAGGAAGAAATACACAAAAAGATGATAAAGGAAAATGGAAAGTGTTTGTGGATGAAATAAGAGATCAGATGAAGAAGACATGGGTGAAAAAGAGTCCCTCTATTGCAAGAAATGAGCCCGCACTAGAACTTGCTTCTGGTAATTCCTCTAAGAATTGATTTTAGGCCATTGGCCTAGGGGAAAATTTTCAAGAAAATCCTTTTCCCCCTATTGATAGTTGGTACCGGGATGTGGATGAGTGTAGTGATTGCACTAATGATATAAAAATGTTGTTGAAACAATTGGAAAGAGTATTATGCTAAGTTGAAGGTCTACAAAAGAGTTATCTTTCACAGTGTATGGAATAGGGTATCCAGATTATTTAGGGAAAAAGAATTTATTACAACCAAAGTTAGGTGTGCAAGTTATAAAAAGCAAGTTGAAACCCTTATTTTCCACTTTATATCGAAGAAAATAAGGAGAGAACTCTGCATCAAATTTTTGAAAGCATGAAGATAATTTGGCAATGAAACCCTAATCCATTAGGTACTTCAGTTGTATTGAGAAATTTTTGTTTAATTTGGTGTGTGGTTGAAGAACTTTTCAAGACATAAGTATGGAAGGTAAAATGGAACAAATAAAAGGAATGATAAACATAAATGAGTATTGTTGATGGTGTTTTCTGTACAACAACAACTCAGAAAAAATATGGAAATCCTATCTCTCTTGAAAGGTAAATCTTTATTGGCAAGCCTCAAGAGATAACCCCAAGGTCTCTAGTGTCAGGTCTCGACAATGCATAAACAACTCAGTGATAAATGTGAAAATGCTGGTAATCACAAAGGGACCTTACTACAAGCACATGCTGAATCTCAAAGCCTATCAAATTTTGCAATATGGTGATACTTAAAATCCTAAATCTAACCCAAATGATAAAAGAAATAGCAAAAGATATGGGTTTCAAAGAGATTTATAAGATTAGTTCTATTCCTAAGATTAACAATGTAAATGATAAAACACTTGAAATGGACCAATCCCTTAGAAACTGATTCCTACTTGACCCAGATGAATCTGCAATCTTATAGAAATGGTGCAATCTTCTAAGGTGTTGAAGATTTCCAAATTATGAACATTCATCCAAAACAACCCTATTGCAATTGGAATGAATAAATATCCACAATTGAACTAAGCACAATGAATTTAAGTCCAGGCTAACTTTGCAAAGCAACTAACAATCAACTAGCTATAAAAAGTATGGACTAGAGATTGCTGCAACACCTCAAGCATCAAATCATAAACACTATTAATTACTCTAACATTAAACCTAGCATATATCAAATAAACTTAAGAAAGTTCAAAGATAGAATCAGAGGAACCATGCCAGATAAAATTCAACACAAGGCACCAAATCACAATGTCTTCACTTGCATTAAATCACCCAAAGTAACAACAATTTCAGTCTTCTGTTACAACACTTGCTTGAAAATAAGACTAAATCCTAACTCTAACTCTTGCTATACTGCTTAATTCACTCCAATATATAAATATCTAGCCCTTACAAATGAGGAAAAATGTCATATTTATAGAAACTCCCAAGATATGTTAGCCCAATTAGGTTTACAAATAAAAATGGCCACAAAACAAGTCAGCCAAGAGGAATTCAAAATAAAGTAAAATATGCATTAAATGCATGCACCCCATCCAAGCCGGCTTGAGATCTCCAACATAGCTCATCCAATGCATGTAAAGGAGGAAGAAAAATAATGGGGAAGCACAAATTCTGATGAGGCATTGTATTAATTATGTTCCCCTTTGTCCTTATCTCGCTCCACCCTATCTTGCACCATCAAAAATACCTTGTCCAAGTCGGCTATAGGTGGCATAGCTAATAATTTAAGTCTCCTTTCAATGGACTTAATGTCCTCTCTTGATTGCTCTACAAATTTATCCCAATCCACCTTACTAGTTAGATATTTATCCATTACTGCAATGTATGTAGCTGCATCATCTAACTAATCTAGGATGACCTTAACATTGTACAGTCTAATCAAGTTAACTGGTAGCCTAGAGAATTTCTTCTTTCAAATCTCAAACTCATCTTTAGAGTTAGCCCAGTAATCCTCTAGGTCATCCTTGTGACTGTACTCTCTACTAGCCTTCTTTTGGGCTTCACTAGTTCTGTCAAACCTGGACCTTTTAAAATGGAAAGATAGGCCTAGAGTACTCATCTCCTCTTCAGAGAAGTGTGTTGTATGTATGGAAGGGAAAGCCTCATTAATGCCTACCCTGAGGGGAAAGTCATTGCCAAATCCTATTTTATGCTTCTCCTTCTTAACTATGGCATCAAAATCACATATCTGCCTTGTGACTTCTAGGAATATGAGGTGACCAGTAGGATACCTAGGAAGTCTGTAAGGGGCCCTTTGGCAACCATCTATCCTTATGTAAAAAAAGGTGGGAGACTGTATAAACCAAGCCCCATACCTTTTGATCAACTCCTTAGCACTGTCATATATTCTAACATGCTCTACACCTTGGAACAACCTAATGATGTACATGGTGAATGCATCATTCATTGTTCTATAGCTTGAGCTTCCCAGATGTAGCTATGGATAGACTTCATATATTACATCCCACCCAAATTTTCCTCGTGTACTCAATCCCTTATATGGATGGAACCTAGCCAAGGCATAGACCAGGTAATAAGTCATTGTGAAGCTCTTAGTTTGCAAGACATTGCATAGTTGATCATGTATCATGGCACTTATAATGCCTGCCTAGCGATAATCGGTATTCTGTTCCATCCTCACTATAACAAGGAAGATCCAGTTTTCAAAAACTCCAGCACTCTTCAAGCCTATTACCTTGCTAAGTAATGTGATAGCATCATAGTACTCTGGTTTGAATTTTTCCTTCAATAATTGTTTTGGTAGCTTTGAGATATGGGGCTTAGGTTTCTCCAACCAAGAATTGACCACCTACAGAGCCTTGGTTGAATCATCTTCAAAATAATTTTTAGCAACATCCAAGTCCAGATCTACCACATGAGATCTATCAGGCATGTCAAAGGTTTGTGCCACATATACAGGAGAAAAGTTTTCCAACACCCTGCCTTGAGGACCGATCACTCTTTGTGTACTTCTGTCATAATGTCTAGCACATTCAAGCACTAGCTCATAGCATTGAATTGTAGGAGGAAAACCGGCCACATGAGCCAACCCTGATTCCACTAACCTTCTAGCCAACAATGGAGAGTCCTGCTGTGCCATTCTTTCCTTGAATTCCTCATAATCCCATCTTCCTACATTGGTGTCACCTACTTCAATCCAGATGGAGGAAAGCTTGGACTCAGGAACCTTACTCTTTATGTCAATTTTGATCCTTTATTCTTCTGAGACCAAAGATCCTTCAAGACCTTGATCCATCTACTTGCTCCTGGTTCCACTTACAATTTCCTTACTTGATTTAGCTTGCAATCGATGAGAGACCACAATAAATCCTCTTTACCACATTAGAATCAAGGTTAGCTCATCATAAACATGTTTATCATTCAACAATTCAAAAATCATGATTAAAATCCTTTAAATCATCATAAGGCACAATTTCTTAGAAATTCAGGATTTTCAGCCATCCAAGGAAATCAAGCCAGAGAGGAATTTCAGGGAATTCCATGCCAAGCAGATTTTAATGATCATGGCATAAATATCATAAATTGATCATCCAAATGAAGAAAAGAAGCATGAACCATCTCTCTAATTATTGAAGTCAATCATGAAATGTCAATACACATAACATTCAATCCATTTATCTCTCCAATTCTTTAGATGGTGGGAATTTTAGAAAAATATGTCATGAGAGGAAATCCGCAAGGCAGGCACAATTTTGGGTTTTGCATATCTTCAGAAAAAAAAAGGAAGGACAGAAAATCGGGGAATTCTGGTAGTTAAGGAATTATGCAAAGACTTTGAAATCCTGAATGTCAACATTTCTTCGTGACTTCACTCAAATTTATCAAATGATCACAAATTTGAGGACCTTAGGCTTGAAGCTAGCTCGATTTGAGCTTCTTACAGATCATCTTTAAATTTCTGAACTTATTCCAAAGCAAATCGATGGGAATTGGTGATGCCCTAAACCCAAAACCCTAAAATTCTGCCATGAACACATAGAACTAGCTTGGACCCAACTTACTCATTTTGCTACGTTTTCAAAAAATATCCTTCATGGCCTAAACAAACAAGCTACTTCATAATGAAACCGAAAAAAAGCTCACAAACTCACTTGGAGTCGTCAATCCAGCAAAATCGAATAACCCTAGCTTTAAGGTGCTCAATTCCAAATGTATAAGAATAAAGACTCCAAGCACACTCGAGACGCCAAATAATTATTCACATTCAACAATCAAAGGAAAGTCAACAAATAAATACCATTGATGAAGCAAACTTGATTATAACAACGACGGGTAGCAAGCTTTGGTGCCCTAACGAATAGACAACTATGATGATGCCCAAGAAATTCACCACCAAATCCAGGAATCCACAAATCCAAATGCCAAATCAAGCCAAGCACTCAAGATCAAGCCCCTTAGATCGGTAGAAGACAAATGATAAAACTCAATGGCACAAGAATTCCTCAAAATTGATTAAATACATGCCACAAAAATCATACAATTGAGCATTAATGCAGTCGACAAGACAACCCAAACCAAAACCTGGGAATTCGATAGGGCGATGAAACTTCAGAGAAATACGGTGAACACAAAACTTCGTGAGGTCTCAGAATTTCTAGATCATAGTGTAAAAGTAGCCACCACCAGGTTTTCAAAGCATTTGGGGAATTTCGTCCATAGGGAATTTTCCCGAAAATAGCGAAAAAGTCAAAATGAGTTTAAAACTTAAGATTTTCAATAAATACCACAGAGGAATCATGAATGCGGGCAAGATAAACATTCAAGCTCATGCTAGAGCAAGTAAGTCCTCAAGATCAAAGGGCCAAAGTGCTAAAAAAAATGAAAGCAAAAGAGGGTCCCTGCTTTCAGTGGGGTGTGTGTGCGAAAACTGCACAACACGTATAGCAGTGAGAAGATTAGAGTTGCAAGAAACATGTTTTCCTATGATGAATTGAAATCGATGAAAGAAGTAAAGCACAAAAGCTTGGATATTTGGAGTGAATTCCCCTATTTCAAAAATGCAAAAATCGTTGAGTTTATTCTGGACAGATTGAATAACAATATTCTAACTCTGGATAAACCCTACCATATCTCGAAAGAAGTGATTGGAATTGTAACTGGGTTATACAAAGTTGGGGATGTGTCGAGGAAGAAGTCAATCCAAAATAAAGAAGTTGAAACCCTAATTGGAGTACCCAGAGATCAAAGGGCATTAATCATCTCAATAATTAGGGATTCAGTGACAAGGTACATTGTGCATGGAGTATCCTACAAAATATTTTTCAGAAACAGAGAAGGTGCAACTTCAGAAAGTGCTGTTTACATCTCACACAAGATGATAATGGAAGACCGGGATTTTGACCTTTGTGGATTACTGAAAGATCAACTGATGGAGAACATACAATTGACAAAGAAGATGTATTACCCTTTTAGGTTTGGTACCTTGGTTATATGTCTTGTGATGTATTTTCTGAATTGCTTACCATTGAACAACGTAATATGGGAAGAGAATGAACCAGTTTGCAAGAAAATTTACATTCACTCTAACAATTTGGCAAACTGTGATCAAGTATATGAAATTTTCTTTAAAGGTTTACTTAGAAAGTTTGGCTCAAGTGGTATTCCCATTTCGGTAAGGGAACTTGAAGTTGGTTCCTCCTTCAGTGAGATAGAAAGAAAGAAGAAAAGAGAAAAAGAAATTGTTGTCTATACTCCACCAACATGCAAGATTGCAAGAGTTGAAGGGAAAGGAAAAGAATAGGTGATTGTGGACATACCAGATGAGGAATCTGATAAGGAAACTAAGGACACCCCAAGAAAAGAACTGGAAATAGCTGAACCGGAACAAGAAAAGGAAATGAGAGAAGGAAGTGAAGAAGAAGGTGATTTAACCCAAGAAGAGCTAATGCAACTTATTCATGAAGAAGATGGAATGCAAAAAATTGCAAGCATATGGTCTATCAGACCTTCATATGAGTAGGACATGATTTTAAAAGTACTAAGTGATCATCTTGTGCACAACCATATTAAATTGGAGAGTCTACAGAATACGTTGCTAGATGAGATGATTGAATGCATCAAGGAAATCATGGACTCTAAGTCTCAGAACAAGGAAGAAGATGAAGTAATCCTACACCTGAAGAAGCAGTACAAATTATCACTCACCAAACTAAAAAGGTTCATGAATCAACTAAGTCAATGCATAAACACAACAAACAACATCTATAAGTACTATCTTCGATGGCCTCATGCAATCAACAAGTACAAAGAAAAGTTTGAACAAATTGAAACAAAGTTGAACAGTATTGGACAAGACTTTAACTTGTTTCAGGATCAAGATGGTGCAATTAAGAAAAGGATTCAAGAATTACAGATAGAGCATACAAATGTTCAAATCACCAGGGACAAGATTGTTGACACCTTTTGGAAAGTAAAGGGTATGTGTAGGATCATCATGGGCCAAAAAGTGGCAATATGATGGGTATGTGGCTGACGAATTTTTTTTTACCCAAAATTGATGAAACAAAAAGGGTTTTAAAGGAGATTCTCAGCTTTCCACCAATATAAAATATGCTTTACTTTGAATTTAATAAGTAATTATTATTCATTTTCTATTCAAATTATGACTAAAGTCCTGATTGATAGGCGATTGAAAAACATCTATAGCTTTCAAACGATATAACATTTTTGAATCAAAACATGTGTCACATTCTATACTTCACATACTATAGGATTAAAAAATAAAATTGAATTTCATGAAGTTTTGACAAAGTTAAGGTGGTCAAACATATGAGCTTTGTATATTTTTAAAAGTTGTAATAAAAAATTATAATTAATTATTTACTTAGAAAAAATATAAAAAATATGTATCAGTCGAGACATGAGTCCTCTACTTATATCTAAAATATTATAAAAAATATCATCATTTTATTGTGGTTAGGGTGGTCGACAGACACCTACTTATTTTTTCCCTGAAATTTAAGTACTCTGCATTGAAATTTCAAATTTTCACCAAATAGATTTTATTTTTAAACAAACCTAGTAGTTTAGAAACTACATTCAATTTTCTACAAATTCTATTCTTACATATTTTTGAAATAATATAGATAACTTATTCAAATTTTTAAGCCAATTTTCCTAACTCTAATTTTTCTAATTTTTTTGCCACTTAAGGACCTATTTTTTCCATGATGATCCTACACATACCCTAAAGGACATAACATAATGCAAACTAGAACAATTAATTGAGATATTGAGGAAAAGAGAGATATTAGAAGAAGCCATCACCATTCCAGAATCCCTCATCAAGATTAGCAATCGGATATCTGAAAACAACATGATCATAATCATCGGGATTGTAGTAGAAGCATGAAAGAAGTTTCTTTTGAAGATGAAAGAAAAATACAAAATAATTTTCTAACACAAGTAGCGGCTATATTTCTTCAAAGTTTTTGAACCAATTTTTGAATAAGTTTGTTTTTGTTACACTTCAAAAGGGAATACTATAGGGAAATATTTTATGTCATTGATGTCAAAGGGGGAGAGAGAGCAGTGAAAAATGCCTTATCAAATTCAGGGGGAGTTTTGTCAGCCATGACTTTTTGAAGTCTTGAAGGATTGCAATATGTTGGTTTTGACACTTAGTCATTTTTCACTAAGTGTTGCCATCAATTCCAAAGGGGAAGATTGTTGGCATATGGCTTCTGGTGTTTTCTTTGATGGAAACCTAAGTCATTGATCCGGTCTGCACTTTAGTATCTGTCCATATCGGGAGACAGAGTGAAGAACATGGTATCCGACTGAAGTTGAATCTATTAGTCCATTTGCATTACCAGTTTATTAGTTTGGGTTGTGGATCTTAGGGAAGGTTGTTGGGTATTTGGAATGTCTTATTCTCAAGTTTTGTGCTGTCACATCAATTGGTGTACGAGTTAGGAGATCTGGTTGATCAATTTTTTGTTTAACAGTGCTAGAAGGCCGACTAAGTGAATGTGGCGTGTTGTGGATGTTCGAGGCAAAATTGTTTGGAGTATTATTGGGTCCTCACTATGTTGTGGCCAACTTTGGTGGGTGTTCATTAAATATTATTCATGATTTAAGCTGACAGTTGGTAAATATTTTCTATTTTATTGAAGCCAACATATAGTGATTAAATCCTTAGTCACAAATATATATAAGCACTTGATTATGTCATTTTTAGAGTGTGAAAAAGAGAGTTGATGTATGTTGTGAATATCAAAAGGGTATTTGAGTGATTATGCATAGTTTCACTTGTGCAGAAGAGGATTTTGTGAAGTGAATTGAAGTAGAACAAAGTAGTACAAAATCTGACAGAAGCTCTCAAATTTAATCTATGAGCCTAATCGGAACTATAATCAGGAATTTGTAGATGCTACTTTCTCTTTTCAACTCTTTTTATGTAATCCAAATATTTTGTAAGGCAGTGAGCATTCTTGATTTTGAGCAGTGAGCTCTAGGCAGTGTGCCTGAATGCAAGTGCATTCTCATTTTGTAAAAAACTTATATTTGAGTACTCAAATTGTGGATTGACCTCCACCATGGTTTTTTCCCTAATAGGGTTTCCACATAAAAAATCCTTGTGTTATGGTGTTGTACTTGTTTGTTTTAGGGTAAAAGCAAGAAGTTGGGTACACAAAAAGCTCAAAAAGTGGAAGTGTTTTTGTTGTTTTTCAGAAATTATCACACTTGGACTAAAAATTTGAGGCACTTACACAATGAATCTTAAAAAAGGTCAGTAATATGAAATTTAACATTTTAAATCTGGTTTCCAAATATGTAAATTATTCAAATACCCAGATTATAGAAATTAAATTTTTATAGGGATCTATAAAAACTACTTTTTAAAAGTCCCTGTTTTTTTACCATACCAAGCACGTGTACAAACACCACTTTTTGACCCAAATAAAAATATTTTTCTAATTCCTTTTGGGAAAAGAGAGCTAACAACATGAAGATTGATGTGGATTTTTTGGTAATTTTTTGTTGAATATTTATTTTTTTATTGAATTTTTATTGGCCTTAATTGTTTTTTTTAAAAATCAATGTGTACGGACAACATAATTGGACCTCAACTAAACATTTTTTGAATATTTTTTTTTCATTATGTAGAGAATTGTCTAAAGTTTGATGCGATATTTTTTGTACAAGAAACTTAACCAAAAAAAAGTTATTAAAAAACAAAAAAAGCTTGATATTTCAAATTTAAGGACTAGTTTTCTTAGAAATTAATTAAAAAATAGCAAACATAATCCAATATTAATAAAAAATATATATTTGGAAAGTAGACATCGTGTTCTCTAATGCGTTTTAATTTTATAGATTGATTCAGAAAAAGTCCATTAGCCATATTGCCAAAGTTGGACATTCTTCTTCAATCTACCTTAGTTTTTTAGTTGCAGGTCAAAGGCTAAGGCTCGGATTGCCAAGCCTTTCCCAAGCCTAAAACCAAGGCTGCATGTGGGTTGGGAATTCAATTTTTAAATAACGTGTACGTGTTACAAAATGCATATGCGTTCTTTATTTTCTTGATTATTTAAAAAAAATACTTTTTAGAAATGCATACGCATTTTAAAACACGTACCCATTTTGTGTTACAAAACACATGCATTTTAAAATGCGTACCTGTTTTGTGTTACAAAATGCGTACATGTTTCTAAAAGCTATTTAATTTTTTAAATAAATGACTTGTACGTGTTATAAAATGCATAAGCGCTATATAATGTGTACGCATTATATAACGCATACGCATTATAATGCGTACACATTTTTTAGTGCATACACATTGTTTTAGGCTCGGGTACCCGAACCATAACACACATTTTTTTAATAATGCGTACACGTTTTCTATGAGATTTTTTTTTTGGCCGAAACTTCCCCTCTTCATGTACCCCAACTTCTTGCACTTACCCTTTATGTTCATGCATATTCCTTTTGGTTGAATATTATAAGTGCTTGAATGATCAAATTAATAAAGTTAAGAATTGCAAAACACTGTTTCACCCCCTTCTCTCAGTGTTACTTGATTCTAATAGGATTAGCTCACAATATAGTATAACTGGTTATAAGATATTACAAAGGGTGGCTCACTACCAGGACTCACTATCCAAAATGGGAGGCTCACTGCCTACAAAAGATACAATAACAAAATGGCTTACAACCAGAAAATGAATTGATAAAGTTACACCTAACAAGTGTTGATTTAGTTTCTTTGATGCTCAGTAAACTGACTTAACACACATCATCATCTTTGCATGCTTTTCTATCTTTGCACACTTCTCTTCATACTTCACTTCATCAATCAAAAAACTAACCAATATATATATCTAATTCATCTGCAAGCATCAATAAGGCCGGCCTAATTAGATGCAACCCTTATTCACCAAAAAGACAATTGTGAACTTCAAGCATGTACAAAAACTTTCCAAAAATAATTCAAGCATGTAGAATGCTACAACATGTCAACATGGACCTAAGATAGGTCACACATACATATGCAATACAAAAATTAGTCCATTACAACATCAACTATACATTAGGTCAGCCAAAGATAGTCCTAATAGCAAAAAGTAACAACAGAGTAATACCAACTCGCTGTACGAGCACTTGAACACATGAGATTATGAAATTACAAGCTTCCAACATCCAAAAACTATTTCCCAAAACTGAAAGCAATGATAATCATCACTGGAGGATTGTGGACCAAAATACTAGAGGATAATGACTGCATACTAGTTCAGATACTAGTTTAGAATACTAGATCAAACTTGAACTAAACCTTGCAGTTGCAACTCATATAACATGGTGCCATCATTGAAAACACAAAATCTCCATAAAGAGATGTTCTTCATTCTTCTAACAAACCTATCCTTGTAGAGGTGTTGTTTCAAATTTTTGGGCATTATTTTGTCTTTGTTTGCTTCATTCTATTCTGTTGTAAAATCTGAGTTTCAGTTTTAGAAAACATAAAATTCTATACTTTCTTGCATTAAGTTCAATTGTTCAAATTAAGTGCATTATTTAAAATAAAAATTGGCATTAAAAGACATCATTTTTAGTTTCTTGCATTCAAAAATAAAAAATCTTCATACATCGGATCTTAAACTTTGCATTAAATTTCAATCGTGCATCATGGACATGTGTATGGGTAATATATGGAGGTCCTTAAAGTCTTTGGTTGATGTCTCTAGTTGTATATTTTGCAATGATATTGATGCAATTGAAAACACTCATGAATCTTCACCTCCTAATGAATATCCCTGTGAAGTGGAGATCTTAGGCCAAGATGAAGATAGCATGCAACAATTCATACAAGACTCCTTAAGCAACCTTGAGAACAATGCATCCTTTTATCCATCCATGCAAACACCACCTATAATCCCGTCACTTGATATGTTCAACCTTTTACATCTTGAAATTGAAGCACAAAGTAAGCCTCAACCATCAATCATTAATGAACTTCTTAACAAGGACAATAATGATACTCTTCTATCCTATGCTCACCGAGTTACTAAATCACCCATTAACTTAGAAGAGAGTTATGGTCAAGGATTTACGATATTAAACAAACAAGGATGTGACATAACAAATGAGCATGAAATCCACAAAATGTTAGAACACATACCATATGAAGATACTAAGGGGTTAGGATGTCAAGATCTTTCCCCCCTTGCACATCTCCTAAGGGAAAAGGTGTTCTCTTTCACAAGATCATTTCAAGAGAAAAATTAATACCTCACAAGGACAATAGGGTCACCTTAGAACCTCCACCCTCACCTCAACAAGTTTCCCAATCAAGAAAAATACAAAGGCCTTACAAACTCAAGAAGTTTCAATTTCCTTGTCCTATATTTGAGAATGAAAAATCTTTACACACACTTCTTAATCAAGGACTTATAACATTGACACCTATCAAGGAGAATCAAAAAGGAAAAAGTGAAAACATGTCTCATTGTCAATATCACAAAACTCTTGGACATAATATTGATGAGTGTCATTCTTTAAAGAGAATTATTAACAAATTCGAACCATTTTCATATGAATATGATTGTATAATCCCTTAGCAATTGATCACTTTTCTCCTTATCATGTGATAGTTGTAAAATATCGCATGCTCACTATTACATGTTTTAAATTTAAATGAATTTTTTTTTCTTTATTCAAGGAGCACATTCTCATCACCTACCTTGGCTCATCCTTTCCCCGCACCTAGTGGGAGAAAGGGGTTAGATAGCATTGTCTTAGTGTGACACTTGTTGTTGTCCCTTTGGTTAGTTGTCTACCTTTCACATATGATGAATAAGATTGGGATTGGGATGACCTGCTATAAGTCGACTCACATGTTCCATACTAGTCTTTTCTTTGTTTTCTTTTCATTATTCTTTGTGATTGCATGTGCATAATGTGATCTCCTATAAAGTGCTACTTGAAGTGTCTTTATATGTTTGTAAGCTTGGTTTGGATGACCCTTGTTACTCCGTTGGTACAAGGATACAAAGGAAGTGAATCTTTTGTACACATTTATCTTTTCTTTTGCCTTGTGTTTTCCTTTTGGGGATGACACAAGGAATTGAGACATTTAGGTCTCTTCCATGTTGAAAAAATATTTTATTTGTTTTTTCTCTCTATGTGTCATTCTTCCTTTGTGCTCATTGTTCCATGAGTCATGTTGTCTCTTAGAAATGCACCCTATGCAAAGTTATGAAAACTGACCTTTCTAGAGAAACATGGGAACTTTTCCAAGTTGTGGGTCACCTAAAAATGGAAAAGTACATCCGAAGAAGGCCGGCTTCCTTTGGTATCACCTAAACTACTAATTTTTGTAAGGAAAAGGGAGAAAGAGTGCATGAAAATGAAAACTAAATCCTATGGTGATACACCAAATTGACAAAAGCAATGAGACACTCAAGTTACACTTGAATACTGATGATGGATATGAGACTACACAACAATTTTATGTAGATTATGCATAAGTATTTCACAAACAGGTTTGACATCCACACTTTTAAGAAGGAAAATAATTTTTTCACAAATCAAAATGGTCATGTTGAATTAAGTAAAACACAATTTGTAACCTACATAATACTACTTTTGCAAAGAAAGGAATGATAACATGAGACAAAGCTATAAGGAAATAGAAATATTTCATGAAGTAGCTTGATCAATCACTTGGAAATGCACAATATTTTGCAAGAACCAGAAGGAAAATTGAACCATCAATGGTAACCAAGGTAAATTCTATATATCATACTCCAAATGAGTTAAAAAAGTTTGCTAATCTGAGAAAGGACTGCAAAATTCACAAGTTTAGAAAAGCATAAGAACTCCCTAAAAAATGAGGCAAAAATGCCATATATACAACAAAACTCAAAAGTGTCAGCCTCTGTCCTAGGGTTTACAAAATGAGTTGGTGATAGAAGGGTCAACCCCTCAGATCTTTTGGAATAAAGTTAATGCATTCAATGTGCATCCCCCACGTCCATGTCGGTGAAGGATCGCCCTCAGGAGTAGCCCTTATATTTTTTGAAACCATCGCATTAACTTCTGGCCTCTGTGTCCACCCTCGAGAGCTTCATCAGAGCCACTTTGAATGAGCTAAAGTATGGCATTAATGTTGATCCAATTTTGCTAGCCGACATCCCAGCTATCATTGTAACTTGCGACCTCTTCCCCTTCGACTTTCTTCTTGTTCTAGATCTTCCTACAAGTTGACCTCCTTCGAGAAGTAGCATCAGGCTCCCTCTGAACTAAATTCACATGCCCTGATCATCCATCGAACCAAAGTAGATCCATTTCACTTATGCTCTATTGATCTTCCTCACAAGAATAGTCAATCAGTCCAACTGCCACTGGTTCACCTTTAGCTTCCTCTGATTGGTTGAACAGACACCACGTAATATTTTTAGGCGGTCAAAAGTCGTTCAAACAGAATCGCATGTCGGTGAGACACTTGTCGTGTCTCCCCAATGCGATTATACTCTATAGTAGCATCGACATAGCATACAATTGTCGGTGAGACCTCACCCTGGATGCAAAAGTTAGATCGATATCACAAAAAAAAACATTGGCAAGACAATCGTTATCGGCCAGAGGTCATAGCGAGTGTGCAAGAGTTATACCGCAACATAAAGTTGTCGCCCAGATTATCGCTATCGGGAAGACATCATAGCGAATGCAAACCATTGAGCCAAGAGTCCCGGTGAGCCCTTCATCCTTCGGTGAAAGTTTCACCAGTCGACAAGACTTCCTCGGGTCGGCCAAACATTATGTCAAACTCAAGATCTTTCGGCGAGCTCACTTTATTTTGGGGAGACTCCATCCGGTCGGCCAGACGTTATACAGATATCATTCCATGTTAGCGAGACTCTCCCCATTCGGCAAGACATTACAGCGAAGCCCCCAACTTTCAGCAAGACTCTGAAGAGTCGGGAAGACTTCTCCATGAGCAACCCTTCTTTCACTGAGACCTCCACCATTTGGCCAAACCTTATGCTGAACCCAAAACTTTCGGTGAGACTCCGCCGTGTCAGCAGGACATCTCCCCAAAACCATCCTACTTCGGCGAGACCTCACCCCGTTGGTGAGACCTACCCCGAAGCCACAACCTTTTGCCAAGACCCCATCAGTTGGCAGGACCTCTATCTGAGCATAAAATCTTTCGGTGAGACATTACCAGTCGGTGAGAGATCACACCGAAGGAAAACAACTCTCCCTGACACCGGGCTTGTGAACAACAGTCAGCGAGAAATTCCAAGTGAAGAGATATACAAAAAACCATGGCGACCAAGATGTCTTGGTGACCTTTGAATTTAAAATGAATAGAACCAAACTACCAATCAACAAGAAAACAAGAGGATCTCAATGACTTTATTCTCTGAGGAGTTTTGTGCCAAATCTGATCGAGGCATGCTTTCCAACAGACTTCCTTGTGAAATAGCATCAAATGTATGATTTAACCCTGCGAAACAATGCCTCCATTAGTTCTCAAATGCATCAGATGAAGACCTTCCCAATGAAAACCGAACACCTTCACGCTAGGATCAACCCTTATGGGAGCCACATTTAACCCACGTACCAAATTTAAAACATAATTTTCCCCTGCAGCTTGCCTGATTGAGCCCATGGGTGAAAATTGGGTAACATTTATGGCAACCTCAGCTGGATGTTTGCCTACTAAACATGCAAACCAATAGCCTAGGCCTATCCATTGGGCATGGAGTCATTGGGAAAACTTAGAAACAGATCTAGGGAAACTTGTACATGGCTGTAACTCATTTGTAACTTATTAGAACACTTAAAAACTTATTGAAAATAGGAAAACTGTAGAAAGGAAACTATCTAACAGTTCTGGAACAACACTTAGGGAATTGAAAAATTGCAACTAAACCTACCCTACACTAACCAGTAAGAAATTGGTCAAACAAAACCATTCATAGGATGACTGAAATAGCTGCCCCTTCTTCTCAATATGCAATAATTATCATGCATGATGGCAGTTAAAAGAGGACGATGCTCTGATAAATGTTTAATAAATTGATGCAGCAATTTATGAAAAAGATAAATAGACTCACTACCCTCCTTAAATAGATCATATGTAATGTTATTCAAGGGAGGATAAGTGAATTGAACATACTCTTTTTTAACTACCAGTGCATCCTTGATAACATCTTCTATTGTGTCTTCATGTATGGGTGCAAGATTGATCATATGTGTTGTATTGAACTCCATCTAGGAAAAATATCTAATAGGGTAGCCTCTGGTAAGGGTAAAGCTTAAACTTTCCTTGCTTATCTCTTTCTCATGGGCTGCCACTTTATCATCTTGTTGGCTGAAAAGGACGAATCCTTGTGGTTGACTTGGTGGAAAAGCAGTAACCTTCTCAGCATGTTCATGCTTTCTCAAATAAACATTCATTTCTTCAATGGAGAACAATGAAATAACTTCCTCCAACACACCTTCAATCAATACATCAGCTTCTGGCTCCTCTATACACTAGAATGGAAGCTGCTTATAATTCTTATCATTACTGGAAGAATTACATTCTGATTCAAGCTTGTCTTTTTCAATGAAAGAAGGAAACAATTCTAGTGGTGATGAAGTCTCAAGTTCTTCTGCACAATAGAATGGAAGCTCCTCTAACCAGATATAACCTTGTAAATCAAGTTCATGAGGCTTCTCCTGCTGTTTCAACATTTGTTCAAGTTTATAAACTTGCTGTTCTAGTTCATCATGACTATCAATTACTTCTAGCTGGTCTGCCTCTTTGTCATCCAATGCTGAACAAAACTGTTCAATGATATATGTGCATATCTCTTCATAAAAATCCACATTAGCCTTCTCTTCGAGTGTTGTTGGTGTGAACAGACCCACAAATTCTTCATCATGTTGAAAGAATGAAGGCAACTTCCTATTCAAAACTGAAAGTTGATCCTCTCCAACAGATACTTCCACTTTGTCTTCCTATTATTCTTCCAAGTCCAATGCTCCAGTATCTTGTTGATAACCATTTTCCAGCAACTCACCACACCGTCTGATGTCCTCTTGCTGTTCAATCCTTTGCTGCTGTAATTGAAAACACTTTATAGCTAGATGTAAAGGATTTACCTTTTCAATCCTTTCCCATAGGAGTAAGCTATCTAGATCAATGGGATGCTCTTCCTCTGTTTTCTTTTCAACAGAAAACTCATTCTATTCAAAACTTGGAACACTGAACTGCGGAAAGTGAAGCCCTTCCTCAAAGAAAGGATTTGGAAAGGTAGCAGCTGACTGGGACATATGAGAAAGTTGTTCTTTAGGGGAGTTAGATTGACTTTGTTGAAATTCTTGTACTAAATAGGATCCTCTTTGTGTCTCAACCTCCTGCTGATGAATATAAACTTGATAAGCAAGCTCCTCTTGCTGCATATTATACTCATTTTCCCTTTCTATGTCTAACATCCACCTTTGAAACTACAACAACATCTCCTTGACGCTACCCAACTCAGTATCCACTTTGTTAGAATTTTGGGACTGACTTGGGAGGCTACAAGGCTGGCTCAAAATGGAATTAATATGTTGCGAAGGGAATTGAGTAGGGGTGGGAGGGTGGAAAGCATGATAGGATTGTTGATAATGCTGGTTGCAATGAGGAGAAAGATTGTTCGGAGACTAAGAACTTAAATTTTCATGAAATGGAGGAGAATAACCACTATATTGTTGATAACTAGACATTGCAAGGTAAATTATGAAGCATAAGCAAGTCTAGATAGCAAACCTCCTTAAATGTAGGTACTTGGGTTGTTGAAACTAGTTGATATTAAATTGGAGTCGCCATGGTGCTATTTGTGCTGCCTCCAAAGGCTGATATTATTGAGAAAAATACCAGATTTCTCAATATTTTGAATTCCTCAATGATACACTGGTACACAGAGTCGCCATGATATACTGATGTTAACCTATGAAATTCCTGAATCTTATTGGTTTCATATCAAAAACCAATAATAGACATGTAATTTTCAAACTGTCTGTTAGTCAGTCCCATCGAGCATGCCAAAAACTATTGTCTCTTAGAAATGCACCCTATGCAAAGTTATGAAAACTGAGCTTTCTAGAGAAACATGGGAACTTTTCCAGGTTGTGGGTCACCTAAAAATGGAAAAGAACCTTCGGAGAAGGCAGGCTTCCTTTGGTATCACCTAAACTACTGATCTTTTTAAGGAAAAGGGAGAAGAAGTGCATGAAAATGAAAACTAAGTCCTATGGTGATACACCAAATTGACAAGAACAATGAGACACTCAGGTTACACTTGAATACTGATGATGGATATGGGACTGCACAAGAAGTTTCTGTAGATTATGCATAAGTATTTCACAAACAGGTGTGACATGCACACACTTTTAAGAAGGAAAAGCAATTTTTCACAAATCAAAAGGGTCATGTGCAATTAAGTAAAACACAATTTGTAACCTACATAATACTAATTTTAAAAAAGAAAGGAATGCTAACATGAGACAAAGCTATAAGGAAATAGAAATATTTCACAAACTAGCTTGATCAATCACTTGAAAATGCACAATATTTTGCAAGAACCAGAAGGAAAATTGAACCATCAATGGTAACCAAGGTAAATTCTATATATCATGCTCCAAATGAGTTACAAAAGTTTGCTAATCTGAGAAAGGACTGCAAAAGTCACAACTTCATAAAAGCATAAGAAGAACTCCCTACAAAATGAGGCAAAAATGCCATATATACAACAAAACTCAAAAACATCGACCTTTTCCCTAGGGTTTACAAAATGAGTCGGTGACAGAAGGGTCGGCCCCTCAGATCTTTTGGAATAAAGTTAATGCATTCAATGTGCATCCCCCGCATCCATGTTGGTGAAGGATCGCCCTCAGGAGTAGCCCTTAGATTTTTTGAAACCATCACATTAACTTCTGGCCTCCGTGTCCACCCTCGAGAGCTTCATCAGAACCGCTTTGAACGAGTTGAAGCATGGCATTAATGTCGATCCACTTTTGCTAGCTGACATCCTAGCTATCATTGTGACTTGCGGCCTCTTCCCCTTCGGATTTCTTCTTGTTTCAGATCTTCCTGCAAGTTGACCTCCTTCGTGAAGCAACATCAGGCACAAAAAAAATTGGCAAGACAATTGTTATCAGCTAGAGGTCATAGCGAGTGTGCAAGAGTTATACCGCAACATAAAGTTGTCGCCTAGACTATCGCTATCGGGAAGACATCATAGTGAATGCAAACCATTGAGCCAAGAGTCCCGATGAGCCCTTCATCCTTCAATGAAAGTTTCACCAGTCAACGAGACTTCCTCAGGTCGACCAAACATTATGCCGAACTCAAGATCTTTCGGCGAGCTCACTTTATTTCGGGGAGACTCCATCCAGTCGGCCAGACATTATACCGATATCATTCCATGTCGGTGAGACTCTCCCCAGTTGGCAAGATGTTACAATGAAGCCCCTACCTTTTGGTGAGACTCTAGAGAGTCAGGAAGACTTCTCCCCGAGCAACCCTTCTTTCGCCGAGACCTCTACCATTTGGCCAGACCTTATGTCGAACCCAAACCTTTTAGTGAGACTCCCCCGTGTCAGTAGGACATCTCCCCGAAATCATCCCACTATAGCGAGACCTCACCCCATCGGTGAGACCTACCCCAAAGCCACAACCTTTCGCCAAGACCCCATCGGTCGGCAGGACCTCTCTCTGAGCGCAAACTCTTTCAGCAAGACATTACTGGTCGGCGAGATATCACACCAAAGGAAAACAACTCTCCTCGATGCCAGGCTTGTGAACAATGGTCGGCGAGACATTCCAAGTGGAGAGATATACAAAAACTCATGGCGACCAAGATGTCTCGGTGACCTTTGGATTTCAAATGAACAAAACCAAACTTCTAGTCAACAAGACAACAAGAGGGTATCAATGACTTTATTCTCTAAGGTGTTTTGTGCCAAATCTGATCGAGGTATGCTTTCCAATAGACTTCCTTGTGAAATAGCATCAGATGTATGATTTAACCCTGTGAAACAATTCCTCCATTAATTTTCAAATGCATCAGATGAAGACCTTCCCAATGAAAACTGAACACCTGGACGTTGGGCTCAACCCTTATGGGAGCCACATTTAACCCATGTGCTGAATTTAAAACATAATTTTTCCCTGCAGCCTGCCTGATTGAGCCCTGCGGGTGAAAATCGGGTAACAAGTCATTTGGGGAATGATGCCAATTTTGAGCTTGATTATATCACTGTAGCAAAGACATATTTTGACCCCAAATCCATGGATCCCTTATGTGTTATCTTACGATTGCATATGGGGGGAAACCTCCCGCTCATGACATAGCTCTATTTTGGAAACATATGTTTTACATAGGGCTTTATAAATAAAGCTCTCATGTATTGGCATTTATTGTGTTCTACTTTAAAGTAATTGCTCACAATATGGTGTTTAGCAATTTCTTTAAAGTGGGGGCATATGCGTCCCCACTCATTGTTTGCTTCAAAGTATGGTATTCTTACTTCACATGATGTGTCTTCTTGGTGGTGACATTGGGTTTGATGTCCTTCAAGAGTGATATTTCTTGGTATATGACATTCCTCTTAGTGGTAATACTATGGCTTGCATTCCCCGAGGTGTGATTTTTTATCCTCGACTAGTCCTCTCTTGGTGACATTAAACGTGATGTTCCCTAAGGTGTGACCCTTCATGAACTAAGCAAAACCCCTTTGACTATCCTATCCTATTGATTTAAAACTTTGTCATGGCCACCAAGCATAACAAAACTTGCTTGTTAGTGGAGCCTTGTTTTCATGAGTGTCTAGCATAACACAACTTGTGAACCTTGTGTAACCTTTTTGTGTGGTGACTTATTAAAGTTATTAGGAGGTATAACTTCTGGTTTGGTTGATGTATGGGAGCCTGTAGACCTGGCACAAATTTCTAATCAACCACCTTTTTGGGGCTCACCTAGTGGACACTGGATTTCACTAGCCCTCGTGAGTCTATTTTGTTTGCATAGTGGACAATAGGTTTTCACTTGTGAACACATTTTATGGAAAACTACACAACCACAACTAGTCTATCCTTTTCTTTTCTTTATTTTTGCATTAATTTTGACATTGCATGATTGTGCATTTGATGTTGTTGTTGAAAGGATGTGTCCCTTTGTACTTATGTTGGTTTTCCATGGGATCTTGATCCTAGGGGATTGGCCACCTCCTTGATCTCTGTCATTCTATCCTATCAAAATTTGTGCACTTGGACCTCTCTTGACATATATTTGTCTACTTTAGTGTGAGTTTGAGCATAGGGCTCATCCTGTCAATAAAGTGGGGGCTAAATGTAGTGTCGAAAAATGTACACCTTTACATTTTCACACTATGTTTGCATCCCCTTAGTTAATTGGACTTAATTAAGCCTCTAATTAACCCAATTATGCATTTAAAAGACTAATTAATTTCATTTTCTGAAAGGGTAACTTGTTGAAAGAATGAATAAGGAGCCCCTTAATGTGTTGTCATTGATGTCAACATTGGTTGTTGATATCTACACTAATCTGGTGAACAAAATGGAGATTCTTTGATCCAATATTTTGGTTCATATTTTCTCATATGATAAGATCTACTTATATAGTGATAATATGTTGTTCCTAACCATTATGCGCATCTATGTTCAAGATTTTAGTTGTCTTGGATGTATAGTTTGAAAGATAAAAGTGAAAGTAGTTTGACATACAGTTTTGGCTATGTATAGTGTAAATGGGTATGATTAATCCAATCCGCGTTCCTCCGGTGATAGGAATCATACTTTTCAATTTTGGGAGATTTCTTATAGGTGTTAGTACATTATATATTCTAGATGGTGAATGATTATGTGATCAAAGTGATCGTTGGTGTTGATTAGTTAGCATATTTTATGATTAGGTCCAATTCTTGGCCGACCTAATGCTTGGTGTGTGTTGTGATGATTAAATATGTAATGCAGATGTTAATGAGATATAATTTATGTCCATTCCAACCTAAATCAAGTGTGACACATTTGGTTTAAGATTGAAGGCGTTTTTGATTCAAGTGTGGAGTTGATAAGGAAATTTTGGTTTAATTTTAATTTAATATAGGGCTACATCTAATTAGGCTGACCTAATTGATGTATGTGAATGAACTGGGCATATATGTAAGACATTTTTGAAATTTTAGAAGAGATATGAGATGCGAGTATGTAAATTTTGTATGTACATGATTAGAATTATTACAGATATATTGTGAATGTTGAGCGACCATAAAGAAGAGTAGTGTTTTGTATTTTGTATCTAATAAAGTGCATAGTGTTAGTATATTGAGCGTCAAAGGAGCTGAATTCAGTAGAAGGAATGTGCATTTTGTATCAGTTCACATCCTAGCTATGTGGCCATTTCTATTTTGCATCTATCCTTCTTTTTATGGATGTGAGCCCTATTGGACAATGTTTCCTAGCAATGAGCCTTTTGTAATATCTTATAACTGGTTATAATATATTGTGAGCTAATCCTCACTATGGTTTTTCCTTTTTTGGGTTTTCCACATAAAAATACTGGTGTTTATGTGTCATGTGATCTGGTGATTGTTTCATGCTTTCATTCTTTATTATAGTTAGATGTGTTTTTTTAATTGGATGGATTATGATCAAATGGTTTAATGGAAACTGATTCACCCCTCTCTTAGTATTCTGGGTGTTCAACAATTGGTATTAGAGCAAGGTTCCTTCTAAGAAGCCTAACAACTTGAGGAAGATCTTGGAGATTGAACACATGGATGATAAAGAGTTTTCAAATCCTATTGCTGAAAGTGATTGTATGAATGACAAAGAAGAACTCCAAAACTCTCCACAACTCCAAAACATACACCAAAAGCTTCAAACATCTCCAAAACTTGAAACATACACCATCTCCCCCTTTGACATCAAGGACAAAGGGTTTTCTAGTAACATATACAGTGATAAGATAATATGTTCATGTCATGATAATATGTTCAAATATAATACACCTTATGCAAGTATTCCTAAAGAAAGTATTATTGTCAAGAGCATTGGAGAGCAGCTTTATCAATCAATTATTGCAACATTCAAGATCCTATCATGATGTCAAATATTATGTGTGTTCATGCATGTTTTTGAGCTAACATTGTGATGTAGGTTTCAAGTTTTCAAGCATCAAATCAAGTGTCAAATAAAGCATCCAATCAAGCCATTTCATGCAATATCTAATCCTTGGAGTGATGTGTTAGACTTCAGTCCTCTAATGTCAGTCATTAAAGGGTTTGGTGATTTGCAACAAGCTAGTGTTCAATCATCATTCCTTCCATTTACAGTTTCATTTCATTATAAAGCTTTAATTACCAAACTAGGGTTTGACCAAAGAAAATCCTTATACACCAAAAACAAATGTTTTCTCTTCTTTGTATATGTGTAGATTTGTTGGTGCAGAAGGATTGAAATTGGATCAAAATTGCAATTTCACAAAGCTATCAAAGTTGTCAAGACACGAAAACTCACTTACAAAATTTATTTTCAGCTTTCCAATAGTCAACCCTAGAGAAATCAAAACCTTAGATCCAACATCAGAGGACTTTAAAAAGAATTTTCAGAAAAGGATACAAGGACACATTCACTTGAACATGATGCTTTATGACATTTTTGAAGCTAGGTACAAACTATCTTAACCTTCTCAGATCTTCCGGTTGATTGTTGTTTCTGATAGTGTTATCACAATACTTCACATTCCAAGTGGTAGATCTCAAATATTATATTGTTAATGCACTTTTATTCTTCTCCGAAAACTATATTTTAGTCATATTTTATAGTTTTCTATCATAAGGAAGAAGAGATCACATAGTGTCCCGAAACTTGGAATTGAATCACCTTAAGAGTTGTAGGTCAATTCTAATTGCTTGTGGCACTATCCTTCTTCCTAATAAAATAGGAAAAGGTGGATTTGTGATTAGGTGGACACCCCATTTTTCTTTGGACATATGTCCCTCATTTCTAGGTCTTCCTATCCTCTTCTCTATTTTACCACCATTCCATTTTGGATCACTCACTTACCTTTTCCTATATTTTAGAAACCATAGCTGCTCTAAGTTTGATAAATAAAGCAATTATTCCTAGAGTTTATCCTACATTCTCTCACATAATAAAATTTGCAAATGAAAAAAAATAAAATGGTTCATTATCTTGTCCCATTTCTCCCCCATTATGAACATCAAGAAGAATAAGTAAAATGTGAAGTGTCTAAAAGTGATCACAAGCAAAGGGTTTTGTGAAAATATCAACAAGTTGTGTGGAAATAGGACAATATGCAAGTTCAATCAAGCTTTGATGAATGAGTTCATGGATGTAGTGGTGTTTAGTCTTCTCATGGAATAATGATTTTCTTTCTCATTTGAATAGTACTTTGATTGTCACAATACTATACTATGGGACCATCTTGGATTTGTTGTAGATCCTATAACATTTTTGTTGACAAAACAACTCAACAAGCAACAAAATTATTTTATTTGTATTTGGCCTCTACAATAGAAAGAGATATAATGGGTTGTTACTTTGAATTCCAATAAAAAATTCTAGGACTACCTCCATACACAATTTGGAATGGTGATCTTCCCATGCTCTGATTAACAAAATTGTTGTAAGCAAATTTTGCCTGGGGTAAGATCAGGTCCCATCCCTTGGGTTTATCTCCTATGAAACATCTCAGTAGGTTACCCAGACTTCTGTTCAAAACCTTAGATTAGTCTATGGATGGTGTGCAAAACTAAACTTTAACTTTGTCTTCAACTTTTTCCACAAGGTCCTCCAAAAGTATCCTGCAAACTTGGTACCACGATCTAACCCTAGACAATCCGATATGGATGTGGATGCCTTTCCCTCTTTAGCTTCAACTTCGTAACCATCTCTTTTGACACTAGATTATTGATGCTCCCACTATCAATAATGACATCACAATATTTTCCTTCACATTTTCACCTTGTGCAAAATAGATTCTTCCTCTGTTTTGGCTCCTTCTCTTTAGTCACCAGGGGTCTTCTAACCACTAGGGCTTCTCCCCTTTTAGCATCATCTGAATGCTCATATTAAGCATCCTCATCTACATGTGCAACCCTTCCATGACCTTCTTCCCTTCTTTCTGTCCTTCCTTGGTGTTGTGGGAATTCATAGGCTCAATGCCCTTCTTCACCACACTGAAAAGAAGTTCCTCTAAAACCACCTCTTACGAATCCTTGCCTAGATCTTCCTTGTCCTATACCTCTTTGATCACCACTATTTTGATCATGAGGGTGGTAGAAATTATCATTATTCTGTCCTCAGCTGGTACCCACATCTCCATTTTTCTTCTCATCCTCATTTTGGCTTTCAGAAGATCTTCCACTACCCCTTCCACTTTGACCTCCTTGTCCTTTTTGCTTGTTGTCAAATATTTTGTTCAACTTCTCTTACACTTTTAGAAACATCCTCAATGGTGGTCATTCTGACCAGGCTTAGCTCCTCTTGAATGCTCAGCCATAACCCATTAAGATAACAGGCTACCTTCTCCTTGTTGGCCTCTGCATGTCCAGTTTTGATGATCATCTTGTGAAAATATTTTGTGTATTCTTTCATAGATCTGATTCCTTGCTTCAACCCTTGCAATTTCTTCAGTAGATCTAATTCGTAGTCCACTAGTATGAATTGCTTCTTTAGTTTCTCCACCATGTGATCCCAATTGCTGATCTTTCCTTTTCCTCTTTGATTTCTCTCCAACTGGACCTCTTTCCACCAAATATTTGTGTGGCCCTTCAACTTTGTTTTCACAAACTTAACCCGATATGGGTCCTCTATTTCTTCATACTCAAAATAATCCTCTAGCTTGTTGATCTAGTTGATCAACTCTTCTAGGTTTAGACTTCTAGAATAACTAGGAACTTCTATTCTGGGTCTTTTTTAGATTGTCATAATGGCCCTTATTAGCCGCATTTGATCTCAATCAATCACTTCTTCCTCCTCTTCTACATCTGAATCTTCCACCTCTTCTTAATCCTCAATTTCTTCTCTCCTTCTCAGGTTTAACCCTCTTCTCATCTATTCCTGCAATGCATCAATTTGTCTCTGAAGGGCTCTGAAACCCTTAGCTGCCAATGGATCTCTTCCACCAACATTTCTGCCAACTCTTCCACCTCTAGCACCACTATGCCTACCAGGTATTACTCTTGGAGGCATCTTGAATATATCGAACCCAAAAACATGTTCATGGTGCGAACTGCCTCATGATCAACGATCTGTCCACATGCTCAAGAAAACCTGCTTTGATACCACCTGACGAGGGTGCTAACTCAAGACACAGAAATAATGCACACAACTAGAGAATTTTATTATTATTCAGAAAAATGAAAATATTACATGTAGAGGATCTCAAATCCTCGAGCTCTGCAATACATGCACTCTATAGAAACTACAGAATTCCCCCTTTTCACAGTATGTGAACTTTTTCTCCAAAAAGCTACAAAAATCAGAAAACCCCCCATAAATAGCTCTTTTTCAGTTTTGGAGCCAAAACAACATTCAAATTATGAGCTTTGGCAGTTTGGAGCCAAAAATACAAATTGAAATTCAAATTTTAAAACTTTATTAAAAAATTAGCACATTTTTGAAAGTGCACTAACTTCTGGGAGCCATAATGTTTGACTCAGGACTCCATTTTTCAAACTATTTGAACCATTGGAAAGGTCTTGGAGTCAAGAATGTGCTCAAAATTTTCTACACCGATTTTGACAAGTTTCGGGACCATTTCGAGGTTGTTTAATGCCTCAAATATGATCTAGAAGGTTTTTAGGTGCAATTATGGGAGAATGAAACTGCAATAACTTTCAAATCGAGAATGCTCTCAACTTGATTCTTTCGCCAATCTTTTTATTTTTCTGTTTTGAATCCTCCCATATAAGTTTTTTCCCCAAATACCTTCAAATTCCAATACCTGCTAAAAATAGCAGTTGAAAAGAAAAAGTAGAAAAGAAAAATTGAAAGTTGAGAATTACATTACGATGAAAAGGGTGTCCAAAACTGCAAAAACATCTAAGAAACTACAAATAGGAAATGAAAATCTTTTTTGGGTGATGCACGATTGCCCTTACACCAATGGATGCTCCTACATTAGACACCTAGGGTAATTTGAGAAGTGACCCCATCACACCTCAGATGGTTGAGGAAAACCCAAATGGTCAACCTCTACCTTAGACAGCCAGGACGAATCCTCCACAGGCCTTCTTCTCCACTTTACTAGATATTCTTCATATTGCCTATTTTTGGTACTCCTTCCCACACGACTATCTAGGATTGCTCCAATCTACTCCTTCTCTAATGTAGGTGTTGGAATGCCATACTGCTCCATTGCTGGTATTTACTCTACGCCACCTTCATGATACTTTGTCAAACTTGAAATGTTGAACACAAGGGAGATGTTGAATCCATCTGACAACTCTACCTTATATGCATTCCATGAATCATGCCTTTTCAAATTTTTACAGGGACTGAATTTCTTCATCTTCAATTTATTATAGGTTCCCACTAGAAACCTTTCTTTCCTCAAGTGGACCATCACTTATTCACCAGCCTGAAAATCCTTATTCCTCCTCTTCTGATCTGCCTTAGCCTTATACTGCATATTCATCATGTTAATATGTTCTCTTACCTCATTACATCCTTGATGTTTTTTGCAAAGTATTCAACTTCGACACTTATTTTCTTCTCTTGTTCCATCTTCCTCATTTCTGGAGCATTTTTGGGTCTACGTCCATACACAATTTGGAATGGTGATCTTCCCATTATCCGGTTGATAGAATTGTTGTAAGAAATTTTTTCCTGGGGTAAGACCAAGTCCCATCCCTTGGGTTTATCTCCTACCAAACATCTCATTAGGTTACAGAAACTTTTGTTCACAACCTCAGTCTGCCTATTAGTCTATGGATGGTGTGCAGAACTCAACTTCAACTCCATCTTCAAATTTTTCCACAAGGTCCTCCAAAAGTATCCCACAAACTTGGTATCACAATCTAAGACTATACTCTTTGGCAGACCATGTAGCCACAACACCTCTCTGAAGAAAAATTCAATGATGTGGACTACATCATGGGTCTTTCATAATGGAATGAAATGTGTCATCTTCAAAAATATGTCAACTACCACAAACACTGAATCATTCCCTCTCTATGTCCTTGGTAAACCAAGAACAAAGTCCATACTTATATCCTCCCACGACCTCTCTGGTATAGGTAAGGGCTGATACAACCCTGTATTCTAGCTCACTCCCTTAGCCATCTGACACACACTACAACTCTGCACAAACTTCTTCACATCCTGTGATAACTGAGGCCAATAATAATGCTCACTGATAATGGAAATGGTCTTATCTCGACCAAAATTTCTTGCCATTCCTCCACTGTTCTTCTCCTTTATCAGATTCTCCCTCATGGAGCTCCTCATAATACATAATTGACTTCCCTTAAAGAACATGCCATCCTAAATTATGAAATCCAGCCACTTCGTCCTGTCAACTGTAATAGACTCCTTGCAAGCTTTCCAAGCCTCTACAAAATCAGGATCCTTAGGGTACAATTTCTTGAGTTCATTGAACCCAACCACTTCAATTTGCATCTCTGTCAACAATATTTTCCTCCTACTTAAGACATTTGCAACCCTATTCGACCTCCCACTCCTATGCTTTAAAACAAAGGTATAGCTTTGTGAAAATTCTACCCATTTCATATGCCTTTGATTTAATTTTCCATGACTATTTAGGTACTATAATGCTTGATGATCAGTAAAAAAAAATAAACTCCTTCGACAATAGATAATGTCTCTATTTCTTTAATGTTTGAACTATTGCCTAAAATTCCTGATCATATACATATTAATTTCTCTTTGCATCATTTAATTTTTCACTGCAGTAGGCAACGGGCTTACCTTCTTGGCTCAACATTGCTCCAATGGCACAACCACTGGCATCACAATCCACCTGGAACACATTATTGGAATATGGAAGGGCTAGAACGGGTTGTTCTGTCACCTTCTAATTCAACAAATCAAAAAAATTTTCTGCTCCTATGCTCCACTTGAACTCCTTTCTATCCCCTCTCATTGTTTTAGTCAGGGGTGCACAAATACTACTAAAATTTCTAATGAACTTTCTGTAAAAACTAGCCAAAGCATGGAAAGATCTCACCTTAGTAGCAGTTCTTGGGGTAGGCCATTCCAGAATAGCTTTCACTTTCTCTGGGTCCATCTTGAGACCTTCCGCTGAGACAAAAAACCCCAAGTACACTAACTCCTTTTTCACAAAACTACACTTCTTCAGATTAATCAAAAATTTCTCTTCTCTCAACTTCTCAAAGATTCTATGAATATGCATTAAATTCTCATCTAGTGAATTACTAAATATCAAAATATCATCTAAATATACAATAACAAAACTCCCCAGAAACTCCTTCAATAACTCATTCATGAGCCACATGAATGTGCTTGGTGTAATGGTTATCCCAAAGGGCATGACTAACCACTCGTACATGCCCTCTTTTTTCTTGAAGGTGGTATTCCATTTATCTCCCTCATGAATCTGGATCTGGTGATATCCGCTCTTCAAATCAATCTTTGTGAAGTACTGAGCTCCACTCAAACACTCCATCAGGTCACCCATCCTTGGTAGGGGAAATTTGTACTTGATTGTTATATTATTTATGGCTCGGGAGTCTGTGCACATCCTCCATTCCCCATCCTTCTTCAGTGCTAGTATTGTAGGTACTACACATGGACTCAGAATCTCTCAAATCAAACCCTTTCTCAACAACTCCTGAACTTGTCTGTTCAACTCCTCATTTTCTGCAGGAGTCATTTTGTGAGCTGCCTTATTTGGAAAGTTGACTCCAGGGATCAAGTCAATCTGATGACTGATCTTCCTCAATGGTGGTAAACCCTCAGGTACATTATTAGAAACAATATCTTGAAACTCATCTAATAACCCAAAAACTTCTACTGACACCTTCTCACTATCTTCCTTATCCATTCTAGGAATCAATGCATAACACATACGCTCATGCTTCATGCCTTCTAAAAGTTTCCTTCCATCAACATAACAAACCCTAGCACTACTACATACCTTCTCTTTGGCCTCCTTTAGGGGCTTGAACTTATGGCGGAATCCATCCTTCATTAGGGAATAAGTTTTTGCATGGCCATCATGTATAGCTCACCTATCAAACTGCCACAACCTCCCCAACAACATGTGACATGCATCCATGGGGATGATATCACAAAGTACCTCATCACAATAGCTCCTAATCTTGAACTTCACTAGCCACTGCTCATTGGCTAGAAATTTGTGGTCTTTCTACAACTAGGAAATTTGATACGAATGTGGATGCCTTTCCCTCTTCATCTTTAACTTCGTAACCATCTCTTCTAACACTAGATTATCGGTGCCCCCAATGTCAATAATGACATCACAACATTTTACTTCACATTTGCACCTTGTGTGAAACAAATTCTTCCTCTATTCTGGCTCCTCTTGAGTCACCAGGGCTCTTCTAACCACTAGGGCTTCTCCCCTTTCAACATCATCTAAATGCTCAGATTGAGCCTCGTCATCTGCATGTGTAACCCTTCCATGACCTTCTGGAATTTTGTCTGTCCTTCCTTGGTGTTGTGGGCATTGATAGGATCAATTCCCTTCTTCACCACACTTTAAACAAGTTCCTCTAAAACCACCTCTACCTCATTGATCACCACTATTTTGATCATGAGAGCGGTATAAATTATCATTCTTCTATCCTTGGCTGGTACTCACATCTCCATTTTTCTTCTCATCCTCATTTTGGCTTCTAGAAGATCTTCCACAACCCCTTCCACTTTGACCTCCTCGTCCTTTTTTCTTGTCAAATCTTTTGCTCAGCTTCTCTTCAAATTTTAGAGCGAACTAGTATGCATACTTAATGGTGGTCATTTTATCCAGGCTTAGCTCCTCTTAAATGATCGGTTGTAACCCATTAAGATAACGAGCTACCTTCTCCTTTTTTGCCTCTACATGCCCCATTCTGATGATCATCTTGTGAAAATATTCTGTGTATTCTTTCACAAATCTACTTCCTCGCTTCAACCCTTGCAATTTCTTCAGCAGATCTAACTCGTAGTCCATTGGTATGAACTACTTCTTCAGTTTCTCCACCATGTGATCCCAATTGTTGATATTTACTTTTCCTCTTTGATTTCTCTCTAACAAGACCTCTTTCCACCAAATATTTGTGTGGCCCTTCAACTTCATTTTCAAAAACTTAACCCAATATGGGTCCTCTATTTCTTCATACTCGAAATACTCCTCTAGCTCATTGATCTAGTCGATCAACTCTTCCGGGTCTAGACTTCCAGAATAACTGGGAACTTCTATTCTAGGTCTTTTTACGATCTTCGAAATGGCCCTTATCAACCACATTTGATCTTGATCAATCACTTCTTATTCCTCTTCTACATCTGAATCTTCCATCCCTTCTTCATCCTCACTTTCTTCTCTCCTTCTCAGGTTTAACCCTCTTCTCATCTGTTCTTGCAATGCATCAATTTGTCTTTGAAGAGATCTAAAACCTTTTTCCACTAATGGATCTCCTCCACCAAAATTTCTACCAACTCTTCCACCTATAGCACCACCACGCCTACCAAGAATTACTCTTGGAGGCATCTTGAATAGCTCGAACCCAAAACCATGGTCCTGGTGTGAATTGCTTCACGATCGACGATCTATCCACATGCTCAAGAAAACCTGCTCTGATACCCCCTAACGAGGGTGCTAATCTGAGACACAAAAATAATGCACACAACTAGAGAATTTTATTATTATTTAGAAAAATGAATATATTACATGTAGAGGATCTCAAATCCTTGAGCTCTGCAATACATGCATGCTATAGAAACTACATAATTCCCCCTTTTTGCAGTATGTGAATTTTTCCCCCAAAAAGCTACAAAAATATAAAAAAAACCCCCATAAATAGCTCTTTTTTAGTTTTGGAGCCAAAACAACATTCAAATTATGAGCTTTGGCAGTTTGGAGCCAAAATTACAAACTGAAATTCAAATTTTAAAACCTTATTAAAAAATTAGCACATTTTTGAAAGTACACTAACTTTCGGGAGCCATAACTTTTGACCCAAGACTCTGTTTTTCAAACTGTTTGAACCGTTGGAAAGGTCTTAGAGTAAAAAATGTGCTCAAAATTTGCTATGCCAATTTCCACTATTTTTAGGCCATTTAATGCCTCAAATCTGATCTGGAAGGTTTTTAAGTGCAATTCTGGGAGACTGAAACTACAATAACTTTCAAACCGAGAATGCTCTCAACCTGATTCTTTTTCCAATCTTCTTATTTTTTCATCCTAAATCCTCCCATATAATTTTTTGTCCCTAAATACCTTCAAATTCCAATACCTACTAAAAATAGTAGTTGACCAGAAAAAGTAGAAAAACAAAACTGAAAGTTTGGAATTACATTATGATGAAAAGGGTATCCAAAACTACAAAAACATCTAAGAAACTACAAATAGGAAATGAAAATATTTTTTGGGTGATGCAGGATTGCCCTTACACCACTAGATGCTCCTACATTATACATGCAGGGTAATTTGAGAAGTGACCCCGTCATGCCTCAGATGGTTGAGGAAAATCCAAATGGTCAACCTTTTCCTTAGATAGCTAGGACGAATCCTCTACAGGCCTTCCTCTCCACTTTACTAGATATTCTTCATATTGCCTATTTCTGGTACTCCTTCCCGCACAGCTATCCAAGATTTCTTCAATCTTCTCTTTCTTTGATGTAGATGCTGGAATGCCATACTACTCCATTGTTGGTACTTCTATGTGCCATCTTCATGATACTATGTCAAATTGAAATGTTGAACACAAGGGAAATGCTGACTCCATCTAGAAACTATGCCTCATATGCATTCCCTAAATTATGCCTCTTCAAAATTTTACAGGGACCGAATTTTTTCATCTTCAATTTATTATAGGTTCCCATTGGAAACCTTTCTTTCCTCAAGTGGACCATCACTTCTTCACCAACCTAAAACTCCTTATTCCTCCTCTTCTTATCTGCCTTAGCCTTATCCTACATATTCATCTTGTTAATATGTTCTCTTACCTCCTCATGTACATTCTTGATGTGTTATGCAAAGTCTTCAACTTTGGCACTTATCTTATTCTCTTGGTTCATCTTCCTTAGTTATGGAGTAGTTCTGGGACTACCTCCATACACAATTTGGAATGGTGATCTTCTCGTGCTCCGGTTGATAGAATTATTGTAAGTAAATTATGCTTGGGGTAAGATTAGGTCCCATCCCTTGGGTTTATCTCCTACCAAACATCTCAATAGGTTACCTAGACTTATGTTCACAACCTTAGTCTTCCCATCAGTCTATGGATGGTGTTTAGAACTGAACTTCAACTTCATCTTCAAATTTTTCCACAAGGTCCTCCAAAAGTATCCCACAAACTTGGTATCACAATTTGAGACTATACTTTTTAGCAAACCATGTAGCCTCACCACCTCTCTGAAGAACAAGTCAACGATGTGGACTACATCATGAGTCTGCCATCATGGAATGAAAATGCCATCTTCAAAAATATGTCAACTACCCCAAACACTAAATCATTCCCTTTCTATGTCCTTGGAAAACCAAGAACAAAGTCCATACTTATATCCTCCCACGGCCTCTCTGGTATAGGTAAGGGATGATACAACCCTTTATTCTGGCTCACTCCCTTAGCCATCTGACACACTCTAGAACTCTGCGTGAACTTCTTCATATCCTGTGATAATTGAGGCCAATAATAATGCTCACTGATAATGGCAATGGTCTTATCCCGACCAAAATATCTTGCCATTCCTCCATTGTGCTACTCCTTTATTAGGTTCTCCCTCATGAAACTCCTTGAAATATACAATTGAATTCCCTTAAACATGCCATCCTAGAATATGAAATCCAACCACTTCATCTTGTCAACTGTAACAGGCTTCTTGAAAGCTTTCCAAGCCTCTACAAAATTAGGATCCTTAGGGTACAATATCTTGAGTTCATTGAGCCCAACCACTTCAATTTACATCTTTTTCAACAATATTTTCCTCCTACTTAAAGCATCTACAACCTTATTCAACCTCCCACTCCTATGCTTTAAAACAAAGGTATAGCTTCGGAAAAATTCTACCCATTTAATATGCCTCTGATTTAATTTTCCCTGACTATTCAGGTACTGTAATACTTGCTGATTAGTAAACAAAACAAACTCCTTTAGTAACAAATAATGTCTCTATTTCTTTAATGCTTGAACTATTGCATAAAATTCCTAATCATATACATAGTACTTTCACTTTGCATCATTTTAATTTTCACTGAAGTGGGCAATGGGCTTACCTTCTTGGCTCAACACTGCTCCAATGGCACAACCACTGGTATCAAAATCCACCTGGAACACCTTATTGAAATCTGGGAGGGATAGAACGAGTTAATCTGTCACCTTCTACTTCAACAGATCAAAATTTTTTGCTTCTCCTGTGCTCCACTTGAACTCCTTTCTATCCCTTCTCATTGTTTCAATCAGGGGTGCACAAATACTAATAAAGTTTATGATGAACTTTCTATAAAAACTAGCCAAATCATGGAAAGATCTAACCTCAGTAGATTTTCTTGGGGTAGGTCATTCTAGAATAGCCTTCACCTTCTCTGGGTTGATCTCTAGACCTTCTGCTGAGACAAAAAACCCCAATTACACTAACTCCTTCACAAAACTACACTTCTTTAGATTAATCAACAATTTCTCTTCTCTCAACTTCTCAAAAATTGTATGAATATGCATTAAATGCTCATCCAGTGACTTACTAAATATCAAAATATCATCTAAATACACAATAAAAAAACTCCTAAAAAATCCTTCAGTACCTCATTTATGAGCCACATGAATATGCTTAGTGCATTGGTTAGCCCAAAGGGCATGACTAACCACTCACACAAGCCCTCTTTGGTCTTGAAGTTAGTCTTCCATTTATCTCCCTCACAAATCCAGATCTGGTGATATCCACTCTTTAGATCAATCTTTATGAAGTATTGAGCTCCACTAAAAAATTCCATCAAGTCATCCATCCTTGGCAAGGGAAATTTGTACTTGATTGTTATATTATTTATGGCTCAAGAGTTTGTATACATCCTCCACTCCCCATCCTTCTTCGGTGCTAGTACTGCAGGTACTGCACATGTACTCAAACTCTCTTGAATCAAACCCTTTCTCAACAACTCCTAAACTTGTCTGTTCAACACCTCATTTTCTACCGGAGTCATTCTGTCAACTACCTTATTTGGCAAGCTGGCTCCAGGTATCAAGTCAATTTGATGACTAATCTTCCTCAATGGTGGTAAACCCTCAAGTACATTACCAAAAACAATATCCTCAAAGTCATCCAATAACCCAAAAACTTCTACTGGCACCTTCTCACTATCTTCTTTATCCATTCTAGGAATCAATGCATAAAACATACAGTCATGCTTCATGCCTTCTAAAATTTTCCTTCCATCAACATAAAAAACCCTAGAACTAGTGCATACCTTCTCTTTGGAAATCTGATATGGATGTCGATGCCTTTCCCTCTTCAGCTTCAACTTTGTAACCATCTCTTTTGACACCAGATTATCGGTGCTCCCACTATCAATAATGACATCACAACATTTTCTTTCACATTCTCACCTTGTGAGAAACAAATTCTCCCTCTGTTCTGGCTCCTTCTCTTCACTCACCAGGGCTCTTCTAACCACTAGGGCTTCTCCCCTTTTAGCATCATCTGAATGCTTAGATTGAGCCTCCTCATTTGCATGTGCAACCCTTCCATGACCTTCTGGCCTTCTATCTGTCCTTCCTTGGTATTGTAGGAATTCATAGGCTCGATTCCCTTCTTCACCACACTAAAAAAAAGTTCCTCTAAAACCACCTATTCTAGATCCTTGCCCAGATCTTCCTCGTCCTCTACCTCTTTGATCACCACTGTTTTGATCACGAGGGCGGTATAAATTATCATTCTGCTATCCTTGACTGGTACCCACATCTCCATTTTTCTTCTCATCCTCATTTCGGCTTTTAGAAGATCTTCCACTATCCCTTCCACTTTAACCTCCTCATCCTTTTTTACTTGTTGTCAAATCTTTTGTTCAAATTCTCTTCAACTTTCAAAGCAAACTAGTACACATCCTCAATGGTGGTCATTTTGACTAGGCTTAGCTCCTCTTGAATGCTCGACCGTAACCCATTAAGATAACAGGATACCTTCTCCTTGTTGGCCTCTGCATGCTTCATTCTAATGATCATCTTGTGAAAATATTCTATTATTTCACAAATCTACTTTTTTGCTTCAACCCTTGCAATTTCTTCAGTAGATCTAACTTGTAGTCCATTGGTATGAACTGCTTCTTTAGTTTCTCCACCATGCGATCCCAATTGCTGATCTTTCCTTTTCCTCTTCAATTTTTCTCCAACTGGACTTCTTTCCACCAAATATTTGTGTGGCCCTTCAACTTCATTTTCGCAAACTTAACCCAATTTGGGTCCTCTATTTCTTCATACTCAAAATACTCCTCTAGCTCGTTGTTCCAGTCGATCAACTCTTCCAGGTCTAGACTTTCAGAATAACTGAGAACTTCTATTCTAGGTCTTTTTCTGATCTTTGAAATGGCCCTTATCAGCCACATTTGATCTTGATCAATTGATTCTTCTTCCTCTTCTACATCTGAATCTTCCACCTCTTCTTCATCCTCACTTTCTTCTCTCCTTCTCGGGTTTAACCCTATTCTCATTTGTTCCTGCAATGAATCAATCTATCTTTGGAGGGCTTTGAAACCCTCGGCCACCAATGGATCTCTTCCACCAACATTTTTGCCACCTCTGCCACCTCTAGCACCACCACACCTACCAAACATCACTATTGGAGGCATCTTGAATATCTTGAACCCACAACCATGGTCCTGGTGTGGACTTCTTCACAATTAGCAATCTATCCACACACTTAAGAAAACCTGCTCTGATACCACTTGACGAGGGTGATAACTCGAGACACATAAATGACGCACACAACTAGAGAATTTTAATATTTATTTAGAAAAATGAAAATCTTACATGCAGATCTTCTCAAATCCTCGAGCTCTGCAATACATGCACGTTACAGAAACTACAAATTCCCCCTTTTCGTAGTATGCAAAATTTTTCCCCAAAAAGCTACAAAAATCATAAACCCCCCCATAAATAGCTCTTTTTCAATTTTGGAGCCAAAACAACATTCAAATTATGAGATTTGGTGGTTTGGAACCAAAATTACAAACTAAAATTCAAATTTTAAAACCTTATTAAAAAATTAGCACATTTTTGAAAGTGCACTAACTTTCGGGAGCCATAACTTTTGACACGAGACTCCATTTTTCAAACCGTTTGAACCATTGGAAAGGTCTCTGTAGACATCCAAATTTGGACACTTAATTTATCCAAATTTATCACTTTTCATCTAAACATCCTCTTATCCGAGTTAATTAAGTAATATTACTATTATTTAATTAATATCTTTAATTCTGCCAAATCCCTAAGGTATTTAATTAATAATTAAATACCTTACCCTCCATAATCCCCTTTTCACCAAATAATTAAATAAATATTACATTTATTTAATTCCTCACATGTCATTTTCATCTAATCCTAATCCATTTCCTAATCTCTTCATTAAGGATGTGCACATGCCTAATCCTTGATTAGGATGTGTCACATCCTCCAACTTTTACAAGTTGGCTTTTAATCCTAATTAACCCCTAATTATCCTCTAATTACTGATTAGTCAAACCTAATTAGTACCTTGGTCAAAGAAATTTTTAATTCCTTTTTATTCCTCTAAGACCCCCGTTTCCCATGTGAATTTTTAATTCATATTTATTTATCCTAGATTCCCTTCCTTTATATGTGAATTTTTAATTCATATTCCATTCTTCTAAGGCTTCTAGAACCTTGGACTTGTCACAATCTCCACATGTAACCAAGTCCCACCTTTTTGGAGCCCACATTTTATCCTCTAGATCCTCCTAGGAATGTGAATTTTTAATTCACATTTATATCCCCAACCACTTTTCCTTTTCTCATGTAGATTTTTGAGGAATTCCAAAATTTCTCAAATGTCCCTTTCACTCCCACTTGGGGACAAGGAATCCATTTTTGAGGAAATCTCATCACTCCCCAAGGTGCATGTCCTTCCTCCACCTCATGTACCTTTTTGACACATCACCTACACATCATCTCACCCTTAGCCATCTTCACCCTCCACATGTCAAGATGTGAGGGCTTGTGGGTTCTCAACCCACCATAGCCCTTCATCTTGATCTTGTTGGATCAATCTTGACCATTGAATTCTCTAGAGAATTCAAGATCCTCTATAAATACCCCCTCCTCAAGAGCATTTAGAACACTTAGTCATTTTGCAACTACATGCTGCCATTTTGTGCACTCATCTAGCCTACAATTGCATTCACTTGTATTTACATCCAAGCACATAGTAAAATCCTCCATTTTAGCCACATCAAGAGCCATCAAGGAGCACACATATCATTCCAAGCAAGGGCCAATCAAAGGGATATCAATAATAAGGAAGGTAAAGCCATTTGTGTCTTATGTTATCTATTTTCCTTATTATTTTGTCACTCTCTTTTGGTTAATCTTGAGGTGTCCTTGGTCTTTTATCATTCGTATTTTGAGTTATTTCATGCACTAGAATAGGATAAATTCTAAGGTATACATTTCTGGCATGTCCGGTGGGACCCACAAACGGGTTCCTATACTTTACGTTTGCTGTTGTTGAAGTTTTTGCAGGAACACGTCGCAGAAGGGCAACTACGCCCCTGTTTTTACTGCAGAAGTGCAATTACGCCCCCTATTTTTTTGCAGAAGTGCAATTATGCCCCTATTTTCCTGCAGAAGTGTGTGTGCACGCACGTGGGCTGAAACTTCACTTTTTTTTTAACACTTTTCTGCAAAAGGGCATGTGCGCCCTCTTAGGCTGAAACTTCATTTTTTTTCTAACACTTTTCTGCAGAAGGGCGTGTGTGCCCAACTGGGCTGAAACTCACTTTTTTACTAATACTTTACTGCAGAAAGGTATGTGCGCCCTCTTGGGCTGAAACTTCACTTTTTTTTCTAACACTTTTCTGCAGAAAGGCGTGTGCGCCTCTTGGGCTAAAAATCACTTTTTTACTAATACTTTACTGCAGAAGGGCGTGTGCACCCAACTGGGCTGAAACTTCACTTTTTTTCTAACACTTTTCTGCAGAAGGGCATGTACGCCCTCTTGGGCTGAAAATCACTTTTTTACTAATACTTTACTGCAGAAGGGCGTGTGCGCCCAACTAGGTTGAAACTCACTTTTTTACTAATACTTTTCTGCAGAAGGGCATGTACGCCCTCTTGGGCTGAAAATCACTTTTTTACTAATACTTTTCTGCAGAAGGGCGTGTGCGCCCTCTTGGGCTGAAAATCACTTTGTTGCTAACATTTCACTGTAGAAGTGCAATTGCGCCCTCCTGTTCACTGCAGAAGTGCAATTGCGCCCTCTTGTTCACTGCAGAAGTGCAATTGTGCCCTCTTGTTCACTACAGAAGTGCAATTGTGCCCTCCTGTTCACTGCAGAAGTGCAACTATGCCCCTATTTTGCTGCAGAAGGGCGACTGTGCTCCCTGGAAGGTAAAATTATTATTTTGACTTTGGATTATTTGCTATTTTCTCATTAACATTGTTCTTGCAAGGATACATGTGTTTTTTGCTAACTTTTTGCAGCATATTCTTATGAAGTTGATGGAGAAAGTGGGATAAAATATCTAATATTTGCTTGCAGGGCTACTCATTTGCTCAATCCTTTTTAAAAAATTATCCTTGCTATTTGTATTAATCTAAGAACATAGCTTAATTAGAGAGAGTAATATTCATTGCTTGTTGTTCTTGTCTTTTTGTGTTACCCAAAGGGAGCATTAGCTTGTTTCTGCTTTCCCCTTGCACTTTGTGTGATCCTGGGGAGTAGTTGGAAGTGGTTGGTGCTTTCTTTATAGTGGGACCTGCTTGGAGATTTCATCACCCCAAGGGACGATTCCAACCATGCATACCGGCGGGGTATACAAAGGGGGGAGAGCGAAAGCTGTACCCTAATCCAGTCATGTCATAATTGGCGGAGCATCGAAGCTAGGGTGATACCTAGATAGACGTGAAGAGTTGGTCTAAGCCCTTCAGTATCTCGCTGGGGTTCCCGACTCACGCTTGTGACGGGCTGGTGTTCACAGTTGTGCCTCACGTACCAAGAGTATATCGAGGACTCCCTAGATACCTTGTGCATCCTAGATTAAGACCACTTTGGCCATACCCTTAACACTAATCATAGGGTTGTATTTGCTTGAGAGTGTTTTCTTGTGAAAAACCAGTGAACTTTTGACAATTTAGCCTTATCATTATCATTTTAAAGTCCTTGCCATAGTCATTTGCATCAAACCAAGCCTCTGTTTTACTGTAGAAGTGTAATTACGCCCCTGTTTTTACTGCAAAAGTGCAATTACGCCCCTATTTTTCTACAGAAGTGTAATTACACCCCTATTTTTACTGTAGAAGTGCAATTACGCCCCTATTTTTCTGCAAAAGTGCAATTACGCCCCTGTTTTACCGCAAAAAAGTGATTACGCCCCTGGTTTGCTGTAGAAGGGAAAATTTTCCCTCCTGAACACCCGAAATCACCCCATTTGGATCCATTTAGCCTCTAAACCATCATTTAACCACTCCTAACCATTACCTTATCATCTCAAGCCTTCGTTTTATCACTATAAACCTTCAAAAAATCCCCGTTTGACCATTTTAAACCTCCATCTCATTATTCCAAACTTTCGTTCAACCATTCTAAATCCCCACACATTCTCCACAATTATCCTTAATCCCCCATTCATTCTAATTTCTCCCTAATCCACTAATTATTGCATCTCTAAACACCACCCATAACCAAACTATCCTAACCTTGTATTACAAAGCGGTTACCCAAATTGACCATAGCGTTTGAACTTGATTATTAGTCTTTAATTTTGACCCCAATCAATTTGCCCCATCTTGAGGCGAATTCAATGGCATAAGTTATCATCTTCGACCCAATTAATCCATTCCTATCTTAAGGTGGATTCGGTGTTGTAATCACCCTCTTAATCAATTAAAGCTCTTGGTTGTTAAGGGTAACTTCCTTTGATCAAACTCAAGGTATCCCTCTCATCTTTTACCAATCCAATCAAATCCAATCCAATTAAATCGAAATCCATTCCTCTAATCAAATTCATCCAATCATCTAATCAATCCAAGCACACCAATCCTATTAGGTTCATCCAATCACAACTATCCAATCAACATCATCCAATCATCTGATCCTCTCCAATCAAACCAATCTAGTCCTTTAATCAAATTCATCCAATCATCTACCTGATCCAACCATTCATCTACCCAATCCAATCAATCATTTTCCCCATCCAAATCCCTTGAACATCATTTTAGAAGTTATTTTCCAAATTGACCTAGGTGTTTGAATCTAATCATCATCATCAGCACCTACTTAGGATTGTCATCCATCCTAAGATAATCATCACCATCGGCCCTATCAATTCACTTTCAATCTCAAGGTGGATTCGGTGTCGTAATCATCCATTTGTGCTTTAAATCGATCAATCATCAATCAATCTTATCCAATCCGATCCAATCGCATCCCTATCCAATCATCCATCTACCGAATCCCATCAAAATCAAAATCAATCCCATCACATCATCCAATCATCCTAATCTGAGCTTTAATCCAATCCTCATCTGAGCTTGAATTAAATCCCAATCCGAGCTTTCATCCATCCCCATCCAAAATCTTTGATCCATTCTATTTATGTTTTCATCATCATGAATCCTTATTCTCCATCAATAGTAGTCAAGGGAAACCCTAATTACATTGACAACGATAGCGAAAGTCTTGTTGATCAAGAGGAATATGACATAGACTCCCTTGACACTATCATTGCTAGTAAGCTTTCTCCACCCACCTTCCAAAATCCAATCACCCCCTCGAGTTATTTCGTTATGTCTTCGTCCATGCCTAATCATGTTGCTTCTGCTACCTTTGACAAGGGATATCCGTCATATCCATCATACCCTTCATCTACATCATCCTCTTATCCAACACCCACATTGTCTTATCCTAGTCTACCATCTCAATACCCCTATCCTAATCCCCCATCCACATCCTCCTATCTAAATCCTTCATCCGCATATACCCACTACCCTAATCATCCATGCCAATTTTCTCACTCTAATCCTACATTCGTACCTTCGTATCCTAATCCAACATCCACATCAACTTATCCTAATCCCACATCCATAGTTCAATATCTCCATCCACCACCCACATCCTTGTGTCCTAATTCACCATGCCAATACCCCTATCTTAACCTTTCACCTAATCCCCCATCTACTCATAGTCCTACATTCAATCCCATTCCTCCATCTAACCCTAGTCCACCAATCCATAATCCCTCATCCACTCCTACCACGCCATCTCAACCTAGAGCATTCAAGTCCCTCACTCAAGAAATTCTCCAAGGACTTATAACATAGAAGCCACCCCCAACTCCACATCTTGAAGTCATGGAACCATGCCATCCCAATCCATCATCCACGGTAACTAGTGATGAGAGCCTTCTCCATACCACACCTATCATTGTTGTTACCACCCCTAGCACTGATCAAACCATTGAAACCATTGAACCCACTAAATCCATTGAACCCACATCTCCTACCATCACACCCTCTGAATCCATTGAGCCCCCATCTCCTACCATCACACCCTCTGAATCCATCGAGCCCCCATCTCCTACCATCACACCCTCTAAATCCACCAAGCTCCCATCTCCTACCATCACATCCTTTAAATCCGTTGAATCCATTGAACATCCACCTCCTACTCCAAGGGTCATCGAACCCATCGATGATGCCCAAATCCATTCTAATGACTGCATCGAATCCTCCATCCTTCCATCTCCCCAACTCGAAGAGTCTCTCCAACACTCTGTCATCCTTCCATCCACACAAGATGCGTCATGCCAAGAGTCTAATCCAAAGCATGCCAACATATCCCCTTCTCTAGATCAAGATCCTACCATCCTATCTAGTCCACCTCAAGATCACAGTCCCCCATCCATTCCATCCCATGATCCCCTTGTCATTCAAGCTTTCACCACTCCATCTCCATCTCCATTACATGATCCCACTACCACAAATCCAAATCCTATCATATCCCCTAATCCCTCTCCTGATATCACCTATCCACATGCGGCTATCAACCATCTCCCTCTCATGATCCCCCATCATTACCTAAAACTACTATACCTACACCGCTTGCATATCCCCTTGGTCCTCTCACATTCCTCCATGGTGGTCTCCTTGCAGAAGAAAAACCAATTATATACACCAACCCTCCTCTTCCACCTAATAATGAACTCGCATCATTCTTCCAGAATAACAAAAATTCTATCCTAGATCGAATGCTCAAGAGAATGAACTACCAAGGAAAAGGTTTAGGCCTTCATGAGCAAGGTATTATAGAGCCCATCCAAGCTAAAGAACATTTGTATCCACAAGGTTTTGGATGTACTACCCACGACTCGCAATCCAAAAATGTTGGTACAACCTATAGACATCCTCAACGAGCCTCTTCCAAAATAAATATAGGCTCTTTCCATCACTCCACCAAATCATATGTTGCCATCCCTCCTCCTCTATCGTATCGCCTCAAAACCACTGTCCATGTTCCTCCTTCATCTGCTCCCTCCATCTTGGGTCCTTACATCCCTCCATCCACCATATCCCATCCTTCATCTACTCCATCCATCTTGGGTCCTTATGTCCCTCCACCCACTCCATTTACTTTGGGTCCGTATATCCCAAAATCACCTCCTCCATCTCATCCTTTTATCCATCCAATGCCTATCCATGTCATCCATCATAAACATCCTAATCAGGATCAACAAAGTCACATACCCGCACATCCTCCGTCTACACATAATCCCCATACTCCTACCTTCATCGCTCCACATCATCCATCTCTTCACACCCATCCCATGGCAACTAAATGCACTTTGGATGCTAACATAAAAATGCATAAATCCAAACATCCACATGAATCCAATGCTTCCCATGTCCCCTCTAAAAGACATGGTAAAGAAAAGAAAAACAAAATCTCAAAATCAAATCTATAGCTCGCAAAGAGACAGCAAGCAAAGATCAAAACCATGTGGATCCCAAAGAAAAAAGATGCAATGCCATCAAATGAAAAATCTGTAAGAACATCCAAAGTTGCTAATCCAAAAGCTAATCATACACCCCTTTCGTCTCCTAAGTCTGTTTTGGGTCCCTATGTCCCAAAATTCACTATTTCGTCTCCTCCATTCTCCCTGCATTCTCCATCAATTAATCCTTTTATCTTTTCACATCCACCACCACATGTGCCAATGTTGTTCCTAAACACATCTCCCCATCACATATCCACCCCATCGTTCCATCCATACACTTTCCAACATCCAAACCATTATCCCATGTATCCCCCCCATCAAATCCCTCTAATTCATCCTTTTGCATAATCCATTTCTCCTAATAAGGTTGTACCAACATCCAACAGTCGGTTCGAACATGAGCTCTTAATACCTGATATAGAACTTGATGCTTGAGTCCTTCATCCATATCCTTATCGCATGTCTTCTAAATCCACTTATTCGCCTCCCTATCCTTATCCATCTCCTTCTGCATGACATCCAAAAAGTCAAATAAAACATAAAAAATCAAAAAAATAATAAATAGTAAAGAGAAATAATTCGTCCAATGGTGAAAACTTGGCAAACAAGTGCCTTGGATAAGTACCATGATGAAAACCTGGCAAACAGGGGTCATGCGTAAATCCCCATCTGCACTTGGGGGCAACTTCCTGATATGCATTCCCTTCACCCACTATGCTTCCAGCTATGCACTCGTCCTCTTCATAAAACCCCTCCATCCCACCTACCTTCTGCATCCTACCATCATATCCCATTTATCTCCCATCCCTCCATCCTTCTTGTGATCTTGATCAAAACAGGGGAACCTATCTATACATGCTTTGGACACCTCTTGGTATACATTCCCTTCCTCCATGCTCTATCATATTCCTTGGTCACTCATCCTATCCACCTCTAGTCATCTCCTTTATCTTCCCATCCACTCGTCTCCCATCCCTCATGCCTCATTATATATGACATATCTAGAGTGGGGGCATCTGCTTCCTTTGTGACATAGTCCTTGGAGACATCATCTATCATAACATCCCTTCATCTCCCTATCCATTTATCATAGCATCCCTTCCATCTCCCCATCCTTATCTTCATATCCATCCCTTTCATCTCCCAATCCTTATATTCTTATCCATCCAAACAATCCCTCCCATCCTTCATCCATTCTTTCATCTTTATCCTCATCCTATCTCACAATCCCTTGTCATTGGTATTTGGCTATAGGTCTCCTTCCATGCAACCTAATGCCCTTTATCTCATCGCCCTCACTTTTTCTTCTCTTACACATCTTTTCAATCTCTTATCTTTTCTCCGTGTTCATTGCTCCTCTGTCTCTCTTTCTCTTGTCGAAGGGTCTGCCTCCTCCCTCATGGTTCTCTGGCTGTGCACCCTTCCTCGGCATCTCTGCCTCCCTTGGCTGGTGCTCTTCAAGCATCTCCGCCTCCCCGGCACATGTGGGCAGGCCGGGTGTGGTGGCGCCTCCTGAGAGCCTCCGGCTTCCGCTGTGGCATATAGCGCCCTCCCGGGCGCTCTTCGCTTCTTCCTGGGCGTCAGCCTCGGCTGTATGCATGTGTCTCCCCGCCTTCCCTCCCTGGGCGCCTCCCCGGCCGGGCTGCAGGCGCTCCCTCCCATGCTCAGACCCTCTGGGCGTGACGCCTGCATGCTCAAGGGCCTCCTGGCATCGCCCTCACCAAGGCCCGGGGCGCATATGCCCCATTGTGGCGTGCCCTTATCCCTGCCAAAAAATTCACTTTTTATAGTCTTTTTCAAAAACTAATCCTGACCCATTTTCTAATTTTTCCCCGCCATCAAAACCCATGTTTTGAAATTTCAAAAATTGATTTTTGATTTTTACATCGACACTTCTAGAGGCCATAACTTTTGACTCGGGTGTCCGTTTGAGCTGAAATTTGACGGGTGGTTGCGTTATGAGATAACGAGTGGATTTCCAACTAGTTCTTAGAAAGTTGTTGGAACCCATTTTGACCCATTTTCGGGGCCTCAAACTTTCACCTTGACCCTCAAAATCCCAATTTAGTGTTTTTTTCCAGCATTTCAAAAAATTGTTTTCACTCATAACTTGAAATGCATATCTCAAATCTGGGATGTTAGTTGGCAATTAATCCTATCTCACCAATGGGTATTTCTTGGAAAAAAAATTGGACTCCCAAAAGTATATCCATGATGTTTCCTAAAATGGAAAAATTTGACAATTTTTGAAAATTGCCAAATTTGGAAAAATCTGGTTGTCAACACCTTACATCCCTTAAGTCCCGAAACTCGGTGTAGAATCAATCCAATCATATCCTTCAATAATTCCAGCCTTCAATCCAATCCTCATCTGAGCTTTAATCTTATCCCAATCTGAGCTTAACCAAACCCCTAATCTGGGCTTTCATCCATCTACAGTCAATGTCTTTGGATACCGAACAAAGTCTTAAGATCCCTCCTTCCATCTTCTTCAATTTTTTCCTATTCATCCATTCTAATAAATCCATTCACTTATTCCATGTAACCATTCATCCACTTCATCGAACCTCCTATCATCTCAAACATTCATCAAACCTCCTTCTATCATTTCAAAATCTCATTCCATAATCTTGATCCATCATTTACTCATTCTGAGTAATCTTCCACCTGTTCCCACTCTTCACCTTCTAGTTCCAAGAATTAGTCATCTATCCATCTGGTCACCTTTTCCTCATCCAAATCCTTATCCCCCTATCCAATCCACCCAAACAATCCTTTTCCTCCCCCCATCCTCTCCCCTCATCCCATCTCATAATCCCTTGTCATTGGTATCTAGCTATAGGCTTTTCCCCACATAATCCAATGTCATCTATCTTATTGTCATCACTTCTGCTTCTTTTGCACATCTTTTCTATCTCATCACTTCATCATTCATCTATATGGCATGTCATTCACCCACTTCATCTTTAATGATTTGGATAACTATCCCATCCCTGAGCTTTATATAGTCACTATCCTCCAATCCAATCCAACAAGTCTATCTTGTCCCATCGTGTCGGTCCAATCATTTTAACCCCTTATCTAGGGTTATCTCATCATCCTTTATCCATCACTTGTCTATGGCCTTTCTTCGAACTACGTTGCCTCTGCGCTTTCATGTAGGCAAGGTCGATCATTTGATCTGCCCCCTGGGTTCCATCCATCATCAATCTATATTGTCCACTCTTCTCCTGTTCTCCATCCTATCTTGGTCATCCATCAAAATCTCCATCATGGTCAGTCATCAGCCTTTTATCGAACTACGAGGGCTCTACGCTTTTACGTAGGCAAAGCTAATCTTTGATCGGCCCCCGAGCCCCTAGGCCTTTAGGTTGTGTCAGTCTCATATCTTGTCTCCCTTGTGTCGTGTCGTCAAGCTATGCTCTTATCTAGCTGGTTCTTAACAAACAAGATCCACTTGTATCAACAAATCCAATTAGTTTTGAATATCCTACGTCATATCGATCTTTTAGCTTAGTATCCATCATCGGTCTCAACAGGATGCATCCTTCCTAACAGACCTCATCAACCCCATCCATCCCTTTTGATCCTATGGCAAAGGACATTTGAAATTAATTGTGATCTTTTGATGTTTTTGGCTTTTGTTTATCATTTGAGCTCCCTATCATCACTTGTCAAGGCTGCCATGATCCATCATATTATGGTGTGTTTTGATTGGTCAACATAGGGGCATATCTTGATCTTTTTATGTCTATTTTTGTCTTCTTGGTTGTCCCACATAGTACCCACCAAGATCCCCGAGGTCTTGTTATCTCAATACCTGGCCCGACCAAAGTCATCATGACTTTGGGGTGTTGGGATAGCCTTCTTGTCTGTTGTGTTTTTTTCATGCATTAGACACTATTACGCCTTGGTTCCACATACCCTGGCACTTGGTGTCTTCTGCTATAGCAAAAATCAGTTCTCCGAAGATAGAAAATTACATTAGGATTGCATTTCATTCTCCATTCCATCATCTTACATATATCCCCCATCCTCTTATATATCACAATCCCCCCATCCATTCATCCTTCATCCTTATCTCACATCTCTATCCAACCCCCATCCATTCCATTTAGCCCGAATCATCTAATCATATCCTTGGTCTTGTTACCAGCCTTGACCCATCATCATCATCATCATCCATTAGTATCCTTTCCTATCCCTTTGGTGTTGTTTTGGGATGTATCCTCCCCTCATCAACAACACTTTCATCATCATCATTGGGAGGTATTCTTCCCTATTCTTTTGGTGTTGTTTTGGGATGTATCCTTCCCTCATCAACAACACTTTCTTCATCATCATCATCGGGAGGTATTCTTCCCTATCCTTTAGTGGTGTTTTGGGATGTATCCTTCCCTCATCAATACCACTCCGTGGGATGTATCCTTCCCTATCCTCGGGTTGTTTCGGGATCCTTCATTCCCTCATTGACAACACTCCATCCATCATCAACCCATTTTGGCTTGTACCTTTGACCGGGGCAACACATCACCTTTCAAATCCATTTGTGCTTCATCCATCTCCATATCACTTACTCTCTTTTAACGCATCACCTTGCATCATCTTCCCTATCTCCCTTTCATCATCCATTCATTTCGAGAGCACATCCGTGTTCTCTTGAACCCACATGTCCTCTCGAGGGGGTATCCTCAATCCCTACTCTTCATCTTCACCCCCATCATCTTTCTTCCTAGTCATCCCTTTGATGACTGGGCATCTTTTCCAATCTAACCATCTTCTTCTGGGTTTCATGTTTTAATATTCTTTGAAATGGTGCTACTTCATAGCACCATCTCAAAGAGGGGCAAATGTAGACATCCAAATTTGGACACTTAATTTATCCAAATTTATCCCCTTTCATCTAAACATCCTCCTTATCCAAGTTAATTAAGTAATATTACTATTATTTAATTAATATCCTTAATTCTGCCAAATCCCTAAATACCTTACCCTCCTTAATCCCCTTTTTATCAAATGAATTAAATAAATATTATATTTATTTAATTCCTCATATATCATTTTCATCTAATCCCAATCCATCTCTTAATCTCTTCATTAAGGATGCACATGCTCAATAGGATGTTACATCCTCCAAATCCCTGCAAGTTGGCTTCTAATCCCACTAGCCTCACCATCCCTCCAATGCTGACACAACCCACTAGTACCTTGGTCAACTCTCCCCATCCCCCAAGGAATTTTTAATTCCTTTTTATTCACCCTAGGCTCCTCTCTTCCCCATGTGAATTTTTAATTCACATTTTATTCCTCCAAAGAATCCCCTTTTCCCATGCATCTTCTAGAAGCTTTGACTTGTCACATCAAGTCACATGTGACAAACTCCCACCTTTTGGGAACATTGTCTTATCTGCCAGATTCTTCCAATCATTGTGAATTTTTAATTCACTTTTATTCACCCAAGATTCTTCCCATCTCCTAATGTACTTGCAAGGTACTTGTCCTTCCTCCACCTCATGTACCTCTCTTCCACATCACCTACACATCATCTCACCCTTAGCCATCTTCACCCTCCATATGTCAAGATGTGAGGGCTTGTGGGTTCTCAACCCACCATAGCCCTTCATCTTGATCTTGTTGGATCAATTTTGACCATTGAATTCTCTAGAGAATTCAAGATCCTCTATAAATACCCCCTCCTCAAGGGCATTTAGAACACTTAGTCATTTTGCAACTACATGCTGCCATTTTGTGCACTCATCTAGCCTACAATTGCATTCACTTGCATTTACATCCAAGCACATAGTAAAATCCTCCATTTTAGCCACATCAAGAGCCATCAAGGAGCACACATATCATTCAAAGCAAGGGCCAATCAAAGGGATATCAAGAACAAGGAAGGTAAAGCCATTTGTGTCTTATGTTATCTATTTTCTTTATTGTTTTGTCACTCTCTTTTGGCTAATCTTGAGGTGTCCTTGGTATTTTATCATTCGTATTTTGAGTTATTTCATGCACTAGAATAGGATAAATTCCAAGGTATACTGTCTCAAAGTAAAGAACATGCTCAAAGTTTTCTATGCCAATTTTAGTAAGTTTTGGGGCCATTTAGTGCCTCAAATCTGATCTGGAAAGTTTTTAGGTGCAATTTTGGGAGACTGAAATTGCAATAACTTTCAAACCGGGAATGCTCTCAGCCTGATTCTTTCGCCAATATTCTTATTTTTCCATTCTGAATCCTCCCATATAATTTTTGTCCCCAAATACCTTCAAATTCCAATACCTGCTAAAAATAGCAGTTGACCAAAAAAAGCAGAAAAATAAAACTAAAAGTTGAGAATTACATTACGACGAAAAGGGTATCCAAAACTGAAAAAACATCTAAGAAACTACAAACAAGAAATGCAAATCTTTTTTGGATGATGCAGGATTGCCCTTACACCACTGGATGCTCCTACATCAGAAGACCATAATGCAATTTTCCTTGAAGATACTTGAGAATCCTTTTAGTAGCAATCCAATGTGTCTCCTTAAGTTCCAACATGAACCTAGATACTAGGCTTACATCATTGGTGATATTTGGTTTGGTAGTGGTCAAATAGAGAAAACATCCAACTAACTATTTGTAAAGAGTAAGACTCACAAAAGTAGTACCATCAGATTGGAAAAATTGTTATGAAATAACTTGCACAATAGAAGAATATGATATGAAATATGCTGCAAATACTTGATAATAACTGAGAATAACAAGCCACTTCAAGGGGGAAAACCTCCAAATATCTCTAATGAGAACACACTTCACACTTGATGATGAAATAAGACTCACAACCTCCTCTATATACCTATTAATGCCAAGGATATCACCTAGGCCGACTTAGACACAGCTATATAAGACTTAGGCTGACCTAAACAACTAAATAAAAATATACTAATTATAATATGACTTAATAGAGATATACAAGATGACTATTCATAACCCGACACAATAATATGCTATACGTGAATGCCCCTTCTTCAAAGAAGCATTGTCCTCAATGCTAATCAAGTTTGGAAAATTTTGAATGAACTCCTCGTCTTCCCATGTGGCATCTTCAACTGGTAACTTCTTCCATTGGATGAGATACTCAGTGATAGTTCTATTCCTCAGCTTCTTTGTGCGTGTTTGACAAATGTACTTTGGTTCCAAAATGATTCTTCCTTCTTCATCCAGCTCGAGAAGTGTTGTTTGAGTGGGAATATTATGCCCACTACCTTCTTTCCAAACAGAAACATGAAAACCGATGTATCTTTGTTGTTGGTGGTAACCTGCTTGTAGGCAACACTCACCGATCTTTTGCATGATTTGGTATGGACCATAATACTTTGAGAAGACATTATTATTTCTTTGCTGCTTTAGTGAGATTTGCTTATAAGGCTGCAATCGCAAGAAGACCCAATCCCCAACTTCAAAACTTCTTTCACTACGATGTTGGTCTGCCTGTTGTTTCATTCGATTTTGTGCCATGGCTAAATTCTCTTTGAGTCCTGAAAGTACTTGTTGCTGATGAAGCAAGTGGTCTTCTACTGCCTCGGTAATTTCTGATTTCAAACTCAAACCCACCACCACCCTGTCTACCAACCAACCTGATGAGCTATGAAAAGAAGTGTTATACCACCATTCCGCTAAGTGGTATCCACCTACCCACCAAGATCAAGCTTTGAAGTGAACAACGTAGATATCCTTCCAAACACTTATTAACAACTCCTATTTTCCCATCTCGATTGAGGTGGTATAAAGAGCTAAGAGCTAATTGAGTACCCAAACATGAGAATAAATCTTTCCAAAAGTGATTAGTGAAGATAGGATCATGATCACTAACAATAACTTTAGGTGTACCATGTATCTTTTGGATATTCTCCAAAAAAGCTTTAGCCACTACACTTGCTATAAAAGGATGTGCTAATGCAATGAAATGTGCATATTTAGTGAGCCGATCAACTACCACCATGATGACATTATGAACTTTAGATTTGGGAAGCCCTATGATGAAGTCCATGGATACCTCTTCCCAAAGCTGGCTAGGAATAGATAAGGGTTGCAAGAGACCTGGTGTCTTAATTGTCTCCCCTTTATGCCTTTGATACACCAAACATTCAGCCACAAATTTTTGAACATCACCCTTTAGCCCCTCCCAAAAGAAATCTTGCTTGACTCGATGATATGTCTTCAAAAATCCTAAATGACCACCCACTAGAGACTCATGCAACTCTGTGAGAATCTTGATTTTAAGGTTGGAATTCTTGCAGAGATACAAATTCTCTTTATACCAAAGAGTATCTCCCTTCCAACAAAACTTATCTGAACTACTAGGATCACTTTTTAATTGCTCAATGAGATTACTTGTCGCAACATCATTTTGCCACTTTGCTTTGGCTTCCTCCACCCAATTTGCTTGTAATATTGAAAGGGCACACAATAAGGCTTCATCTTTCTCATCCTTCCTTGACAGTGCATCTGCGACAATATTTTCTTTCCCTTTCTTATATACAATCTCAAAGTCATATCCTAACATCTTAGTGACCCATTTTTTTTTTTTTTTATAAGATAGTCGTTGTTCCAAAAAATATTTTAGGCTATCATGATCTGTCTTAACCTTGAAATGTCTACCCAATATATAAGGCCGCCATTGTTTCACTGCATGGAGTATTGCTAGCATTTCCTTCTCATAAATAGGTTTTAGTTGATTCTTACCTTTTAATTGATGACTCTAAAAAGCAATTGGTCGACCTTCTTGCATGAGCACTGCTCCTGTCCCATTTCTAGAAGCATCACATTCCACAATGAATTCCTTGGTGAAGTCAGGAGTGGCAAGTACTAGAGTTGTACACATAGCCTCCTTCAATCTCTCAAATGTTGTATTGGCAGACTCATTCCAATGAAAGGAATCCTTCTTCAATAGAGTGGTGAGAGGTGCTGCTATACTACCATAATTCTTCACAAATCTTCTATAGTACCCTGTCAATCCCAAGAATCCTCTTAGTTTCTTAATGGTTTTTGGAATAGGCCATTCCATGATAGCCTTAATTTTGTTAGGGTCCACCTTTACTCCTTCATGTGAAACTATGTGTCCCAAATACTCCACCTCTGTAAGACCAAAAGCACACTTGGATGGCTTAGCATAGAGCTTATGATCTTCAAGTATTTGTAATGCTTGGTCCACATGTTGCAAATGTTCTTCCCAAGTCTTGCTATAAATCAATATATCATCAAAGAATACTAACACAAACTTTCTCAAGAACTTCTTAAAAATGGAGTTCATCAAACTTTGGAATGTAGATGGTGCATTGGTAAGACCAAATGGCATCACCAAAAATTCATAATGACCCTCATGAGTTTGAAATGTTGTCTTACAAATATCCTCCTCCTTAATCCGAATTTGGTGATAACCAGATCTAAGATCTAACTTGGTAAAAAACATAGCTCCATTTAATTCATCTAGCAAATCATCAATGACTGGAATTGGAAACTTATCTTTAATGGTGTACATGTTGAGCACTCTATAATCTGGACACATGTGCCAAGTATCATCCTTCTTACGTACCATCACCACAGGCGAGGAGTACACACTTTGGCTATGCCTGATGATTCCTGCCTCTAGCATCTCTTCAACAATCTTTTCTATCTCACTCTTTTGTATGTGTGGATACCTGTAAGGTCTAATATTCGGTGGTTGGCTCCCTGGGACTAACTATATGGCATGATCATGATCCCTCTTAGGAGGAAGTCCTTTAGGTATATCTCCAAGAACAACTGAGTGATGATCAATTATAGCTTGCAAATCTGGATGAGTAGGAGTATTAGATTGAGAGACTTTTAATGAACATAGTTGGGCCACAAATCCATCCACTCCTTTCTTAAGAAATTTTTGCATTTGATGAGAGCTTACCATTTGTGGAGATTTTTCCTTCAACCCCCTTAGCTTTACTAGCCTTCCTTCCGATTGAAATCTCATGAATAGTTCTTGGAAGTTCATCTCAATTGTTCCTAATGTAGTAAGCCATTATACTCCCAAAACAATATCTGCTGCACCCATGGATATCACATACATTGGGGTATAAAGTTGATAATCTCCCATGGATAATTTAATGCTATGACACTTCCCTGAACAACTAACTGTACCACCATCTGCAATCAAAACTTGAAACTCTGGAGCTGGATATATGAAACAATTTAGACTAGTAGCTAACTTTTTGTTGATGAAATTATGAGTACTACATGAGTCGATCAATATTGTTACCTTCTGCTTCTTTAGGAACCCCACCACCTTGAGAGTTTGTGGAGTGCTGAAACCTGAGAGTGCATGACAAGAAATTATTGGTTGAGAATCATGTGATTCCTCATTTGACTCCCTTTCATCTTCTAGTATGGGTTCCTCCTCTTCTTCCTCATTGGGACCTTCAATATAAAACAATTTCTTTTCACTACATTTATGTCCTCGAATCAGATTTGCTATCACAATTGAAACACAAGCCTTTGTTTCTTTCTCCCTCAATTTGTTGTGGAGTCAACTTGGTGAGGTTGTGTTGAATATCCTTTCTCTCTGCCACATTAGCCCCTTGCTTCAGGGAATCAAATACTTCTCCTCTACCCCGTGTGCTAAGATAAAAGACTCCATTTATGGAACTAGGGGCTAAACATGCATACCTCATGTTGAATGTGATCCTTGAGACCACCTAAGCAAGAATAAGTCATTCAAGTTTTCCTCCTGTAATTGTATCCACCCTTAAGGATAGATTTTGGAATTAAATATAATCCTTAACTGATCTTGTTTGTTGAAGTTTAGCTAGCTGGTGAAGAAGTTGTCTATGACGCTATTGCTATATTGTGCTTGGAGTTCCTCTATAAAAATTACCATGAGATAGTGAGCCCCTTTTTCCTTCAATGAGTGCCAATGATACTAAAATGAATTGATCTAGTTCTAGATATAGGAAGCCATCATGACCTTTTGTCCATTTGGGATTTGGTGTACTTCAAAAAAATTCTCCATTTGGTTTATCCATGTTAGAGGATCCACCATCGAACTTGGCATATCCACCTTTGGAAATAAATTCCTAGATCCCATAGGAGTACTAAAGCTTGTGTCAGTAGTAGCTGACCTAGAATTTTCACCTTGGCTGCTTGAGAACTCCTTTCTTGATTCAGCCCTGTAGGTGCTTAACATGTTTCGTATGTCTGATATATCTCCTCTTAGGTCACACATATCCATCTTAATTGAGGAAATGTCTTCCTTGACCTTATTTATTTCCTCATAATGAGTAATATCCTTGATTGTTTCACCATCCTTATCAGGAGTCTTCCCCGGAGTGACATTCTTTTTACCCCTTGTTGAAGGCCCCGACATGATGGAAACCACTAATGTTGAAATAAATCACACAAATGAAAATTAAATTATCTCAAATTTTTACTGTAATCCCCCTTATTATTTCTTCAAAAACCCAATAAAAATCAAACTCCAATTCAATAAGATGTGCGAGATATGTAGATTCCAAAAAAATAGTGTAGAAACCCTAATTCTGCAATAATTCGCTTAATTCTGCTCCAATTCTTCTGAAATCTGGAATGTATCTTCTTAAATGTTTTCTTCAAAAACCCTTTAAAAATCAGAAAAAAATTCGCCAAAATCTGAAAGATATGCTCTTCCCAAAATCGCCTTTAAAATTGAGAAAAACCTTGCCTCTATGGTGCCAAGATCATGCTTTGATACCACTTATGGAATAACTTGCACAATAGAAGAATATGATATGAAATATGCTGAAAATACTTGATAATAACTGAGAATAACAAGCCACTTTGAGGGGGAAAACCTCCAAATATCTCTAATGAGAACACACTTCACACTTGATGATGAAATAAGACTCACAACCTCCTATATATACCTATTTATGCCAAGGATATCACCTAGACCGACTTAGACACACCTATATAAGACTTAGGCCGACCTAAACAACTAAATAACAATATACTAATGATAATATGACTTAATAGAGAGTTAAGATAGCCACAAGCCAACTATTCATAACCCGATGCACAATAATATTAAGGGCGTAGCAAAAATTAAGTCCAACTTTTATAGGTGTGGCCATAGTATTTCAATCTTGCATAAGAACCTTTCAAGAATATTTAAAACATAATTTTATTGTCATGACAAAAATATATCATATGTATGTTGTCAAACTTCAAAAATAAAAAATAATAAAAATGTCCTAAACAGTTATTTGAAAATTTGAAACCATAGATGCTCTAAGTTCTGTAAACAAAGTAATTATTCCCAATGTCTATCATATCATCCATATAGAGAAATAATGAGAAAATTCTCATGAGAATGTCTAATTTAAATATTAGGATCAAACTGACTATTTAAAAAACTTTTGTACTAAAGATATGAGTCAATTATGGAATATAATGCATGAGGTGCCTGTTTCAAGCCATACAAGGACTTCTTCAACCTATAAACAATTTTTTTTTGAAGGTACTTCAAAACTTTAAGGTTGAGAAACCTAAGCTTTTTCATCAATATAACCATTCAAAAATGCACTCTTAGCATCCATTTGAAAAATAGTCAATCCATTTCAAGCAGCTAAAGGCAAGACTAATCTAATAGTATCCATATTGGCTACAACAACAAAAAATTATGTAATTAATGCCTCCCTATTAAGGATACCCTTTTGCAACCAATCTAGCCTTATGTTTATCAATGCTCCCATTGTATTTATACTTAATTTTATAAATCTATTTTGTACCTACAATAATATTGCCAATGGGAAATTTGACCAACTCCCAAGTGTCATTTCATTCAATGAATTTCATTTCAATCTTCATGGCTACAATCCATTCTTCTTTTCCACTAGCTTTTGCAAAATATTCTAACTCATCATTCTACATAACTTGATTCATAAGAACGTAGTTAAATTTTTTATGGGACCTTGTAATCATTTGATCAAAATTAGTGTCCAACATATTTAGTTCTTCTTTGGTATTTTTGATATCTCTTGGTCTCCACACTTGAGGATGATGGTTTTGCATTATTAATGAATTTTGATTCATTAGACACAAGTATATGAGAGTTGATGCCACTTACATTATTCACAAGGGGTTTATATTGCCTCAAATCAATCATAATATTCTTATCTTTTTCATTAGGAGGATATTGTATTCTTTCATGAAATATGACAGTTGTACTTATGATTAATTTGTTATTGATAAAATCATATAAACTATAAGATTTGTTTTTAGAACCATAACCAGTAAAAATGCATTTGATGTTTTCATCCAACTTTTTTCTTTTTCTCTCTAGGTATGTGTACAAAAGCAACACAACCAAATTCCCTTAGATGAGCAGAGAATGGTGTAAAAATAGACCAAGATTATTTAGGATTCATTCCATGAGCTTCTTTTATGGGACTTCTATTCAATAGGTAGATTGTAGTTGTGACAACCTCCACACAAAAACTTTTATCTAGGTTATTTTCTTTCATCATGCTTCTAGCCATTTCAACAATAGTCCTTTTTTTCCTCTTAGAAACTTTATTTTGATGTAGAGTGTAGGATGTGGTAAACTCTCTCTAAACCCCATATTGTCTACATAAATTCAAAAATACATTTGACATATACTTTCCCCTATTATCTAATATGATGACTTTAATATATTGACCAATTTGATTTTCAACTAAGTATTTGAACTCAACAAACTCATCAAAAAAATGGATTTATTAGCGAAACAAAAGATCCAAGTTTTATGAGAAAAATCATCAATAAAAGTGAGAAAGTACTTGAATTCATTTAGAGAGAGAGTTGATATAGGTCCACACAAATCAATATGAATAACTTTAAGAGGTTTTCTAGCCCTTCTAGACAAGCCAATAAAAAAAGGTAGTTGAATGTTGATTCCCGAACAAACATTTTTCACAAACTCCTTGTTTATTCTTAATAAATAGAAATCATTCAACCATGCGTTTCTTCTTAAGAAAAAACAAACCACCAAAATTGAGATTCCCATACCTTTGATGCCATAGATGACTATCATACAATTCTCTAGTACTTGAGACTCGATTACTTGAATAAAATCAAAGGGGAAACATGTGATCGCCAATCATCTACGTTCATGCAACCATATTTTTTTATGATTTATCTTTGATTATACATTCATTCTTTTTAGAAATAACTTGATAATTATGTTTGAGCATTTGACCAATTGACAAAAAATTCTTTTATAAAGTAAGAACTAACAAAGTGTTAGAAATATGTTTAATTTTACCATTATCATAAGTTACCTCAATTGTTCCTTTTCCTTTAGTCAAATATACTTATTATTCCCCAACACAATATTAATATTATGCTTTTCATTAGATCTGTAGACACCGAAATCTGGTTTAGGCCTGCGACTTCCACATTCTTCATATTTCGTATTCTTCATGGTTATTGATTAAATAATCTTAATTATTTAATTAATTCATCTTAATATTAATTCTTCTATTGATTAAATAATTGTAATTATTTAATTAATTCACCTTAACATTAATTCTTCTATTGATTAAATAATCTTAATTATTTAATTAATTCATCTTAATATTAATTCTTCTATTGATTAAATAATCGTAATTATTTAATTAATTCATCTTAACATTAATTCTTCTATTGATTAAATAATCTTAATTATTTGATTAATTCATCTTCTATTATTTCTTCTATTAATTAAATATATTAATTATTTAATTATTTCACTTCTCTTTATTCTATCTAATTAATTAAATAAACGCTTGTTATTTTAATTATCTTACTAATTAACCTTTTCTTGTTAAAATTAAATAAATCATTATTTAATTTACTTTTATCATATTTCAACTATATTAAATAAATTCATAATTCTATTTAATTATTCATTTAAAATCCTCACAATTTAATTAAATAAATCTTATTTATTTAATTATTCTTCAAATATCGAGTCTTGAATTAAATGAATTATTAAATTCATTAATTCTATTTTAACACATTCTTCTATATTTTAGATAATTATGTGAGTTATCTAAATATTCACTTTTACTCAACTCAACATCTATTTTAATCGTTCAGTTAACTATTGATTTAATTTCTGAGTGGCGTCTTCGAGCAATCTCTTCGTCTAATCATGCAATCCTCCAGTTCTAACTCATTTGTGTGTACATGCATATTAATTAAATATTCTTATTTAATTAATTAAATGTTGTGCGTGTATTTGAACAGAGAGTCGTTATAATCAATCTTCATCTTTGTCATGCAAAGATATTTCTTATGTTTTCGAATGCCAAACTGAAGATTAAATCATTTATTTAATCTTTAATTCTATTTCTAATTCGAATCACTCGTGTCAATTCTATCAGTTATCTGAATGCATGACTAATCTCTCAATCTCAACCGTCTGTTAATCTTTCAATCTTGGCCTGTTATTCGAATAATCAATTTTCTATAAATTGATTTGTCATTCTTCATTCCAATCTCTCTCGCGAATTTGTAACTTTGGAGAGCACTTTTGTCTTGAATCTTCGATATTTTGCTAATCACTATCTTAGGCTATACTTGCACGAATTACTTGAAAATCTGAGGGCAATTATACCATACAAGCGAAATGGAGAAGGGCAATCGAGATAATTCATGGAAATACGTTTGAAAATTGGTGAGATTGTTCTAGTTTTAATCACGTTTTTACTTTCCCATGTTCTTTGTTGCTTAACGTATGAATTTGCATGTTAGATTTTAGTATTTGTATGCATGTGTGCTTCTAACGATCTAATCTTCTTTGTTGTCTATTGTGCATGAAGGCTGTGTTTCATTTTCAGACGTTACAAGATCAATACATATTTTTATTAGAAGTCATATGTGAAGAGAAACTAGAATCAATATAGCCATAAAGTATCTTCATTTGAATTTGGATTCAAATAGAAAAAAATAGATTTTGTGTATCTTCTGTAGTATTGTGAGAAAACTACTTATGCCAACATTCAAAATCATAATGGCCAAATTAATTACAATGAAAACACTGGATATGTCTTTTGTCTCTACCAATATCCCTACTTCTACCTCAACCTCTATCTTTGTAATTGTTACTTCTTCCCTAAAATTCATAATCTCTTCCTTGATCATAGCCCCTACCTCTATAGTTGTGACTAGACTCACCTCTATGCTCATTTTTGGGATGATAATCTTGTCATTTTTAGGTTTGTGATTGTGACACCTAATTCTAACTAAATGATTAAATTAATGATCATTTTCACGTCATCTTGATAATTGAATAATTTCATATTATCCATTCCTCTATATTAATTAAATAACTAAGATTATTTAATTAATTTATTAATTATTCCTCTATTCCTCTCTATTAATTATATAATTAATGTTATTTAATTAATTGACTAATTATTCTTCTATTCTAAAGTTTAACTAAATATTTTATTATTATTTAATTAATTATCCATTTTCCCACTTCCTAAATTAAATAATTATTTTAATTATTTAATTAATTCATTAATCTCTCAACATTATCTTCTTCCAAAATAAATAAAATTATTTATTTTATTTATTAAATTCAACTTTGCACATGTAAATAATAATTAAATTTATTTAATTATTTTAATTATTAAATACTCGTGCAAATTCCACCTCACTTGTTGACTAAGACTTACTCTCCATCCACTCATCAATCAAACACACTTCACTCCCACTCACTTAGAGTTCTCTAAGCAATCAATTCAATCCATTAATCATCAGTCCAAGTTAACACTCCAACCAATCCTCTTAATTGAATCATGCAATCAATTAGTTGAAATAATGTAGTTAGTTAACTAACAATCAATTCCTCTCATCAATTCTCAACTATGATATTTTCAAGATCTCTAATATGATCTCAACCATTGTTCAATGTCATCAAATATCTATAAATGTAACCATCTTATCATTCATTTTTCATCTTAGATCATGTAGGAAAACTATACTTGTATTTTGTAGGAACTTTTATGCTTATTGTGCTAAATACAAATTTGAGAGAAAATACTATCATACCATTTCTCCCAAGGTGAAATACAGGAGAGAAATAGAGCTACATGTAAGTAAATTGTATTGGTTTTCATACTTATTTTGAATCAATTTACTTTTCTTTCTTTATTGTTGTGACTTTTGTGATTGTAATTCTTGTTTATTCATGCTTATGTTTCATGTTTTGCAATCATGTTATTTTGAGGTCATACATTCTAGCACATCCGATGAGACCCCACATCCCTAATTTGACATTTTCCTTGAGTTTTTGAAGTTTACAGGTTATAGTGACACTTTGGGAGCAAGTCAATTTATTTGACTAAACTATTTCAATGCTTTTGAAAAATCATTCAAAGCATTTGTTTTTGCATAGTGACACCTTTGCACTAACTCAATGTGTTTTCTTTTCTATGACATGTTTGTTTTTGTGTCTCTGTTTGTAGGGTTTTACAATGTGTTTGACTATGGTTTGACTCATTTGTTGTAGTTTGGTGCTTCTGTCCTCTGTTATAGTGACACATTTATGGTGATTTGATGCTTCTAACTGGTAATCGATGCTTTTGTTTTGTTAGTTTTTATCTTAGTTTTTGAAGATTTCTAATTTAATTAGCCCTAACATGTGCCTATTTTCTTGAATTTTATAAAATTTATCTAGCATGTGGCATACGCTGGGAACAAAGTAATTTATGGACAACTAACAATTGGTTTTATAGATTTTCAAGTCTATAATTTCACACTTATTTTGGTGCACTAAAATTTACAACTTGAACACTTCAATTTGGTGCATTATAAATTATTCTACATTTTGTTTGGGATTAAAAATAATCCACAACTATCATCTTTCGATTTGGGCTTAAAATTGAACAAGACAAGCTCCATTTTGAATTCTAGATAAAATTAAACTCACATTTGATTTTGGGTACCTTAAAATGAATTCTATGTCATGTCTGGTAGGTTAGTAGTTGCCTATGCTTTTTCCTCATGCCTTGTGCGACCTTGGAAATCAAAAGCACTATTAACTTGCAACCTGTTTGTTCACCTGAGGTGTGGTTGTCTATGTATGCTCTCCCCTAATGACTCCTAAGAATGATCTTGGGGATTAGAAACAACACCACAATCATTTATTTTCAATAGGGGGCCTTCTTATGGAAATCACCCTAGGCTTCAACCTCAAGCACATTTCCTGATGAGCTATATAAAGGGGGAGAGTGAAAGTTGTAACTCAAGGAGTGAATAGCATTGTTTGATCAGCTTGGTTCACTGAGACTTGCTTTGGTGATGAGACCAAACGAGACCCCTCCCATCTCAAGCTATTACAAATGATCTCTCTGTTCATGATAGACCCCACTAAAAACCTTTATTAATTAGAATCCTAGGAGCCATCGACCATTGCTTGATGATAGTGTAGGGTACAGTATCACACCTAAAGCTACTCACTACATAATCCCTTAAGTAGAGATAAAAATTCTTGGGTTTGGTTTTTATAGCCTCCCAAGGAGAGAAGAAAGGTGAGCCTGTTGCCATATTGGGCTTGTGCTAGTGGATTTCTAGCTATCCACTTTTGCAAGAAAGGTGTTTCTATCCAATCTTACAGATTATTAGCACTTAATTATGTGTGGGCCTACATCAAGTATATACACCTATTCTGATTAATTAAGTTGTGTTTGTCTTCCAAGTGTCTTCAATTTGTGCTATACCAATGACATCAAATAGTGATCTTTGGCTTACGAAACCGACCTTACAAATCTTAAGAATCTGAACTATATGCTATTGTTTGCTATTTATTTACTTGTAAAATTAGAAAAAAACAAAATTAGTCATCAAATAGTTAGAAATTATCAAACCGTAGGTTGATTTAGGTCCAAAAATTGTAAGTTATGTCTCTATATCAAATCAACACATTTGACTATCATGTTTTGTCACTTCTGTTGCATCTTGATGCCTTTATTTGCATGTCAACACATATGATTTTTTATCTAGGTGTGTTTGTCTACAAATCAATGCTTCTATGCAACTTGACGTGTTTGTCATAGAGTAGTTTCTTATCAAAACCTAGTCATAGTTACAATTACATGCTTGTTTGTTAGACAATGATTCTTTTCTCCATAACCCAATGCTTTTTCAAAACCTCAACACTTTTGTCTATGTAAGTGCAATGCTTTTGTCTATGGTTCGACACATTTATAAAATGACACATTTGGCTATTAGTCAAAATTTCCAAAATACCTAGAACTTGATCTCTAAATTTTTTTATTAGTCAACCACCAGTCAGGATTAGATAGTTATTATAAATACCTATAGGTATAATCAATCCTCCTAAAAAATAGCAACACAAAAAAAACATCTCACATCATCCTTTCATCTTGGGTCTTCTTAGAAACACATTTCATTAATTTGAGCCAAGCAACAACCTTATCCACAACAACAAAAAAATAACTCATTTTATTATCAAACTAGAATTAGACAGTCAGATTTGGCTTCATTTCACTCAATTTGGTCTCCATTGTCAAATAGATTTTAGGATCGAGAAAGTCATATTTGGCTTTCGTTTTACTCAATTTGGTCACCATTTGCAACTTTGGAAAATAAGGGTTTGAAGCCCAGATCTGAGAAACAACTTTTTATAGGAGCATTTTCAGCAAAAAAAACCTTTCCATTGCATCTGAGTGGCTGATTCCATGAATTTTGATATATAATTTTCCTATACTTGACAAAAGTTGTTTTTGGGGAAAAAAATATAGCAGAAAAGTCATACGACCACCCTGCAGTCGCCCAATTTGGGTTGTCATAGAAAAAATTGAAAAGGAAATTATTTATTTTTTATTTTTTTAAAACTATCATTAGAATTTTATTAAAGTTTTTTTGAAAAAAATTTAAAGGAAAAATGCCCAAAGGTACTGCATGAGTAGTACCTCAGGCCCGCCTTTGCAGGGTATGGCACCTAATGGTATTGCCACCCTAGCTACAACTTAGGCCATACCTGTGTTGGCAGCCCATTAGGCCGCCCACTTTAAAGGGTGGCTTGGGGGGATTAATCGCCCCCCTGCCTATTTAATTTTTTTTTTAATTTAAAATAAAATATTTAATATAATTAAAAAAAATGTTTTTTAAAATAAAAATTATTTAGCACCAGTGCTCAACACTTTTTTCTGCCCGCCTCTGGTCGCATGGGCGAGTAGTACCCAAGCCAAGGGGGCTTTTTTTTTTCCCTTTTTTGGTAATTTTAGCAAGATTGGGAAAATCGTCATAACTTTTGATCCAAGAGTTGGATTTTGACAAACAAAATATCAATAGAAATTCGATTCCATGAACTATCCAATGGTGTAGATATTTTTCTCATATTTGTCTGCTAGCGTGTTTTATAGCTTCTTGAAGTCAAATGTTCATTTTTCACTCCCAAGCTCATAACTTTTTCCTTGTTCCTCTATTTTTCATGATTCTTGTGGCATTGGAAAAGTCTTTAAGAGCTTTTCAGAGTTACTCATGCAATTGTTTTCCAGACTTGGCCCCTAGTATAATTAATTCAGATTTTTGTGTTTTAACACTCTGGTCAATTACTTGGGTATTTTGGCCTCTGAAATCCTTTTGTTTGCATGGGATGGATTCTTTTGGGCTACTTTATATGTTTATCCAATTTTTTTTTCCTTTTTGGAAAATTTGAGCATCATTTATAAGCACTTTCTTATATGTAAACATGCTGAGATAAAGTGCCACACTATTGTATATGTATTTTGGGGATTTTGCACATAAGGTTGTGCCATATTTTGTACTCGCATTGTATTATAAAGTACCATGGGGGGTTGTATGGTGCCTTTGTTATTTTCCATTACTCCTTTGTCAAGTGAGTGTCCCTCCATGACTACAACAAATCCATGTGATTCTTGCCTCATGCATGTTTGCCTTGTTTTTGCACAACTTTTTTTAGCTACAAGTACTTTTGTGTGCACTTTTAGATGTTGTTTCTTCTCCTTCATGCACTACATGGTGATACACAAATTTTTAGTGAATCTTTCATGCCTCTCCCAATTCAACATTACGAGGGGTATTATACTATTCATGCTAATGCTTCCTTGGTTTCGTTTTGGAGTGAACTATGTATCTAATATTTGTTCCTATGTACTAGGTGGATGCAGTGACTGGTTACCCATGCATTTTAGTGAGATGGAGAATTTACCATATAAAAACTCTTCCATTCCTATTTTGTGGAGGAAACATTTCATCCTCAATTGATCAATGTTCTTCAGACTACTGGAACCTATATTTTTAACTTACATTGGTTGAGTAGTGTTGTTGGGGTCAATCATGCAGATTCATGTGCCATCTATATTTTCAATTGACATATGTTTTTCCTTTGTTTTCCATCTGATCATTTTTTGAGTAGTGTCATTGGGGGAACTCATGTAGATTGTTGTCTTCTTGATCTTGATCATCCTATTTTTAGACAAGGTTCTTTAGTTATAACACTATAGCAATCATCTTTTGATATTTTTTAATAGCTTCTTCCTAATTTAGTGATGTTCTTCATGTTCCTATTCTTCTTGGGACATTATTTTGGAGGCTTCTTAGTCCTTCATCTTATTTTCACTCTTTTGGAGAGGTTTTTTCTCCCACAGGGGTTTTATCCTTTTCTTCGCTTATGAGAGTTTGTTTTGTACATGGGTACCTCATCAGGCCTTGTTGTCAGGACCCATATTTTGCATTTTTGCATTGGTTTTTCCTCCCTAAGTTACACTTAAGGGGGGTGTTGGCATGAATAAAATCTTGTACCTAGTTAGCTCTTTACATACCACCTAAACATACCACCAACTCTATGACATCCTCCATAGGCTCCCACTTCAAACCTAACTACAACATACACTGACATAATAAAAATACCTACTCCACTCCAAAAACCATCACATCATAGAAATATACTAATCCCCCTACTTACACACATCCACCACATAACACCTCTCCATAATACCAACATTGTTTTCGATAGTACACCAATCCTAATCCACAAAATCCCTCATGTGGTTATCAAAATCCACCACATCCCACATCCACATATAATCCAATAGATCTGAATAATCTATCTCTTTAGATTCAAAACTTGCAAAAAAAAATAGCAAACATCCACATGGGACCACAAAAAAAGAGTTATGTAGTAGAAGACATGTGTCCCTTCCTATTCGACAAGACTTTATATATGCCACCCTTTCCACATCATTTTGAAATGCCTAAATTTGAAAAATATAAGGGGATACCCTCGTGATCACATGAGATAGTTCTACATAGCTTGCTTAGAGGTAATATATGATGATACTTATCAAATCCACCTCTTTCCAAGAAGCTTAGGAGGGCAAGCCATGAAGTGATTTTCTAGATCCCCTGGGGGCATAAGAACCTTTAATGAAATAGTTGATAATTTTATCGTACATTTCTCCTACAACATGGACCATGAAATAATAATGAAAAACTTATGAAAAAATAAATAGAATGATGGAGAAACATTCACCTCTTTCTTACAAAGGTGGAAAAAATTAGCTAGCAAGAGCCAATATCACATCCCAAAGAAATAATTGGTTGAGATGCTCATCCAAAACATGAATGCCAAAGCGGGTTTCTATTTGAAAGTTCTATGTTCTAATTTCTTTGATAATTTAATCGAAATGGGGCTTACTATTAATAAATCCCTAATTTTTGAAGGACTTGTTAAAATATTCAAAGAAAACAAAAAATTATTCAAACAATTCAAATGACAAGTCCTACTATTAGAATAAGAAAAAAAATGTTGTCAATGCAATAATGGTGTGGTTGATGCTAAATGGCTCAAAATTTCCAACCCACCTTACATATACCAGCACCAAGAAAATCAACAAATCTATACGATATTATACAATGATCACCTTTTAGACTCACCAACAACCCAGAATGAAAATTTACTCCTTTAGGAGAACCCATTGAGTCTATGCTTCAAAAACTACTCCAAGAAAATATAGCCACTTTTTTATAATTCAATCAATATGAACTACAAGTTAAACCCACATGATAGAAGGACACTGATTTCTATGACTACCACTGAGTAAAAGAACACAAAACTCCCAACTTTGTAAAATTGAAACACCTTATTCATGACTTAATAGTAAAAGGTGATATTGGTGTTGAAAACTAGAAAAATTCCTCAAACAATGATCATGTGATCTTCAAATATCTCTTACATAATCATGGAAAAGGAAACACCTCTAACCAAGGTAGTAGCTCAAGAAATAATACCAATTACACAACCATCAACTATGATTATATAGTTAGCCATATTGAGGAAGTTGAAAACCATGTATCGACTATCACTATAAAGAACTCAAAACTTGAATGTAACGTTACAACACATAGAAGAAAAATCACTCTACAAGGAGCCCCATCTAGAACATCCATTACACCTCAGTTTAATGTAGTGGATCAACTGAATAAAACATCAACCCAAATATCCATTCTCAAGCCTTTGCGCATATCATTGAATCATAAGGATATATTAGATAAAGATCTTAGAGAATCATCAGTACCAACATATCTTAATATGAACCAATTTTAAGCTATGGTTGGTCATATCACCGCTTCACATCAGCTAATTTTTTTTGATAAATATAAGGCATCCCATTCGCTTATTCAAAATGATTCCCTTCACCTATAAATATTTATCCATAAACATCACATAAAACATGTCCAAATATATGGTGTTGTTGGCTTGAAAATATGCAATTTAAAATTGGTCAAAATAATAGGATACTATGAGGAAGTTATAGATTCAACAAATAAAATATTAATCAGAGCTTATGATGAGGCTAAACATCCATCCAAAGGGACCATTACTATTCTAGATAGAGTGGGAGCACCAACCAAAGACACAGTCTCCCAAGCATTGGATCTCAAACTACCTTACAAGATGCTTCTTGGTAGCCCATGGATCCATGGCATGTAGGTTGTACCTTCTACTTTACACAAATGTCTCAAGTTCTATCATGAAGGAAATGAAGTAACTATTCCGACAGATCCAAATACTTTCCTAAATTGTAGCAACTTGCAAGGATATACCACACTTCATGTTCATAACAAAACTGAAGAAGCCTCCTCCAAGTCCTACTTAGACTCTTTAGAACTAGTTCAAACATCTCATTAGTCCACGATTACACCTGTAGTTAAGCTCAAAATTAAAGACAAAGGGTGTGGGGAATATGATATTGTTGAAAAACAAGGTGAAGAAAGCTTGCAATATGAACTTAAATGTGTGAATGCAAATCTGAAATATGTAGATTAACCTTAGCCTTAGTGTGAAGAAAGAATGAGAGAGATAGAAAAATCATAACACATGCAACAACAGATTTACGTGGAGAAACCCCAAAGGGAAAAAACTCCACCACCAAAAGAGAGGAAAGTATATTACTAATAATCTGAAATATTACATGCAGCAATATACTTCTCTTATCAATTCCTATAAAATCTGGCAGCACCTTATTACCCTACAAAACTGAATTCTTATAACACTAGCTCAAGGCCCCAATTTATAGTGATTTGTGAGGATGAAAACCACCATGGTTTCACCAAACAATAGGCAGAAATACCACCTAGAAAAACCCACGCCTCCCTCCTTGAAATGGTCAAAAAATACCAAAATAGCCTCTTACAGATGCTCTTACAGTTGTCATAAGGCATCTTTCCTGCATGGGCGCCTAGGTCTAAAAATAGCATAATCTGTCATAGGGAATCTGTCATACTGTCATAGCATCTTATGACAACTTGCATGCATGTCATAGATGCTCTTACAACATCCTATTTTGACCCAACAACCTTATTTTAGAAGATTCCAAGGTGTGATGCCTTGCTAATTTGTCCTTTTCCATAAGGATAAACGGTAACGGTAACACTGCATTTACATAGTCTCTTTCACCACTGCTGGTCAAACAGTTTCACCTCTTATGGGTAAATGTACAAAACACTTTATGAGAATAATAAAATAAAGGATTTACAAGGTTTATGACACCTAAATCCTAACATTCTCCGACTTGACATCATACATTGTAAATTACACCCATAGAGATACAATTACATAGAATTAAGTACAGTGATCAAGGCCCATGGCCTTTTTGCACCAAGAGAACTTTTCTGTGGTAACTAGCTTTGTAAGAGAATCTGCAACATTATCCAAAGTGTCAACTTTTTCAATCAAGACTTGTCCATTCTCAACCATTTCTCGTACAAAGTGATACTGAACATCAACATGCTTAGTACGAGCATGATACATAGGATTTTTAGCCAAACATATGGCACTCTGACTATCACATCCGATCCTCACTATCCTGCAATCAAAACCAATACTATTACCAAGTCTCTGTAACTAAACTGCCTCCTTAGAGGCATGTGTAGCAGCCATATACTTTGCTTCAGTGGTAGACAAAGCAACTGTAGGTTGTCTTTTACTCATCCAACTCACTGCTCCTCCAAACAAAGTAAACACATAGCCACTAGTGGACCTTCAACTATCCAAGTCACCTGCCCAATCTGCATCAACAAAACCCTATATGTCCAATGACTTATCAACATTCTCAGTACCATGATAAACCAAATAGTAATCAAAAGTGCCTTGCAAATATCTAAATACCCTTTTAACAAAATTCCAATGTTCTTTACCAGGGTTAGACATAAACCTACTTAAAACTCCCACTTCTTGGGCTATATCTGGTCTAGTACAAACCATTGCATACATTAAACTACCGACAACACTAGCATAAGGAACTTTAGACATTTCATCAATATCATCATCCAATTTAGGACACATGTCTAAACTCAACTTAGTACCAATAGGAAATGGAATATTTACTGGTTTACAGTCTTGCATATTAAACCTTTGCAAAATAGTGTTAACATACTTACTCTGACTTAACCAAAGCTTTCTGTGAATCCGATCCCTAATGATTTCCATCCCAAGAATATATTTAGTAGCCCCTAAATCTTTCATATCAAATGTGCCAGAAAGTTGAGTTTTAAGTTCCCTAATCATTGCCTTATTGTTACCAATGAACAACATATCATCCACATATAAGACAATAATCAGTATCTGATCATCAATAACTTTAAAATAAACACAGTGATCCTCATCACTTCTAACAAAACCCATATTTAATGCAAATGCATCAAACTTCTGGTACCACATCCTAGGTGACTATTTCAAACCATATAGAGACCTTTTTAACCTGCAAACCAAGTGTTCTTTTCCTTTCATAACAAAATCATCAGGCTATTGCATATAAATTTCTTCCTCTAGATCCCCATGCAAGAAAGCAGTTTTAATATCCATTTGTTCTATTTCTAAATCATAAGCAGAAACAATGGATAAAATGAATCTAATAGAGGTTAACTTAGCAACAGGAGAGAATATTTCACCAAAATCAACTCCCTCTCTCTGGGAGTAGCCCTTGGCCACTAATCTGGCCTTGTACCATTCTAACTTTCCATCTGCACCAAACTTCTTTTTATATATCCACTTACAACCAATGGCCTTTCTTCCTTTGGGAAAACTAACAAGGTCCTAGGTGTCACAATTTTTCAATGACATCATATCATCATGCATGGCCTGCATCCAAGACTCACATTCTTCTGAAGAGAGAGCCTCCCTGAAAGATCTAGGTTCATCATCAGTACATAACAAAGCAAATTTACAACGAAAATCAGGTGGGCTATACCTGTCAACTGTATTTCATTGTCTTGTGGATCTTCTCAAAGGTGGAGTAAGAGGTTCCTCCTCATGTTCATCCTCATTGTTTTCAACTTCTTCTATTACAACGGATTCGTTAGAACTCTCTTCTTCTTCTCCATCTTCTTGTCCATCTCCCTATTCTTCCAGATGTGCATCTTCTTGATTAGTTTCAAAATGCACTGTCTTTGACTTTTCCTTTGGTTGCACATCTTTAGAGTTAGCTCTAAATTCCCTAAAAATAACATCTCTAGAAAATATCATCTTTTGTGTTAGTGGATTCCAAAGTTTATAACCTTTAACATTTTCACCATAACCTACAAAGATGCATTTTTGAGATTTGGGATCCAATTTAGACTACTTCTCTTGAGGCACATGAACAAAAGCCTCACAACCAAAGAACCTTAAATGTGAAACTGAAGGATTTTTACCCAACCACATTTCATAAGGAGTTTTATCAACAAGAGCTTTACAAGGAGATCTATTAATTAAATAACAAGCAGTATCAACAGCTTCTGCCCAAAAGCATTTGTCTAACTTAGCACTACTTAACATGCTCCTAGCTCTTTCCATTAATGTATGGTTCATTCTTTCTACTACCCCATTTTGTTGGGGTGTGTAAGGTGTAGTCTTTTGCCTAACAATTCCTGCATGTTTGCAAAACTCATCAAATTCCTTAGAACAATATTCACCCCCATTGTCAGATCTCAATACTTTTATCTTATAATCTATTTTCTTTTCAACCAATGCCTTAAATTCCTTAAATTTGGTGAAAATTCAGATTTTGTATGCATAAAATAAATCCAAGTATATCTTGAGTAATCATCAATGAAGGAAACATAATAACGAGATCTACCCAAAGAATCTGTATCCACTGGACCACACACATCCGAATGAATAAGTTCTAACAATCCATTAGCTTTATTAGATATTTTAGGAAATGATGACCTATTTTGTTTACCAAACACACAATCCTCACAGAAATCATTTTTACCAACAGAATAATCAGAAATACCGTCTACTAGTTTCTTATCAAGTATGGTCCTAAGACCTTTTTCACCAATGTGACCCAGTCTATGGTGCCACAACATACATGCACTTTCAGTGCTAGTTACAAAAGAGGAGTTACAAAAATTAGAGGCATGTAGCGTAAATAAATTCCCTGTCTGAGATCCTTTAGCAACCACCAAACTTCCCCTTACCATCCTACAACCAGACTTGTCAAATGTCACATGCATCCCAAAATCATTCAACTTGGAAACGGAAATTAAACTTTTTGTAAGTCTTGGAATATGTAAAACATCATCAAGGGTTTTAACCCTCCCATCACTGAAACACAACTTTACCTTTCCTTTACCAATAACCTTTTGTGAGCTATTATCACCCATGAAGACCTCTCCTCCATCATATTCTTTGTATGTAGAGAACACTCCTTATGAGGAGTCATATGGAAGCACCTGAATCAATAAGCCAAGCATCATTACAGACTATGTTAGCTAAAATAATCAAAGCATCAGAATCACTGTTATCAGAGGAATTTTCCATGGAGGAATCTGCATTCTTTTTCTTGTTTCTACATTCCTTCTTCACATGTCCCCATTTACCATAGTTCCAACACTTCACTTTTCTCTTTCCAGGGGTCTTAGATTGTCCTTTAGACTTATCCTTCTTCTTATCCCCTTTAGGCTCTTTCTCCTTGGGCCTACCTCACACATGCAAGGCATCTTGGGAGCCACTGCGCATGGTCTTTCTCCTCATCTCCTCTAAAAGAAGTATGGGAATAATAGTATCCAACTTAGGTTTTGCACCACCACTTGTTATAGCAATAACTAAATTTTACCAAGATTCTGGTAAAGAGCAAATCAATAAAATGAATTTATCCTCATCTTCTATTTTAACATCAATAGATGCAAGCTGACTTATAATCAAATTAAAAGCATTCAAATGTTCAGCAATAGATTCACCATCCTTCATCTTTAATGAATACAAACATATTTTGAGATACAACTTGCTAGACAAACTCTTAGTTTGGTAGATTTCACCTATCTTCCTCCAAAGCTTGTATGTTGTGTCTTCTGAAGAGACATTCAGGAGGATAGAATCTGTGAGACACAATTGAATAGTCCCTCGAGCCTTTTTGTCTAACTTATTCCAATCTTCATCCGACAAGGTTGAAGTAGATGGCTTCTTTTCAACTAAAACTGGTAACCACTGATCTCTTTCCTCAAGAAGCTCCTCCACTTTCAACTTCCACATCTCGTAACCAGTTCCATTGAGCTTCTCAATATCTAGACGAGAGGTGGAGGCCATGGTATGCAATCTTTCACAAATCTGCAAAACCCACAACACAAAAGCTCCCACTGCAGCAAAAAACCTTCAACACTCTAAAAGGAAAGCGTCCCTTCCTTAACAAAACTATTAGCTCTGATACCAAATGTTGAAAAACAAGGTGAAGAAAGCTTGTGATATGAACTTAAATGTGTGAATGCAAATCTAAAATATGTAGATTAACCTTAGCCTTAGTGTGAAGAAAGAATGAGAGAGAGATAGAAAAATCATAACACATGCAACAACAGATTTACGTGGAGAAACCCTGAAGGGAAAAAACTCCACCACTGAAAGAGAGGCAAGTATGTTACTAATAATCTAAAATATTACATGTAGCAATATACTTCTCTTATCAATTCCTGTAAAATCCGGTAGCACCCTGTTACCCTACAAAACTGAATTCTTATAACACTAGCTCAAGGCCCCAATTTATAGAGATTTGTGAGGATGAAAACCACCATGGTTTCACCAAAAAATAGGCAGAAATACCACCTAGAAAAACCCATGCCTCCCTCCTTGAAATGGTCAAAAAATTCCAAAAATAGCCTCTTACAGATGCTCTTATAGTTGTCATAAGGAATCTTTCCTGCATGGGCGCCTAGGTCTAAAAATAGCATAATCTGTCATAGGGAATTTGTCATATTGTCATAGCATCTTATGAAAACTTGCATGCATGTCATAGATGCTCTTACAACATCCTATTTTTACCCAACAACCTTATTTTAGAATATTCCAAGGTGGGACGCCTTGCTAATTTTTCCTTTTCCATAAGGATAAACGGTAACGGTAACACTGCATTTACATTGTCTCTTTCACCACTGTTGGTCAAACAGTTTCACCTCTTATGGGTAAATGTACAAAAAAATTTAGGAGAATAATAAAATAAAGGATTTACAAGGTTGATGACACCTAAATCCTAACAGATATGGCACAATCTTTCTGTGTAGGACAACTTCCATCATCACCTATATCACATGGAAAACCAAGTAAATCCCAAGCAACATCAACTGTGATAATCAAATGCAATCTGACTACCTTTTCTAAATGGGGGAAACTAGATAAGAATCTATAAATGAAGACATTTCTAAGTGGAACTACAATGAAAAAGAAGAAGATACTATCATATTATTAGTAGAAAAGTACACTAAAGGATTCTAGATAATGGAACATATGAGATATGATAGAAATAGTGTACTTGAAGCATAAAAACAAGGAATGGTGGAACCTATCATAATAATTTTGAAACCAAAATATACAAGAATTTGGGAAATCGACTAAGGTGTCTACAACTAATGAAAGTACACCTATACATGCAAATAAAGTTATTTTTGTTGATAAGTTACCTAATGAGGATACCATCAGTGACTCTTTTGAGTGTATCAAAAACCTATTCCATGACGCCATTTATACAATATTCTATATGTCTTATGAGCCTTTACCTACTTCTAATAACAAACTACTGCTTATATACCTCCAACTTATCGATTGGGACCAACACAATCCACCTAGTTTAGACATATTCTAGAACGACGAAGCTATAGCTAAGTTTATGGGACTTCGAGATGGTATAAACCTAGGGGATCATAGAGCTAGATTCATCATAGAATTGGACATAATGGCATACTTTGGGGAGGATTCCAAACCTTTTAGTCACAAAAAATTAAATGTATAAACAAGTCCCCTACTGAAAACTGCCATGCGACACTTTCTGATTAGGCAATAGTAAAAATAAAGGACATATCTGAGGGTAAAACCTTTTTTGGGGTACCCAAGGATGGAAGGTTTAAAAATATCCTTATAGAAAAAGAGAGATCTCTAGTTCTTATTGAGAAATCTAAGGAGGCAAATATCAATACTATAGATAGTGTTAGGATAACATACTTTGCAACTTTATCTAAGGAAGAAATGATCAATTTCATGTCATTTTTTATGAATAGATAAAATAAAATTCACATGGTCCTATGTAGATATGATTGGATTGGATCATAATATGGTATTACATCATCTAACAATAACACCAAGAAAAAACTTGTGAAAAAAAAGCTACATAAGATGCACTCGCATATAGCATTGCTAGTCAAAGAAGAACTTCAAAAGTTTTTAGATGTGGGCTTAATTTGACCTATTGATTATGCTGAATGGATATCAAACTTGGTGCCAGTTACTAAACCCATTGGGGGCATCCATATATGCACATAATTCAAAGAAGTAAACAATGCATGTTTGAAAGACGACTTTCCTTCACCAAATGTCGATATGATCATAGATTTGGCAATGTGGCACATAATGTTGTCCTTAATGGATGGATTCTCAAGCTATAGTCAGACTCACATCACCATTGAAGACCAACATAAAACAACATTCACCTATCCATGGGGGGCCTTTTGTTTAAATTTCATGCCTTTCAGTGTTAAAATTTTTAGAGCTATCCATCATGATGTAGGAGCATCCAGTGGTGTAAGGGCAATCTTGCATCACCCAAAAATAGTTAAATTTCAAGTTTCTCAGTTTTTAGATGTTTTTACATTTTTGGATACCCTTTTCGTCATAATGAAATTCCCAATTTATGATTTTTATTTTCTATTCCTGGGTGGAAAGATATTGCAGTTTTAGTTTCCCGGATTTGCACCTAAAAATATTCTAAGTTAGATTTGAGGTACTTAGAGTTCCTGG
>VDFB02000015.1:201285316-201366639 GCA_007258455.2 Sequoia sempervirens | reverse complement strand
CCTAGTAGAGATATTTGGGTACCTAAAGAGTTGATTTCTCTTTTGGTATTCAAATTTTTATTTTATTTTATTTTGATATTTATTTGTAAGCTCTTTTTCTCAACTTGTTTTCATTGAAGCTTGCTATTAGGTTGGGAATTATAGTGGTAGCAAAGGAAAACCTTTAGATTTTCCACTTGATATAAATATCCATTATCCCTTTCATTAATTCCCAAGGATTTATTTAATTTTTGGAGCATGATTCAGAGTAATCATGACAAATTATTTTGGAAAATAACCATAAGTTTAAATTTATCACATACCTAGACTCTCATTATTTCAAAATTTAGATACGTTAGCCACCGACTTATCTAATACTTTCTCTCTCTCGATGATTATGATCAACTTGACTAGGAGGATCTTAAATTGCAAATTGGCAGTTAATCTCCACTCCAAAATTAATGCCCTGTCAACTCATTTTGATAACTTAGACTCATGTTGAACATCTAGAATACTAAGAGGGGGTGTGGTGAATTAGTATTCCATAAAACCATTCAATTAATATCCATCTAACCATTATCACAATTCTGACTGAATCAACAAGAAATAACATATAAACAAATAAATGCAACCATACACATGAACATCAAGATTTTTATGTGGAAAACTCAAAAGGGAAAAACCACAGTGAGGGTTAACTTACAATATATTATATCTAGATACAAGATATTATAGGGCTCATTTTCAAGACTCACTATCCTTTAAAGGCTCACTGCCATAATACAAAAGATGGCTAACCACCAAGATACAAATATTGTGGCTCATTACCAAAAGACTTGAACTGATAGAATACACCTTCAATGTGTAGGGTTCAGTTCCAATGAAGCTTAGAATATGAAGCACTACCGCACAAAGCAATCGCTCAACAAATATGCTTTGATCCATAACTAATAAAGAATTTAGGCTCGAATCTTCTTTCACCTTTCTTCCACACTTGCACACCCACTTCTCACTCACACTTTCTCCTCTTCAAAACATCTCTTATATATACAAGTATATCTTATTCATCAATTAGTTCAACCTAATTAGATGAAAAAAAAATCAAAGCTCTCTTGTTAGTACCATATATTATTTAAAACATTTTATCCATGTGGTGCATTATACCAAGTCAACTAACATCCATAAAGCATAACTAGTCTCCTTAATGAATCACATATGTTAGGTCAGCCAAGACTAGAACATAATTCATAGAATCTCCAAACCAACAAAGAAAACTCAAAGAAAACACCTTCTAAATTTGAGACCACATCAATTTCTCATCATACTACCATCATAGAGACTACCAACAAAAATATAACATAAGAATGTTCACCTTAAGAGAACATAGAGTCTCCCACACTGATATGTAGTGCAAGGAACAACAAAATATAGAGTTGAACTATGTCAAAGATAAATTTCTGCTCACAACCCAAAACATCTCAAGATCTAGGATATAGCTTTCTGAATGAGTCTTGATAACATGGTTAAGGGATTAGAGTCATATCTATTCTTGCAGTGAATGTCAGACTCAAATACCAACACACTGGCTCATCACAAAAGAACATTATCGGTAGAGAACAACTTTTGGTAAACCAAGTAAACTTCCCATATAGTTGTCACCATGTTGACATCAATGAAAAAACAAGAACAACCAACACAAACCATCCACACTTCATGCTCATGTTGCAAGGTTCCATAATTCCAACAATTTCCCCCTTTGGCATTGATGGCAACATGCATGTCAATTTTTTTTTTCAATATATGGCAACTGAATACTACCCCTATCAAAAATTTTCTTAAAAATGTTTTTCCTTTGCCAACCTATCCTCCCCCTTTTACATCAATGGCAAAGGATGGGGTCCGGTATATATGTATATATGCATAAAAATGTAACCAAAAAGATATGAACACAAAATTGAATTAACCTAAAGAAGAAGAATCTTTGATACTCTCTATGATGAGTTTCCACGATGCTTTTCCTTCATCCCATGAACCTTTTTCACTTATAAGAGTCTTGTGTAATAATTCAAGCTTAGTTAAGGACTCTATTCCATTTTTTAAAGTATTGGGACTAAGATTAATCTTTGATAATTCACCAATACTATCAAAAGCACTAGAAACAGGAATATGCCTGAGTTTAATTATGTCTCTGAGTGCCACAAACTTCTTAATAACTTCTATTCTTTGGTCATGTAGAGAAAATAATTTATCTTGAAGCTGCACAATTTATGACCACCTTTGATTATCTCTATCTTCTTCCAAACTGTATGCATCCGCTTGAGTGCTCATTTGGGACTCAATCTTCCTTATCTCATCTCTTATGTTTAGTATACTACCAGACTAATTTAGGCAAAAAGAAAGTAGTTCCTATGCCTCTTCTTCACAAACTTGTACACTCTCCAATTCCTTCATCACCCGACTATGTGCATGCACATTTTTCTTTAATATCTTCCAAATTTTCTTCAGCTATCCTTATTCTAGCAACCATTTCTAGTCCGGAGATGTAGACCTTCAAAGAATTAATCATGTTCCTGAGATTCTCCACAATAGAAATAGATGAATCAAAATCATCACCAAGAATAACCTTCTGTAATTCTTCCAAAGCACCTTGAATGTTTATTCTTTCATGCTCATGTTGTGCTCTCTCAAACTCACTTCCTTCAACAATTTCTTGTTTAACAACACTCTTTCTTTTCTTCCCTATTCTGGTTGCGCTATCAGAGGTACCTTCTACATTGAAATTCTTAGGGCTTTCCAAAAGAATTTTAGCATAATAATCAATTTCAGCCTCTAAAACTTCATAATCTAACTCAAATATCCATACCAACCTTGATTCAACTACTTCCATGTGACAAAAAATTGTAGACACTAGAAAATTTATACTTCCAGAGTACCTTTCAACAATACTTACTAGAATCCTTGACCTTCTGCTCATCCTCATCTCAAATGTTCCAAAGAATGTAGAAAGGGAAGTCCCTTGTGCATCTGAATTATCAAGATTTATCATGATGTTCCTAATTTGATGGGGAATAGGCTCTGTATTTGACCATTCTATTCTTTCTATCACTAGTAATTCTTTCAAAAACTAAAAGAGTAAACATACAACCAAATTGCCAAACCGGAATGCATTCTTCTTACTCTTCTTGATTTCCTTTAAATTATTAAAAAATATGTATTCAAATTAATTCACATAGATCATAATCCATACCTCTTGTAACCATATCGACAATAGTATGTATAGCAATAGTATAAATAGTAAGGTCATTGCTAGGTAGACAAACTCTGTGACTGATGACCATAGAAACATATCTGATAACTGAATCCATAATATATCTCAAATAAATCTCTTTCCCTTCAAGATTTGCACCAGTTACCTCAATTATTTCTTGCTCATTCATAACCATCCATTTGGGAACTAGTCTAGAGGAACACAAACCAGTTACATCTGTTAGAATCCAAGATCACCTGCATGCAAGATGGATACCTGTCACATGCAAAAGATATGAAGAACCAAAAAAGATGTTCTTGTAAACCTCTCAGTAAAAATGCATTAAGAGAATCAATTATTACAAAGTGATCAATCCTTATGAAGGAGATCACGAAACCCTAAAAAGGGAAACCCTAAATGAGAAACCCTAGTGTGCACACGTAATAATTAATAATTAATTAATTATTAATGTGCCTAAGTTTAACTTAAGTAATAAAGAGGAATAAGTGACTTAATTAATTAATCAATGTGATGTAATTAATTAAGCATAATAACTTATTACTCTAACACCCCCCCTTAAGATGAACTTAGGAAGAAGCTAAAACACTAGAATAAGATGCATGAAAGCAAATATGGGTCCCGGCAACTAGGCCTGATCAGGTACCCATTTACAAATGCAAGAATGGAGTAGAGAAGGAAAAAACCAGTGGGACAAAACCCCTTACAATGGGAATGGCATGAAGCCAAAGAAGCATTAGGAAGAGCCCTACGTAGAGTAACAGAACCCATTATGGGCAGCAAGTGATATTCTATTACGTATACTACTGGAAATCGGATGGGGAGTCGATTTGACTCAAAGGATCATGATAAAAGCCTTGAGAGAAGAGCCAGATGCCCGCGGAACACTCGAAAACTCAAGCGGGAACAACTCTAGAATCTATGAAGCAGCAAGCAATTATTGAAAGATGTATTACTGAAAACAAAGTGCAAAGATGCAAGATGCACTCTCCCAACTGCCAAAACATCCAAGTAATCGCCAAACAACCCATCGACCCAAATCTGGACTAAGTGACCGGCCTGGGACGGCAACCTGAGGCTCCTCAATACCTTTTACGATTATATACTAGTAGAGGCAAAAAGGAATGGAGATGCATTGGCCACAAGGATTATGAGCTCAAAAGTCCAAAATAAAAATTTGACTTCAAACAGAAATAAATGCAAGAAAACAGTAAAATACTAAAAAATAAACAGCACCACTAGAAATTTCTCGGAACCAGCTTTCCGGCGATATCTCGTTTGCCCAATTTCGATACCGTATGCCCAAGTTATGGCCAAAAGAAAAAAAATTGCTTCTTTAGGGCAAACTAGGGTTAGGAGGGGGCATATGAGGGGCCGGCCGTACATGCGGCGTCATCTTTGGCGTCGTGATTCATCAAGCAAATTGGCAGCCCGTCTAGCCCGTCCTTGCAAAATTGGCCTTGCAAAGGCCAAAAATTTGGCCTTGGTCGTGCATGTGACCTTGAGGGTGGTAAATAAGGCGGGATCTGTGGCGTGGGAATCACCGACTCACAGTTCCCTCATATGTGCGTGGCGGCGTTTTGCAGCGAGAGCTGGCGAATGGCCCTCGGTCATGCATATGGCTGGTAGGGCAGGCAGGGGCTGTAGGCTGACACCGGCCCGGAGCGGCGAGTTTGGAGGGCACGGATGGGCGGCGAATGCGGTAATTGGCGTGCGATGTGGTAAGCTGGTGGCATGGCAGCGGCGGGCGGTGAATCACGTACCTTCCGGAGAGCGCCCGGTAGGATAAACCAAAAACACATTTTTAAATTTTTTGATTTTTGTGCGTAAATCGATGCTATAGGGGCCGTGCGGCCCCTTAGACAAATTTTTGCGCCATACGGATCAAGCTGCTCCAAAATTGGGGCGGTTAATGAGGCGACTGGGGTTTTGGGACCTTTGCCAAAGCAATAACTTAATCATCCGTTTGAGTACATTGTGTGTCCCCAAAATAATGGCAACCCCGAATCGCAGAAAAAGATGCAATGGAAACCCTTGCGAGAGCTTCACAAAGGCCATATCTTTAGATCACAAGCAGGCAGCTGCAAGTCTGGAGCTCTAATACCATGTTAGAAAACCAAGATCACCTACATGTAAAGGGATACGTGTCACATGCAAAAGACATGCAGATCCAAAGAAGATGTTCTATAAACCTCAAAGTAAAAATGCATTAAGAGAATCCGATTATTACAAAGTGATCAATCCTTGCTTGAGGATCCACTTGAGCCTAAAAAGAAACCTAAAGTAAAACCTAATTATTGCACACTTAATAATTAATAATTAATTATTAATGTGCCTAAGTTTAGCTTAAGTAATAAAGAGGAATAAGTGACTTAATTAATTAATCAAATGTGATGTAATTAATTAAGCATAATAACTTATTACTCTAACAACATCTCTGATTGCATCTCTGGGAATCAAATGTGATTCATCAATCCACAAAGATTCATCATGAATTCTGCTCAAAACTATTTGAATATACTTCCTTTCAAACTCAAATAAAGAGGCTTTCCTCGAAACATCCAACTTCTTCTCAATTAACAATTTATGGACATCATGGTTCTCTTCCAATTCATTCTTCTATAGAAAACTTAACTGGACTGGTGACATTTCTTCTATCTTACTATCAACAAATGCATAGATATCTTCTGTAGGAAACACTCTAGGAGGGATGTAAGAGAATGCACCAAAAGACTCTTTAGACACATTCTTCAAATATCTTCTCAAATTGACTTGCACTCTATCCAGACTATTCACAACCTTTGAGTTATCCATAGCAATAAAAATGAAATATTGCGCAAATAGGAATACCTCTGTAAATGCCAATAGATAATAGATAGATATCTTGCTTCCAGAGCACACTTCGAATCCACTTGATCTCTCCTTCAAACCCTGAAACTCTGAATTACTCTCTAAACTTCTTTTGCACACTTCTCCAAAAATAAATATGCCTCTTAAATTATCTGAATTTATTTCTTTCATTCCAAATGATTGGGCAATAAATGCTTCAAATTATAGGTAGATTACCTAGAAAATTGTGTATACCTCCATTCTTTCAAATTTTGCAAACTTCATTATTCACACATGTGATTGAGATATTCCTTAAATCCATTACCACATTAAATATACTTTTGTCATGATGTGAAATAAGTATCGATGAGGGGGGTTTATTAATTTTTTTGATAATTTCTCCCCCTTAGCCATTGCTAAACTAAAAAATTCACAGGTGTATCTACACCGGAGGTTAGCACAAATAAGACTGATGGTTTCAATTCACTTTGCTTGAATTCTCCTTCCTTTCTCCAAATCCTTTTCATCTCTTTGCTTACTTTTTTCAGATCAATGATTCGATCATGCTTCTTTTTCGGATAATTATTTTTTCTTTTGCAGTCATTAATAGGATGTTCCAGATTGCTACACTTACAACAAACAACATTCTTCCTTCCATTCTTTCTTTTATTTAGCTTATTTTCATACATACTATCTTTATGTCCAACCTTCTTGCACTTAAAACATTTTCCAGAGAATAATAAAGAATCATTCATTTTACTTTTGTAGTCCTTTTCCTTATGACCAAATTTCTTGCAGGAATGACAAAAACCATTGAAAGATAAATACCTTTTAGCAACAGGTTGTTTGATTGCAGTTCTTCAAGAATTGCTTCTTAGATTCTTGATTCATCCATTTTTTCATTAAGTCTTATTATCAGTAGATTGCTTCGCTTTAGAACTTTGACCTTCATTAAATCCTAAACCACTCTTCACCATTTCCGGTCTATGAGAAGTAATCAACTCATCAAGCATTGTAGAGCTTACCTTAAATTTTTCTTCAAAAATTCTTGCCATTTCTAAATCAGATCTCAAGATTTCTACTTCTTGCTCAAGATTTGTGTATTCATCCACCATCCTTTGAATTTCAATTTCTTGACATTCTTCAGTTCTTTTCTTTTCATCTTCCTTAACCAATAGATCACATGCTTCAACATATTTACTTTGTAGTTTTTCAATATACTCATTTGCTTTGATTAATTTGTCCTTCAAATCTTCCATTTCTTCTGAACATCTAGTAGAGATTGTTGATACCAAAAATTGGTAAGGTAACATCCCTTTGTGGGAAACTCAGTTTATTGGGGACCTATTGCGCTAAATTGAGTAACCTCCATATTTTTAAATAAGCTAACTTCTTCTACAATTGGTCTTTTGGAATGGGAAAAAGAAGAAAATATAAAAATAAAGGATCTAACTAAGGTGATGCGCCAAAATTTAAATAAAGGGCACGATAAACCTATCTTTTGGATATGATCTAAGGGCCCATTCAACAATTTAATATGTCCTAGAATGACAAAAAATAAAGATTGAAGCATTAACAACACATTAAATGACAAAATAATTCTCACACCCATCCACTGAAAAGAGGAGTCAAAGACATGATCTAAACCAAAAAATTGTATTCAAATTATAGAAGTTCTGGAAATGAACCATTCAAACAATAATGGCACAGTATAAAGTTAATCAAATAGCTTGAGAAAAATAGAAAGGCCGAAAAATGGCACAGTCTATGAGTCTTTCTTCAATAATATAATAATGATAAAAAGGCCTGGTGTCTCTAAAATTTTGTAATTCTTGAACTCTCAGAACTCGTAGAAATTTTTAACCTCTAACCCTAAACCCCTCTTCAGAAGTAAAGAGTAGTATATATAGGTAGCATTCCCATTTCTTGGTGAGCAGTAACTGAAAAGATTTGGAATCTTGAGCAATGATGCAGTATCTTGTGCAGTTTTCACACACACACTCCGCTGAAGGCAGGGACCCTCTTTCGCTTTGGTTTTGGTGTCTTGGCCCTTTCATTTTGAGGTTTTATCTTGCTTTGGAACATGCTTAAATGTTTATATTGATTTCCTATGTGTTTCCCCCAAGTTATTCATTGAAAATATTAAGTTCGGGGTGAATTTTAGGTTTTTACTTTGGTTCGGGACTTTCCACCCCATCCGGATTTTCTCGGATCCTACTCGGAATTCGGCTGAGCATTGTGGTTCGAAGATTTTCAGTCTTTGCAGAATTTTGCGTGGGCCAGATTTTTCCGAAGTCCGTCTTGTCTTCGGGTTCCCAGTTTTTCTGGCTATCTTATCGATTGCATTTAATGTCATCAGTACCACTGGAAAATGATGTATTTAACCGATCTCCGATGACTTTTGCACCATTATGCTTATTGTTTGCCATCATTTGAGCTGAGGAGTGCATTCTTAGAGTTTTCTCTTTGAGTATTTGATTTGATTTAGGGTGCTGAGTTGGTGAATTATTTGATTTAAGTGGTGATTTCTTGTGCATTGTTGTTGTTTGTCTTCGCTAGGCGCCATTAAATTGGTATTTTTTGCCTCATTCGACTTCTGTTGTGTCAAATGGAATGTATTCAATTTACCTGCTTTTAGTTGATGATTGTGGATAACACTTTGATGTTATAGAGTTTATTGGGGTTTGAATTTCTGCATGTTTGAAAGTTTGATGCTAGGGTTGCGTGATATGGTTTAATTTCTGGCTTCCCAAGTAGTTTTTGTGATTGTCCGTTTGCTTTCATTATGAGAAAACTTGCTTGAGAGCCATGATTTTCCCCTAGTGAAGAATTAGCAATTGAAATGCTTGAATCCTGAGCTTGCCTATGCATTAATGGTGGATTTGTAGAGTTGGATTTAGGGCATCACCATTTAACTTTAGTCTGCTTCCCAATTGGCCTAGAATTCTAATAAAATATATAGAAGGCCCATGCAAAACTTGTCTTAGGCTTAGATTGTCAAAATTTATGATCGATCCATCGGTCTAGGTGAAAGCATCATTTAGTGTCGAAGTTCGGGTTTTGTCCTCAGTCCGAGATTTTTTGTCTCTGGCGGATTTTCCCAATTTCCTTCAATTTCTCAGAATCCACATACTTTTGGAGTTTTACCTTATCCGTGGATTTCCTTCAGATCTGGATTTTCCCGAAATCCTTGATTCCCTATTATTTCCTAAATCTACAAAGTGTCTCCTCCTTCGCATAAATCGGTCTCTAGCGGATTTTCCCAGAATCTGATGAAATATGAAGGAATATGAAATAGCATGATGTGTTAATGGATGGCTATGATTTATTTATGCTATTTTGAAATATCACATGTTGTATATTGATTAATAATGATTGGATTGAATCGCTAATTGATGTTTTTTGTTTCACTCTGCTGGAATCCATCTGGCCCGCAATTCTTCAAAATTCCTCCCTGGCTTGGATTCCATGGATGGTCTTGAAACTCGAAGTTTAACATCATCATTCTATATGAGGTTTAATATGATTTAATGATGACTTTTGATTGGTTAACCTTTGATTGGTGTGATCTTTATTATGGTTTGTTTGTCAAGTGCAGGATAAATCTAGCAAGGTAACCACTGGAAGGGCTAAGGGTGACATGGAGGGATCTTCCATATCTGAAGCAAAAAGAATAAAGATGGACATCAAGAGCAAGATTCCAGAGAGTAAGATCACTTCTGTCTGGTCAGAGGTAACTGATACCAATGTTGGACTATGGGACTATGAGGAGTTCAAAGGTAGAATGGCAACACAGGATCTTCCCCTGGTGGCTAAGAGGATGTTAGAATTAGGATTGGCGCATGTAGCTGGTTTCCCTTCCACAGTGCAGTGTTATGAGCTGGTCATTGAGTGTGCCAGGCACTATGACAGTGATACACAAAGAATTATTGGTCCTCAGGGTAGGATTGTGGTGAACTTGAACCCTGTTTCCATTGCTTAGACATTTGATATGCCAGATAGTTCTCATGTGGTGGCATTCAACATGAAGGCAACTCAGGAGTACTATAAAGAACAGACTGTTAAATCTCAGCAACTTATCAATTCCTGGCTAGAGAAGCCCAAGTCTCATTATTCCAAACTTCCTAAGCAACTATTTAGGGAAAAATTCAAGGAGTATTATGATGCCATCACTCTTCTTAGCAAGGTGGTTGGACTAAAGAATGCTGACATGTTTTAGAATTGGATGTGCCATGTGATTGTGAGGATGGAATAGGAGAAGAATGACTACCATTGGGCAGGTGTTATTAGTAGAGTGATTCATGAGCAGTTGTCTAATGTGTTGCAGACTAAGACCTTCACAATGACCTCATACTTGGTCTATGCTCTTGCAAGGTTTCATCCTTACAAGGGATTGAGTACCAAGGGCACCTTTGGAAAAGATATTATCTATGAGGTCTACCCTCAGTTGTATTTGGGAAGCTCGAGCTATAGGAGGGTGAATGATGCATTCACCATGCATATCACCAGGTTGTTGTAGGGAGCAAAGCATGTGAGGATTTCCGACCAAGCTAAGGAGCTAATTAAGAGATATGGTGCTTGGTTCATTTAATTCCCAACCTTCTCATACATCCGGGTTGATGCCTGTCAGAGGGCTCCATACAAACTTCCAAGGTATCCCACTGATCATATCATACTATTGGAAGTCACTAGACATATATGTGACTTTGATGCCATTGTTAAAAGAGACAAGCATAACACTGGTTTTGGTGGAGACTTCCCCTTGAGGATTGGCACTGGAGAGGCATCTCCTTCCATTATTTCTGCCCAAGTTTTAGAGGAGGAGATGAGTACTCTTAGCTTATCTTTCCATTCCAAGAGGTCCAGATTTGATATCACAGGTGAAGCCCAAAAGAAGGCCAGTAGAGAGTATAGCCATAAGGTTGATTTGGAGGACTATTGGGCCAATTGTAATGATAAATTTGAGGTCAAGAAAAAGAAGTTTTCTTGACTGCCAGTTGAATCAGTTCAACTATATAATGTGAAGGCAGTCCCTGATCAACTTGAAGATGATGGGGATCTAATTCAAGGTCATTCTTATGAGGCAATAAAGGACATGCTGATTGGTGATGTGGATTGGCTAGAGGAAGAAAAGACAAAATTAAAATAGTTAATGGATCCAGTCACCAAGTTCACCAGAATGTGGCTAAAGCATAAATTGTGGGAGTTAGAAAATGAAGGTGTAGAGTGCACCTATGAGCTGATGGGAGATTTGGACCCTCACTCCACTTCTGAGGAGTCAACTAAGCAAGATCCTAAGGGCAAAGGGAAGTTGGATTCTCCATTCAAAATCAAGATTAAAGGTGTTCAAGGTGAGGAATCTCAAGAAATAGAAAAGAAGAGAAAGCCAATTGCTAAGAAAAGGTCAAGGACTAAGAAGTCTGAACATAAAGAAATTGAAAAATAGATTCCTCAGGTCGGTGTTCCTGTGCCTAAAAAGAGAAGAATTGTGAGATTATCACAAAAGGCAGGTTCCAAGGATGGAGTTGAGGTGTGTCTAGTTGTGGTAGATGTAGAGAGTTCAAGGGAAAAGACACAGGTATACACAAGGAGGTCGATGACTCCTTCCCCTAAGGATAGTGTGCCCAAGGCAGACCCTCCTCTAGTTGCTTCTCATGAAGAGTAGCATGATGATATTCCTTCTTCTCATGAAGATCAAAGCAAACCAGGTGAATCTGAGAAGGCTAAAGATCGTCTAGACACCGAGGGAGAGGAATTTCATGAGGGTGACCTTTTTAGCATAGAGGCCGAAGTTGAAAAGGTGATGCAATCTCCCTTAGTTGCGTATGCAGAGTCACCTATTATGACTGAGGAGGTAAAATCACCTCCAAAAGAAGAAGCAAAAAATATTCCATCGCTTGATCACGAGGAGGACCATGCAAAAGAGAAGGAGAGCAAGACCGAAGAAGTTCCTGAGAAGTAGGGTTTGAGTGAAGAAGCACCTAAGGATCAACAAGAAGAGGAGAAACAAAGCGAAGTGCAGTTGGAATCCACTGTTCCAAAGTGGTTGGACAAGGAGATAAAGAGAAAAAATTTTGTTGTGGAGGACACTCCACCTAATTGGGATGAGTTGTTGGCCAATATTGGAAAGGACAAGGGTAAGAAGAAGACCAAGGTCATCTCAAGGATTGAAAGAGATGAGGCCAAAAATAGAGTTGTTCACATTGCAACTCCTACTCCAGATAAGAATAGAGATGAGGTATCTACAAAAGACTGTAATGTGGAGACTTTCAATTTGGAGCCCACTTCTGTTGAGCAAGATATTGAAGATTATCAGGGTTCTAGCACAGTTATCCTGGGGATATTGAGGAAAGAAATTCAAACTAAGTAGGATATGAAGAAGGAAAATGAAAAACTCAGGAAATGCTTGGAGGATCTGATGAAACCCTTGCAATCCATTAACCCCTCGGCTTCTACTGCAAATACCTTACCCCAAGAAACTATCATTGAACTTGAGAGAATGAAGGCCTCCACTCTTGCTATTGAAAATTGGCTACAAGGGGTGCAAACAAAAGGAAATGATGCTATCAGGGACATTCTTTTACCTGGGAAGGATGCTATGAGGGCAACTAATTGGTTGAAGGAGGTATTAGCTCAAGATAAGGAAGATACAGATCTGTTGCTGCACAAAACTAAAACTGTCATGGAGTATAGCAAAGATAAGCTAGTAAGTGATAAAATTCTCCCTTCCTCTAGAGCTGCCGAACCTTGGGAGTGGTTTGAAGCATTGTAGATTAGGCAAAAGGTTCTGAAGAAGATATACAAAAAGAGGAGACAAATTGATGATACCCTAGCTGGTGTTTATAATGGCTGCATTGCTTTCTTTGAGATTATGACAGGAAGAAGGAAGATTTCCCCTAATTATTTGAGTTTAGAACATTTGAGAAAGTGGTGGTATGATTTTTATGCTCGAAGTAATGATGATTTTATTTCTGAACACTAGTTAGATGATACGACCACCTACATTGCTGTTATTGATAAATACCTAACATATAAGGTTGAGTGGGATAAGTCAGTGAAACAATCAAGGGAAGAAATTACATCAATTGAGAGGTGACTTAGGGTTTTTCCTTTACCACCTGTGGTTGGCTTGGATGGGGTGCTTTTGAAAGTTCATGAAATGCTGGATCAGAATAAAGACAAAGGGGAAGGTAGTTAATGATGGGCTACATCGAGATTTGTGCTTCCCTATTATTTTTCCATGCATTGGTCTAAGCTACATTGGAAATCCCACTGACCTGGATGAAGTTTATGCATTTAATGCATATTTTATCTCATTTTGAATTTCTCTTGGCCGACTTGTTGTGCCTAATTATTATTGTAAAACCCTATCTAGGCTGACATGTTTTGGGGGTTCTATAAATATGGCATTTTTACTCATTTGTAAGGGTTAAGAAGTTTTAGACATAGAAAAATAGAGAGATAGTTAGAGCGAATTAAGTAGAGTAAGAGTTAGCAAGTTATTCTCAAGCAAATATTGTAATAGAAAGCTAAAATTGTTGGTACAGTGGATAATTTGATGCAAGTAATGGCATTGTGATTTGGTGCCATACTTGTTTTCTTTTATCTTGCATGGTTCTTGTTATTCTATCTTTAGAATTAAATTTGATTCAATGATGTTTATGGTTTAATATTTGAAGTGTTGTAGCAATCCTTGGTCCATACTTTTCGCAACCAACTGATTGTTAGTTGCTTTACAAAGTTAGCCTAGACCTTTATATTCATTGTGCTTAGTTCAATTGTGAGGGTTTATTCATTTCAATTGTAATAGGGTTGTTTGAATGAATGTTCATGATTTGAAAATATTAACACTTTAGAAGATTGCACTGTTTCTATAAGATTGCAAATCCTTCTGGGTCGAGTAAAAATTAGTTTTGAGGGATTGGTCCATTTCGAGTGTTTGTCATTTGCATTGTTAATCTTAGGTTTAGTGTTAGATCTAGAAATCTCTTTGAAGCCTTATATTTTTTGTTATTTCTTTACCATTCAGATTAAATCTAGGATTGAAGTATCATCATATTGCTAGATCTGATAAATTTAGATTTAGTATTTTGCTTGTAGTAAGGTCCCATTGTGATTACCAACATTTTCACATTTATCACTGAGTTGTTTATGCATTGTCAAGATCTGACATTAGAGACCTTGGGGTTATCTCTTGAGGCTTGTTGATAGAGATTTACCTTTCAAGAGAGATAGGATATTATATTTTGTCTGAGTTATTGCTATGCAAAAAACATCATCAACAGATTGGCGCTAGAAGGAGGGCCTGAATAAGCAAGTTGGATCAATTTTTGAACGCTATCTCTCCTGAAAGATTCAGAAGAAGAACCAAATCTACTCCAGGATAGGAGGAATTTTAGGAATTACCAGACCCTACTAGGTCTAGAAGGACCAACAAAAGGAGAGAATCATCATCATCCCATCCACCCCTATCATCTCCATCATCCCCATCCTCATCAGGTTCGTCTAAGTCTGAGTATGAGGAAATTTCCATTCCACAACCTTAGCCATTCATAAATCAACCATTACCACCCCCACTTCCACCAATGGCTTTCCTAGCAAACAACCCATCTCCATTGAGTTTCGCTAATTACAATGTCATGCCCAAAAAGCCTGAATAGTTTTGTTCAAAATTCCATGTCAATGATCCCAATAGAACCGTTGAGGAACACATCAGGATCTTTTAGACTAGCCTTAAGGATAGAGGGATAAACCATGAGGATGTAGCATGCAGACTCTTTTCTTATTCATTGGGGGAGGATGCATTCTATTGGTACAATCATTTACCCACTAGGTCTATCCAACATTGGACTGAGCTAAAGACTACTTTTTTGTAGAAGTATCAGATTCCCATCAGCCCTAATGAGCTCTATCTCCAATTCACTAATGTTAAGAGAGAGATCAATGAGCCTATAGCATCCTTCAACAATAGGTTTTATCATGCCTATACTAGATTGTAGGCTCCTTATGCTATTGATGATCCTACTACCTTAGAAGTCTATTATGAGGGACTTGACCGTTTGACAACTACGTTTATGAAGTGGAGAAATAACCCTCCTGCTAGTCTACTTGATGCATATGCAGAGGTTGTGAAGGTTAGCACTGCTTTAAGGAAACATCTATCTGGGCCTTTACCCTCATTAGGACTCATTGCTCACCCTGGACAAGTTCCATCTCTCAGCCAGACTCTTGCCAACCATACTCCTGTTATGAATCTGATACCTCAGTTGCTTCTGGTCCCTCCCCTAGGACCTCCTGTGAGACAAGTTTCACCTACAATTTGCTATCCTCAGCATAATGTGAATCAACCTATGCATATACAGCCTCAGGCTAGCTATCTGCCATACCTGCTGAATTCTAAAGTTTTGAACCAATCACTGAATGCCAATGCTGCAGTAGGATATTCTCAGAATAATGCGAATCAACCTCCATATATTAATCTTGACAAGGAGAGACTGGATGAATTGTCTGAACAAGTGAAGAATTTGAATATGGAGGTGACTTACTTGAGGAACCGGAACAGTCAGTTGCAAGCTGCTCAGAGAAATATGTAGTCCAATCAAAATAGAGAAAATCCACAAGGACAACACTTTGATAGAGGGAAATGTCATGAAAGAGGATACAACAATGACAAAGGATATAACCAAGACAAAGGTTACAAAAATGAAAGAGGGTATAACAACGATCGAAGATTTAATAATGACAAAGGGTATAATAATGATAGAAGACATAACTATGATAAAGGTAAATCCTCAAGCTAGAACTTTGACAAAGGGCAAGGTGGTGGACAAGGGTTCGATAGGAGGAAGCCACCAAGATAGAACAAGACTTGGAACACAGGGCCTAACAATGGAGGAGTCCCCACCCCATTGGATCAACCAGTTAATCAACCTATCAATCTGTCTATCAATCAGCCAGTTAATCAAGAGAAACCTCCTAATGGTGTATATCTATCTGAGGTTGCTTTATCAGGATGGTGTAGGCTCCATAAAATGAGTCAACATTCTGAGTTAGATTGTCAAGAGTTTCAAGTTACAACAGCCTCAATTTTTTAGTATGAAGTGGAAAACAATGCAAGCTGTCAGGAAATAGTGCCATCTACTCCTTATGATTCACTAGTGTTGGTAATGAATCATGCTCCTTTTCCACAAAGTAGGGAGAATGTACCTGAGGAGGAATCTAACCAGTTGAAGGAAGAGGCAGACCAGGTATGTAATGGGGATGAAATTATATAGTTATTTGATGAGAGTCCAGTGAATGATAATGGTCCTAGAGATGAAGAAGAGGCTTATGTTGAAGAAGTACATACCTTCCAGAGACTTGTCAAGAAGTATGACTTGAGGGAATTGCCACATAGACGTCCACAATTTGGAGGCCCCTTCACTACTTCCATTCCACCGAAAAATTTCAACACGCCTCCAAATCCTAATGCTAGCAATAATCCATCACCACCTCAAGTGTCCAGGAAATATTTATCTCAAGATCCAAGGCATGCCGATGTGCAAAAAGGGAGAGGTGTTGATGCGAACAAGAAAAAGGTGATGGAATACCCGAAGGAGACCCCTACTAATCTAAGTGAGGAACAATTGGCCTTGTATGTCACTGAAGAACTCATAAAATTAAAGGTAAGCCTATCTGCATTTGAGTTATTGAGAGTTCCAACCATTAGGAACACAATCTTAGGATCTTAGAATGCAAATTCCATGTCACAAGATAAATCAGTTAGCGAAAGTGTCAATAGAGCATCTAGTTCTCAATTAGTAGGAAGGAAAAATTAGAACCATAATCAGGTCCATATGCCCCCTGGAGATACTGGGAAAGAGAAGGAAAAATCTCAAGTTGCTCAAGTAGATACTCCCTTAACTCTATTTCAAGGGAAGACAGACACACCTCCATTCCTGATTTCTATTTGAATATTCGGTAAGAATTTGCATAATTGTTTGCTGGATTTTGGTGCTTCAACCAATGTTATGCCTTTCGGTGTCTGTAGAGCTATGGGTATTACTCCTGTTGACTCGCAAAAGAAAGTCACACAATTGAATAGAACTAAAGTCAATGTTGTAGGGGAGTTAAATATGATTCATATGAAGATTGCTTCTAATCCTAGAATTTAGCAGGTTATCAATATACAGGTGGATGATATACCTGATGCCTATGGCCTAATCTTGGGAAGATACTTTACCAGGGCTTTGAATGGATATGTATTGACTAATCATTCTCACATGTGGCTCCCCTGGAAGGGAGTTCCAAACTAGATTAGAATTGAAAGAGAACCCAGAATGAAGTACATGATCAAAGAATATCAGAAAACCTCCACTGAAATTCTGATATCAGAAGTAAGTATGGGTAAGTATATGCTCGCAGCCCCTCTTGAGGAGTCAGATGTGGAGGAATTTATTATGTTCCACACAACACCTATTGATCCTACAACAGAGTCCAGTGGTACTGAAGCCCTGGCCAAGCTAGTTGAAAATGATAATGATTCAGAAGACAGTCAGCTCGGTTTGCTAGATAATTTTCAAGAATTCATCTAGAAGTGCATCGAAGATCAAGTTCAATTAGGAAGATGAATGAACTTTGGAGAATTACTCTTGCCTAATTGGTGCAGGGTACATAATGCTTCCCATTCAGAACTAGACTATTGTTTATGCCAGGCTGCAGTGGAACAAATACAGAAATGTATCAACCCCACTCCAACAGTTAAAATTGATACCTAAAATGTCCAAGAAGATCCCAAAGGAAAAATAGTAATGCCTTCTAAAAGACCATCCAACAACAATAGTGCAAGTGACAAAGCAAGGAAGTCTACAGTTGCTAGTTGCTAGACTTTAAGATTCGATGGGTCCAAATTAAAGCAAGGAGCTAGGGAAAGTTTTGAGCTAATTGGTCCAAGAGGTAAGAAATTTTTTGCTGCTCACAGAATTCAATTTCATTGTACGAATAATGTAGCAGAATATGAGGCTTTGGTTCACGGACTGTTAATGGCATTGAAGAAAAAGGTTAAGATCTTGCAAGTTTTTGGAGATTCTTAGTTAGTAGTCAAGCAAGTTAGGAGACAATACTCTTGTCATGACAGAAGAATGACCAACTATAGACATAGAGTATGGGATCTTATTGAGGGATTTGATGCCCTCAATATTCAGTTGATTCCATGAAGTAAGAACCAGATAGCTGACTCCCTGGCCCAGGCAGCTAGTACATTGCAACCTTTCTCTCTTTCTGGACTAAAGAAGTTTACTATGGAACTGACCCCAATACCCTCAATACCTGATAATGTCACCAACTTCCAGGTGTTTGAAGATGACAAGAATATCTTAGATTTCATTACTAGTACATATGTCTTTGCTTCTCAAATCATTGACGAAACTGAACTCCAAGAAGCAGAGATGGAATTGGAAGGGGTAATTAATCTGAAGACCAACACAATTCCCAGAGGGATGGTGCAATTAGAAAGGATATTTGATTTGGACAAGGTTCAGGATCAAGAACAGGATACCAGGAAAGATTCCATTAGTGGACAGTGTGACAAATATAATATGGGAACTCAGGATGATGTCAAAAATGTCTTTATTGGTAAAGTGTGCACTCCAAAAGAAATAAAAGGAATCATCGATGCATTACATAGATATCTAGATGTGATAGCCTAGAGTTATGATGACTTAAAGACTTATGATACATCAATCATTACCCATACTATCCCTCTCAATCTAGGAGTAAAACCTTTCAGACAGTGGAAAAGGCCTATCAATGCTTTACTAGAACCCATAATATAGAAGGAAGTGCAGAAACTATTATTTGGAAGAATAATATTTCTAGTCAAAAACTCTACTTGGGTTACAAACCTGGTTCCAGTGTGAAAGAAAAATGGTGAAATTAGGCTATGTGTAGATTTCAGGAACCTAAACAGAGCTTCAGAAAAAGATAATTATCCAGTACCCTCACTGGATGAAGTACTCTAGATTGTCAATGGATCTCAGATGATGTCTTTCTTGGATGGTTATTCAGGATACAACCAGGTCATGGTGCAGTATGAGGACAGGAACAAGACTGCTTTCACCACCAAGTGGGCCACTTTTTCCTACAAGGAGGATTCCCTTTGGCTTGATTAATGTTGGGGCCACTTTCCAAAGAGCCATGGAAATTGCCTTTAAAGACATAATTGGTAAGTGCATAATCATTTATATGGATGATCTAACAGTCTTCTCCAAGAAGAGGGGTGATCATATCATAGATTTGTGCAAATTTTTTTAGAAATGCAGAGAGTTTGGGATATCTCTCAATCCAAAGAAATGCATCTTTGGGGTTACATAGGGTAAATTTTCAGGGCATGTTCTCTCTGAGAAAGGAATTGCAATTGATCCAGAATGAATAGAAGCTATACTCAAGATCCCACCACCTGTTAGCAAGAAAGAAATGAAATCATTCTTTGGCAAGATCAACTTTGTGAGGAAGTTCATCACTGGATTCATAGAAATAGTCAAGCCACTGAATGCAATGTTGAAGCAGGAGGCCAAAGTTGAATGGAATGCAGAGGAAAAGGAAGCATTTGTAGAGATAAAAAGGGCTATTGTTGAAGCTCTAGTTTTGGTGAGTCCAGACTATGCTAAGCTATTCTATATATATATTTTTTACTTCTGATCATTCCTATGCTACTATGTTAACTCAAAAGTCTGATCAAGGCAATGAACATCCCATAACATTCATGAGGGCACCATTGAAGGATGCAGAGTTGAATACCCAAGTGTGGAAAAGCAGGCCTATGGCTTAGTCAGAGTTGTAAAGAAATTTAGGCATTATATCCTCAAAAAGAAAATCTTTGCAATAGTTCTTGATCCTACAGTCAAGCTGTTGTTGATGCAGAATGAGCTGGGAGAATGCAGAGCCAAGTGGGTAACTATGTTACAAGAGTACAATATTGAGATTCAACCCATGAAGCTAGTAAGAGGGTAGGGACTTACAAAGACAATGGAAGAGACAGGCCCTGATCTTACAGCTCAGAACTACAATTTAGAGGATTTTTCTCTTGGCGAGTGGTATGATGATATTGTTCATTATCTCCTAACTCAGACATTCCCTGATCATCTTAATGCAGTACAAAGAAGGGAATTTCTCCTAAAGAGTGATAGTTTCATGCTCAAAGGAGTTGTTCTATATAAGAAAAATCATGAGGGTGTGTACTTAAGGTGCCTAGGAAAGACAAAGTCTAAAAGAGTGATGTTGGAATTTCACGACAGATATGGTACAGCCCATGGATCAACACCGTCTACAATGAACTAGATTTTGAGAGCTGGTTACTATTGTCCTACACTGTTCAAAGATACACACAACCATGTCAAAACTTTTCATGTGTGTCAAATTGTGGCAACCAAAGAGAAGTATGCAGCACTCCCACTCCAACCAGTCTTTGAGGTAAAACCTTTCGCACAATGGGGGATGGACTTCATAGGTCCAATCAATCCGCCTTCCTCTATAGGCCACAAGTATATCCTTACTATCATTGATTATTTTACAAGATGGACTGAGGCCCTCACTTGCAAGCAATGTACTTCAGAGGTGGTAATTAATTTTATCGAATCATGTATCATTAACCATTTTGGATGTCCTATGTCTTTGGTTTGTGATAATGGTCCTACATTTTCATCGTTGAAGATTTCTAATTGGGCTTTTGATAATGGGATTATCATTAAGTTTGCATCCAACTATTACCCTTAGGGTAATGGTTTGATTGAGTCATCCAACAAAAATCTCATGACTATTATCTGCAAACTGTTAGAAATAAATCCAAAGGATTGGCACACCCAACTCAAATTTTCTCTTTGGGAAAATCGTACAAGACATAAGACTTCCATAGGAATATCACCTTACCACCTGGTTTATGGATTAGAGCTTATGTTTCCCATTCAGTTAAAGATTCCCACCCTTCAGTTCATTAATGAATATTATGATGAGGGAGATAAACGTGAGGCCAGACTTGCTGAATTATTACACCTTGAGGAAAAAAGAGACAAAGCCCTGGAAAGCTTTGCTAAACATCAAGGGGTAGTCAAGAGATGGTTTGATAAAAGAGCCAAGGTAAAAGCTTTTAGGATTTATGACTTGGTTTTTTACTGGGATAAAGCCCATGACCATAAGGGGGAGCATGAAAATTTTGAAAAAAATTGGCTTGGCCCTTACCAGATTTTAGAAATTCTGGGAGATAATGGTTTTCGTTTGAAAACTCTCACTGGAGAGGACATCCCACTGCCTGTCAATGGGCAGTATTTGAAACATTATTTCTAGTCTTGATTTGTTTTTAGCTCTTTTCCTGTATATAGTTAGATTATATTTCCTTTCTGCTTTGTTTTCTTTGCTTTTCTTTGGTTAGATTAGGTTTCCCTTTCCGCTTTTCTTTTGTTTATTTTGGTTAGTGTAGGCTTGCTTTTTGTTTGCTTTGCTCTTGCTTTGAGGGTTTTCCTATTTTCTTCTGGATGTGTTGCACCTGTGTGGCAAATATATCATTATCTAGGACTGTTCTAAGTATTTTTATTGGTGGACTCTAATCTTGTGTCTTGAAAGGATGGTTGAAGTCTTTGCTATTGCCAATAGTCTAAATGTTTGATTTATAGAAGATGAGTCATAGGTTTTGATTTGAATTTGAAGTATTTTGAAATATTATATCTTTCATATATCTTAAGAATCCTGATGTTGCCGTAGGATCCTTGTGAAGTCTTGACAGGTGAAAAATCTTATTTCTGCTTCAGTGCCACTCTGGTTCTCAGCCCTGAGTGTGAACTTCATTGTTCATAGGTTGAAAAAAAAAGTGACATTGAAAATAATATCTAAAGAAAGAAAAGTGAAATATTGAAAATCAAAAGAACAAATTCAACTTATCAGGAGTATCCGAATATCTCTATCAAGGCTATAGACACCTAACTGGCAATAGAGCTATGTTTAGGAGAGTCACAATGATAACATCGTCGGGGGTATAGATGCTTGACTGGCAGCGAGGCTCTATCCAGGTTGCTTTTGAAGTTAGAATCCTTACGTAGCTTGACTTGACTAAGCTTGGTTTCTATAGTAGCTTAAGGAAGGAAATGAACTCATTTGCACACACTTGGATTTTCAGTTTATGAAAGGTTTGGTCTATCCTTTGATTCTGACTCTTTAATCTTTGCATTTTGATTTTTTTGTCTGATAGTGAGACTGAAACTAGAGATTATGGGTTCTTGATTCATGTTCGTCATCAAATTCTCTAGAGCATTTCCCAACAGAGTTGCCATTTCTTGTGTAGTTTTTGTACACACGCCCCGCTGAAGGCAAGGACCCTCTTTTTCTTCAGTTTTGGTGTCTTGGCCCTTTCATTTTGAGGTTTTATCTTGCTTTGGCATGTGCTTAAATGTTTATATTGATTGCCTATGTGTTTCCCCCAAGTTATTCATTGAAAATCTTAAGTTTAGGGTGAATTTTGGGTTTTTACCCTGGTTCGGGACTTTCCACCCCATTCAGATTTTCCCAGATCCTGCTCAGACTCTAGCTGAGCACTGTGGTTCGAAGATTTTCAGTCTTCATTGAATTCCGCATGGGCCAGATTTTTCCAAAGTCCGTCCTGTTGTCGATTTGGACCCTCACTCCACTTTCAAGGAGTCAACTGAGCAAGATCCTAAGGGAAAAGGGAAGCTAGATTCTCCATTCAAAATCAAGATTAAAGGTGTTCAAGGTGAGGAATATCAAGAAAAAACAAATAAGAGAAAGCCAATTGCTAAGATAAGGTCAAGGACTAATAAGTCTGAACATAAAGAAATTGAAAAATAGATTCCTGGGGTCGATGTTCTTGTGCCTAAAAAGAGAAGAATTGTGAGATTATCACAAAAGGTAGGTTCCAAGGATGGATTTGGGTGGGGTTCACCCATGGTAGATGTAGAGAGTTCAAGGGAAAAGACACATGTATACACAAGGAGGTCAAGGACTCCTTCCCCTAAGGATAGTGTGCCCAAGGCAGACCCTCCTCTAGTTGTTTCTCATGAAGAGTAGCATGATGATATTCCTTCTTCTCATGAAGATCAAAGAAAACTAGGTGAATCTGAGAAGGCTAAAGATCATCCAGACACTGAGGGAGAGGAATTTCATGAGGGTAACCTTTTTAGCATAGATGTCAAAGTTGAAAAGGTGATGCAATCTCCCTTAGTTGCGTATGCAGAGTAACTTGTTCTGACTGAGGAGGTCATATCACCTCCAAAAGAAGAAGCATAAAATATTCCATCGCCTAAGCACAAGGAGGAACATGCAAAAGAGAAGGAGAGAAAGACCGGAGAAGTTCCTAAGAAGAAAGGTTTGAGTGAAGAAGCACCTAAGGATCAACAAGAAGAGGAGAAACAAAGCGAAGTGTAGTTGGAATCCACTATTCCAGAGTGGTTGGACAAGGAGATAAAGAGAAAAAAAGTTGTTGTGGAGGACACTCCACCTAATTGGGATGAGTTGTTGGCCAAGATTGGAAAGGACAAGGGTAAGAAGAAGGCCAAGGTCATCTCAAGGATTGAAAGAGATGAGGCCAGGAATAGAGTTGTTCACATTACAACTCCTACTCCGGATAAGAATAGAGATGAGGTATTTGCAAAAGACTATAATGTGCAAACTTTCAATTTGGGGCCCACTTTTTTTGAGTAGGATATTCAAGATTATCAGGGTTCTAACATAGTTATCCTGGGGAGATTGAGGAAAGAAATTCAAACTAAGCAGGAGCTGAAGAAGGAAAATGAAAAACTCAGGAAATACTTGGAGGATCTGATGAAACCCTTGCAATCCATTAACCCCTCAGCTTCTGCTGCAAATCCCTTACCCCAAGAAACTGTTAGAAAACAAGGAATTAGTTGCTAGACCAAAATGCTTCCACAAGAGAGAGATAATGGCGAGAATGCTTGCTATCAATATGCAATATTGATTCACGATTAATTGATACAAATGTACAAGATGAGGCTTGCTTATAAAAGGCAAGCATGCACAACCCTAAACCTAACTTGAGCTACAAGTTAGCTCAATTAGATAAGGACAATAAAATGCAACCTAGGACTTAAATAAAAGCCTAATTAAACTTATGAAGATGTAATTAAATAGTTAATTACACCAACACCCCCCCATAAGTGCAACTTAGGGAGAAGATTATAATGCAAACTACTATGGGTCCTGACAACTAGGCCATGTTAGGTACCCATTTACAGATGCAAATGAAATGCAATCTCTCATAAAGAGGAGAAAAGGGGAAAACCCAGTGGGAAAAAACCCCTCTCCAAAAGAGAAAAAACAAAAATAAGCATGATGAATGTAAACATGATGTATGGAGAACTCAATGATACCCCCCAAAGACTACATCCATCATGAATATACAATAAATGACCCCCCATAAGAGGGAAGAGATGAGATAAGATATCCCCCCCATGATGTATGATCTCCTGCAAGTATGGTTAATGTAAAACAAAATCCAATGCCTACAAACAATGTTTCTCCCCTTGGGAAGAAGATACACCAAGTACAACTGCAGGAATGATTCCCATTCTGGATAGGAAGTAGGAAGAGGAATCCATATGTATGAAGATTGTGTCTCTGAAATCTGCTCATGTGTTTCCAAGTTCTTGGATGATGAAGATGATGCCACAATCCAATCAGGTACATGCCCAATCACAACAAGCTGTGACAAACTAGGAACCAATGGAAACTGATCTTGAACAAACTCCATAGACAACTATGAAGTGATAATAGTGGACCCATGACTATCATCAAATAGGAGAGATAGACTCTCAAATTGGTCCTCCAAATCTTAAATGTGAGACTCCACAAACAAAGAAGCAATGTCTGTCAAATAATCATCCCACAAAGCAAGATCTGAAAAACTATGATTATCCTACTAAATAGAAGCGACAATGGCTGAAGAAGCAGAAGGTGGAGGTGTAGGAAGCTCAACACAGGTCTCTAAAATACCAAGGTGTAGATGACCAAACTTCTCCTCACTAATTTGGGTCACACTCAATGGAGTGTGTGATGCAGTCAAAGGAACATTATCAGCTTCTGAAGCAAAATGTGAAAAAGAATATACTCAAGATGAATGATCAACCATCCCGATTGCAACAATATCACTAGTCTCCAAGTCCCTTATATACACCCTATCAGGAGTGAACTCAACTGTTTTACCTTGACCCCCATGAATAATTTGATAAATAGAAAGGAGATTAGTGGTCAAAGAAGGAACACAAAGAACATCATTGAAAGTGCCTTCCCCAATACCAATAGAACCCTTCCCACTTACCTTCATGAATGTATTGTTACCCAGAGAATGACATGTAGCTGGAGAGGTTGAAACGTAAGGTTCAAGAGATTTTCTTCTTGGCCACTGGACCATTTCTAAGATAGGATTTTGCGAGAGTGGCAAGACTCTTAGCCATCCAGAATGATTTTGGGAAGCAGGAGGTGGATTGGGAAAGTACTTTTTCCAAATGCTTTGAGTTGGACGGACTAGAATTCTAGATTAGCATGCTGCCACCTGTCACAATGGAGGAGGTCATCACAGTAGTGTCCAGGTTCATCGAATGCAATGCTGCTCAGAAGGATAAGGACGCCTCTCCTTGATAATAGCTTCCAATGCCTCTTTTATTGATAGTTCACTAATTGATAACTCATGTTATTTTGGAAAACCCTAATTAGGGTTGGGTTGTAATAATCTTAGCTGTTGATATTGTTTTAATCTCGGCCCCCAAGAATCAATTGCTAGACCAAAGTACTTCCACACGAGAGATAATGGCAAGAATGTTTGCTAGATCAATATGCAAGATTGATTGACGATTAATTGATACAAATGTACAAGATGAGGCTTGGTTATAAAAGGCAAGCATGCATAACCCTAAACCTAACTTGAGCTACAAGTTAGCTCAATTAGATAAGGAAAATAAAATGCAACCTATGACTTAAATAAAAGCCTAAGTAAACTTATGAAGATGTAATTAAATAGTTAATTACACCAACAGAAACTATCACTGAACTTGAGAGAATGAAGGCCTCCACTCTTACTACTACAAATCAGCTACAAGGGGTGAAAACAAAAGGAAATGATGCTATCTGGGACATTCTTTCATCTAGGAAGGATGCTATGAGGGAAATTGATTGGTTGAAGGAGGTATTAGCTCATGATAAGGAAGATACAGATCTCTTGCTACAGGAAACTAAAACTGTCATGGAGTATACCAAAGATAAGCTAGTAAGTGATAAAATTCTCCCTTCCTCCAGAGCTGGTGAACCTTGGGAGTGGTTTGAAGCATTGCAGATCAGGAAAAAGGTTCTGAAGAAGATATACAAATAGAGGAGACAAATTGATGATACCCTAGTTGGTGTTTATAATGGTTGCATTGCTTTCTTTGAGATTATGACAGGAAGAAGGAAGATTGCCCCTAAGTATTTGAGTTTAGAATAGTTGAGAAAGTGGTGGCATGATGTTTATGCTCCAAGTAATGATGATTCTTTTTCTAAACACCAGTTAGATGATGCAGCCACCTACATTGTTGTCATTGATAAGTACATAACTTATAAGGTGGAGTGGGATAAGTCAGTGAAACAATCAAGGGAAGAAATTACATCAATTGAGAGGTGACTTAGGGTTTTTCCTTTACCACCTGTGGTTGGCTTGAATGGGGTGCTTTTGAAAGTTCATGAAATGTTGGATCAGAATAAGGACAAAGGGGAAGGCAGTTAATGATGGGCTACATCATGATTTGTGCTTCCCTATTATTTTTCCATGCATTGGTCTGAGCTACATTGGAGATCCTAGGCCGACCTAGATGAAGTTCACGCATTTAATGCATATTTTATCTCATTTTGAATTTCTCTTGGCTGACTTGTTGTGCCTAATTATTATTGTAAAACCCTATCTAAGCTAACATGTTTTGGGGGTTCTATAAATATGGAATTTTTCCTCATTTGTAAGGGTTAAGAAGTTTTAGACATAGACATATAGAGAAATAGTTAGAGTGAATTAAGTAGAGTAAGAGTTAGTAAGTAGTTGTTCTCAAGCAAATATTGTAACAAAAAGCTAGAATTTTTGCTACAGTGGATAATTTGATGCAAGTAATGACATTGTGATTTGGTGCCATACTTGTGTTCTTCTTATCTTGCATGGTTCTTGTTATCCCATCTTTAGAATTGCTTTGAGGAAGTTAATGTTTAGAATTAAATTTGATTCAATGATGTTTATGGTTTAATATTTGAAGTGTTGTAGCAATCCTTGGTCCATACTTTTTGCAACCAACTGATTGTTAGTTGCTTTGCAAAGTTAGCTTGGACCTTTATATTCATTGTGCTTAGTTCAATTGTGAGGGTTTATTCATTTCAATTTTAATAGGATTGTTTGAATGAATGTTCATGATTTGAAAATCTTAACACCTTAGAAGATTGCACTGTTTCTATAAGATTGCAGATCCATCTGGGTCAAGTAGAAATCAGTTTTGAGGGGTTGGTCCATTACTAGTGTTTGTCATTCGCATTGTTAATCTTAGGTTTAGTGTTAGATCTATAATTATCTTTGAAGCCTTATATCTTTTGTTATTTATTTACCATTCGGATTAAATTTAGGATTGAAGTATCATCATAATGCTAGATTTGATAAATTGAGATTCAGTATTTTGCTTGTAGTAAGGTCCCATTGTGATTACCAGCATTTTCACATTTATCACTGAGTTGTTTATGCATTGTCAAGATCTGACATTAGAGACCTTGGGGTTATCTCTTGAGGCTTGCTGATAGAGATTTAACTTTCAAGAGAGATAGGATATTATATTATGTTTTAGCTGTTGTTGTGCAGAAAACATCATCAACACAGTAGAAATGATTCATTTATCCATTGCAACAAAAAAATATTCAGACCATAGCATTTGGTCACTCCCCATCCAAGTGCATCCCCTCTGAATGATAGCAGTGGTCCCAGAAAAGTCCCGAGTAGACAAGTGTCACCACTTAGTATAGGTAGTTAGAACATGCGGCATCATATCACAACCCATAGCTTACTCCATCCTCTTTGATGAAGAAGCATCCACAAGGAGAGAGATGGCAGTATGGCCAAACCCATGGTTCATTCTCCCCTCCTTTTGTTTAAAGTTGGCACTGGGATGACACATAGCAATAATGTTCACTATAGACGCTACTTGTGGGGCCCACAAAATATTTACACAAATGGGAGCTACGTGGCATGCGGGCGAGGCCAGACGAGGAAGTGAAGGGAAGTAGTTAAAAATAGCCCACAGTGAAGACATGTGGGGGCATAGAGGGGGCCAGTAGAAGAGAAAAGGAGAGAATTCCTTCAGAGAGTGATGAGCAGACACATGGTGGAGGCCAGTGGTTGTTTATCAAATGGGGGCGATGATGTTCAATTGAGGCATGGGTTGGTACTTAGCAAAAAACAAAACCCTAAGGGAGCTTGATGAATTTTATATTCACAGCTTTTGGCGGCTATCAGGGGTATTTTTCTTGAGGAATGAGGAACCCAAAATTTTCTCTAGATTGTACACCAGAGCGCCATCCATTGGGGAAAAAATTAGAGCTTGGAAAGGGCCACCTATAGGGGTGGCCAGTCATCTTCGAATGGTCTTGATATATTGCACAGGTTCTCATTTGCTCCACCTAGGTCAAGCATTTCTTTATAAGGTAGTACCTTAGGTAAACTGGCCCCTGACTCACAATGGAAAAGTAGCTGCACAACCAGATAGATGAGTCCTTCAATGTCTGTTGTGGTAGGAGGCTGGCTGAAATTCTAGAAAGCGGTTGGGTCCTGCTCCTTTTCTTCAATCTTTGTTGTAATTTGCTCAGTTGTGGCAATCGACTCATCTTTAAGAAATGGGGACGGAAAACCAATCTTGGTTAGCCGGGAAAACATTTTCCACATGCTATTCATAGTTCGGTTCAAAGTAGCTATGCAGGCATTAGTACATAGGATGGCTGAGTGGTAGTGGATAAATTTATTGCCGTCTTGGCAACAACATTCTGATCCTCGATCCTTGCCTTTGCTAAATTTTGATCAAAGACCATGTATAGCTTATTTAGCAAATCCTTTTCCTCAAGGACCCTTTCTGTGATGAATTGCGGAAACTGCTCAATGGCTCTGCGGACCTCCCAGCTCAAGCTTGTTGCCTTTGATATTTGTTGCCTTCAACATATATCATAGTGTTGGCTATAGTGTTAGGTAGAAGGCCTTAACCTTTTCCCAGTATGAAATGTATAACTATTGAGCTACTGGAATGAGGTCGGGTTGCGCAGTAGGGGCCTGGGGAGCACTCTTTAAAAGAGAAATCTCCACATCCTTTGAGCCAACATCCTCTGTTAAGTTCAGAATTCTCCTTTTTATAGATGCAAGTTTCTCCTCAATGTTACTTAGCTCCTTAAACTAGTTCTCCTCGGCTCAGGAGTGGTTTTCCAACTCTGTGTCAAGAGAAGACTTAATCTCTTGGAGCTCTTTTTCTAATTGGGCCTTTTGGCCCTCAAATTCCACCTTATTCTTTTCTAATTTCTACTCATGTTGAGCATGCTATGATACTAGCTCTTCATATTTTTGTTGCAAATTCTGCTCCACCAGGGCCAATTGGCTATGATATTCCTGGTTCTTCGCTCGCAATTCGTTGATTAGGATGGGATCAATGAATTGGGATTTCTTGAGTTCCTCTTGGAGTTTGTTCTGCTCTAATTCTTCTAATCACACTTTCTCTAATAAGCGTGCAACCTCTACTTCCAACGATTTCTCCCTTGTCTCTAGGAAACTAACTCTTTCCTTCACAAGCTTTAGTTGCTCCTCTCTTTTCTTTAGCTGACAACTGAAGTGGAGGAAATCAGTCATCACCACTCACTATGTTTCCTCCATGAGTTCTACCTTGTCTTACAGTTGGGCTACTCTTAGATTGGGTCCCACAACATACATGTTGTAATCATTCAGTAGCATCTCCCCTTGTGGTTTGGTGGTGTTCAGGTACATGGTGGAAAAATTTAGCGTTTAATGTGCCTCATTGTACACAACATATACCTTTGGCTCCACATCCTTTTTGTCATCCTTAGCCTTTTTCTTTTACATTTTGAGAGCCTGTGCTTGTTTTGTGGCTTCTCCTTGGGCTATGAGTTTAGATGGTGATTGAACTAGCTTGCCTACAAAAGGTGCACTAGGAGGTAGGGAAAAATGGAATGTAAGTGCAATAGGCCCCTACATTTTTCTCTTTTGGAGAGTAACAATCTACGAGGAGAAATAAGGGACTTGCCAAAGTTTGGTTTGCGAACTGGTGGAAGGGCTCATTGGTTGTCGTGGTGACAGGGTAGTCATTGTAGAGTCTGTTTGCTGGGCATATTGGGTCAGACCCAAGGTAGTATTAGCAATAGGAGTACCAATGGTAGCTGAGCCTTCAGAAAAAGAGGTGAGGAGAGATTGGGTAGTAGCGACTGGTGTCAGGGTTCATGAAGGCATTAAAATAGATGGCCCTGTTTGGGCGAATTGGGAGAAACCTCTCACAAACATTGTGGTAGAGGAAGAGAAGGTAGGGCTGACACTTGCAGTAAGGGGTGCCACGGAAACAATAGAGGATACTAAATATTGAGAAATAAGAAAAGGAGTGAACATTACCTGTTGATTGGATGGTGATGGTGCTTTTCCTGTTGCTGGCTCCTCTCTTACTTCGAACTCTTGGCTTGCTGTGAGCACTTGGCTTGTGGAAACTTCTTGTGAACCTTCTCCCATAATAGCTTTTGTGCATCTTTCATTTAGGGGGTGGGGAGTCTCTTGTCTCTACAGTATTTGGATATTGTTGTTGGGACACTCTTGTTCCTTTCGAAGCCCAGGTGAGTGTTCGCGAGGCTCTTGATATATTCAGTCACACATTTGAAGAGACATAGCCAGGCTACCCTATGGACCTTTTCTTTTGCTGAGCGAAGGACGTCAATGTCTCAACTTCCTCCTCTGCCTGATCTTCTTCTTCATTGGAGTCATTTCCTCCGCTAGCGCTTGAGTTGGAAGCAAGATGCTCATCATCCCATAGCTTATCAAATTGTTCATCATCTAACACACTATTATAAGGGGCATCTAGTTGTTTTGTCTCTTGGTGATACACCCAAAAGGATCTGATCCTTTCTATACTCCATTCTTTTTCTTTTCTTAACTTATTGAATAGGGTTGTTCCCATTTTGTGATTCTCATCATAATTTTCCACAACAAAATATAACTTATTCCATGGTGGTATATCTTCTATAGGAATATGGATTAGGTCAACAAATAATTCATCTTCATCATCCAACGGTCTGCACCTCTTTTCCCAATAAGGTTGAGAACTATGAGTTACTTTGATATGCTCATATGGTAGATCATTAAAAGGGTTGTAATTCCATTTGTTGCAGATCATTACCAACCCTAGATGAGCTAGCTTATCTTGCAATAGTGAGTGCACCCCCTTTTTCTTTTTCACGGCCACTATCTTGAAGCTTATCAGATAGATGAACAAGCTCTTCCTCTTTGCTTTTCCTGTGCAGAAGGTAGCATCAATAATGCAAACCTACCTGAACAATTCAAGGGCTAGTACTTGATTTGTTGCGCATGTCAGGAGGAAAAATGGTTCCCCAGTGAAGCCTTGCATCTAGATGAATGTAAAATCCACTTCAAAAAACCAGTCCCATCTGGGAATGAAGTTATGCATATACTCTTTCTATGTCAAGGTGAGCTGATTAATACCATCCTCTCCTTGCAAATCTTGCAAAATTGGAGTTAAGAAATAATCCAAAAATGCATAATAGTCAAAAGTGGAAGAGAGGAGAGGAGTCCAGACAAAAACCAAATTTCTTTTGTTTCTTTCATAAAAAATAGATAGCTTCACATGTCAAATAAATCAGGGTTTTGATGCAAAAATATATGGGCAAGATAGGAAGGAAACCTGAACTTTCGTTCAACTTGGTAATTCTTAATTTTCTCTATCATTTCCTTCGTGAGGTATTATACAAAATCATACCAGAAGAAATATTGTTGCTTGCGAAACTAGAAATTTGGTCCCAACTTAAATGCATGCACCTCTTTGTTGGTGTCCAAACTGCAAATAAATGCCAGCATTGAAAAGGCCTCCTGCAAGTCTATGTTGAAAGCTCCATGTTGCATCAGGATCTTTGGCTGCTTTTGCTAGTTTGCTTCAATCCTTTTGGTTTCTTTGTTATAAAACTCTAGAGCCTTATCCCTTGTATTCCATATATTCTCCCCCTTTGTAGGGGTGCATTTCTCTATTTTTATCTTTCTAGAGGTAGAATTAGGAATACATAGCATATTCTAGATAGCTCTCAGCCTAATATTAACCATAAGAGTTTGACCCTCAATAGCATTGGTGCTTGGGTTGAAATGCTTAATGGTCACATTGATTAATTCTAAGTAGTGGTGCATAGATGGGACCATATATTATGGAGGCCCGTTGAGCCATATTTTCTTTGTCTTTGACATTATCTTTTTGGATATCTTCATTCTTTCGCAGGCTTCTTCCCTCAATCCTTTAGGGTTCTTTGTGAGATTGGGACCATGAATATTATCCCAATCCTCCTTGATTAGGGTCTGGTCTCTATAGCTTTTGGGCTTCTCCAGTTCCTATGTGTTTTCCCACTTTGGCTTGTCTGGAATACTAGGTGTGGCATAAGAAATGTTTTCAAAGACATTGATGGCTGATGCTCCTCGTATAGCTTTAAATAAGTTTTATGTTGCCTCTCCTTGTGCTTCTTGGCTTGAACTTTCTGTCATTTTTTATTTGTGGGAATTTTCTATTTAGCTTGAACCTCTCAGTAATTTTAGCTTGGATCTAGTTGTACACTAGAAATTTCTTTCGCTCTAAGTAGCGTATTTGAAAAGACCTTTTAAGTGCTTAAACATTTCACATGCAAAACTTAGCTATCTTTTCTCAAGGTGGTAGATGGGAGTTACCTTTTTTCATTTAATTCAACATGTACCACCAACCTTTTGGCTTGTGCCAAATGAATCACTTGCCATTTTGAAATGAAAAGAATTCATAATTACAATTAGAAACAGTATTGTACAATGCAATTTTTTTGGAACTTGAGCCAACACTTTGCTAGTAGCTTAAGCATTTGCATGCGTTGGAAATTAATATCCCAAAAGGAATGATTAAGCCGAAGATGCGATCTGTGCTTGAAAAGATATGAGCTTTGCCTTGGAGTTCACAAAACACCTGGAGAACGACACCTTAGTATTTGTCCGTGCATAACATCACCGATTGTTGCCACCAACCTAGGCTAATTAATTATCCCTTAGTAATTTTTCATGCAACAAGTCATACTCAATAGACGCAACTGTGTGGTAAATTCAAGCAAGCTCTGACACGACTTTCAAGTTGGTACTCGATTAACATCACATTTATGGTAAGAAGATTACCACACATTTCCTCACTTTTTCTATAAATAGGTACCTAAGTAGTAGCAAAATCACACTTAGTGATTTGAGAAAAGTTAGTAATAGGTAATTGGCTTAGTAGTTTAGCATTGGAAGTTGCATAGTGTTTCCATAGGCTAGAGCTAGGTAGTTTGCAGAAGTAGTTTTAAGGTAGTTACAGAGTGTCTACTAGCATGAATACCCCAATTAGGCTAGTCTGTCACAAGTCTCAAACAACTTTTTTAGGAAATATTTCAACTAGGCATTTGAAAAGGATGATGACGAACAAGAACTCACTAGCTATCATAGCCATGAAATGGGTTTTGGGACGGGATTGACTCAAATACGAGGACAAATATCGAGTTAAAACTAACATATGCTCACATTTTGTTGCCTCCATGCTTGATATTGGAATCCCCAAGCTGTTGATTTTTCATTTGGTCAAGGAAATTTTTCCAAAGAAGTACCTGAATGGCCTCAGGGAGGTAGTGGCAAACACTTCATATCTAGTGGAGGTATTCTAACTATGAATGACCTTAGGAGGTTCATTGAAGAGGATGCAGTCATACTATGGCTGCCATTTTTGAGTGGCTTTTTCCTCTAGTCACAAGGTGAGCACCGCCAGAGGGTAACCCATGCTTGTAACTTCCTTTTCCGCATCTACAATGTGGTGTCGTTCTATGATATCGACTGGTACACAGACTTTAGGAATTTGGTGTTCCCTCTTCCTCTGGTTGTTGCTCTTGTAAATAATGCTTCTATTGATGATGATGCCCCTATGGATGAAGATATTTTGGACACTGTAGTTGATGTGCCTATTGCTGCTACCCATGTTGTGGACTAAAGACCTTTGTGTTTTTTCTCCTTTTTCTTTTATAAAAACAAACTCATAGAAATTAGTCTATTTTTGTATACATGCTTGAAAAAGGCTTTTCGTAGAATATATGAAAGAAGTAGAATAGAACTATATAATTTTAGAAGCATGTCCCTTGAACCATTTTGACAATGTAAATACTTAAGCATATATATAATGAAAATATAACTTTATATAATCATCTTGTTTTATCTACTTCATGGGTCATCTTTTTCCTTTTCAGTATATTGTTGGTTCTTAGTTGTGCTCTGTTTGGTTTGTCCTTGATGACAAAATTCACCTTTGGGTATCTATCGGCATGACATTCATGTGGTCTTGGCAACAGTGGAAAGGTCTATTGGCATGATATTTTGGTTGTTGAAATTTACGTTGATGACACTATCTTTGGCTGCAACAATGTTACTTTGAGTAAAAAATTCTCTCAGCTAATGGAATATGAATTTGAAATGTCATTATTGGGAGAATTAAATTTCTTCTTGGGTCTTCAAATCTCTCAACGTGAAAATGAAATATTTCTTTCTCAAACCAAGTATGCTAGAGAGATGCTTAAGAAATTTCAGATGGATGAATGCCATCCAGTTAGCACTCCAATGGTTACTGGATGCAAACTTACTAATGTTGACAATTCTCCTGATACAAATCAAACTGAATATAGATCAATGATTGGTAGTCTGTTATATTTAATTGCTTCTAGACCTAACATCATGTAGGCAGTGTGCACTGTTGCACAGTTTCAGGCATCAGCTAAAGAATCCCATGTCACTGCTGTTAAAAGGGTTTTTAAATATATTCAGGGCACTCTTGATTATGGTCTTTGGTATCCTAGAAGCAATGATTTCTCTTTGATTTCTTATATTGATGCTAATTGGGCTGGTTGTTTGGATGATAGGAAAAGCACCAATGTTACTGCCTTCTTTCTTGGTGATCATTTAGTGGCATGGCACAAGAAACAAGTATTTGTTTCTCTTTCTATTGCCAAAGCAGAATATATTGCTGCCACTTCATGCTGTACTCAAGTACTGTGGATGAGTCAGACTCTTTCAAATATGGGTATTGATATTTCTAAACTTGTTTCCATTCTTTGTGATAACACTAGTGCGATAAATATTTCAAAAAATCCTGTTATGCACTCTCGCACTAAACATATTGCTATCAAGTTTCACTTTCTTCGAGAAAAGGCTTTGGCTAATGAAGTCTGCTTATAGTTTGTTGGCTCACAAGATCAGGTGGCTGATATTTTTACTAAGCCCTTAGCTAAAGAGTTATTTGAAAGGCTGAGACTTCGATTGGGAGTTATCTCTCAATCTTTACTTCTCTTATTTTACAAGCATTGGCTTAGGGGGAGCATGTTATATGTTTTAATTCTCTTACAACTCTCCTACAATTTTGGTTGCTGCATTGTTACTCTTCTTGTAGCTATTTCTCATGATATGTTTGGTTGGCTTCTCAGTTGTGTTATGGCAATGCACATTTTTTTCTTCTTCTATTCTCTATCATTGAGGCAAAATGGGGGAGAGTCATTTGTGTTTTTCCATCAAGGACAAAGGGGGAGTTTGTTGGTTCTCAGTTGTGTTCTATTTTGTTTGTCCTTGATGATAGAATTCACCTTTGGGTATCTATCAACATGACATTCACGTGGTCTTGGTGACAGTGGAAAGGTCTATCGGCATGAGTATTTTTCACCAGGAAGAGGTCTTTTCGAATGAGTCAGGTCTCATCGACTAATACATAAGGAGGTTCATTGGCATTGTGTCTTGGCGAGTTTGACTTGTTACATCAACCGACTGGCACATTAAAGATTCACTTCATCCAGACATGTTACCTTTGGTGTGAAGTCATAGTGGTTGCACTTTATCACACCGACTGGTGGTGAGAAGATACATTGGTAAGAGTTAGGTTTTTCAGCATGAGGTCTCGGTGAGTGAACTTTGGTCTTGCCAACATTACACATGGAGTTTCACAGGCAGCTTTTAGCATGACTTCTCTTTTGTTTTGGTGACAAAAAAGGATCATATAGGCATAATTTATATAGTCAGAATGATGTCTTAGTGAACTCATCATGTCTCCCTGACCGGCAACAAAGGGTGCTCATTGGCGAAAGGTTCTTCTTCGTTGTAATGTCTTGGCGAGCTTACCTTAGTCTTGTCGACCGCCGTTGGAAAAATTGCATATCGGCAAGAGGTATCAGCTTTGATATAATGTCATAGCGAATTCGTCAGGTCTTGCTAACTAATTCTTATGAGGGGCTTTCGGCGAGAGGTTTGTATTGTCTTAGCGACTCAGAGTGGATAAAGATATTCATTATAATGAAGTATTATCTATAAGAGGTCTCCCTGAGAGTGATATGTCACAGGGAATCATAATGGATAAAGCCTTTCGGTGAAACATAATGAAATCTACATAACGTCTCCCCAACAGCAGATTGTCACAGCGACAAACAAAGGGATGACTGACGGTAATAAAGTTGCCTTCGGCATAGGTATTGAATTGTCACGGTGACATGTTTGATCACGGGGCTCTCAGAAAAACAAAGACTTGTCTACAAGATGTCTCTCTGATATCAAAAGGCTATAGTGATAGTGAATAAAACAAAAGGGCATCTCGGTGAGAAACTTGCTTATGTCTCAGCGATTGGAAAGAACATAACACATGGCTCTCGGCATGACATAATGTATTCGTTATGTATTCTCCCTGAATCTAATGGGTCTTGACGAAAGCGATATCTAAGGGGAATGACTGGTGATTTAATTGCCTTCGGCAGGACTATCTGGTTGTCTCAGTGAACGATTAACAGACTCAATCATTGTGGCCATCATGGGATTTTCTAAATATAGTTGTAGGCTGAAATCATTGGTTGGCATCGAATCTCAGAACGGTTACATGGCAGATTATTCTCTGAGAATTGGGAGGTTATGGTTCTCAGCTGGTGGGCAGTCATGGTTTTGATAAAAATCTATCAGTTACAATTTGAAATCTCTTGATTCAGTGCATAAATTAAAGATCTCTGGACAGGCACTACTCTTGATTTTTACCATCATCTACAGATTATCATTATTCAGCTTTAGATTCTAAAATTGGCAAGTGAGTTTCAGATTCTTGTGAAAAACACATTCTTTGAAGACTTTCATTATGACAGACATACTTGAAATGTATATAAAAACCTAGGTTGAAAAGAGTGTAAGATCTCTGGTTGTAATCCTTAGGGCATTCTATAGATGAGAAAATATAGAAATATGTGCTTAACTGAAAACAGAGAAATCATCTGAGTTATTATTATTGTTCAAAACATAATTTGAGGGGTAGGTACTCCTTGAGATGGGTGTCTCAAAAATGAGGGGTTGGTGCTCAAAAATCAGCCTATAAGGCATTGTGAACAGTTGTTTTTGAAGATTAATCTTGCAAGGCATTTTGGGAGTGGTTTTTATACCCCAGGAGGGTTTTCCACTTGGAAAAATCTTGTGTCTCTTTGTTCTTCTGTGTGCTCACTGCTTTACTGTGTTGTTGATTGTTTTAGTTCACTATTGGGATTATTACTTTTCTCAATTTTGTTTATGAATGATTACATTCAACTCATGAATGCATTAATCAGAGTATTATTGAGATCAAATCTGAGCTATGGTTTTTGAATTTTTGAAATTTGTTCAAATCTGTTAAGACACTGATTCACCCCCCCCTCTCAGTGTCATTTTAACTCTAACATATATGTGTATGAATTCAATATTACATGTGAGTGTTTGATTTTATGTTCTATGAGTTATGAGTTTTTTTTTCTCTCTGCAATAATGTGTTACTTGTTCTTTTCTTCCTTGAACCATAGAATAAATAAAAAGACCAGCCAACAAAGACAAAAGGGAAAGAAGGAAAAAGCATTATAGACATATTTATATTGGAAGGATATGGAAGATTTAATTAAATAATTTAAGATGAATTTCATTGACCGGAATTCCCAGCGCTTCTTTTTCCATAGTTTCTAACTCATATGCATTATGTTCTTTGCATTGAATTATTCAAAATAGGCCTTCCCAAAGGTTGTCAAACTTTTCGTGCTAACCCAACTTCATAGCCCTTTCATTAAACTTCAACATTAAGTCTCCACAATTTAGACCTTGGTCAGATACTTTCTTTTCAAACCACCTTTTAACCACCTATTGGCAGTTAGTCATGGCTATTAGGGACTTTTGCCTTTTCTCTTGTACTTCTAGCAACTCGGCTAGCCACACCTCCATTGTGCCATTTTGTTCTACCTCAAGAGACTTTAACAATTGTAGTGCTGGAATATCCATAGAGATAGGAAATAATGCCTCTTTTCCATATACTAGCACATACGATGAAGTCTTGAGGACTTTCTTAGGAGTTATGTGGTCTTCCCAGAGCACTGCTCGAAGTTTTTTATGCCATTCCCTTTGGTATTCCAACCTGATCCTTTTGAGGAGTTGGACTAGATTCTTGTTTGTCGACTAGGCTAATCCGTTCCCTTATGAGTAGTAGTTTGATGATGTTTTAAGGAATATGCCATGCATAAGTGTGAATTGACTTACCTTAGAGCCTAGGAAAGCTTTGGCATTATCGGAGATGATGGTTTTGGGTGGGTCGAATCTCATCACCAGTTCTTCTATAAATTCCACTATCTCTACCTCTATCGCATTCTTTAGTGGCATGGCTTCAGTCCACCTTGTGAAGTAGTTAGTAGTCGTCAAGATTCATTTATGACCTATGCTGGAGGCTAGGTTGATCATTCCGATGAAGTCCAGGCCCCATTGCATGAATGGCTCATCAACCACTATCGGATTAAGAGGCATTGCAAAATTATTTCTTCTTCCTGTGAAGAATTGGAATTCCTTGCAATCCTTTACCAAGGAGTAGGAATCATTGAATAACATCAACTAGAAGTACCATGTGCACATGATTTTGATGGTTGTGGTCTTTGAAGAGAAATGCTCACCCGTGGGACTGCTATGGTAAGTGTCGAGGATCCTTTTTACTTGCTCTATGGTAACACACCGCTATAGAACGTCATTAATTTTTTTTTTGAATAGAATTCCTTCAATGAGCATGAATTCACTATTTTGCAGTTGGTAGAATCTCCTCTTCTGAGCAGGAAAGCCCTATAGATATTTTCTTGTGTGCATAAACCTTACTTTTTCCGCTAGCCAACAACCTTCAAAATCTGACTCGTTCGTTAGGACTAGCTCCGACTGCTCTTCTGCGGTGGCCATTTTTTCATCGTGTGCCAAATATTTGCATAGTCCTCTTCCCTAAATGACCTTTGTAGGCTTGAGTTCAATGTTGTATTCGAGGATCTTGGTGATCCAAGTGGCTCTTTTCTCATTGATTTCTCCTTCCATGATGTATTCGCACACACTAGAATGCGTAACATAAAAAATCACCTTATTACAAGAGATTAGGTGTCAAAACTTCTTGAGCCCCTTAACTATTGCAAATGCTTTCCTCTCCATAAAGTTGTAGTTTTCTCACATTCCTTCAGGGTCCAGTAGTGAAATGCTATCAGGTGTTCTCCCTTGCCATTGTCATCTTTCTAAGTTAAGATAGTAGTAATGCTTGACTTGCTACTAAATACATACATTATGAAGTCCTTTGATAAATCTGGATTGATTAGAATAGGAGTAGAGGAAATAGCATCCTTGAATTTCTCAAAAGCTTATCTAGCTTCTTTTTTCCATTTAAATGTTTAATCCTTTTTTAGTATCAGGGTGATTGGCCTAATTATTCCTACGAAGTCAAAAATAAATTTGCTAACAAAATTTACCTTTCCCAAGAAGGACTGGACACCTTTCTTGTTGACTGGAAGGGGAATCTCTTTGATTGATTTCACCCATTTAGGATCAATTGAAATTCTATCTTTGGAGACTACGTGCCCCAATAGCTTGCCTTGTAGTACTCTGAAGACATTTTTTTGGGTTTAGGGATATCCCAAACTCCTAGAATTTCTTGAACAACATCTCAAGATGATCAAAATGATCATCCTTGGACTTGGACAACACTGTCAAATCATCCAAATAGATTAGGATAATCTTGTTGATTAGTTCACTAAAAGCGATATCCATTGCCCGCTGGAAGGTGGCTTCTGCATTTGAGAGGCCAAACGACATATTACCATATGTGAATGTTCCGTACTTGGTAGTGAACATTGTCTTATGTTGATCCTCCTCTTTGACCCGGATCTGATTGTAACTGGAGAAGCCATATAACAAGGAAAACATCTCCGATCCTGCCACTATTTGCAAGATTGACTTCATTGAAGGTAGCGGGTAATCATCCTTCAGGGATGCTCTGTTTAGGTCCCAAAAGTATACACATAGATGGATATCTCCATTCTTCTTTTGGATTAGGACTAGATTGAATACCCACATGCTATACTTAATTGAGAAGAAAATCCACGACAGGATTAGCTTTGTTAATTCTTGTGCCATTAGCACTTCAATCTTGGGATTGACTAGTCTCTATTTCTAGAAGACCAGTTTTGCGCCTTCTTCCATCTTTATTGTATGTTGGATGATATCCAAATCATATCCCTTGAGGTCATCATATGACCAGGCCACCACTCCTTCATATTTTTCACAAAAGTTGACAAGCTTTTCTTTATCATGATGCGGGAGATCTTTCCTAACTTTGAGATTTCTTCCATCCCCGACTTGAAGATTTGCATAGTCAACTTTATTTACTAAAAACTTCCTCTTGTCATTTCTTGCATTGTCACAATTGAAAATATTTTCGAGAGTGACCAATCCCTTTGGAATCTTGTTGGATTTCAACTAAATGATTTGTCCTTCATAAGCTTCAGTGATCTTCAATTGGAGCTAGTAAGAAAATTCTCCTAACTACTGGATAAATGAGGCAATGTGTTCATCATTGTCAAAGACTTTCTAGCTTTGGTCATTGTCTGGAATGGCTGGTCAAACTATCACTCATACAGAGTGTTTTTTGTGAATGAGGTCGAAGGCAGGATCAAACTAGGATTTGATTACTGCCATGCAATCCACATCTGTATTTTGTTCTCTAGGCACCGTTTGAATGTTGAATGCTTCAAAGCCCTCAATCAAGTCCCAAAATTAGTGTTTATAGGATCACATGTGGACATTCTTGGCCGTAGAATTTCCACGAACTTGATTGACTACTAGTTTAAAATCTTTGAACACCATTAATTGCTTAATGCCCCTTCGATCTGCAAGGCTTAAACCTTGCACCAGTCCTTCATATTCAACTTCATTGTTTGAGCAAGTGAACTAGAAGAAAAAAGACCTCCGTTTCTTTTCATTGTGTGGGGATATTAACCATATCCCGGCTCCTACACCAACCTTGCATATTGCTCTGTTGAAGTGCAACGTCCATAGTTATAAGGCTTGACTGCTCTCAGATTCTTGACAACCTTTGGGAGCACTTGATCTTCACCATGGATGACGTAGGTGCCCAACTCGGTAGCATGGTAGTTGTCGAAAGGATCAGTATCCATATATTCACTTAAGAGAACATCTTCTTGATTGGTCCAATCTCTGGCCACTTTTTCATCTTCCAGTAGCTTAGCACAATACATTTCTTGCTTGGTGATAGAAGTATGAGCGGCCTCAAAATTGATCATGGCTTCATTGGACACATGTTCAAAATGTAGAGCTTCAGATTCTATCTTCATTTTCGCACCACACTTGGTCCTGAGGATCATGTGCAACCAATCTAGGGACAGGTATCCGCCTACCTTTGAAGTGAATTCTTGTGATAGACAGAGGCCAAACATGGGGGGAACATCTATGATCACAGTATCTTGTGACACTGTGATACTAGGGAAAATGAATAGGGTCAAGGGAAGGTCCTTGATCAGACTGACAGTTTCAACTATGTTTCCATCAAGCTGCATCACTCCCTTTTTTAAAGGTTCATAACTAAGCCCTAAAGCCTCAGCTATCTATTTTGGCATAATTGTGGTGTTGGCACCGGAGCCAATCATGGAATTGTGTAATAACTTCTCTCCCACAATAAGTGTTAGAAAGAAGGGCTTGGGATTTGGCTTATCTCTTACCTTAGCGGGAGCCTCTATTGTGTTATTTATGAGAACTTTGGTAGGATGTGATTGATCATTAGCCTTTGCTTTGAGCAACTAATCTTCTATAGTAATGTCTTTTTCTCTGGAATAGCTAAAATATCCCAAAGGGATACATTAACAAATTATTTTTTCAATTGTTCCACCACATTGAAGGGTGGTGGATTTAGAGATTTCTACTCCTTAGCTCTTGTTATAACAATTTCCTTTCATGGTGCACATTGTGGCACCACTACAGAGGTACTAGTCATTTGGTCAAAATAACATTTAGGTTGCAGACTGACTAATTGTGGGACAACTGGTTCACCCATGAATCTCCTCTTCAAGCGGGTGTTGTAATTGGACTGTACTTGTGGTGTTTTAGATGTGGATGCATCATTGGAAAAAATCACTTCTTCTTTCATCCATGAGAAGATTGTGTGATTAGGAGCGATTTCTACTTCTTTCTCTAGTGACATCCCCTACATTTCTGTGGTGAGCACCACATTGTCCATTTGTGAAGAGGTGTACACATAGCTTCCATGATTTGATGTTGCGCCTTCACTGCACTGCTCTACCACCTTTTGTTATAGTTTGTTGTGCAAAGAGTTTTGGGGCATGTGTGAATTTCCACAAGGGAAGCACTAGGGGTTGGTGTCATGTATTAAATTGTTTTTCCCTACAGTTAGCTCTCTACTCAAGCTCATATTAGTGCTCTACAATAGAGAAGGCATTGACACTATTTGATTTGTTGTTTGCACCTGTGGATTTGTGTGAGCACCTCCTTGGAACTGGTTTTGTTGGTAAGAAGACCTTCTACCTTGATAATTTTGATAGGTCAGCTTCAGAGGCATGACCTGGTTGCACTTGATAACGATTATCTCGTTGGCCATGGCCCACAACATTTCTTTTATGTCACTCATATCCTCCTTTGAAGAGCCATATGTAGACACAATATTCTACGACACGCACGGATATGTGTACATAGATTTAGGAGTTGGTGCACTAGTAGAAGGAATCTCCTGAGCGAGAACTGATATTTCTAGAAATATAAGAATGATGGGCTGAGGTGGAAACTTCCTAGCTTCTATCAAATTATTCTTCTTGATAGCAACGTTCTAGGTGCTTGGCAGTGTGGTCCAGCCCAAAGACTAGATCATCATTGAAATGTTGGGATTGATAGATTTCAAGTAGAACATGAATGCTAGATCAGGAAACGGGTAGATATTAACTTGGATTCTCTGCTAGCTTGTACGAAACCAAGCATTGAAGTTAGCTATGCCTTTGTGCAGGTCCTGCTTTATGACCAACACCTAATAATATAGCAAGGATCGGTCTCCTTCGTTCAAAAATATCTGATAGAAAGGATCTGGAAGCTCATCCTAGGTACTGATAGTGTTTGCTTGCAGTGTTTGGTACCAATCTAGTGCCTTGCCTCTAAAAGAGATGGCAAGCAATATTAGTGCTATATTTTGGACTGTAACACCATGTACCAGATATACGCCTACAACATCTTGCAAATGTTCAGATGGTGTTCTTCAGCTATCCTCTTTAAACTTAGGTATAGTTTTTAGGGTAAAAACCAGGATAGCGGCCCAAACGGCAGGCACTACTAGCACTACAAGATGACTTCTGACATCCCATGCCACATAATTTTTGTTAGTGGCAGGAAACATGGCTAGCGGAAAGAGCGGACGAAGTAGAACGTTCACTAATAAGGTCACGGGTTGTACTGTCCTTAATGGTAGTACTAATAAACTAGGATTATTTGTTATTTTGGACCTAGTAACAGGCGGATGGCTCATACACCCTCCTTAAAATTAGGTTCATTTAAGGTCAGTCCCACCGGGCATTCCAGGAAAAAGAAAAACTGTTGATGCCAAAAATTGGCAAGGTAATAGCCCTTTGTGGGAAACTCAGTTTATGGGGGACCTATTGCACTAAACTGAGTAACCTCTAAATTTTTAAAGAAGTCGACTTCTTCTGTAATTGGTTTTTTGGAATGGAAAAAGGAAGCAAATAAAAAAATAAAGGATCTAACTAAGGAAATGCGCCATAATTTAGATAAAAGGCATAATAAACCTATCTTTTGGGTATGATCTAAGGGCTCATTCAATAATTTAATGTCATAGAATGACATAAAATAAAGATTAAAACTTGAACAACACATTAAATGACGTAAAATAATTCTCACAGCCATTCACTGAAAAGAGGAGTCAAAGACATGATCTAAACTAGCAAATTTGCATTCAAATTATAGAAGTTCTAGAAATGAACCATTCAAACAATAATGTCATAGTATAAAGTTAATCAAATAGCTTGAGAAAAATAGAAAGGCCAAACAATGGCATAGTCTATGAGTCTTTTTTCAATAATCTAATAATGATAAAAAGGCTCGGTGTCTCTAAAATTCTATAATTCTTGATCTCTCAGAACTCATAGAAATTTTTAACCTCTAACTCCGAACCCCTCTTCAGAAGCAAAGATAAGTATATATAGCCAACATTCCCACCACCTGGTGAGCAATAATTGAAAAGAATTGGAATCCTGAGCAATGATGTAGTAGAAATGATTCCTTTAGTCGTTACAATAGAAAAGTATTCGGACCATAGAATTTGGTCACTTCCCATCCAGGTGCATCCCCTGTGAATGATAGCAGTGGTCTCAACAAAGTATCAAGCAAACAAGTGTCACCACCCAGTATAGGTAGTTAGAACATGCGACATCATATCCCAACCCATAGCTTGCTCCATCCTCTGTGATGAAGAAGCATTCACAAGGAGATAGATGGCAGCATGGCGCAACCCATGGTTCATTCTCCCTCCCTTCGTTGAAAGATGGTGTTGGGATAACATGTAGCAGCAATGTTCACTATAGACACTACTTGTGGGGCCTACCAAATCTTTACGCAAATGGGAGCTATGTGGCACGCAAATGGGGCTCGATGAGGAAGTGAAGGGAAGTAGTTAAAAAAAATCCACGATGAAGATATGTGGGGGCATAACAGGGGCCAGTAGAAGAACAAAGGAGAGAATTCCTTCAGAGAGCACTAAGCAGACACGTGGCAGAGGCTGGCGGTCATTCATCAAAAGGGGTTGATGATGTTCATTTGAGGCATAGGCTGATACTTAGAAAAAAAAAAACTTGAAGGGAGCTTGATGAATTTTATATTCATAGAGATCACTTCCAGAGGAAAAAAAAATATACTCAAATTCTAGGACCTTCCTCAAGCTATTAGGCTTCTTCCAAGGAACTAAGCTTTGATACCAATTGTTGAACATCTAGAATACTAGGAGGGGGTGAATCAATATTCCATAAAACCATTCAATTAAAATCCATCTAACCATTATCATAATTTTGACTAAATCAACAAGAAAGAACATAAAAACAAATCATTGCAACCATACACATGAACACTAGGATTTTTATGTGGAAAACCCAAAAAGGGAAAAACCACGATGAGGGTTAACTCACAATATATTATATCTAGATACAAGATATTAAAGGGATCACTACTAGGACTCATCATCCTTAAAAGGCTCACTGCCAGAATACAAAAGATGGCTAACTGCCAAGATAGAAAGATTGTGGCTCACTGCCAAAATACTTGAACTGATAGAATACATCTTCAATGTGTAGGGTTCAGTTCCAATGAAGCTCAAAAAATGAAGTACTACCACCCACAACAGTCGCTCAACAAATCTGCTCTAATTCACAACTAGTAAAGCATTTAGGCTCAAATATTCTTTCACCTTTCTTCCACACTTGCACACCCACTTCTCACTCACACTTTCTCCTCTTCAAAACATCTCTTATATATAAAAGTATATATTATTCATCAATTAGGTTGGCCTAATTAGATGAAAAAATAATAATAAAATCTCTCTTGTTGTCACCATATATTATTTAAAATATTTTATCCATGTAGTGCATTATACCAAGTCGATTAACATCCATAAATCATAACTAGTCTCCTTAATGAATCGCATACATTAGGTTGACCAAGAATAGAACACAATTCACAGAATCTCCAAACCAATAGACAAACCTCAAAACAAACACCTTTTGGATCCGAGATCAAATCAATTTCTCATCATACTACCATCATAGAGACTACCAACAAAACCACAACATAAGAATGTTCACCTTAAGAGAATGTTGAGTCTCCCACACTAATATGCAGAGCAAGGAACAATAGAATATAGAGTTGAACTTTGTCAGAGATAACTTTCTGCTCACAACCCAAAACACCTCAAGATCCATGATATAGTTGTCTAAATGAGTCTTGATAACATGGTTAAGAGATTAGAGTCATATATGTTCTTGTGGTGAATTCCAGACTCAAATACCAATGCATTGGCTCATCACAAAAGAAAATTACCGACAGAGAACAACTTCTAGTAAACCAAGTAAACTTCCCATATAGTTGTCACAATGTTTAAATCAATGACAACATAGGAACAACCAACACAAACCATCCATAGTTCATGCTCATGTTGCAAGGCTCCATAATTCCAACACCTTGCACATAATCCAATACCTGTCCTACTAAATTTTTCTTTAATTATCACCATGGATTTACTTAATTCACATGCTTGACTACACCCTTATTAAAATTCCTTAACCTTTGTTATGATAACCATACCTAAAAATAAATTTACTCAAGGATAAATCTATTGTGCACACCTAGATAATTTACTTGTTCATCACTTGATCTTGGATAAATAACTTGCATGATGATGGTGAAATTACTAGGACATGAATTAATTTTTACACATGCTATCCACACTTAATTTTGCACAAAATTGAATAAAAATTGAGTTTATTTAACGTTTATTTCTTTGGAAATAGAAATTGAGCCATCCTGGAGTGAAATTTTAGATTTTATGCGATCTACCATTAAATGTTGAGGTACTACCTTTATCCCTACATTTTCTCTATAAATTTGGACACTTTTCTCTTAAGCAAACATCTTGCTATCTTAGCACATTCAGCCCTATGGATACCCCTATCTACCTGACTAGTATGAGGAGGCAGTATACCTTTCTTGACAAGATAGCCAACCTATGACTTACGAAATTTTTCAATATTAGAATCCCAATGACTCAGGTGGCATTGAGGATGGTGCTCAATGATGACTTCATGGATTAGGTTATCTAGGGAGGAAGTACAAGTAGTTGGAACCATGGTGGTTCTCGCTGATTACTTAGGTAATCTTGATTAAAGCTTGGATGTCGCTCAAACTAGAATAGGGATCCTTGCTACAAGAGAGTTCCTTTGCTTTCTTAATGAAGGAGCTATGGTACTGCTACTCCCCCTAATTAGTAATCTTCACATTGTCAACCTCAATTAGCATTGTCATAATTCTCACTTAGAATACTTGATTTTAATGGACAAGGCTCGAAGAATTGATTAACTATGTGTTGTGATAGGTTTTGGGATCACTCTTTTGTAGAAAGATTAATACTCTCAAAGCAATTTTTTATTTCAAATTATGTATACAAAAATACTTGTTAATACATAAATATCATTTTCTAGCGTTTAATCTTATCTTTTCTCTTATGTGATGGTGTATTTTTTTCAAACTTTGAATTATGTTGTTTATATGTTGGATGATTGCGAAAGCACGTGATTATGTTCTCTGAATTTTGAGGAATTTTGACCTAAGAAAGGAATAGACCAATTTTATGAACCAAACCTACACCCTAATATTTATAGACCTATCAATTAAAATTAACCCTAAACTAATACTAACCCTAACACTAATTAAAATGCAACTAAGGCTTTGAATTATAACACAATTGATCATGAAGTAGTGAAATTTACTTTTACAAACAAGTTTTTCTATACTTTTCATTCAAATCTTAGCTAGTTTATATTTTAACTAAGATATATGTTCTCCAACCAAAATATTATAAATTCACATCACTTTGTGTTTTTTATAATGAATGTATGTGGAATTGAATGTGTATTTTCCAATTATTTCCATAATTTATGGATAGAGACCATCAGAATGGTTGTTGGTGTTGAGTGACACCTCACATCTTTGAATTCTAAGCTTCCGTACGATTCTTTATCATGGATTTTGGCAATGTGATTTTCCTTTTGAATTCAAACATTTTCTACCAAGCAATACTTTTTTAATCCCAACAATTATTTTGAATGTCTATTTTTTCCCTACCTATCATCAAAACAAACATTAATTGGTACATTGTCCTAGGTGATTTCTTTATTATCCACCTTTTATGAATTAGGAGTGGAATTATCATAAATTTAGAAAATAGAGGATTGATATTCAAGTTGTGACATTAAATATTGAACAACTTCCCTTTTCAGATGCAATTCCAAACTCCTTGGCCATGTTATTGCATTTAGGGACTCATGACTTTCTAGATGTTCACTTTCCTATGAAACACACTCTTGATTTTTGGATTTTTAACCTTCTTCACAAGGAATATGTGGTGTCATGAATTTTTTTCCTTTTCCTGTGGATTCTTTAAGGCTTTGATGGAGAACCTCAAATCTGCAAGCTCACCACATTCAAAATTATCTTTTTGAAACCTATCAACTACAATATTACTAACCTTCATTAGATCTACCCCATCCAATGTAAGCTATGATAGTCCTTCAATTATTTTCTTAAAAAAGATACTTTAGATAAGGGAATTACTTTGTGGATAACCAAGCTCATCCTAGTTAGAATTTTTTTACAATTGGTCTCACTATGATCCCTTGTGTCATGGATCCCATACTTGTCTAACCATCCAAAACTAAGAAATTTTTTTGGAAAAATTCTTCTATTAAGGATTTTCTAGACAATTGCAATGTTCATGTCACAATAATTTTCTCTAAGCCTTAATTCAACCCTAGAATTCTTATTTCCAAAGGATTAATTTATCATTTTACATTGCAAGGCCCTCCTTCTAGCACCAATTATATTGACATGGTTGTTACACACACAATAACATGCAGATAAATATTTTCCTCTTGAACAAATGAACCTATCTATATTGAAATAATCACTAGGTTTTCCTTGTTAGAAGTAATCTTAGCTATCTCATGTCTCAAGAATATTAGGTCTTGGCACACTAGGTTCACTCAAGGCTAGTTGTGAAAATTTTTGTTAACCATAAGGGGCCATTGGTTTTAAGACTTTTAACTTTGGCAAGATGAAGAAATGCACAGATTCAACAAATATAATGTGCATTACTCTTCATATTTTTTAGTCCAAATAATTCTAAAAGAAATTACTAAGAGATGAGATTTAAGAGAGAAAATGCTTAAGAAGTTAAGTGCTCTCAACTATTATCCATGTCATCATAGAGAAATAACTAAACCAAATCATAAACTATTTTGTACTTCAATAGATTGCTTCACATCTAAAACAATATAATGCAAGAAGTTTGAAGAAAAAGAACTATTCACCATCAAAATAGTATCAAAATGCACCCAAATCTGGCACAACAAATTGACTCTTCCAATAGGAGTATACAACATACAGTTATTCAATATTTACAATATAGAAATAAACTTCAAATTTCTTTGATATTAGAAAATTCTACTATAAATACAAGTTTTAAAACTAGAATTGAAGAAAAAACATGACTTAAATGTAAAATTGGTGATGCTCCAACTTTATTCTAATTATTTCAACAATTTTTGATCCTCAAAAAATAATAATATTTTATCATTTATAGAATAAAAGGCAGCAACCAATTAAAAGAGAACACATAACTATCAAAAAATAATCCAATCATTAAACAACACGTGGCACAAGATCATTGGTGGCAGTCGAGAGATATTTGTCCCAGTTTCTAGAAATAAAATAAAATTCTCCACCTTTTAAAACAAAATTTGATTCATGTGTGAAATTTCTCACTTAAGCTACCCTATCCCCCACTCAGCATTGACTATGTGGTTGATTCTCATTCCATCACTAGCTTCCTTTGCATCACAATTTACCTTTCTACCACTGGGTTACTTTACACAATGTACGATGGATTTGTAATTCCATGACCTAGGGATAGGTGTCAATCCCTTGTTTCATCACATGACTCTTTCACACCACATTTTTTTCAAATATCGCTTGTCCCCTTAATGCAAAGTGCAATGGAACCATTGATTTCATCTAAAGGACAAATCTCATAATCCCACACCATCGTAGTATTTATTTGTATCAAATTTTCAAGTCTTGAGTTCCTAATGCAAAATGAGATATGTCTGGTCAGCCATGATTGAAGAATGTGGCCATATCTTATCCCATCATATGCTCTTTTTGCATCACATTTTTGAATCAAACAACTTATCTTCAAAGTGTGATGCACGATGAGAAAAAAAATGGAAGGAAATGAATGAAGAATATGCTTGCAAAATATTCCATCCAAATGTCACTTTATTTTTACATCATGGTTATGAGTTGAGAAGGAACAAAAAAAATGAAATGTACAATATGTTGGATGTTGTGGTTGTGTTGCCGATATGTGGTTGTCATTGATGTCAATACTATTAGCATTAATTAATTAGAAGTTGTATATGTCGAGGATATTGTGAAAATTGTAATGGAATGAGTTGCAGATTGTTAGTGGTGAAGTGAAGTTTAGTATGTCAGTAAGTTCTGTGCATTGATAATCAGAGGTTGTGGACTAAAGGGTTTGTTGCTGAGTGTATCTAGTTTATCCACGTCGAGTTTCAAAGATCCACGTGAAGATTTGATCTAGTTATGAAGATTTATATTCTAACAATTTTTCTGTTGCTTTAGTTGGTGTTACTAATTGAAGATGATGTGATTTCAGTTAGTTCAATTTCTGCGGATGCTTCTAGATCATGCTCTATCTTTGTTGCACGCCCGCGTTGATCGTTGTGCTTGTGGTTGGCGATTTTCTCTTGCATGTTCATGTTTTTCTTATTCTTGGCCGACATGGTGTTTGTAGCATGTTGTGGATCTTCGAGGAGTAATTAATTGAAGTGTTTTCATGTTGGAGATGTTGATTTGGGTCTTCACTAAGTTGTGGCCAACCTTGGTTGATTCACATTAATAATATTTAGTGTTTTGGGCTAACAGTTTATATTCATTTTATTACTTTGTTGAGGCTAACATGTAGGGATGAAATTCATTGTTGTGGATATATATATATATATATAAGTGATTGTTTATTTGATTTGAAGTATTCCAATGGATGTTGAGTGTGTATGTATGTGCAAATAAAGTCCTAATCATTTGAAGGTAGAGCAGAGTGTGAAGAAGAGTGAAGAAGAGTGAATAAATTTTCATGTGCTTAACTGGAACTGTGATCAGGCATTAGCAGATGCCAATTTATCAGTTCAAATCCCTAGGGATGTAATCCAATTATTTTTGTAAGAAAGCGTGTCTTCCTTTGGGTGGTTACCCTTGTTATAATTGAGTAGTGAGCTCTAGGCAGTGTGCCCAAATGCATGTGCATTCCCCATATTTCATTTCTTTATACTTTTAACAGGGTATAATCTTATAGACTAATCTCCACTGTGGTTTTTCCCCTAATAGGGTTTCCACATAAAAAATCTTAGTGTTATGTGTGTTTCTGATGTGTTGATGATTTATGCTTTCTTGGTTCATAATCAGATCTGAGAATAAGGTTAATAAGTTGAATAAGTTTTAAATTTCTGGGACAATTGATTCACCCCCTCTTAGTTGTTTGCCCTTGTGTTGCCAACAATTAGTATCAGAGTAGGTTCCTTGGAAGAAGTTTCATAGCTTGAGGTGATCTGGGATGGCAACTTACAAGAAGGATAGTCCAAGATTTGATGGAACAAATTATCCTCTATGGAAGACTCAAATGGACTGTCATTTGAGATGCATTGGTGAACCCTTTTGGAACATTACATGTAATAGGTATGTTATTCCTCAGAATGGTCCTACTACTAGGTTGAGATTAGAGATGCTAAGTATAATATAAGGGATAAAGAAGCATTGTTGAGTGCGTTTATTGATTCTAAGATGACAAATGCTATGGATCTAAAGATTGCTTATGAGATCTGGAAAAAGTTGGAAACTTTGTATGAAGGTGATGCTAATGTGAAGATTGCTAAGTTGTAGAGTTTGAAAGGGAAATATGAAAAGTTGAGAATGGGTGATGATGAGAACATTAATATTTTTATGAAAAAAGTGAATAAACTTGTGTGTGGTATCAAATGTGCTGGTGAATAGATAGATGAATTAAATATTGTTGCTAAAGTGCTTAGATCCTTTCCTAATTCATAAAAATTCAAAGCTAGTGCTATTGAAGAGCTCTAGACTGTAACAAATGTAACTAGAGATATGTTGGTTGGTAAGCTTACTACTTTTGAGTTAAGTGAATTTGGTGATGCCCTTCCTAAGGTTGAATCTACATTTAAGGCTACTACTTTCAAAAGAGATAGATAGAGATATGATTTTGGTGAAAGTTCATCTAGAAATACATTCAAGTATGAAGATGAAATTAGATAGATTGAAGAAGAAGAAAGAGAGCTGGAAGAGTTGAAAGCACTTATTGTCAAAAGAGTACTAAGAGGAAAAGGTAAGTATGAAGGAAAAATTCCTCTTAAATGTTTTTCTTGCAATAAGATAGGTCATTTTGCATCAAGGTGTCCAAAAAGACCTCCTAAACCAAGACATAACAAGCCTAGATTTAAAAAGAAGTGTTACTATGTTGTTGATGAAAGTGTGACAAATGATGAATCTGATAAAGGAAATAGAAGTGATGATGAATGGGTATTTATTGATATCAAGGAAAATAATCTTGTATCTACTGAATCTACTAGTTGTACAAATGTGGAGAAAGCCCTAGCTACTCAAGTTGAAGATAAAGATGAATGGGTGATTGATAGCAGATGTTCACATCATATGACAGGAGATAAAAGTAAGTTTGTGTGCTTGAAAAAGTATGATGGTGGTTTTGTGAGATTTGGTGATAATACAACTGGTGTAATCCATGGCAGAGGATGCATTTCTCTTTATGGTAAGCATAATACTGATGATGTCTTGTATGTGGAAGGCTTGAAACATAATCTTTGAAGTGTTGGTTAGATGGTTGATAAGGGATACAATATTCAGTTCAAGGATGGAAAGTGTAGAATATTGAGTTCCAAAAGTGTAATTACATCAGGTACAAAAACAAAAGGTAATATGTTGCATAAAAGTTGTTTGATTGCTCAAGTTGATGAAAGTTGGTTATGGCATAAGAGAATGTGTAATGTTAACTTTGATAATATTGTCAAGATAAGTTCTACTAAGTCTGTGAGAGGTCTACCTAAGTTGGTGAAACGTATTAATTCCATATGTAAGGAATGTTAGTTAGGAAAGAAAAAACTAGAATTTCATTTCAGAGTAAACAACATTGTTCAAATGAATTGTTGGAGTTTGTGCATATTGATTTGTGCGGTCCCTCTAAGGTTAGAAGTTTACAAGGTTACAGTTATTTCATGTTACTCATTGATGATTATTCTAGAATGGTGTGGGTTATTTTCTTAAGGTAGAAATTTGAAGGACTGGAAAAGTTCAAGATATTTAAGGCTATGGTTGAGATAGAGATAGGTCTGAAGATTAAATGTCTGAGATCAGATAGAGGTGATGAATTCACTTCCAGTGAATTTAATTCTTTTTGGGAAGAACATGGAATAAAGAGACAATTTTCTGCACCACAGACCCCTCAAAAAAATGTAGTTGTGGAAAGGAAGAATAGAACAATTGAAAATGTTGGTAGAACTATGATGTTGGAAGGAAATGTCCCTCATATCTACTAGAGAGAAGCTGTGAGTACTGTTGTGTACACACTCAACTAGGTACAAATTAAAGGTGATACTGGTAAGACCCCTTTTGAGCTATGGATTGGTCAAAAGCCTACTGTTAAATATTTCAAAATATTTGAGAGTAGATGCTACATTAAAATGGATGAAGATATAGGAAATTTTGATGTGAGGAGTGATGAAGGTATCTTTTTGGGTTATTCTACTAAAAGCAAGGCCTACAGGTGTTACAATAAAAGATTGAGGAAAATAGTTGAAAGTGAAAATGTCAAGGTTAATGAAGACTTAGGTACACCATCCAGAACCTGTGGAAATGATTTTGATGATCAGAATGACAGTAAAAACAAAGGAAAGAAAGTTTAGACTACAAATCAAGTGAAAATCATTCCAGTGAATCAATAAAATCAAGAGGAAGAAGAAACTACTGATATTGCATAAGAGAGAATAAAAGAGCTTGAAGTTGAAGAAAATTCTAAGAAGACAAGGTATGTAAGATTGAATCATTTAGAAGATCAGATTATAGGTGATAAGAAAAAAGGCGTCTAGACTAGGAGAAATATTGTAGAAGAATACTGCTTGATTCCAAAGATGGAGTCTACTAGTGTGAATGAAGCATGTAAAGATGAACATTGGGTTGAAGCAATGAAAGAGGAGCTAAAGTGGATTGAGAAGAATAATACATGGATTCTTGTTCCTAGACTTAAGGATAAGAATGTGATTGGAGATAAATGGGTCTTTAGAAACAAACTGAGTGAGCAAGGTGAAGTGGTTAGAAACAAAGCAAGACTGGTATGCAAAGGATATTCACAGATGGAAGGAATTGATTTTGAAGGGACTTTTTCCCCTATTGCTAGAATTGAAGCTATAAGATTATTTCTTTCCTATGCTTCTTACAAGAACTACAAGGTTTATCAGATGGATGTCAAGTTAGCTTTTCTAAATGGTGAATTCGAAGAAGAAGTGTATGTTGAGCAACCTGATGGATTTCACTTGATTGATAAGGGAGATATAGTGTGTTGGTTAAAGAAAGCTCTGTATGGACTTAAGAAATCCCTTAGAGCTTGGTATGCTAGATTGGACAAATATTTGTTGAAGCTTGGATTCAACAAAGGTACTACTGATAGTAATCTATATTTCAAGATTGATGATGATAAATATTTGATTGCTGAAGTCTTTGTTGATGATATCATTTTTGGAGGAGATGATGGTTTGTGCATAAAGTTTTCTAATGAGATGCAAAATGAATTTGAGATGTTAATGATTGGTGAGATGAAATTATTTTTGGGATTGCAAATTACTCAGTTAGGTAAAGGTATTTTTATATCTCAGTCAAAGTATGTGAAGGAATTGTTGAAGAAGTTTGGTATGGAAGATTAAAAGCCAGTTGGCACACCCATGGTGATCGGATGCAAGTTGACAATAGAAGATGATTCTCCAAAAGAAAATAAGACTAGATACAGATCAATGATTGGTGGATTGTTGTATTTAACTCAAAATAGGCCTGATATCATGAATTATGTATGTATTGTTGAAAGATTTCAAGTTGATCTCAAGGAATCTCATGTGACTGTTGTGAAGAGAATTTTCAAAAATTGAAGGGAACAGTTGACTTTGGCCAATGGTATCCTAAAGATGATGATCTTACTTTGAGTACCTTTACTAATGTTGATTGGGTAGGAGATATAAATGATAGGAAAAGTACTAGTGGTGGAGTATTTTTCTTAGGTAAGAAGTTGATTTCATGGTTAAGTAAGAAGTAGAATGTCATTTCCTTATCTACTGTAGAGGCCAAATACATTGTTGTTGCTAACAATTGTACTCAAGTCCTATGGATGAAGTAGATGTTGAAGGATATTAGAGTTGTGTATAATGATCCTATTGCTATATTATGTGATAATTCAAGTGCTATTAATATTTCTAATAATCTGGTGTTGCATTCAAAGAAAAAGCATGTATCTATCAAGTTTCACTTTTTGAGAGAAAAGGTAAGTGAAAAGGAAGTCAGACTGGTGTATGTGACTACTAAGGAGCAGATTGCAGACATCTTTACCAAGTCATTGCCTAAGGATAATTTTGAGTATCTTAGAGGGAAGTTAGGGGTGATTATCCCTCCTAATCAGAACTAAGTATGCATTGCATTGCATTATTCCATGCATTTCATAGTTATATCTTGATCCAGATTGATGTTGTGGTGGCTGCTACTTAGGGGGAGTAGTCAAATGTTTAGATGTTCAGATATGTGGTTCAGAGTTTGTGTGGAGCTTAGAGATCTTTTTCATTGATGTCAAAGGGGGAGAAGAGTAATGTGAAAAAATTTCTAGAGAATAAGAGAATTGTGGGAAAGAAGATCATGTGAAAGAGTTGAGGAGAAAATGAGTTAGAACCTAAGGGGGAGTAAGTGTCGAGAGTTAGTTGCATTGATTTTTTTTTTCACATCATGTGTTTCCATCAATGCCAAAGGGGGAGATTGTTAGATGTTGTGGTTGTGTTTCCAATATTTGGTTGTCATTGATGTCAACACTATTAGCATTAATTCATTAGAAGTTGTATATGTCGAGGATATTGTGAAAATTATAATGGAATGAGTTGTAGGTTGTCAGTAGTGAAGTGAAGTTCAGTATGTCGGTAAGTTGTATACATTGATGATTAGAGGTTGTGGACTAAATGGTTTGTTTATGAGTGTATCTAGTTTATCCATGTTGAGTTTTAGAGATTTGCATGAAGATTTGATCCAGTTATGATGATTTATATTTTGGCAATTTTTTTGTTGCTTTAGTTGGTGTTATTGATTGAAGATAATGCGATTTCAGTTAGTTCAGTTGTTGTAGATGCTTCTTTGGTGATTCGTGAAACTTTTGGATGCTTCTAGATCATGCTCTATATTTGTTGCACATTTGCATTGATCGTTGTGCTCGTGGTTGGCAATTTTCTCTTGTGTGTTCATGCTTTTCTTGTTGTTGGCTGACATGGAGTTTGTAGCGTGTTTTGGATCTTTGAGGAGTAATTAATTGAAGTGTTTTCATGTTGGAGATGTTGATTTGGGTCTTCACTAAGTTGTGGCTAACCTTGGTTGATTCACATTAAAAATATTTTAGTGTTTTGGGTTGACAGTTTATATTCATTTTATTATTTTGTTGAGGCCAACATGTAGGGATGAAATTTCTTGTTGTGGATATATATAAGAAATTATTTATTCGAATTGAAGTATTTTAGTGGATGTTGAGTGTGTATGTATGTGCGAATAAATTCCTAATCATTTGAAGGAAGAAAAAGGTGTGAAGAAAAGTGAAGAAATGTTCATGTGCTTAACCAGAACTATGATTAGGCATTAGCAAATGTAAACTTATCAGTTCAAATTCCTATGGATCTAATCCGATTCTTTCTATAAGATAGTGTTTCTTCCTTTGGGCGGTTAGCCTTATTGTAATTGAGCTGTGAGCTCTAGGAAGTGTGCCTGAATGCATGTGAATTCCCCATATTTCATTTCTTTATACTTTTAATAGGGTATAATTGTTGATGGGTGTTTTAGCACTTTCTTAACACAGGAAGTTTGTAGATGCACTACCTCTCTTGAAAGCCAATCTCCAACAATGAGTTGTTGAAAATCACCCCAAGGTCTCTCGAGTGTTAGGTCATGACTTGCTTGGAATTTCTCAGTTGGTTCAATGTGATCTTTCTGGTAATCATAGGGAAGACTTATGGGGTTAAGCTGGAGGGAAGTTGGATCTTAAAATGGAGCTTTTAGATGGGGAAGTTGGTGTGCAATTGTTGTAGGTTCAAATAGTAGTCTTAAACTCCTATTTCAACTTCATATTTGGCTTTACAATGTGCAATGAACCTTAGCATAGGCTACATATTAAAAAAATGAAAAGGGATAGGGAAGAGAGGAAGTTCTTGGATCTAAAATTGGTAGTGAATAGTGATCTATTGGATGCTATGGTTGTGTGGCTGATATGTGATTGTCATTGATTTCAACACTATTAGCATTTGATGTATTGAAGGTTGTATATGTCGAGGATATTGAGAAAATTGTAAAAGAAAGTATTGCAGGTTCCCAGTGGTACTGTGAAGGTCATGAAGGTGTCTTATTTTGTATGTTGAAGATCAATTGTTGTGGAATAAAGGGTTTATTACTGAGTGTATCTAGTCCATCCTCTAGAAGTTTTATAGGTTCATGTGAAGATTTGTTCAAAATTATGAAGAACTATGTTTTGATAGTGTTTATGTGGTCTTTGTTAGTGTTCTTGATTAAAGTTGGTATAATTATAGTAATTATAGTTGTTGTGGATGTTTCTCTATTGTTTCTTGGTGTTCTTGGATGTTTCTAGATCATTCTCTATCTTTGTGGTATGTCCACATTGATCGATGTGCTTGTGGTCAAATATTTTTCTCTATATGTTCAGTTTTTCATGTTCTTGGTTGACATGATTGGTGTAACGTGTGGTGGATATTTGAGGTGAAATTGATTGAAGTCTTTTTGGGTTGGAGTTGTTAATTTGTGTCTCCACTATGCTGTGGCCAACCTTGGTGGATTCACATTGAAAATATGTTTTATATCTCTCACCGACTAAGTTGTTGATGTAATCTCATGTTGTAGATATATAAGAGCAATTGTTTCATCGGTGTAAAGTTTTCTCCATGTGATCCTATGTGTGTATGTGCTAATATGATTTGATTGTAGACCAAAGCATGAAGAAGACTAAGTGAAGTTTGAAGAAGTTTGAGCAAAAAGTGAAGAAGGCTTTTCTGTGCTTAACTAGAACTATAATCAGGCTTGTATAGAAGCTATTTTCTCAGTCACAATTTGGGTGGTTTTAATCCAAAATTTTCTTTAGACAGTGAGTCCTCTTTTGTATTTGAGGAATGAGCTCTAGGCAGTGTGCCTGAATGCATGCACATTCCCATTATTTCTCATTAAACTTTTAATAGGGTATAATATTGTGGACTAACCTCCACCATGGTTTTTCCCCTAATAGGGTTTCCACGTAAAAAAAATCTTAGTTTTCTTTGTGTTTATGATGTGTTGAATGTTTATGGTTTATTATTTATTCATCATATCTAAGATTGAGTTAAATAAAGTTTGAAAATATTTAAGTATTCTGTTACAACTAATTCACCCCCCCTCTCAGTTGTCTGTCCTTGTTTTTCCAACAATTGGTATCAGAGCAGGTTCCTCTAAAGAAGTTTAAAAGCTTGAGGTGATCTGAGATGACATCATACAATAAGGACATTCCTAGATTTGATGGAACAAACTACTCATTATGGAAAGCTCAGATGGAGTGTCATTTGAAGTGTATTGGTGAACCCTTCTAGAAAATTACAAAGAATCAATATGTTATTCCTCATAATGGTCCTTCCACTGATGATGATATTAAAGAGGCTAAGAATAATGTTAGGGCTATGGAAGCTTTGCTGAGTGCTTTAACAGATTTGAAAATGAAAAATGTGTTAGGTTTTAATATATCTCATGAGATGTGGACGAAGCTGGAAAATTTGTATGAAGGAGATGTACATGTGAAGATGGCTAAGCTATAGAGTTTGAAAGGCAATCATGAAAATCTAAAGATGGGTGAAGTTGAAAATATTTCTTCTTTTACGCAAAGAGTAAATGAACTAGTGATGGGTATTAGATGTGCTGGTGGTACCCTGGATGAGGAAGAAATTGTGGCTAAATTGCTCAGATCATTACCTCCTTCCTACAAAGCTAAGGCTCATGCTATTGAAGAAACTAGATCATTAACAAATGTGACAATGGACACACTGATTGGTAAACTTGTTGCCTTTAAGTTGACAAAATTTGGTGATTATGTTCCTAAGAATGAAATTACATTTAAGGATACTATATCTGGAAGAAACAAGCAAAAATATGATTTGGGAGAGTCCTAGAAAGACATTCAAGTATGAGGAAGAAATTAAATAGCTTGAAGATGAAGAAAGAGAAGTAGAAGAGTTGGAAGCACTAATTGTAAAGAAAGAAGGTAGAGGACAAGGTAAGTATAAAGGAAAGTTGCCTATCAAATGTTTTTCTTGCAGTAAAATAGGTCATTTTGCATCAAGGTGTCTTGAAAGAGTTTCTAGATCTAAGCCTTACAAATCTAGATTCCAAAAGAAATGTTACTTTGTTGAATAAGATGTGATTGATGATGAGTCTGATAAAGATAATGGAAATGAAGATGATTGGGTTTTCATTGCTATCAAGGAAAATAGTCCTATGGCTATTGAATCTGCTAAAGTTGAGAAAGCTCTTGCAACCTGAATTGAAGAAAAGTATGAGTGGGTCATTGACAATAGATTCTCACATCATATGACTGGTGACAAAATAAAATTTGTAAGTCTAGAGAAGTATGACGGTGGGGTTGTAAGATTTGGAGATAACAATGCTTGTTTGATTCATGGTAGAGGATCTATTTGTCTTGGTGGTAAGCATAACACTGATGATGTTCTTTATGTTGAAGGCTTGAAGCACAACCTATTGAGTGTTGAACAAATGGTAGGCAAAGGTTATGATCTTCAGTTCAAATATGGAAGATGCATGATATATGGAAGCTCTGGAAATGTAATTGCCTTAGGTAAACAGACAAAAGGCAATATTTTTCACTTGAATGCTACTAGTGAAAGTTGTTTAATTGCTCAAGTAGATGAAAGCTAGTTATGGCATAGAAGGCTGTGTCATGTGAATTTTGATAAAATTGTCAAATAATTTCCACTCAAGCAGTAAGAGATCTACGTAAGCTAGTGAAGCCTGCTAGCACAATTTGCAAAGAGTGTCAGATGGGAAAACAGACTAGAGTTTCCTTCCAAAGCAAACAACATAACTCAAATTGATTGCTAGAGCTGGTACATACTAATCTATGTGGTCCCTCTAGAGTTAGAAGTTTCCATGGTGAAAGGTACTTTATGCTGCTTATTGATGATTATTCTAGAGTGATATGGGTTGCTTTCTTAAGAGAAAAATGTGAAGCATTAGAAAAGTTCAAAAGTTTCAAAGCTATGGAAGAAAATGAGAAAGGTCTAAAAATTAAATGCCTAAGGTCAGAAAGAGGTGGTGAGTTCACCTCCAGGGAGTTTAATTTTTTCTGTGGAGAGCATGGAATCAAAAGATAGTTATCTGCTCCCTGAACCCCTCAACAGAATGGTGTTGCAAAGAGGAAGAACAAAACAATTTTGGATGTTACTAGAAAAATGATGATTGAAGGAAATGTGTCTCACATCTACTAGAGTGAAGCTGTAAGCACTATTGTGTACACTTTGAACTGAGTAAATGTAAATGGTAATTATGGTATGACTCCTTTTGAAGTATGGTTTGGTTACAAGCCTACTGTTAAATATTTCAAGATCTTTGGAAGAAAATGCTACATCAAGAGAGATGATGATATAGGTAAGTTTGATGCAAGAAGTGATGAAGGAGTCTTTCTAGGTTACTCTATTAGAAGCAAGGCCTACTGGTGCTATAACAGAAGACTAAGGAAAATAGTTGAGAGTGAAAATGTTAGAGTTGATGAGGATTTTACTAAATAATCTAGATATTTTGGATATGATTTAGATGAAGACAATAAAAACAAAGGGAAGAATGTTCAAACAAAAATAAACTTCAAAATTTGCCATATGTTCTGGTAAATCAAGACAGCCAGGAAGCAGAGACAAGTGCAAGTGCAGAAGAAAGAATGGAAGAATCAAAAGTTTGAGAAAATCCTAAAACTCTGAGGTATGTAAATCTAAATCATTCTGAAAATCAAATTATAGGAGATAAGAATAAAGGAGTGCAAACTAGAAGGAAGATTGTAGAAGAGTATTGCCTGATTTCCAAGATTGAACCTAAAGATGTCAAAGAAGCATGCAATGATGAACATTGGATGGAAGCTATGAAGGAAGAACATATGCAGATTGAAAAGAATGATACATGGATACTAGTTCCTAGACCAAAATATAAAAATGTAATTGGTACTAAATGGGTCTTTTGGAATAAGCTAAATGAACAAGGTGAAGTGGTCCAAAATAAAGCAAGACTGGTATGTAAAGGGTATTCACAAATGGAATGTATTGATTTTGAAGAAACCTTTACCCCTATTTCTAGAATTGAAGTTGTTAGATTAATTCTTGCTTATGCTGCATACAAAAACTATAAAGTCTATCAAATGGATGTGAAGTCAAATTTTACTGAATGATAAGGAAGACATGGTTTTCTGATTGAAGAAATCTTTGTATGGACTCAAGCAAGCCCCCAGAGCCTGGTATGATAGATTAGACAAATACTTACTGAAGCTTGGATTGAATAAAGGTACTACTGACAACAACTTATACTTCAAATTGGATCATGATAAAGAATTAATTATTGAAGGCTTTGTTGATGACATTATTTTTGGAGGAGATGATAATCTATGTATGAGGTTTGTTGATGAAATGAAGAGTGAATTTGAGATGAGTATGATTGGAGAAATGAAGTTCTTTCTAGGATTGCAAGTTACTTAGTTAGACAAGGGGATCTTCATATCTAAGTCCAAATATGTGAGGGAATTGTTGAAGAAGTTTGGCATTGATGATTCAAAACCTGTTGGTACTCCCATGGTAACTGGATGTAAGTTGACACATAATGATGATTCTCCTAAGGAAAATAAAATAAGATACAGATCAATGATTGGTGGATTGCTCTACTTAACTCAAACTAGACCATATATTATGAATACAACATGTATGGTTGCTAGATTTTAGGCTGATCCAACAGAATCTCATGTGACTTTTGTTAAGAGAATCTTTAGGTATCTGAAAGGAACAATTGATTTTGGGCTTTGGTACCCTAAGGATGATGATCTTACTTTAAATGCATATACTGGTGTGGATTGGGTACGATATGTAGATGCAACAAAGATTACTAGTGGTGGTGCTTTCTTCCTAGGGAAGAAGCTGGTGTCTTGGTTGAGCAAAAATAAAAATTTCATATCTCTATCTACTATTGAAGTAGAGTATATTGCTGTTGCAAATAATTGTACTCAAGTGATGTGGATAAAATAGATGCTAAAAGATATCAGAGTAGTATATGATGAACCTATTGACATATACTGTCATAACTCAAGTGCAATTAACATATCAAATAATCCAGTGCTACACTCTAAGACCAAACATATATCAATCAAGTTTCACTTTTTGAGGGAGAAAGTGAGTGAAAAAGAAGACAGACTGGAGTATGTGTCTACCAAAGAACAAATTATAGATATTTTCACTAAGCCGTTGTTGAAGGATACTTTTGAGTATCTCAGAGGGATGCCAGGGGTGATTACCCCTCTTGATATGAACTGGGATGCATTAACTTGCATCAATCCATGCATTTCATGATCATATTTTGATCTAGATTGATGTTTTTGTGGTTGCTACTCGGGGGGGTAGTCAGATCTATAGATATGTGGTTCAGAGCTTTCATGTGGAAAGATAATGTTTATCTTTTTCATTGATGTCAAAGGGGGAGAAGAGTAATGTGAAAAACTACTACTTATCTAGAATGAAGAGTCTTGTGGGGAGAAAATCTTGCAGAATTCAAGGAAGAAGAGTCAGAATCTAAGGAGGCGTAAGTGCTAATTGAGAGTTGGGTTTATGGTGTTTTTCACATCATGTGTTGCCATCAATGCAAAAGGGGGAGATTTTTGGATGTTGTGGTTGTGTGGTTGATATGTGGTTGTCATTGATGTCAACACTATTAGCATTTGATGTATTAAAGGTTGTATATGTCGAGGATAGTGAGAAAATTGTAAAAGAAAGGATTGCAGGTTCTTAGTGGTACTATGAAGGTCATAAAGGTGTCTTTTTCTATACATTGAAGATCAATTGTTGTGAACCAAAGGTTTTATTTTTGAGTTTATCTAGTCCATCCTCCAGAAGTTTCAGAGGTCCGAGTGAAGATTTGTTCAAAATTATGAAGATCTATGTTTTGATAGTGTTTCTATGGTCTCTGTCAATGTTCTTGATTAAAGTTGGTATAATTCTGGTAATTCTAGTTGCTGCGGATGTTTCTCTATTGTTTCTTGGTGTTCTTGGATGTTTCTAGATCATTCTCTATCTTAGTGGTATGTCCACATTGATTGATGTGCTCGTGGTCAAATATTTTTCTCTATATGTTTGGTTTTTCATTTTCTTGGTCGACATGATGGGTGTAATGTGTGTTGGATCTTCGAGGTGAAATTAATTGAAGTCCTTTTGGGTTGGAGTTGTTAATTTGGGTCTCCACTATGTTGTGGCCGACCTTGGTAGATTTTCATTGAAAATTTATTTGTAAATTTGGGCCGACATTGAAAATATGTTTTATATCTTTGGTTGACTAAGTTGTTGATGTAATCTCATGTTGCAGATATATAAGACTGATTGTTTCATCGGTGTAAAGTGTGCTCCATGTGCTCCTATGTGTTTATTTGTGAATATCATTTAATAGCAGAGTAGAGTGTGAAGAAGACTAAGCGAAGTGTGAAGAAGTTTGAGCGAAAAGTGAAAAAGGTTTTTCTGTGCTTAACTGGAACTGCAATCAAGCTTATATAAACACTATTTTCTCAGTTCACAATTTGGATGGTTTTAATCCAAAATTTTATTTGGATAGTGAGTCCTCTTTTGTATTTGAGCAGTGATATCTAGGTAGTGTGCCTAAATGCATGTGCATTCCCATTATTTCTCATTATACTTTTAATAGGGTATAAAATTGTGGACTAACCTCCACCATGGTTTTTCCCCTAACAGGGTTTCCACGTAAAAAAAATCTTGATGTTCTCTATGTTTCTGATGTGTTGAATTTTTATGGTTTATTGTTTATTCATCAGATCTAAGATTGAGTTAAATAAAGTTTGAAAATATTTAAGTATTCTATGACAACTGATTCACCCCCCCTCTTAGTTGTTTGTCCTTGTTTTTCCAACATGATCATGAAGGATTCCACTATGGAAAACCTTCCTAAAACTAAATTTCACTTAACCAGATTACCTCACAGTATCATGAAACTAGTCCAAGCTTCTAAGGACTATAGATATTCAACCATTCATTTTCCATAAGCATGAATAAAAGATAAAAATTTAGAGAAAATTTTAATCTAAGTCTAGACTAACTTTACACAATTGTTCATCATCAACAAACAACTAAAAGTATGGACAAAGAAAAGAATCAACACAAAAAAATGCTTCAGAACCACTGAACAATATTAACTAATCCACTAAAGAAAAATAAAACATGAATAACAACAAAGTAAATCTACTCAAGTTAACTAACTATGGGAGAAGAACCATGTAACATGCAACTAAAACTGAATAATTCACCAAAAGCCAATGAACTTCTATTAAAATTTTAGCAACATGCCTTTAAAACAACTCAAGTCTCTCTTGAAACTGAGAGGAGACCCCCTATTTATAGTGTTCAAAAAGAAAAATGAATGGCCAAGATTGATTTGCATTGTGTGGCCAAGATTCACTACAAATTAGGGTTTCACCTACCCCCAAATATATTACAATTTAAAATTACATTCCTGTATTTTCTCTATTTTTTCCTCATATGGCAACATTGTAGCTCTTTTTCTTTTGTTGATTTCCTTTTGCTATAGCTACACAGTGAGGAACTCATCATCAATGATTGGATTTCTTTCATCTTTCTTGGCATTGGCATATTCCACAAATTTACCCATCAAAACTCAAAGCTTATCCTTTTGAACAATCTCTGATTGGAGGATCTAAAAATGCAGCTTCTTTGATTGACTGGCCATCTCTTCTCCATTTTGGGTGCATTTTGGAGAAGCCTTCATCACTTGCTCCAATTGAATGAATTCCCTAGCAACGAAATCCATGAAGAGTGGAGACATGTCGTCCGCGGTTCCCTCTTCCATCTTCTTATGGAAATATCCTTTAACCCTTTTAGAATCCAACTCCTTAGCAACCATATCTTTATCAGTCATTAATTTGATATAATCCTTATTATCTGCTCGATGTTCCTTGGCCCACTTGAGATCGAGCTTGACTTCATGTAGTACCTTCTCTAACACCTCATTTTGATCATCAAGTGTGATGTAGGCCTGCTAGGATCAACTCCAATAATCTGATAGCTTGCCTCTAAAAGGAATCTAACAAGATTAAGATTTCCTATTTGAACAAGCCAAACAACCCACAAAGCTTTACAATCATCAAAAGTTCGGTTTCACACCTTCACCCCTTGAAATCTAGTAGCATAGGGAACTCAATTTTCTTCCAATAACTTAAATGGTTCCAAAACACTTGACAAATACTTGATAGATTCAGACACCCATTTCAAGGTTACAACACATATGTAAATATCAACAACTCCTTTGGACCATTATGGAGATCCAACACCCTTATCATTAAAGAAACCTAATGAAATAGGTCACATTTTCAAAAGAAGTACCCTCTAGTCTACTCCAAACCCCCTAAAACCTTGGGGTAGCAATTAAAATGTTCTAAATACATAGATTCCATAGTCAGATCCCCCTTGTATGGATAGATTCTCTCCAAACTTAAAAACCCTCCTTTTCAAAGCAAATAATAAGTGTTTGTTAGAAAAAAACTCTCCAGGGCTCATCCAATCAAACTAAGGCATCAAACACCTTTCTCTAGGTCTTCCTAGACTTTCCAAACTCTTACATTTCCAATCCCATTGGCATTCCACTAGAAAGCATCATGAAAGCACCATGTTTCAATGGAAAACAACATTATTTTCCCTAGGGCATCACTTAAACACCAAGTTTATTGTTCTTTTAAACCCCTAAATGAAATGGAGATCTACTCTACCATGTTTTCAACCAATCCACTGAGAAACAGATTCAACACAATAGGTGGATTGGTCAAGTTTTCATGTTTTTACTTTCAAACTCCTTAACATAGGAAAACAGAGCAGACTTAGAGATTTATAATTTCCTCACTCAAAACAATGAACTAAGACTCCAAATCAAGGGGAAATCAAATTAGATACATGCACTCACAATCAATGAAGATTTCATAGCATAATGAGACTGTACATGTTTGTACCAAGAAGAGAAAGTTCTGAAAAAATAGTGAAATGCAGTGATCAACATTTTACAATGTTGAATTCTTCTTCCCAAAAACTGAACAACCTTTTCCACGAGGGAATACAACAATTTTTAATAGTTTCAATATCAAACTACCATTTGGAACTGACCAAATACCTTAACCATCTTTTGTTGACCCTTAAATGACAATTTTACAACTTGGGTCTTAATCACCCCTCTTAATCACCATTTACCATTGTGTTTGTAATTTTCACCTATTCTTGACTCCTACTAACTTGAAAACTCCAATTACACATTGAATGGTCATTTTGGACCTTATTCAAAAATGAAAACATCAAAACCAAACTATTCTACCACCTAGACTTCATTGTCATCATGACATTAATTGACAACTCATCCTATTTTGGCATATTTTGCTGTAGACACCTAAAAATGACGTAGGCCTGCAAGCTTCATTTTTACCACTTTCGTCCTAGCATAATTATGACATTTAATTATGTCCTTGGTCCACATTCGACTATTGATTAAATAATTCATAATTATTTAATTAATTTATGTCATTTATTCTTCATGATTATTAAATAAATAAATTCTATTTATTTATTAAATACGTCATTAACTGTCTAAGTCTTTCTTTGATTAAATAAATTTATTAATTTATTTAATTCCCCTTTGTCATTTAATTCTTCCTGATTATTAAATAAATGAATTACATTTATTTATTTAATACGTCACTAACTATCTTAATTAAATAAATTGATTAATTTATTTAATTAATTAATCTTATCTCCTAAATTAAATAATTAAATCTAATTATTTAATTGCCAATTAATATTCTTCTCATTTTAAATAAATTAAATTATTTAAAATGTCATGTCAATCTTAACTGTCAGTCTTTTTTGATAAATAATCTGAAAAAAGATTATTTATTATCTCTCAAAATCCATAATTTGAATTATTTTAATTCGAATTAGTAATTAATCTTCCAAAGATCAAGTAATCGGGCAGATTCTTGATTTTCTAAATCTTATCTTTAGTCCACATCTTATCTCTTTGATTTTTCGAATCTTGCAAATCAGACAATCTTATCTTCTTGATTTTTCGAAAATCTCTATTTTCTAATTAATTTGTCTTATTTATTCTCCACCGTCGATCCGATTTTATTTTGACCGTTCGATTAAGGATCTTGTCCTAATCCTAATTAGGGATTCTCAGGTTAAATCTGAATCGTTCATTTCGTTGATTTATCTCATCCGCCCATTCGAAATGGCCTTTTCTATAAAATGCCATCTTCTTTTCATTTTAGAGACCACGCTCATTTTGACATTTTGCGTAATTACTATAGGCATTTACTTAGTTTCACATTTATTGTCATAGGTAGGTGTAGTATTTCAATATTGGCATTTGTTTTAAGCATAGGCATAGATATTGGCTTTTAGACATAGACATTTAGATTTCAAGTAAATCCTTCAAAACTTGCTTTGGTCTTGTCACTTGTCATAATTGCTCGCGAATCTGAGGGCATCTTTATTTACTACAAGCTAGGAGGTGTAACGAAGGTGAACCATGGAGGATGAAGATTCTGGGTAATATCATTCCTTTTGTTTTTTTTCATCATTTTCCTTTGTGCTTCGTTATTTTCAATGGATTTTAGTGTTATTGATCTAACCATCTAACAATCTGATTTTTCCCTTGATTACATTGGTGAACCCGATGTTTTGTAGAGAAATTTGTGTGTGTTCTTGTTTGCTTTCACTGTTTTGTAGGTTATAGCCAAGACGTCATACAAAATTTCGTCACCTTCATTTGAGCACAAAAAAATGGGTGAATAAAATATTTTCAAACAGTTTCTGATTTTTGTAGATCTCACTCTCAGCTTTCCAGAACATCGAACGGTTTTAAATTTCATTGAGATTTGAGAAAGTTATGGGTATTTTAGTGATTGCAGTTTTTTTCAATTTAATTTTTAAACCCGCGTTTTTCTTTTGTCTATAACATTATTTTTGTGTAGAATTGTAGAAAAAAATTTCTGGGTTTTGAAGGTCTATCATTTAGCTTTCCATGGATATCTACCACTTAAAATTTTGTTAAATTTTGAGCAAGTTATCGCTGTTTTAATTTGCTGCTGTCATTAATGTTTTATTTATTTTTATTTTTTTGTGTTACTAATCTTCTCTTGTAGCATGTGACGATCCCCATTCGTGTGTCGAAGACCATTGCATAAGAGACTACAAATATTCATTATTTGCAGATTCGAATGTCGAAGACAAGATAAACAAACATTGTGCTTATTTTTTTTCATAGATTAGCAAACATTTGATTTTGGTGCATATAAAAAGAACACATGTCTTCTTTGATTGATTGTGCTTGCAAGATGGTAGGTGAGTATGCTCTCACTTGGTGAAAACCTCGTGATCAGAAAATCAGACCCATCTTTATTTGTTGATTACCCTTCACGATTTGGTATATCGGAGTATCCTCTCCCCTTGCGCATTCGTGCGATCCTGGGTGTAAGAGAAACGGTTATTGACTCTAGAACTTGAGTTTGTTCTGGTGGAAAAAAGTACTTACCCCAGGATGACTCAGACCGGTAGCACCCTGACACTGAGGGACTTCCAGCCGGTATATAAAAGTGGGTTCTTAGGGAAAGCCCAAGAATCATGAGCGTGGTTCCGACGAGATGGATCCGAAAGGGGACTCTCGCCGCATGGATCACGCCCCACGAACGAAATGCTTGAATTAAAAACCTCTTGTCTTAGTGTTCAACTGTTCTATTGGCTGTTGCTTGGTATAGTGCAGGGTACAGTATCATGCCCGAAGACACTCACTACTGATCCCCTTGAGTAGAGATAGCAGTTCTTGGGAAGTCACTACCCAAGAATTCGAATTTGGTGTGCTCGAATGACGTTAATGAGCCGTGGAGGGGAGCCAATGCCACCAAAATTCTAAGCTATCCGCTCTCGAGAAGGAAAGGTGTTTATCACCAATCTAGGGTATATTGGTGGGCTATACCAAGTATACAAACCCTTGACCTATTAGCCTTTTAGGATTGTACTTGTCTTATGTGTGTTTGTTTACACCCAAAACATTGTGCTTGTCAAGTGCTTGTTGGATTTTTTCAAACATTATACACAATATTCACAAATCTGGATACAAACAATCGACCTTGGACAACTCAGACTTTTCAACAAGACATCAAAACACAATCTCAGTCCTCATTTTGAACTTAGACTTGGTATTGTCCATCATGGTCCTCATTTGGTATCTAGACTTGGCATTGGTCATTTTCCTTAGTCAACATCTTCATTGTCACCTTAGCATTTGGCATCCTTTCTTGACCAATTTTATCACCTTGCATTAGTCATTTCCCTTAGAAAAACATCATCATCATCTCTTCAATCCAATCAACATCATTTTACACCATGACAACATTCGAAGACATAGCACTAGAGCTTATTCACATGCTTCATGAAGCTCAAACAAGCCAATCACCTTTAAAACAACAAATCATTCAAAGAGTCCATGACATGCTCAAACAACTTCAAAAAAACCAATCACCTCAAATGCAACAATTCATAGCACAAATCGATACCTCATAGCCAATGGTCAAGTCCAACAAGCACATCATCAAGTCCAATCACTACATCAACAAATTTCACATCAATCCTATGTGTCACCTATATCATCATATCAACCTCATCCATCCACATATCAACTTTCCCCTTCATCAACCTATCACAACTCTTCTAATGTCAACCCTTATCCATACCAATCCACCTCTCAACAATCATTACCCTATACAACCCCTCAATCATCATTACAACAACAAATCATATCACAAGTCCAAACATCATTTCAACCTCAACACATTCAACCCCAATCCTATGTGTCACCTTCATTGTCATGCCAACCTAACCCATTTACCTATCATGTCAATGCCACATCAACATGTCCACCCATATCACAACAAGAATGTAGCCTCCCAAGTCCACCTTGGCAACAACATCAAGAGCCTTTAAGTCTTAATGCCACCTTTGACAAGGGGAACACCAATCTAGTCCATGCACCCTTACCACCATCCAATCAAATGCCTATCCATAATCCACCATGTCCTAGTCCTAATCCATTGGCCTCTCCACCTTCTAACCAATCAAACTCTTCATTACCCCCACCATCATCTAATCCTCCTTCAAATCAATGCCCTACATTTAGATATTTAAAAAATAAATTGATGGCATTATCTAAATCCACCCATCCACCTATAAAGGATGTGACCCAAGGGCTACAAGCAAGGAATCAATTGTCTCCATGTTATTCAACACATATGCTTGAACATACCAAAGAGCCCTCAAACATCATGCCAAGTCCTTCAAGTCAACCATGTCATCCACAACCCCTTGAGCCAATTCAAGAGTCTCCCTTCATAAGTCCAAGTCACCCTCTTTCATGCTCCTATGTTGTTGACCATCAAGAACATGTCAAGTCTCTCCAAGAGTCATCCCCTTGCAATTCCATTCAAGCAACACAAGAGTTATTTCAAGAGTCTACTCCCAAGCATGTGGAAACATCAAGCCCTAGTCCTAATCAAGATCAAATCATTTTCATCCAACCCATCCATAATCTATATCATTTTTATGATCAAGATGATATCCATAATGATGAAGATCCTATCCAAGAGCAACTTGATCCTATACCTGGCCATGAGAAAGATATTCCAAATTCACCTCCACCTAGTCCTATTCATGATCCATCAACATTCACTTCCCAAAATGAGAAACTTGCCTCCATTACACACATAGACAATATTCCTCAAGCACAAGAGTATTCCAATATGGACATATTTGAAAATGATCAAGCTATAGTTGAATTTACTGGGCTCTATGACACTAAAAATAATGATGGCTTTGACATTGCCTTGGAAGCACCAACAGAATCATCTGAACCTTGACATGTCACAAGATCAGACCAAAGATATCAGTCAGGAATATGTCCAACATGAAAATGAAGCTAAGACACTTTATCAACTAGGGTCATCTATCTTTGTAGAGCAGCTTTCTTGTAGATGAAAATATTACAAGTGACAGTGTCCATAGACATCATGATGGGTTAGCATCTTGCATTCAAAACAACAAATACCCCATCACAAATAGAATCTGTCAAAGCATGCAATATCAAGGCAAAGGACTAGGCATACACGAGCAAGGCATTCTAGAACCAATACAGCTTTAGAAAAATTACAGACATCAAGGTCTTGGCTATTCCTCAGACAATAAATCAAACGATGTCAGTGGTACCTCCTCGATATTGGGGGTAACTTTGTCAAATACAAATGTCAAAATGGAGTCCATGAGAAATCCTTGTCATAAGGTTGTTGCCAACACCCCCTCTACCCACACCATGAATCGTCCTTCCATCATAAATAAACCTTCCCTTTGGAACCAACAAAAATAAAAGTTATACAAATCAAAAGATCAAAATCAAATGTCAAAGGCCATTGAATCAAACAAAAGGACAAGTGGACAAATGAAATTAAAATGGATCCCAAAGAAAGATGGATCAAACAAAGACACCAAGTCAAATACAAAAGTCAATCACAATGTGGAGCCACAAGACAAGAGGACTCCCACATATAACACATGTCCACCTCCTTCAAAATGGTCATCAATCAAGACATATAAGAGTGTTGGTTCCAAACACCATCCCTCCAAAATCTGTCATCCACTATTCCAAGTTTGGAAAATAAAAAGTGATTCGTCCAAATGTACAAACAACCTTTCCATGTCCACCATCATTTGTCATAATCCTACATCTCGCCTAAAGTCCAAAAATCCTACATCACAAATTCGTCACATCTTGGCAGCAACTCTTTACCGCAAGGACTCTCATGGTACTCTATTGCGATGTGCGTATTTTGATAAGGCCAATTCTAGTATCAGAAAGGATCACAATGACATCAATCAGTTGTATACAAGTGCTACGATCCTAACAAGACAACTCCTTCAGCAAGGTCATTATTGGCATATCATGGCACCAGTCTCTACATCGGCACCGTCAGTGGATTCAGAACAGTCAGTGGTTATCTAAAGCATCCAGGCTATCCACAAAATCAGAAATACAAAAAAAATCAAAAATCAAAAAATCGTCACCTTGATGAAAACCTGGCAAATAGGGGTCTTGGTGACACCAAAAAAATCAAAAATTCAAAAAAATAGTAAAGAGAAAAATTTCATCCAATGGTGAAAACCTAGCAAACAGGTGCCCTGGATAAGTACCATGATGAAAACCTGGCAAACAGACGTCATGTGTAAAATAAATTGTCTATGTGGACTCTTACACTTGGGGGCAAGTCGTCTCATTTCCCATGCCTTCCTCATGACATTGACATCCATCTAAGCCCTATCATTTTCGTCTATTTTCCCACCTACCTTGGTCATGACATAAATCTGGCACACATAAATCATGCTTTGGGAAAACTCTTGACATTTCTATCCTTCGGTCATACACAATTTGCGAAACATCATGTCATTGACTATCATAGTCTTATTGTCCTTATATGACATAGTCCTTGAAAACCATATGACATTCTCTTAGCCTCATGTCTCCCATCCTTTACCAAGGCCACCTTTTATCCTTTTATGCTTGTCACCTATCTTGGCTTTCCCTTGTCAAACGGTCTAAGGAAACTCCATCATCCCATCTAGCCCTAACCAAGTCATTCCAAATGCAACGAGTCCAATTCATACAAGCACATTATCCAAAATTTTACTTGACTGTGTTCCTGGCCTGGCTGTAGACCTCGATACTTTTATCACATTATCGTCATTGTCCTCACGTTGTTTCGAGATGCGTCCTTCCCATGTCAAACAACGTTGTCATCACTTGTCAATTGGTATTCAACTTGACTAGGGGCACAATCATGTTTGTCCTTGGATTCTCATGTGTAGGCATCAGTCATTTGTATTTGTCATGATCCTCTTAAATGTCAAAATCCAAAAAAATCATAAAACAACAAAAAGACCAAACACATCATAAAATGTCCTAAAAAAAGACAAAAACATTGGTAAAAAGTCCTGAAAAAAGACCAAAACATCGTAAAAAGTCCTGAAAAAAGACAAAAACATCATAAAAAGTCTTGAAGAAAAAAAAAAAAAACACACCGCAAAATGTCCTGAACAAAGACCAAAAACATCGCAAAATGTCCTGAAAAAAGACCAAAAACATCGCAAAATGTCCTGAAAGAAGACCTAAAAATCATAAAATGTCCTGAAGAAAACCTCAAACAAAATCATTAGAACACTCGAAGAGCACAAACACGGTGTAATCTCTTGTCAAAGTCAATTAGATCAATCAGTCCTTGTCATTTGTCCGAACTACGTTGTCTCTGCGCATTTGCTACGTAGGCAAGACTCATACTTGAGTCCCCGAGACATTAGGTCAGTCCTTTTAGGTTTGTCAAAATAAAATCATGACGCAATCTTTGCTCATCAAAATAAAGTCATTTGTCATGTCGAACTACGAGGTCTCTAAGTGTATGACGTAGGCAAGGCCATCTATTGATGAGCCCCCGAGGCCGCACTAGGTCAGTCCATTAGGGTTCATGGCACTACACTAGCACACACGTCAAAAGTCTTCAATCAATTTCGACATGGGAAAACTCCTAAAACAATCATTTGTTCAAACATGGCAATCTCATCAGCACATCACGCATATCATCAAGGCAATATCGACACATAGTTAAATACAAGTCAAACTCGGTCAAAGCAAGTCAAATCATCATAAACCAGTCAAACTGTCAAATTTCGGTTAGTCTTTGAGTCCTTCTGAACAATAACCTCTATCATTTACGCCTTAGGATGTGTCCTTCCTAGGCGTCGTCGTCATCATTCGACATTTGGAGTGATCCTCTTGTCATCTAAAGATCACTCTTCATGACATCAGTATTCTTCAGATGTGTCCTAAAGAACCAACTCTATCATTTATGCCTTAGGATGTGTCCTTCCTAGGCATTGTCATTATTTTGAGGGACCCCTTACGACTATTAGGGATCAAATCCTCTAGTCATCAACATTATTTAGGATGTGTCCTTCCTGAATTCACCAATTCTCGAGATTTTTCAAAGTCAATCAAACCTTTAAACATTTCGACATCTCGACATTATCAAATATGGCATCTTGACATCAGAACAATGGATATCCAGGTGCACTTGGCAAACACTTGACAATTGTTTTTTGATCTTTTATCATGTTACTAGTTTTTCAGCAAGATTCTGACATTAGGATTTAGAGAAGCAGTGATGTATCATGACATTTGTCTTGTCTTTTGACACTCATGTTACTAGTTTCTCAGTGAGATCCCGATAAAAGGATTTAGAAAAGCAGCGACGTATCATGACAATGGCTTTATCTTATTTCTTCTTGACATTCATGTTGCTAGTTCCTCAAGGATGTCCTAGCAACATGATTTAGAGGAGCAACGCCATTTCATGAATTGTCCTTTTTGTCTTTTTTTGATTGTGGTTGATTATGACAAAGACTGGGGCAATAACGCTCTTGGTATGAGTCATGATCTTCCTTGTCTGTGACTGCTTGTCTTATGTGATGGTACGGCCTTGCACACCTTGATCTATGTCATATCATGGTGTTTGTTGGCCATCACAACAATCTGCCCAATGATCATTAAGAGCAATAAATATTAAAAGTCCTATGGTAAGGTTTGAAGGATTTGGTCTAGGAATTAACATGCATCATCTTTAGTCGTGTCATCTTCTCTCACCCATCTCATATAGGCATTGCATCCATATCATCATCCATGTCTTTTGCACTAACATTTCTTTATCTCTTCATATTCTAGTCTTCTCATCCATTTCGAGAGCACACCCATGTTCTTGGAACCTGTCTGTCCTCTCGAGGGGGCATACCATAACCCTCCTCATCATTCTTCCTCATCTTATTTTGCACTAGGGCATTTTTTTGACTTATTTTCTTTGTCACAATGCGACATGCTACATTATGACAAAGAGAGGAAAAATGTAGACACCTAAAAATGACCTAGGCCTGCAAGCTTCATTTTTACCACTTTCGTCCTAGCATAATTATGACATTTAATTATGTCCTTGGTCCACATTCGACTATTGATTAAATAATTCATAATTATTTAATTAATTCATGTCATTTATTCTTCATGATTATTAAATAAATAAATTCTTTATTTATTAAATCGTCATTAATTGTCTAAGTCTTTCTTTGATTAAATAAATTTCTTAATTTATTTAATTCCCTTGTCATTTAATTCTTCCACGATTATTAAATAAATGAATTACATTTATTTATTTAATACATCACTATTGTCCTTAATTAAATAAATTGATTAATTTATTTAATTAATTAATCTTATCTCCTAAATTAAATAATTAAATCTAATTATTTAATTGCCAATTAATATTCTTCTCATTTTAAATAAATTAAATTATTTAAAATGTCATGTCAATCTTAACTGTCAGTCCTTTTTGATAAATAATTTGAAAAAGATTATTTATTATCTCTTAAAATCCATAATTTGAATTATTTTAATTCAAATTAGTAATTAATCTTCCAAAAATCAAGCAATCTAGCAGATTCTTGATTTTCTAAATCTTATCTTCATTCCACATCTTATCTCTTTGATTTTTTGAATCTTGCAAATCAGGCAATCTTATCTTCTTGATTTTTCGAAAATCTCTATTTTCTAATTAATTTGTCTCATTTATTCTCCACCGTCGATCCGATTTTATTTTGACAGTTCGATTAAGGATCTTTCCCTAACCCTAATTAGGGATTCTCAGGTTAAATCTGGATCATTCATTTCGTTGATTTATCTCGTCCGTCCATTTGAAATGGCCTTTTCTATAAAATGCCATCTTCTTCTCATTTTAGAGACCACACTCATTTTGACATTTTGCGTAATTACTATAGGCATTTACTTAGTTTCACATTTATTGTCATAGGCAAGTGTAGTATTTCAATATTGGCATTTATTTTAAGCATAGGCATAGATATTGGCTTTTAGACATAGACATTTAGATTTCAAGTAAATCCTTCAAAACTTGCTTTGGTCTTGTCACTCGTCATAGTTGCTCATAGAAATCTGAGGGCATCTTCATTTATTGCAAGCTAGGAGGTGTAATGAAGGTGAAGCATGGAGGATTGAGATTCTTGGTAATATCATTCCTTTTGTTTTCATCATTTTCCTTTGTACTTTGTTATTTCAATGGTTTTTAGTGTTATTTGATCTAACCATCTAACAAATCTGATTTTTCCCTTGATTACATTTGCAACTTCCTCATTGCATAATGATTAAAAGACCTTCAAATCACCTATTGAACCTTCAAGGACTCTTTTCCCTTTCATTCCAAGGTGTAGGTGCCCCTGCACCAAAGTTCCATTTTCCATGTTTTGATCAACCATTGATCATCTTTGGCGACACCGAATTCATTTTCCTAGGCCTTTTCTGGCATCTTGAGGATGGCCTCAACCTTTGGATTGGTGATCCTATAAAATTCCACATAGTGGAGGCATACCTTTTCCATGTCCTCCAATTGCTTTTGTATGAGCCTAAATTTATTGATCGTTCTGATAGCATGCCCTATGCCCATATCACCATTATAGATTACCCATCAAAACCGTTCTTCGGTGGCCTTTGTCCACTTTTTCCTTTTCTCTAGCTTATCAATGTGATCTTTGGACAACAATTGTGGTGGTGTCGAGGAGGTGGTGGGGAGCTCTTCCAATGATGATCGTTGTTGGATATATGTTGTTAATTCAACCACTTATGCCTTTAAATCTTCCTTAGAGGTCTTATCTTTATTCATTTGATGCACTATAATGGCGACAAACCCCTGAAGATGGTCAATCTTCAGTTCTCTGGTGGTTGTCCCTAGATCAAGGGTAGAAATATTATAACTCACCCCTTCTTCTCCCACAACTAGAGTGGCTATTTGCACTATTCTAGACTATGATGCATCCATTATCAGATGAGATCTAACCTTAGGCTTCTTCTCTTTCTTCATGCTTTTTTGGGCTCAAGCTAGGATGGCCTCTGGCCTTGCTTTTGGTTCCCTCAGAGTTGGAGCTTTCTTCTCTAATTATTTCTCAAGCCATCTAGGAATATGAGATTCTCCCCTTGGTAATTCATAACCATGCCCTTCTTCGTGGGTGTGTTCAATTTCCAACTCCTTACCCAGAGTCTCTTGTTCAGTCTTTTCTCCTTCTTCATCATAATCTAGAATAAACACAATTTACTTCTATGGGGACTCGATGGTGGCATGCTCTTTGGGGCTGTCCTCCCCTTCAATAGTTTTCTTTTCTTCTTCTTCACTATGCCCATGCTCTTTAGGATGTTCCATTTCTAGGCTCTTGTAGGCTTCAGACTCTTCTTTAGGTTTATCTTCTTCCTGTTGAAGTGGCACATCCTCATCGTTCTTAAGGCTCTCTTCTTGCTCTTCTTTTGCATTTTCTTCTTGTTCTTCTGAGGGAGGCATTCCTTTACCATGTTTGGGGATTTTATCATGCTCCCTAGTTGGAGGTTCAGTGTCTTCTGCCATTTCCTCTTCTTTATTCTTTTCTTCCTCAGAAGGTGGTCTTTCTACTTCCTCTCTGAGATTCTTTAGCTGTTGGGCCAACTCCTCCTTGAGCTTTGTGTCAAATGTCTCTACAATATATTTGGTGCCAGCATCTTCCTAATCCTCCCCAGAGGATTTTGCTTCTTCATCTTCATGCACCACTTCATCAATTGGTAGGTGTTGGAAATCCGGGTGCTCATGGTAATCATCTGATTTTTCTTCCAATTCTTTTGTCACTTCTTTCTCTTGTCTTTCCAATTCCTCTAATATTTCCATAGTGTCTCTCATTTCTAGTGGTTCAGTTGGAGGAGTAGAGGCAGGAAGATTGGAAAGAATCTGTGCCAAGGAAACCTATATAGTTGGGTTCATCAACACCCTAGATAGCTCTGTAGGAATGTTCTGCATGTTTTAGGAGAAGGCCTCTAGAAGTGAGTGTAGGCATTGGCATTATTGTTGTTGCTAGTAGAAGAGAGGTAGTTGGAGACATGGAGGAAGAGGAGAGCAGAGAGGTGATGGTGGAAGAAGATTCTATTATCATTATCTGTGTCAAAGGCAGAGAGGAAGAAAGGTGGACTAAGATATACACTGTAGTCAAGGAAGTAGCAACCATTGCCTGAGAGGTAAGTAGAAGGGCAGTGGTAGTGGCAATAGTGGAGGCAACGGGTAGAGACTTTGGCTGCTCGGCTTTCTTCTCCTTCATGGAGGAGGTCTTCCTAAATGGTATCAAGACCGCCTGATGTCTTTGGCCTTTTGGAGGATTCACCCTCCAAATATTTTCTCACATATAAATGGGGTTTAGGCTGCCCTGCATCCATCTCTTTTTCTTTTTCTTGACCTAATGACTGGAGGGGATTGAGAAGCTTCATCTATTGGGGCAGCAATTGTCCCACTATCAGTCTCACTTGCATGTTCATCCTCAAGCTTCCTGTAGGTTAGAGTGACCCCTTGTTGTTTCAATTAAGATTTTTTTCTGTCAATCCATTCCTTTTTTCTAGCCTCAACAGGCTTTGTTAGGTTATCGAGGTCATCAAACTCTTGCTCATTCCAATCAATTAGCGACAATGAAATATTGGCAACTACATGGTATCAAGGATCAAATATCGTATTATCATCCTCCACTACCTAGTTAGGTACTAAAAACATGTTGACCTTCACAAAATATGCAGTCATGCGCATGTAGTGCCTCATTCACACTTCATTATCATCCTTGCAATTGGCCCAAAATTATTGAACGTTATGCACATGAGTGTATTCAATTGAGACCATCTTCTTAAGTTTACCATAGGGGTCCATTTGCGGCCGAGCAATGTGGAACTTCAGGTTATACTCCACGAGTTCTTTATTTGAACTGTCTACACACTAAGATGTGTGGAGTTTATACAACCCTTTGCTGAAGGAGAGGGGATAAGGAATCCCTGCCTTATGTTTGTTGCTTAAGAGGGTTTGTGCATGTTGCAGTTGCCGAGAGAGTTCTAACAATATTATCCAGTCATTTGCATACTAGGGCAACTTGTATGGTTTCTCCGAGAAACCTTCAGCCTGAATGTAGGTAAACTTTTTAAATTGTATAAATAGGAAGGAATATTGGTGAAGGAAAGCATTAGCACTATGGGAGACCCTTCTCTTGAAGTCACCCCCAAGCAATCTGATAATGTGGCCTATGAAGGCATCATTAACTCTGCAATAATCCCTCTTGAAATTCTTCTACTATAGTTGAGGGTATCTATCATAAACCTTCAAATCTTGGCCTATATCTATATCATGGGTTCTAAAAAATCCTTTTTATTGTGTCTTGTTGGCTAGAAAATAAACCAGGTAGGATGTCATGTAGAATTGCAAGGTCTTCTTAATAGCCACAAATTTCTCATGAAAGCAATTTCTAGTTATCCCTGCCCAATAGAACTTAGTTTTTCCTCTGAGGATCTCTTCTAGGAAGTACAACATCCACTCCTAGAAGTAGATAGCGGTTGGAAGGCCCATGAATCTGCTTAGGAGGGTCACCAAATCATGGTAGTCCTCATAGAAGTCACTACGATAGAGTTCTTGGGGAACCTTCGTTGCACTGCCCCTCTTTTCTTTCAACCAATATTGATTTATGATCTTTTTTCACTTGAGGGGGTATGAATCCCACATTTCTTTGGCATATTCCTTGGATGCTTCTTCCATCTCTTCAAATGTAGGGATATGAAAATATCTCCCTATTAACTTGGTGGAAAAATCAGCCAACATGTCCCCATCCTTGTCGACAATGGTTTTTGTCTCCTCCTAGTATGTTTCCCTACAGGCCATTACTAGTTCAGGAGCAACAAGGGTAGGCAGGAAGTCTACAACTTTAGCCAATGCACTGCTTCTAATTTTTCTTGCATTTTCTGTTATGGGGCTGATCCAGACCCTCTGCTTAAATTCATCAATATCTATGTGCCCAATGTTTGTGTCTGAGCTTCCAGTGCGTGGTGACCTTGTAGTTGAGGGGTTCCCCTTAGAACTTATACTTCATTTGGTCTTTGTATTCTTTACCCTTGGGTGCTTTGGCTATTTACTTTCCTTTGTCCTTC
>VDFB02000015.1:201272010-201285216 GCA_007258455.2 Sequoia sempervirens | reverse complement strand
CTGAAATATTTCTTTTGAAATTTGAACTTCAAGTTTGTAATTTTTACGGCAAACGCTAAACTCAATTTGAATGTTGTTTTGGCTCCAAACTAAGGGGGAGCTCTATTTATGGGGGGTTTCTAATTTTTGGGGTAACTTTTTGGGGACAAACTCGCATATTGCGAAAGGGTTATTCTGTAGCTTTCTGTAACTTGCATGTGTTGTAGAACTTGGGGATTTGAGATCCTCTGCATGTAAGAAGCTCCATTTTCTGAATAATAAAATTATTCTCTTGTTTGTGGGTTATTTTCTAATTCTCGGGCTGCGCCCTCATCACATCAACAGGCTATGACAACTATATTCCATGACATAATGAACATCTTGATGGAAGACTATGATGATCATCTACTTGCAAAATCAATCACGAAGGAAGGACATATTGACATATTGGCTAACATTTTTGATAGAATAGAATAGTACAACCTACAATTAAATCCTAAGAAGTGTGTTTCTGGGGTAACATTTGGAAAGTTACTGGGATATATTTGTTGACATGGCTATTACACACACACCAAAATGTAGATAAATATTTTCCAATTGAACAAAGGAACCTATCTATCTTGAAAGAATCACTAGGATTTCCTGGTTAGAGGTAATCTTAGCTATCTTAAGGCTCGATAATATTAGGTCTTGATGCACTAGGTTCACTCAAGGTTCATTGTGCAAATTGTTGTTAATCATAAGGGGATGCTTGTTTTAAAGACTTTTAACTTTGACAAGATAAAGCAATGTAAAGATTCAACAAATATAACATGCACCACTCTCATAATTCGTTAGTCCAAATAATTCTAAAGGAAACTACTAATAGATGAGAATTAAGAGAGAAAAGGCATAAGAAATTAAGTTCTCCTAGCTATTATCCATGTAATCATAGAGAAATAACTAAGCCAAAGCATAAAATATTTTGTACTTCACTATATTACTTCACAACTACATATAAAATAGTGTAATAAGTTTGAATAAAAAGAACCATTGAACACCGAAATAGCATCCAAATGCACCCAAATTTGGCATAACAAATTGACTCTTTTAGTAGGAGTAAACAACATACTGTTATGCAAGATTTATGATTTTGAAATAACCTTCAAATTTATTTGATATTAGAAAACTCTACTGTAAATACAAGTTTTTAAACTAGAATTGAACATAAAACATGACTTAAATGTAAAATTGGCGATGTTCCAACTTTAGTCTAATCATTTCAACAATTTCTAATCTTCAAAAGCTAATAACATTCTATCTTTTATAAAATACAAGGAAATAGTTGATCAAAAGAGAGCACAAGGATAACATAAAATAAGCCAATCATTAAAAAATACATGGCACAAGAGCATTGGTGGAAATAGGGAGATATTTGTCCTAGTTTCTAAAATAAAGTCAAAGTATGTACTTTGACTTCCTTTGTTATAGTTAATATGCCTATTGATTTCTCTCCAATCTTCAAAACATGACAATAAGTCACTAATGCTTCCATTCAAAATTCTTGATCCTGATGATAAGTTTCACTATCGAGAAAAACCTTCATTGATGGAAGTTGGGAAAAACCTTTGGTTTTGTTAGTTGGTCAAAAACCGAGGTCCTCATTTTTCCCAATACCCACTATCCACCTTCAAATATTTTCCCTACAAACTTGTCTTGGGTTTCATACTTGTTATCCTTTTAGTCTCACTACTTTGATCCTTTACCATCATTTTACCATAAGGGTTAATTTGCACAGACACCTACATTTCTTGTTATAATTCACCACTTGCATCAACATAATGCCACTTTACAACTAAAACATTTAAGAATTTTTAACTACCTCGTTGAAAGAAAACATTATTAAAATCATGCTTATGTGATCTTAATCCTTTCCATTATATATCCATGATTAGAATAATGCATTTTTTGGATTTTCAAATTTTTGGCTTTCTTACATGTTTCTGGGATTTTGGAATTATCAAGAATTTTGGAGGCTAATGAAAGAAGAATGCTAGGTGTTTCCTTTGTTATGATTTTTATGAATACTCAATTACTTGACTACCCAACTACCTAACCAATACCTTTCTCATCCTTCTTAACCTCAAAAAACTAACTTTAATACTTTGACGTACCCCTTTTTACACCTTGCCGAACAAAACCCACGGGCCCACAACCCACTACATTACCCACTCGGGGATTCCAATCCCACTATGCGATGATGTACTTTACTTGGTTCAAACATGACCGAATTACCTGAAATAATGCAATTAAAACCAATTTACCTAACGCAACACCAAACTTACCCCTTTTTCTCTTCCTGCGATGATTTGTGATCTTTGTGCTACTTTCTCAAGCCATTTCTCCCACACTTTGTCGAGAAGGTATTTGAAAACTTGGGTCCCCAAGCTTCCATAGGGAACTTGGGCATGTTGTGTAACCACACAACAACTAGAAACCAATAAAAATAAAATTAAAATAACAAGAATCCAAATAACTTGTCAAACTAAAACCTATAACTATTCTCCAAAATAATTCATCAAGTCTATTCAATTATCAGTATAATAATTATGGAATTATGTAAAGAGTATTAGTGTGTTCTTTGATCAATTTACCACCTTTGAAGATTAACAAAGAGGACTAGGAAGTTCATATCAAGCTACATGATTTTGTTTTTCCTTCTAATCCAACCTTAGATATTACCTTGCTACTAGTTAAGTGTCCATAGCCCTAGCAATATTATCTCTATAATTCCCTCCAAACATAGCTCTATTTCTAGCCAGACGTCCATAGCCCTAGTAGAGATATTTGGGTACCTAAAGAGTTGATTTCTCTTTTGGTATTCAAATTTTTATTTTATTTTATTTTGATATTTATTTGTAAGCTCTTTTTCTCAACTTGTTTTCATTGAAGCTTGCTATTAGGTTGGGAATTATAGTGGTAGCAAAGGAAAACCTTTAGATTTTCCACTTGATATAAATATCCATTATCCCTTTCATTAATTCCCAAGGATTTATTTAATTTTTGGAGCATGATTCAGAGTAATCATGACAAATTATTTTGGAAAATAACCATAAGTTTAAATTTATCACATACCTAGACTCTCATTATTTCAAAATTTAGATACGTTAGCCACCGACTTATCTAATACTTTCTCTCTCTCGATGATTATGATCAACTTGACTAGGAGGATCTTAAATTGCAAATTGGCAGTTAATCTCCACTCCAAAATTAATGCCCTGTCAACTCATTTTGATAACTTAGACTCATGTTGAACATCTAGAATACTAAGAGGGGGTGTGGTGAATTAGTATTCCATAAAACCATTCAATTAATATCCATCTAACCATTATCACAATTCTGACTGAATCAACAAGAAATAACATATAAACAAATAAATGCAACCATACACATGAACATCAAGATTTTTATGTGGAAAACTCAAAAGGGAAAAACCACAGTGAGGGTTAACTTACAATATATTATATCTAGATACAAGATATTATAGGGCTCATTTTCAAGACTCACTATCCTTTAAAGGCTCACTGCCATAATACAAAAGATGGCTAACCACCAAGATACAAATATTGTGGCTCATTACCAAAAGACTTGAACTGATAGAATACACCTTCAATGTGTAGGGTTCAGTTCCAATGAAGCTTAGAATATGAAGCACTACCGCACAAAGCAATCGCTCAACAAATATGCTTTGATCCATAACTAATAAAGAATTTAGGCTCGAATCTTCTTTCACCTTTCTTCCACACTTGCACACCCACTTCTCACTCACACTTTCTCCTCTTCAAAACATCTCTTATATATACAAGTATATCTTATTCATCAATTAGTTCAACCTAATTAGATGAAAAAAAAATCAAAGCTCTCTTGTTAGTACCATATATTATTTAAAACATTTTATCCATGTGGTGCATTATACCAAGTCAACTAACATCCATAAAGCATAACTAGTCTCCTTAATGAATCACATATGTTAGGTCAGCCAAGACTAGAACATAATTCATAGAATCTCCAAACCAACAAAGAAAACTCAAAGAAAACACCTTCTAAATTTGAGACCACATCAATTTCTCATCATACTACCATCATAGAGACTACCAACAAAAATATAACATAAGAATGTTCACCTTAAGAGAACATAGAGTCTCCCACACTGATATGTAGTGCAAGGAACAACAAAATATAGAGTTGAACTATGTCAAAGATAAATTTCTGCTCACAACCCAAAACATCTCAAGATCTAGGATATAGCTTTCTGAATGAGTCTTGATAACATGGTTAAGGGATTAGAGTCATATCTATTCTTGCAGTGAATTTCAGACTCAAATACCAACACACTGGCTCATCACAAAAGAACATTATCGGTAGAGAACAACTTTTGGTAAACCAAGTAAACTTCCCATATAGTTGTCACCATGTTGACATCAATGAAAAAACAAGAACAACCAACACAAACCATCCACACTTCATGCTCATGTTGCAAGGTTCCATAATTCCAACAATTTCCCCCTTTGGCATTGATGGCAACATGCATGTCAATTTTTTTTTTCAATATATGGCAACTGAATACTACCCCTATCAAAAATTTTCTTAAAAATGTTTTTCCTTTGCCAACCTATCCTCCCCCTTTTACATCAATGGCAAAGGATGGGGTCCGGTATATATGTATATATGCATAAAAATGTAACCAAAAAGATATGAACACAAAATTGAATTAACCTAAAGAAGAAGAATCTTTGATACTCTCTATGATGAGTTTCCACGATGCTTTTCCTTCATCCCATGAACCTTTTTCACTTATAAGAGTCTTGTGTAATAATTCAAGCTTAGTTAAGGACTCTATTCCATTTTTTAAAGTATTGGGACTAAGATTAATCTTTGATAATTCACCAATACTATCAAAAGCACTAGAAACAGGAATATGCCTGAGTTTAATTATGTCTCTGAGTGCCACAAACTTCTTAATAACTTCTATTCTTTGGTCATGTAGAGAAAATAATTTATCTTGAAGCTGCACAATTTATGACCACCTTTGATTATCTCTATCTTCTTCCAAACTGTATGCATCCGCTTGAGTGCTCATTTGGGACTCAATCTTCCTTATCTCATCTCTTATGTTTAGTATACTACCAGACTAATTTAGGCAAAAAGAAAGTAGTTCCTATGCCTCTTCTTCACAAACTTGTACACTCTCCAATTCCTTCATCACCCGACTATGTGCATGCACATTTTTCTTTAATATCTTCCAAATTTTCTTCAGCTATCCTTATTCTAGCAACCATTTCTAGTCCGGAGATGTAGACCTTCAAAGAATTAATCATGTTCCTGAGATTCTCCACAATAGAAATAGATGAATCAAAATCATCACCAAGAATAACCTTCTGTAATTCTTCCAAAGCACCTTGAATGTTTATTCTTTCATGCTCATGTTGTGCTCTCTCAAACTCACTTCCTTCAACAATTTCTTGTTTAACAACACTCTTTCTTTTCTTCCCTATTCTGGTTGCGCTATCAGAGGTACCTTCTACATTGAAATTCTTAGGGCTTTCCAAAAGAATTTTAGCATAATAATCAATTTCAGCCTCTAAAACTTCATAATCTAACTCAAATATCCATACCAACCTTGATTCAACTACTTCCATGTGACAAAAAATTGTAGACACTAGAAAATTTATACTTCCAGAGTACCTTTCAACAATACTTACTAGAATCCTTGACCTTCTGCTCATCCTCATCTCAAATGTTCCAAAGAATGTAGAAAGGGAAGTCCCTTGTGCATCTGAATTATCAAGATTTATCATGATGTTCCTAATTTGATGGGGAATAGGCTCTGTATTTGACCATTCTATTCTTTCTATCACTAGTAATTCTTTCAAAAACTAAAAGAGTAAACATACAACCAAATTGCCAAACCGGAATGCATTCTTCTTACTCTTCTTGATTTCCTTTAAATTATTAAAAAATATGTATTCAAATTAATTCACATAGATCATAATCCATACCTCTTGTAACCATATCGACAATAGTATGTATAGCAATAGTATAAATAGTAAGGTCATTGCTAGGTAGACAAACTCTGTGACTGATGACCATAGAAACATATCTGATAACTGAATCCATAATATATCTCAAATAAATCTCTTTCCCTTCAAGATTTGCACCAGTTACCTCAATTATTTCTTGCTCATTCATAACCATCCATTTGGGAACTAGTCTAGAGGAACACAAACCAGTTACATCTGTTAGAATCCAAGATCACCTGCATGCAAGATGGATACCTGTCACATGCAAAAGATATGAAGAACCGAAAAAGATGTTCTTGTAAACCTCTCAGTAAAAATGCATTAAGAAAATATATTATTACAAAAGTGATCAATCCTTATGAAGGAGATCAAGAAACCCTAAATGAAACCCTAGTGTGCACACTTAATAATTAATAATTAATTATTAATGTGCCTAAGTTTAGCTTAAGTAATAAAGAGGAATAAGTGACTTAATTAATTAATCAAATGTGATGTAATTAATTAAGCATAATAACAATACTCACAACTATAAGATGAACTTAGGAAGAAGCTAAAACACTAGAATAAGATGCATGAAAGCAAAGATGGGTCCCGGCAACTAGGCCTGATCAGGTACCCATTTACAAATGCAAGAATGGAGTAGAGAAGGAAAAACCCAGTGGGACAAAACCCCCCTTACAATGAGATAACATGCAGCAAAGAAGCATTGGAAGAACTCTGTAGAGTAACACTAGAACTTGATATAGGCAAGCAAGTAAATATTCTTCTGTATACTACTGAAATCGGATGAGAGTCACTGATTGACTCAAGGAATCATGATAAAAGCAACAGAAAACCCGATGCCACGGAACACTCGAAAACTCCAAACAGGAACAACTCTAGAATCTATGAAGCAGCAAGCAATTATTGAAGATGTATTACTGAAAACGAAGTGCAAAGATGCAAGATGCACTCTCCCAACTGCCAAAATATCCAAGTAATCGCCAAACAACCCATCGGGCCAAATCTGGACTAACTGATAAACCTGGGACAGCAACCTAGAGCTCCTCAATACCTTTTCGATGCTTCAAACGAGGCAAAAAATGGAGATCGTGGCAAAAAGTTATGAGCTCGAAAGTCCAAAAATAACATTTGACTTCAAATAGTAATAAATGCAGAAAAACAGTAAAATACTAAAAAATAAACAGCACCACTGGAAAGTGCTTAGAACCAGCTTTCCGGCGATATCTTGTTTGCCCGATTTTGATACTGTATGCCCAAGTTATGGCCAAAAGAAAAAAATTGCTTCTTTAGGGCAAACTGGGGTTAGGAGGGGGCATATGAGAATGCGGCCGTCTGTTGGCGATCATCTTGGCGTCAGTGAGTTCATCAACTAAATTAGCGGCAAATCTAGCGAAGTATACATAAATTAGCCTGCAAATAAAAAATTTGGCCCTTGGTCGTTGCATGTGGCCGTAGTGCAGCTAAGAACCAGATCTGGCAGTACAGTAAGGGGCAAATCTCATCTGGTTCTCATATGGCCCGTGGCGGCGTTTGCTTAGCCAGCGAGGCTGGCGGTGCCCCTCGGTCATGCATGTAGTAGGCCGGAGGCGAATGGAGCCAGCGGTAGGCTGATGCCGTGAATGGCCAGTTCAGGAGAGCCACCGGATGGGTGGCAGTCTGGTGAAGGCGGCGTTGATGTGGTGGCGGTGGCCGTAATGGCGGCCGAGGCGATTGGATACGCATTATAAGCTGGGCGCCCATTGGATAAAATAAAAACACATTTTTAAATTTACGGTGCGTACATCGAAATCGTGCTGGGAGGCCCGATGATATAGGCCCATAGACAAATTTTGCCTTCGGATCAAACTGCTCCCAAATTAGACGATTTGTGAGGCATTTCACAAGTTTTGGGACCTGCAAAAGCAGCAGCAATGTCCGTTTGAGCCAGTAATGCAAAATAATGGCAGCCCCAAATGCTAGAGAAAAGATGCACATGGAAACCCTTTGCGAGGAAACTCACAAAGAGGCCATATCTTGAATCCACGAACAAAGCGGTTTAAGTGCGGAGCTACGATACCATGTTAGAATCCAAGATCACACACGCATGCAAGATGAAAAGATACCCTGTCACATGCAAAGATATGAAGAGGCGAAAAGATGTTCTTGTAAAACCTCGGTAAAAATGCATTAGAGAATCGAATTATTACAAAGTGATCAGTGTATGAAGGAGATCAAGAAACCCTAAAGAAACCCTAAATGAAACCCTAGTGTGCACACTTAATAATTAATAATTAATTATTAATGTGCCTAAGTTTAGCTTAAGTAATAAAGAGGAATAAGTGACTTAATTAATTAATCAAATGTGATGTAATTAATTAAGCATAATAACTTATTACTCTAACAACATCTCTGATTGCATCTCTGGGAATCAAATGTGATTCATCAATCCACAAAGATTCATCATGAATTCTGCTCAAAACTATTTGAATATACTTCCTTTCAAACTCAAATAAAGAGGCTTTCCTCGAAACATCCAACTTCTTCTCAATTAACAATTTATGGACATCATGGTTCTCTTCCAATTCATTCTTCTATAGAAAACTTAACTGGACTGGTGACATTTCTTCTATCTTACTATCAACAAATGCATAGATATCTTCTGTAGGAAACACTCTAGGAGGGATGTAAGAGAATGCACCAAAAGACTCTTTAGACACATTCTTCAAATATCTTCTCAAATTGACTTGCACTCTATCCAGACTATTCACAACCTTTGAGTTATCCATAGCAATAAAAATGAAATATTGCGCAAATAGGAATACCTCTGTAAATGCCAATAGATAATAGATAGATATCTTGCTTCCAGAGCACACTTCGAATCCACTTGATCTCTCCTTCAAACCCTGAAACTCTGAATTACTCTCTAAACTTCTTTTGCACACTTCTCCAAAAATAAATATGCCTCTTAAATTATCTGAATTTATTTCTTTCATTCCAAATGATTGGGCAATAAATGCTTCAAATTATAGGTAGATTACCTAGAAAATTGTGTATACCTCCATTCTTTCAAATTTTGCAAACTTCATTATTCACACATGTGATTGAGATATTCCTTAAATCCATTACCACATTAAATATACTTTTGTCATGATGTGAAATAAGTATCGATGAGGGGGGTTTATTAATTTTTTTGATAATTTCTCCCCCTTAGCCATTGCTAAACTAAAAAATTCACAGGTGTATCTACACCGGAGGTTAGCACAAATAAGACTGATGGTTTCAATTCACTTTGCTTGAATTCTCCTTCCTTTCTCCAAATCCTTTTCATCTCTTTGCTTACTTTTTTCAGATCAATGATTCGATCATGCTTCTTTTTCGGATAATTATTTTTTCTTTTGCAGTCATTAATAGGATGTTCCAGATTGCTACACTTACAACAAACAACATTCTTCCTTCCATTCTTTCTTTTATTTAGCTTATTTTCATACATACTATCTTTATGTCCAACCTTCTTGCACTTAAAACATTTTCCAGAGAATAATAAAGAATCATTCATTTTACTTTTGTAGTCCTTTTCCTTATGACCAAATTTCTTGCAGGAATGACAAAAACCATTGAAAGATAAATACCTTTTAGCAACAGGTTGTTTGATTGCAGTTCTTCAAGAATTGCTTCTTAGATTCTTGATTCATCCATTTTTTCATTAAGTCTTATTATCAGTAGATTGCTTCGCTTTAGAACTTTGACCTTCATTAAATCCTAAACCACTCTTCACCATTTCCGGTCTATGAGAAGTAATCAACTCATCAAGCATTGTAGAGCTTACCTTAAATTTTTCTTCAAAAATTCTTTCCATTTCTAAATCAGATCTCAATATTTCTACTTCTTGCTCAAGATTTGTGTATTCATCCACCATCCTTTGAATTTCAATTTCTTGACATTCTTCAGTTCTTTTCTTTTCATCTTCCTTAACCAATAGATCACATGCTTCAACATATTTACTTTGTAGTTTTTCAATATACTCATTTGCTTTGATTAATTTGTCCTTCAAATCTTCCATTTCTTCTGAACATCTAGTAGAGATTGTTGATACCAAAAATTGGTAAGGTAACATCCCTTTGTGGGAAACTCAGTTTATTGGGGACCTATTGCGCTAAATTGAGTAACCTCCATATTTTTAAATAAGCTAACTTCTTCTACAATTGGTCTTTTGGAATGGGAAAAAGAAGAAAATATAAAAATAAAGGATCTAACTAAGGTGATGCGCCAAAATTTAAATAAAGGGCACGATAAACCTATCTTTTGGATATGATCTAAGGGCCCATTCAACAATTTAATATGTCCTAGAATGACAAAAAATAAAGATTGAAGCATTAACAACACATTAAATGACAAAATAATTCTCACACCCATCCACTGAAAAGAGGAGTCAAAGACATGATCTAAACCAAAAAATTGTATTCAAATTATAGAAGTTCTGGAAATGAACCATTCAAACAATAATGGCACAGTATAAAGTTAATCAAATAGCTTGAGAAAAATAGAAAGGCCGAAAAATGGCACAGTCTATGAGTCTTTCTTCAATAATATAATAATGATAAAAAGGCCTGGTGTCTCTAAAATTTTGTAATTCTTGAACTCTCAGAACTCGTAGAAATTTTTAACCTCTAACCCTAAACCCCTCTTCAGAAGTAAAGAGTAGTATATATAGGTAGCATTCCCATTTCTTGGTGAGCAGTAACTGAAAAGATTTGGAATCTTGAGCAATGATGCAGTATCTTGTGCAGTTTTCACACACACACTCCGCTGAAGGCAGGGACCCTCTTTCGCTTTGGTTTTGGTGTCTTGGCCCTTTCATTTTGAGGTTTTATCTTGCTTTGGAACATGCTTAAATGTTTATATTGATTTCCTATGTGTTTCCCCCAAGTTATTCATTGAAAATATTAAGTTCGGGGTGAATTTTAGGTTTTTACTTTGGTTCGGGACTTTCCACCCCATCCGGATTTTCTCGGATCCTACTCGGAATTCGGCTGAGCATTGTGGTTCGAAGATTTTCAGTCTTTGCAGAATTTTGCGTGGGCCAGATTTTTCCGAAGTCCGTCTTGTCTTCGGGTTCCCAGTTTTTCTGGCTATCTTATCGATTGCATTTAATGTCATCAGTACCACTGGAAAATGATGTATTTAACCGATCTCCGATGACTTTTGCACCATTATGCTTATTGTTTGCCATCATTTGAGCTGAGGAGTGCATTCTTAGAGTTTTCTCTTTGAGTATTTGATTTGATTTAGGGTGCTGAGTTGGTGAATTATTTGATTTAAGTGGTGATTTCTTGTGCATTGTTGTTGTTTGTCTTCGCTAGGCGCCATTAAATTGGTATTTTTTGCCTCATTCGACTTCTGTTGTGTCAAATGGAATGTATTCAATTTACCTGCTTTTAGTTGATGATTGTGGATAACACTTTGATGTTATAGAGTTTATTGGGGTTTGAATTTCTGCATGTTTGAAAGTTTGATGCTAGGGTTGCGTGATATGGTTTAATTTCTGGCTTCCCAAGTAGTTTTTGTGATTGTCCGTTTGCTTTCATTATGAGAAAACTTGCTTGAGAGCCATGATTTTCCCCTAGTGAAGAATTAGCAATTGAAATGCTTGAATCCTGAGCTTGCCTATGCATTAATGGTGGATTTGTAGAGTTGGATTTAGGGCATCACCATTTAACTTTAGTCTGCTTCCCAATTGGCCTAGAATTCTAATAAAATATATAGAAGGCCCATGCAAAACTTGTCTTAGGCTTAGATTGTCAAAATTTATGATCGATCCATCGGTCTAGGTGAAAGCATCATTTAGTGTCGAAGTTCGGGTTTTGTCCTCAGTCCGAGATTTTTTGTCTCTGGCGGATTTTCCCAATTTCCTTCAATTTCTCAGAATCCACATACTTTTGGAGTTTTACCTTATCCGTGGATTTCCTTCAGATCTGGATTTTCCCGAAATCCTTGATTCCCTATTATTTCCTAAATCTACAAAGTGTCTCCTCCTTCGCATAAATCGGTCTCTAGCGGATTTTCCCAGAATCTGATGAAATATGAAGGAATATGAAATAGCATGATGTGTTAATGGATGGCTATGATTTATTTATGCTATTTTGAAATATCACATGTTGTATATTGATTAATAATGATTGGATTGAATCGCTAATTGATGTTTTTTGTTTCACTCTGCTGGAATCCATCTGGCCCGCAATTCTTCAAAATTCCTCCCTGGCTTGGATTCCATGGATGGTCTTGAAACTCGAAGTTTAACATCATCATTCTATATGAGGTTTAATATGATTTAATGATGACTTTTGATTGGTTAACCTTTGATTGGTGTGATCTTTATTATGGTTTGTTTGTCAAGTGCAGGATAAATCTAGCAAGGTAACCACTGGAAGGGCTAAGGGTGACATGGAGGGATCTTCCATATCTGAAGCAAAAAGAATAAAGATGGACATCAAGAGCAAGATTCCAGAGAGTAAGATCACTTCTGTCTGGTCAGAGGTAACTGATACCAATGTTGGACTATGGGACTATGAGGAGTTCAAAGGTAGAATGGCAACACAGGATCTTCCCCTGGTGGCTAAGAGGATGTTAGAATTAGGATTGGCGCATGTAGCTGGTTTCCCTTCCACAGTGCAGTGTTATGAGCTGGTCATTGAGTGTGCCAGGCACTATGACAGTGATACACAAAGAATTATTGGTCCTCAGGGTAGGATTGTGGTGAACTTGAACCCTGTTTCCATTGCTTAGACATTTGATATGCCAGATAGTTCTCATGTGGTGGCATTCAACATGAAGGCAACTCAGGAGTACTATAAAGAACAGACTGTTAAATCTCAGCAACTTATCAATTCCTGGCTAGAGAAGCCCAAGTCTCATTATTCCAAACTTCCTAAGCAACTATTTAGGGAAAAATTCAAGGAGTATTATGATGCCATCACTCTTCTTAGCAAGGTGGTTGGACTAAAGAATGCTGACATGTTTTAGAATTGGATGTGCCATGTGATTGTGAGGATGGAATAGGAGAAGAATGACTACCATTGGGCAGGTGTTATTAGTAGAGTGATTCATGAGCAGTTGTCTAATGTGTTGCAGACTAAGACCTTCACAATGACCTCATACTTGGTCTATGCTCTTGCAAGGTTTCATCCTT
>VDFB02000015.1:200989855-201271910 GCA_007258455.2 Sequoia sempervirens | reverse complement strand
ACAACACCATCAAGACAAGCCACCAAAACATTAATCAATGGCCTCTGACATATATATGACCATCCATCACTCAATATAGTGCAACCTGTTGCCTCCCAGGAGGCTTTGACCTCAACTAATTTCTCGGTCACTCTATCTTATGACCTCTACAAAAGAGTTGTCCTGAAATCCTTTGGAGATGGAGGTGTGTACCCTTTGCCAAACTATGCAACTTTCTAAATTGCATTACGAAATTATGGATTTCTTGCTACATTGAATGGAATAGCACTTGAGTAAAACAAATCAGCTAATGCATCATCCACCTATGACCTTGGGTATGTTGGAAGAGGAAGACATAATAAATGTTGTGAATCTAGACACATCATCTTCAATTCTCTATGTGTGTTCTTCATCTTTCCTACAATTGAAGAGGACCACTCTTTCTCTAAAGCAACTCTAATTTCTGGTGTAACACCTGGACATGCAGTAACACCTCCTCCTGGACCCCTTGTAACACCAAGTAAATGGTCCATTACCCTCGTTAAACTTCCAGTAAAAGGTTTTTGACACTTGGTACATTTGATTCTAGTACCATTGCGAGTCACATATGCCGCGACTGTTGATTTATTGGGAAACATAAATTTACAATCTGTATGTTTCAAAGAAAAAATATTTAAAACATTCAGAAAATTTTATTTAATTTATTATTTTTAGAGTTAAAAATAAAAATGGAGGAGCTCAGGGTTAAACTTTAGGAGATTGAGGATGTTGTGCGAGTGCTTAAAGAGGATCACGAGTCTTGCATTTAGGAGATTGAACAAAATGTCAAAGCCAGTTTGGACAAGATCCTAAAGATTAGTCAAGTTTCCATTCATAACAGTGCGGAGACCTTAAAGATCCTCATTGAGAAGCTCTGTGATTTAAGGGAAGAGCAGATGATTGGTGGTCGTGTCGCTAGCAGCAAAGTGAAGGAGCTGCAGGGTAAGGATATTGATAATTCTGCTATTCTGGTTGCTGAGTAGGGGCCTAGTGCCTGCACTAGGGATAAAAAGAAGACTTTTGATGAGAAGGAAGATCTGCTGCTGATGGTTGATAAGCATTATCAACAAGAGTTAAAGGTGGAAAAGACCCTAAATAGTTTGAATAGCTTGATGCCTTTCTATTGTTTCTTGTGTTTTGGTTTGTTGGTTGCTATTATATAGTCGTTGTCTTCTTGTTGTTTGGCTGTGAGTTATTCTGTTATAGCAACATTTTGTAATTTTGGGGTTTTGGGTCCCTTATAAAAACTTGTTTTTCTAATATAATAAAAAACAAAATAAAAATACTAAATTATATTTTTAAAACCATAAAATAAAAATATATAAATTTTTTATTTGAACTTCAAATATAAAATAAAAAATATTAAAGTTTATTTTATTTAAAAAACATATCATTAATAAGTAAATAAAAATAATAGTAAATTTAAATAAATTAAATAATAATTTTTTAATATAAATAAAACAATGAAACAATAAAATATAAGTAGGAGGTATTTTCCATTGTGTGTCAAATTATTATATTGCTATCAAGGTTCAACCATGTAGTTTTTCGAGTCAAACTATTGACCCATGTTTCATGAGTAGTGGTTCACAAGAACCCATCTCTCATGAGAATGAATGGTCCACTTAGCACTCATTGCATCTAGGTGATGCTCACAGAGGTGAAGCATTGGGCCTTCTCGGGAGGTCACCTATCCTAGTTCTACTCCAACTCAAGCACACTTAACCATGGAGTTTTTCCCCAAGGTTAAGTTCATTTAGCTTGCAACCCCATTTGCAAAACCTTCGGCAAGTTGTGTGCCTTATGAACCATTCGTTATAGAGCCCCTTTAGCTCATCAGTTGATAAGTAGGTGGTGCTTTCCACTGTGTGTCAAATTATTATATTGCTACCAGGATTCAACCGTGTAGTTTCTCGAGTCAAACTATTGACCCATGTTTCATGAGTAGTGGTTCACAAGAACCCATCTCTCATGATAATGAATGGTCCACTTAGTACTCATTGCATCTAGGTGATGCTCACAAAGGAGCTTGGGCCTTCCTGGGAGGTCACCCATCCCAGTACTACTCCAACTCAAGCGCACTTATCCATGGAGTTTTTCCCCAAGGTTAAGTTCACTTAGCTTGCAACCCCATTTGCAAAACCTTCAACAAGTGTTGTGCCTTATGAAACATTCATTATATAGCCCCTTTAGCTCATCAATTGATAAGTAGGAGGTATTTTCTTTTGTGTGTCAAATTATTATATTGCTATCAGGATTCAACTATGTAGTTTTTTGAGTCAAACATGGGTCAATAGTTTGACTCAAAAAGCTACACGACCAAAGAGTTCCTATACAAGACAAGGCACATTCACACAAAGCTCCCCCTATAAGCACCCCACACCCTTCGTGCAATAAATGCAATACACAGGTGATATGTAGGTGAATGGAGGTTGGTAGGGTATGCCTTGTTGACCTTAAATAAAATTTCATTAATTTTTGCAAAAAATAAATATTTTTAGAATTTTGTGAATAGGTATGCGCTTCCTTTAAATATTTAATTTGGTGATGGGTGGCCTCTGCTATTATAGGAAGAATTGAAAGCAAATCTGGATGAGTCTTCTTATGAGAACTACGGTTTCAATTTTCAATCCTGAGAGGGCTAGTTGAGGCAAATTAGCTTGGAAGTGAAGGACATGGATGGGATGGATTCTGAGGAGTGAAATTTGAAATGGAAGATGGAATAGGTATGGAAGAGAGAATATGGGGGGCAATGTGAGTCCCAAGTATGGGAAGGGAAAGTAGAGTGTGATTTCAACGTTGGAAGAAGTTGTTGTACCAATTGTCTTGATGATGAGATTTTGATTCAAAATAAAAGGTTGAAAGATTGAGCTAGAGAAATGGATTGGGGTTGTAGAGCCAATTGGGGTTGAACAACCTAAGTGAGATGAATTGGCATTGGGCAAGGAGATTCAACCAAGGTAATGGGGGTTTGTGATCGACATTTTACCTTGGGAGTAGGAAGCTAGTCCTCATCATCAATAGAGACATGCTGAGAACTGAGAAGAACTAGCAGAGTGGTCACACTCTCTTTTCTTGCTTGGGTTACGATTTTTTTGAAATATCCCAGGCTAATTGTCTAAACAAAGATTTTTCAATTCCTTAACTTCATGACCACAGGCATATAGTCACAATTTTCCTTCTGCTGTTTTGACTATTGGATTCAATGTATTTCTCCTGATTGGAAATTGTTTTTTGTGCAATACATACATAACATGGATTCCTCACAAATAAAAATATATTTTTCAAGCAATATGCAACTCAGGAATTTATTATTCAATAATATTTTTCAGAAGTTAACATATACAGTAGTATTGGTAATGCTTTGCTGACCTGTTAAATAATTCCAGAGAGTTCCTTGAAGACTTCAAATCTTTTCATTCAGCAGCTCGACTCCTCAACTGATATTAACAGCTACTAATTCCAGCTCCTTCAAACTGCCCCTTTTTTAGACTGTATGTCTTCCCAAATATTGGTACGACTGCATGGTGAAAAAATGTACTAAAAATATAATGGTGTCGATTCCTTTTTATTTCCAGCAGTACTGATCATGACCTACGTAAGATGTGAAAAGAGTGTCAAACTTATTTGAAATGTAGACTCTCCCTATGGTGGTGCTCCTTTTCTCAATGTCACCATGTCTCACATCATTGAAACATTTAATATTTAATTTCTTAGCACCCTTGGCTAGAAATCAAATATGGTATGGTGGCGGCTGTAGAAGACTGGCAGCAACTTCTAGCGGCTTCCTTTGATTTTTCCCATAACACCATTCACATGAGTCATATGGTGACAGCGATGTAATTCATTTCCCCAAATTCTTATAAATGTCTTATAAATTTGCTTACCATGTCTCCATAATTCCGCTTCTTAAGGAGTCACTAATATTAAAATATAATGTATCATCCATAACAGCTGGACAAATGTTAAGGTTTTAATATTCCTTTAGTCCTTTGACTTACTTTGAATCTGGACTCCAATATTCTGGCTTGAACAATCAAATAAATTTAATATTCTGAACATGCCCTCAGCCTGAAATGTACGGCTTGCCTGGAGAGGTATAAACAACATAAATAACTCCTGAACCTATTGGAATTATAATAATTAAAAAAGCTTTGATAAACAATTTTTAATTACCATGCACAATCTGTTTGGAATTGTCAGCAAACACCCAAGAAACATCTTTCAGCTTCAAAGGTGATATTCTCCGTGAATATAGACGTCCTCACGAAGTTTTGTAAAAAGCAGGAAAAACCCTCCATCTCACCAAAATTCCAGCATACTGAAAATTGTGCCCAAATCTCACTTTTGTTCCCCTTCTGTAACTTCCCACACCATTTCTTGAAATCCTCCATACTAATTTTTAATTTATTTCCTTTTCAAACTAAACCTTATTTCACCAAAAAGTGACACTATTAATTTAATTAACTTTTTCAGCACTTTAGTCACTTTTTCTCACATTTAAAATAATTAATTTTAGTGTCCTTTTAATTTATGTTTTTTCGACAACTTAAAATTAATTATTTAATTATCAAATATTTCGCGCACAACCAACTGAAAATGTGGAAAATATAGAACCCAATCAGAAGTAACATTTGAGGGTGCCAAAATTCTCCGGAGCTCCTCGGGAACATCATATATCCCCTCTGGCACAACTGACACCAAGAAAACCAAAGCTAATTTCAATGCTGACAAGACCAAAAACGGGGACATTACATTTTTCTATTTTTTCTTCATTTGTAGGCTCTAATCTCTGGAGGTTTGTAGGCCTTTTGTTTAGCTCTAGTTAGGGATTGTGGCTGATTTAGAGTGTTGGCAACTTTCTTAGTTCTTCTCCTAATCATAGTTACTAAGAGATGGCTACTGGTATTGGTATGGGGGATGGGGCAACGTATTAGTATGCCATTTTAAAAAAGGTTGGAGACAAGTACTTGGAGACGGCTATATATATATATATGTAAATTAAAATACTAAAATGCTATTATGAATATATAAATATTTAAGGCAATGGATATCTTTAAAGAATGTTAAATACTAAAATGCTTAAAATTAGAAATAAAGCTAACATTTCAAACTATTGAAACAGATTTAATTATATTAATATTTGATAATCATCATAATAAAAAAAAAGATTTAAAACCTTAATCACTTGGAGATGACCAAAAAACTAGGAGGTGAAATCCCATTATTTCTAAAAACATAGTATGTGGAAACTCGGAGATGACTATATTTTCAATCAATTGATAAAACTTCAATGCATGTACACACCTTAAGCCTTATTATTGTTTTGCTTCATATTCTTACCTCTTTGGGATTTTATAAGGAAATTTTATGAAAAGAAACTTGTAAAATTTTATGAAAAAAAGTAAATCGCAAGTTTATTAGTGTATTTAATTCTTTTAATTTTTGTTAACCACATATCAGGTACTTTTAGGAAATCCAATGTAATTTATGTGATATATTTGGAAAAGCTCTATTGAATGTTTCATCATTTTTAAGGGATGGTTATAGGAGATGCAAATAAACTTCATCTTAAGTCTCCTAATGTCTAGAGACGCTTCCATATGGGTCTCCAAGACGGGGACATGTTTCTGGTATGGGAGATGAGCACTAGAGGTTAGGGTATGACTCTCCTCTTAACTATGCTCCTTATATTACTTGCTGCCAAGGAATCAAGAATGACGAATTGAGGTTAGTGGGGGAAGGAATGACAAATTCTTAAAAGCCTTACACAAAGTTTTGAGACGAACTTAGAACAAAACGATATAGTTAGTTATTTCTGGTGGAAAGGAAATCTAACAATTTTAAAATTTAAAGGATTTGGAAAACATATAGAGAGGATGTAAACAATTTCTTTAGGAGTGGAGTAAGCTTTGCCTTGCCGATTAAATTAACCCACACAGGCCTACAAATTGATGGTCTTTACTATTTAGCCTATTTTTAGTGTATCAAACCATATTCTATGACATATGCTATGGGGACTTTTAGCAGCATGTAGATGTCGACAGCCTTAATAAATAGTAGGCCTTATGTTATTCACAAGTAGTTCATGTATAACATTGACCAAGTTAGTATTTATCAAATAAAAGCACTACAAATGGAGCACTTTTTTTTTCGTTGATGAAATGTGAGTAAGGCCCACTCCCATATTTACACACACAAATCTCTAAATTAAGACTAATATGTATATATCTATGTATATGCATACACACACACGCACACAAACCTTTGAGTGAAGGCCAATACATTCTAGGTCACCACCATTACATTACCAAACCAACTTCCTTCAAATCTTACCAACATTAGGCACACATACCAAGCTAGAATGAACAAGGCACTAAGGTTGAACAACCACACACACACACAAACCTCTCAATGAAGGCTAATACATTCTAGGCGCACAACCATTACGTTACCAAACCAACCGCTATTAGATATTACTAAAATTAGGCACATAGGCCAACTAGAACTAATAATGCACTAAGGTTGAACAACCCTAAATAGAGTATTCTTTATCGATCATTGTTTTTAACACCACTAACTCCAAGCTTAAATTTTTTTTCTATGATCAAATAGGAAACACCCCGAACTAGAGGATAGAAAAACAAAGCAAGAAGAGTGGTATCATCACTTCCAAATAACCAACTCAATAATAAGCACCATCCATTGATGAGACAACTGGCTTAAATGAGCCAACTGTATAATGACAGTCTGTCATGTCCCCGAAATAGCAAAATATAAAGCATTGAAATGCAAATAAATAAATAAAATAAATAACAAAAATAGAAATATAAATTTAATATTATTATAATATATATATTTAAATATATTTACAATAAAATCAATTTATACATATAATGGCAAGATAGGAAAAACATCAAATAATATATATAAATACAGCAGTATGATTATTCAAAAGGCATCAATGAATATATCCCAAGAGGGGGCACTGATTAGAGTTAAGTTAAAAAGGCAGCAATATGGCAGCGATTCCAAAAGGAGGATTAGTGAGTCATAAACAAGCAGCGATAGGGGTTATTTCTGAAAGGCAGCGACTATTAATAAAGGGCTGTAATTTTAAAAAGCAGTGATCATGTGGGTTTTGAATTAGTTAATAAAAATAGTAATTACCAAAGGGCTGTGATCCATATTAGGGAAATAGTATCTTCAGACAGCGGTTAGTTATAAAGGGATGTGTCCCTACCAAGGGAAAGAATAATGAATAGTTGTGACTCTTCCCTCCCTACTGTGGAACATTGTTACCCCAAGTTTCCGGGACAGGGACGGCGGGACGAGTCCCCAAGTTTCCGATTTTTTAGGCCAAGTTTGGGGACGGAGGGGGGATGGGTATATAAAATATAGGGAAAATTTAAAATATATAGGGAAATTTTAAATATTCATATGAAAACATGGATAAAGAATGCATAATATACATCATAGAACCTCAACATATAACATTTGTGTTCAACATTCTTTGTTAATACTCAATACACATTGAAAATTCAGAATTAACATACATGAATCATAATACAACCTCCAAGTTATAATTTACAGACTTATATCAAATTAGTAAATTACATAAGGTTATTTCCAGCTCACAAATTGGGCGAACATTTGTGATTACAGTGAAGATTGTTTCACCTAGGTTATTGATTACTTGGCACAAAACAATAATGAATAACTGAGGCGTCTAAAGGCAAAATTATTGTAGTTTGGTGGGAGTGTGGACTATTTGAAGTAAATTCAATGCTGGTGTATTGTCTGATATGGATTTGAATAGTTAAATGTGGGGACAATTGTTGCACTCAAGGAGTTTTGGGCATCAAATTGCCTTAATATTCAGCCTATTTCCAATTGTGAAGAACTGTTTAAAAATGTCAAAATCCTAAGTCTTTGTCTCTAAAACCTGTTAGTGAACAGCAAGCAAATAAATTCAAGTTTACACACTTTTGGAATAATTTTTTTTTTTTTATATATCTCTAATAGAGCATCAAATATTTATCTTGTGAGTGTTCCAAATATTGTGAGATATATGAAAATAATTTAAACGAACAACTCATAAACCAGAAAATTGAAAACTATTATATATATATTTTTTATTTTTAAAACATGCTTTGACATGGGGGACGGCTAGGGGATGGTTGGAGGACGGCTCAAGCGCCCCTTGGCCATCCTTGGGACGGTCAGTCGACCCTCTTTCCCTTTGACCGCCCCCCCCCATTCTAGAAACGTCCCCCATGAATTTGCAAAAATAGGGGACGCTAGGGGACCGTCCCCCAGCTGTCCCCCTGTACCCAGGACGTCCTGAGGACAGGGAGGACACATTTTAGCGGGGGGACACGTCCCCAGGTTTTCCTGCCGTGGAAAATATAAAGGGAAGAACTCCTCAAAGGGAGGAGAGGATGGAAAAGAAATAAGTTTAATAAGAAGATTTGATATGAAGGAATAGAGATAATAGAGCAGATTGGGAAAAGAATAAATATACTAGATTAAATACTATAAGCATGGAATCACTCAGGTATAAGAAATCTTAAAGGAAGACAAAGATCAGTAAATAAGAAATAGTCTACACTCAGAAAGGCAGCAGCCCCTAAATATAATAGGGGATTGATATCATGAAGAGTAAGATAGTCAAGGATAGATAAATGAAGATAAGTGAAGAATCAATAAGGGAAGTAAGACAAATATAATTACATACATACATATATATAATGAAATACATATGGATTATATATATAACATACATATATATAACTATATAGAATATCTATACATATGGAATATATATATAATTACATACATACATATATATAACTATATAGAATATCTATACATATGGATTATATATGATTAGGCAATAATGATGCTTACAACAATTATTAATCATTATTCAATTGAAACTAATCTATTGGTTTCTCTTTTAGCAATATTTCTAAGTATTGAGAACAAATTGATCAAGGGGAGGAGCATACAGATCAAGAAGACAAAGAGACTTAGACCCATGTATCACAACAGGTTGCTATTATCAAACACATCAATATAACCAGGTGTATTTTCTACGGATCATTGCTTGCATATATATGCATATTGCCTATATGATAATAAGAATATTTAATGAAAGATTTCTTGTGATAGAATATATGATGTGCTGGACTGTCTGGAACCCATCTTGTGGAAGGGCCTAAGGTGCCAGTGGTAGGGGCCAAAAGCCCACTTATGACATCCGCCCAACTCCTTACGAAGGTAGGGCCTAAGGTGTAGTGGTAGGAGCCAAAAAAGCCCACTTGCGATCTCTGCCCAATCCCACAGTTTGCAAGTGTCTTCTGGGAGTTGTGGCCTTGATGGGGAAAGCAGGTACAAGTCGCCAAGGGGGAGAGTTGTGGCATACAACCTCTTAGGCTTGGCATATGGCTTCGGGTGGATCCATCATGTCCCTTCTTCCAAACTTGTTTGTATTGATTGATAATCTATGTATGCGACGAAATTGTCGAACCCTAATAAGCATATATACATATTTGCATATATTGTTCATGTGGTGAATGCAGGATTCAAATCCAAGAGATTTATTTAATAAGGTGAATTCCTAACCCTAATTTGTTGCAATTTGTGATCAATAGGTGAATTCTAGGGAATATCGGGATAGGGGACATTACACAGTCAATTCGGGGAAAGGCCTTGCTTACACGTCAAGCGAAGAATGGAGAAATCCTCACAGATTCATCAATTTCAACACCAATTGCATGTTGGGCTGCCATCTCTGTTTGCAACATAAGGTATCGATATAAGAACCAATATTTGATGGAGTATAGAGCCCCTCTAAAACCTTCCCATCTGATCCTCCATAAAATGGTGGAACTTGCACTAGAATCCATTTATGTTTCATCTTTGGTAGTAGGCCACCCATGAGAAATACAGATTTAAATGAACTCGTTATGATAGTCCCCTTCAACAAATTGCTGAATGCACCAGGATTCTTGTAAGACCAAGGGAGAATGATTGTTGTCAAATCTTCATGTAATATTTTCTACCTTACACATAATATGTTCCATTTGTTCCAGATCTCAAATATACTGTTGAATATTACACTATGCTCCACGGGGTTTCGGGGACGGGGAGTACTCGGTATGGCGGGACAAGTTTCTGGTACGGGGGTACTTTTGGGTCATTTTTTAGGGGACAGCATGGGACGACTGACAAAAAAATAGGGAAATTTTTTAAAATATAGAGAAATTTCAAAAGTTCATAGCATAACATTGATAAAGCATTCATTCTAGACATTGTATAAGCTTAATACATATCATTAGACTTGAATTGAGATTTCACATGAGAATTGACAAACAAATTAACAAAGTTCAAATGCTTTTCATTATAAATGTGCATACATATCATATAAAAGTATGATAATTATAACCAAAATGCCCAAAGGCTCCAAGTCTCAACTATGAAATGACATGATAAACATAAAACTAAGAAAATATATCGCTGTCCATGGTCCCTAATCAGCAGAAGCTAGGTCTAAATCAGCATCGCCCTCGCTATCAGAGCTCGAGTCTAAGTCAGTGTCAGTGTCCATGTCAATAGAAGGATCTGCCTCAACCAATGGAACACCAACCAATCCCTCATGTGCATCCTCCTCCTCAATTTGCATAGCATCTTCGGGATTAACATCCCAACGTAAGGCTGGAGTCTGACGATACTCACTAGACTGGCGATCCTGTAAGCACAAAGCACTGTGTACTGCCACCAACTTCTCCAATTGTCTAGAGGTAAGGTAGTTCCTCTTGACTGATTGGATGAAGCTATATGTGGACCAATTCCTCTCTGCAGCAGAGGAACTGGCAACCTGTGAAAGAAGGCGAACAGCAAGTAATCTCAACTCTGGTGCATCCTTCCCATGCCGCGTCCACCATCCAATAGGGTCGGTTTGAGCCAATGTAGCTCTATCCATCCTCGCCTCTGGTTTGCCGAAGGTTGGACCACAAAGATTGGCAAATGCAAGCCATTGTGTGCGAAGTATGGTAGATTCCTCTGAAGTATACATTTTTGTAAGGGCCCTCATGAAGCCTTCTTTCACCTCTTCATCATGAGATGGAGCCACTCTCCCAGGCCTCGGTGCATACCATTTCGGATTGAGAGCATAGGCTGCCATATGAAGCGGGGTGTTCATAATGTCCCACCGTCGCGTCACAATGGGCCTAAGATGCTCCTCATAAAATGCCAAAGAAGGGTCCTTGCTATAAATTGCTTGCTTGACCTGTCCAAGCATACTATCAAAGGTCTCATAAATCTCTCCAAGGCTAGGAGAGTCAGTATCAGCATATCTAATCACTTGCACAATAGGCTGGATGAAGGAGCATACATAACTGCAAGTGCAAACAAGTTACAAAAATTAAAATCAGCTAGGCTGCTAGCCTATAAATATTAAATAATAAAATGAAAATCAGCAATAATAAAATTTAATAATTCAAATAAATAATAAAATCAGCAATGCCAATTTTCTTACCTCATTGTGGACCACCAGTCATCATCAAGGATTTTTTGTTTCACCCTTTTTCCCTCCGCTGTGCTTGACTCTTGCCATCTACCCCACTCTACATTGACCATCATTAATTGTAGAGCCTCTTGGACCTCAAGCATCCTCTCCAATAAAATGAAGTAGCTGGCATATCTAGTCTCCACGGGCTTGAGGAATTCCTTCCTCGAAAATGTTCTAAACAAAGCAAGTGAAGTCTGATGGTTGCAAATGAACATTTGCACCTCTCTAGCCTCTGCAACCACTGCCTTCACCCAATCTATCTTCCCAATGTCCTTCAAGGTATTGTTCAATGCATGCACGCAACAAGGGGTCCAAAAAATGTGCTTATAAGCACTCTCCACCATCAATCCAGCTAATTTACACACACGGGCTGAATCGGTCACTACCTGGCAATGGCATATCATCAAGTTGATATGAGATTACTAGATTAGTATAGAATATAGATATCAAAATGAAAATTTTAAATAACTATGAAGAAAATCAAAATAAAAAATAAGAACGAAAGAAAATCAAATTAAATCATACCTGCACAACATTAGAGGCTCCAACCTCCTCTATAGCATCTCTCAAAATCTGAAATTGGAAGGTTGCATCCTTCCTTTTGCCTGAACAATCTACAGCTCTAAGAAAATAAGAGCCTGCTGTACTAGTGACAATAAGATTGATGAGTGGCCGATGTTTGATATCGGTCCACCCATCCATGATTATGGAGCAGCCATCTGTCAACCATGTTTGTCTCATATCCTCCATCAAAATACTCACCTTGGAGTACTCTTTATCAAGAAGGGTGGTGCGTAACTTAGTTTCTCCAGGTGGAACATATGAGGGACCAACAACTACAATATCTTTGCACATTTGTTTAAAATATGGTGAACGTGAGACATGAAATGGTATGGCATTAGCATAAAAAAACTTGGCAATAGAGGAATCAGCCCCATCTTTTATTGTAACATTAAACATATCAGCAACATTCATACTCCTTTTCTTTCCTCTAGTAGAATCCTCCCCCACATGAGAGTGAGAAGCTGAAGCAACATCTACTAATGGTGTAGGCATTCCCATACTAGGCTGCAAACTCTCAACTGAAACCCCTTTACTTAATGCCTCCCCCTCCATATGCAATCTAGTTGCCTCAATTTTTTGTTGTTGGGTTATTTTTCTACACCCTTTCACCCCTTGACCACCAATCCACAAAAGATGGCAATAAACTCTCGTATAGCTGCCCCTATATTGTTTGTGGCACAAATGACACTCCCATACTCTACTACCCCCCGAATTTTTTTTCTTCTCTTTATCAACTCTTGTTGCAAATTGTAGTAGAGGTTTTTTGGGGTTAAATGGGCCTTTTGCCCATTTTTTGAGGATTTCAGATGGACATTCAAATGGGTTTGAACTTGCTGACCCTACTCCACTCCCACTCTCTGAACACCCCCCAATGTTTGCAGTTGCACTACCTCTATGTCTATTTCTTGTTCTTTGAGTTTGAGTTCTTTCTTGCATTTGGATTTCAATATCCTCACTTTCACTATCATTGCTGCTACTCATGGTTGTTTTCTAAATTTTTATGAAGTTTCTGATTTCAAAGAGCTGCAAGTTCAAAAAAAGAAGAAGTAAACACTAAATGGCAAAATGCCCTTCCTATGTGTTGAAAAACTTAAAAAAATCTTGCAAAAATAAAAAACAAATAGCAAATACAAAACAAAGATGAAAAACATACCTCTAATATGCTGGAAATGATGCCCTAAGCTCCTCTTCAAACTGTTGTTCTCTCCTTCACTCAGCTGCTCTCCTTTTGCTATGCTTCACTTCACAAGGAAAGAAGTAAAAATGAGTTGCTTTTCTCATTTTAGGCCACATATAAGGCACAAATTAGGTTAAGTAGCATGGGGCGTCCCTTGTGGGCCCCCCCCATACCTTTTTTTTAATTTAAAAAACTTTTTTTTTTTTTAAAAATGCGTCTGATTTTTTGCTGGGCCGTAGGGTACACCTAGCTGTACCCTACGTCCCCTACCAATGAGAAAAAGTCCCTGGTAAGTATCGGGTACTTCGAGGCCAAAAGGGGACTGCCAGGGGACGCTTCCTAGCCGTCCCCGCGTCCCTGTTTCGTACCCGGTACGGGAAACGGGCAAAAAAGCTAGGGGACGCGTCCCCGTGGAGCATAGATATTACATAATGAATCAACAGGATTTGGCTTTGAGAGCTGAATGGAATTTTCCTCTTCACTGTATGTTGGGCTATGTGGCTATGTTGGCCTAGGTGATACATTGTATTCATGCAATTGTTGAGGAGTTCCTTTTGGCTGAAGAGTAGGGAGGGACTGAGTATTTTGTTGTGATTGTTGCTTTCTTTTGTGGGTACTTGTTCTTTAGAGGATGATTCAGGTTATGTGCTTTTTCTCTTTCTTGTTATGGTATTGCTGCTCTTGACTTACTCTCCTTTCCCTTCCATTATCTGTCTAAGACTTCCATCTGAAGATAAAGGGCCAAATAGGATCATATTCTATATTAGGTTGAAATTTACAAACTACGAAGGATAGTGTATGTGTATAAATTGCAACCAGGAACAATGCAATTGCATGTTTTGTCATGTAAAAACCTTTATGTTTGAAGGATAGGAATGTAGCATGCTGCCCTGTTTTGGCTTGTTTTTTTTTTTCAGTTGTGTGTTTGTCCAATGTTTTGATAGTTTGCAAATGGAAATAAAGGGCAGAAATAACAATAACTTGCAGCAATAAAATACTCAGAAATTTCACAGTTTTCCAATGTTGCAACAAGCAGAAAATTCCAGATTTGTATTACATTCAAAATATCAAGATTTTCTTGATTACAACAGCAACCCAATTCATAAAATACCATTACATATCTAGAACCAACATACCCATAAAATATTTGCAACTTTGACAAGGGGTTGTAGTTGAAACAACGAACTGGAACCCACAAATTTGGACGCCACAACCAAGGAATAGTTGGAAAAACACTTTAGAAGTCTGCTGTTCACAAACTGAGAGCTGGACACCACCAAATAGAGATAGAAAGAACATCAAACCCTAGGCACCTTGCTACTCAAGCTCCCACATCCAAGCTTGGAATTGTACGGCCCAAGGACAAGCTGTAAATGCAAACTACAGTCTGCCAATCTGCCTCAAAACCCAACGCCTAACCCTCCTTCACTCAGCCTTTGCTCCGTACGCCATATAAATCACCAATAATGTCTGCAAATGCAATGAATACGTGGTACAACCTGTCCTGGAAAGGGGTCGACCAGCAAGAAGAAGTTCTGATTTGCAAATAACTTCACAACCCTTCTGTCCAAAAAACTCTAAAGTTTCATACTGAAAATCTCTGAAACTTCGTAATAGAGCTCAAGAGTGATTCTTGAATGGCAATCACCATCAATCCCCAAGGTTGGATCTCTTGTCAACGTCGGATATGTCGCCTGCGAGGGATTTCGTCCCCACAAAACCTACTAAAGAAAGCTCCTCCAATAGTAGAAGTGTTCTCATATCAAAATCAACCTGAATGAACAAATTTCTCTAATAGAGCTTTTTTATATCATGCCAAAACCCCGCGCCCCCCCTTTGGCATTTCACTTTTAAAATATTTAAACTTTATTTTAACTCCTCAATGTGGCGCCCAAACATAAAAAGGTCCATACCTTTTAAAAGTAAATATTTCACTTTATAATATTTCCTTATGACTCCCTAGGTGCCCAACTTTAATTTACTTCCCTTATGTCTCCCATGGTCCCTTTTTAATAAAGTAACTTTATAAAATATGGACATCAACTGCTCCCACCGACACTGCTAAAAATAGCAAGATTGACAATTGGCTCTATTGGTGCCTCGAAACTGACTTACTAAAAATAGTAAGTATAGAAGAAATCACCCAAAAATGCTCATCAACTTTACTAAACTGACTTACTAAAAATAGTAACTTTATAAAATATGGACATCAACTGCTCCCACCGACACTGCTAAAAATAGCAAGATTGACAATTGGCTCCGTTGGTGCCCGAAACTGACTTACTAAAAATAGTAAGTATAGGAGAAATCACCAAAAATGCTCCAGAAAATGGCAATACGCAACTCCCAACCACACCAAAGTTCCCTAACCAAACCTCGTTAGCCTACAAGAATGACTGAATAGGCGAACTCTGCCAAACTGTTGAATAGGCTAAGAAGGGGACATTACAAGTGTTGATGTTATAGCGGTGGGAGATTCTTTCTCTCTCAAATTCAAATAATAAATAAAAATTAAATGCTAAGGCAAGTCGGACTTGCCATTTAAATATTAATTTATTTTCTTTTCACAAGGCCGACTTAATAAAAGTCGCCTCATTTTGTAAACTCGTCTCATTTTGTAAAGTCATCTCTTTTGTGAAAGAGGTCAACCCTTCATGAAAAGACGTCTTGATGTGTATATATACAAGGCGATTTCCATTCATTTGGCAATTCAATTAATTCAAGAAAAGTTCGCATTTTAAAGGAGTTCGAATACTTTCAGCAGATTGACGTATTGTTTCAAGGAGATCGATATTAAGGAGAGATCACAATTGATTGTATATTCGCATCTAGTAGAGGTGCTATCTTCATTTCTTCAGATTGGCCTAGTGTTTAGCCAAGTTGTAAAGCAAATTTCTGCTCTTTTCTTTAATATATAAGTGATATATCTTTGGCTGGGTTTTTCTCCCTCGAGAAGGAGGGTTTTCCCAGGGTATTTGCTGTGTATTGTTGTTCATTGTTTTGCATTTCTGCTTATTTTCATTTCTGATCTAAAATTAACATGGTATCAAAGCGGGTTTAAGCAAGATCAGGATCAGAATTGTTTAAGTAGCAATGTCTTCTTCTTTCCTTCTCATCTAAGGGAGTCTATCTAAGCTTTGAAAATGGTGAACGGACTCAAGGTTGAAGATAGACTTGATGGTGCATCGAACTTCACCTCTTGGAAATTCAAAGTTCTTATTGCACTAGAAGAAAATGATCTTCTAGACTTCGTGGAGAATGATGTGCCCAAGCCATCCGATGAGGCTAAGAAAACTCAATGGAGGAAGAATGGCACTAAGGCTAGGAAGATCTTGATAGATTCCGTGAAGGATCATCTTGTGCCAATTATATCCAAGATGAAGACAACCAAAGTCATGTTCGAGACTCTATAAGGCTTGTATGAGATCAACAACACCAGCAGAGCTCTTGCCTTGAGACAACAACTCCATCATATAAAAATGGCTAAAGGAGATTCAGTCATCTCCTTCTTCATGAGGATTATTGAGTTGAAAGATCAGCTATGTGCCATTGGAGATATATTTGAAGATAGAGACCTAGTTATGTTGGCACTGAATGGTCTTCCTCAATTTTGGGAGCCCTTTATCCAAAGCGTTAGTGGAAGATCTAAATTGCCCAAGTTTGATCGTCATAGAGCTGATTGCATTCAAGAGGAATCCAGGTTGGCAACAAGAGGGAATGGACGGAGCTCTCATAATGAAAAAAATCGTGTCTTTGGTGCTCAAACTTCCAGAAGGAAAGGAAGAGAAGGGAGAAAAGGCAATTTCAAGAGGAATAGAGACAAAAAATCAGACTCTGCTCCTGAACCAAAGAAGAAGAAGGATCTGTCTCATATTCAATGTTTCAGATGTGACAAGTATGGTCACTATGCTTGAGATTGCATAACAAGACCAAAGCAACATGCTTCTATTGCAGATGTTGATGATGTGTCACCTCAAAAGGAATCTAGAGACAATTCAGGGGGATTTCTATTTATCTCCGCTCTTTCAAGTAATGTTCCAATCGACAGTGACACTTGGTTGATTGATAGTGTTGCTTCACAACACATTATAGGATATCGAGAGCATCTTTCAGACTTGGTAGAAAGAGAAACCAACTTGCAAGTGATAATCGAAGATGATGCTTGTTATTTCATGAAAGGGGCTGGAGCCACCTCTCTCCATCTAGATTCTGGCATCCCTCTTCATTTGAGTGATGTCTTGTTTGTACCAGGAATCAAAAGAAATCTTGTCTCAATTTCAGCATTAGAGGACAAAGGGTACCAAGTTGCCTTCTCTGAAGGGAAAGTTCTTGCTTGGCCTAAGAACTCTAGTATCAAAACAACTTGTGTGATTGGTGTCCGTCAGGAGAGCCTATACAGACTTTCTATTCATCCAGTTTAGGCATTATTGCATGACTCTACCAGTTTAAGTGAGCTATGGCATGGGAGACTTGCTCACCTACACTTCAGAGCTCTTCCATCTATGGGAAGATGGTTACTGGTTTACCGAAACTCAGTCAGGAGCATGATGGCATTTTCAGAGGATGTGAACTGGGTAAGAATATCAAGGATCCTTTTCATAGTAGTGATAGTAGATCAAAAGGAATTTTAGCTCTTGTTCATTCTGATTTATGTGGTCCAATGTCTGTGGCATCTTTGAGTGGATTTTGGTATTATGTGATTTTCATTGATGACTATTCTTGAAAGACTTGGATTTATGTTTTGAAGTCTAAGGAGTCTGAAGAAGTACTTGATAGATTCAAAGAATTCAAGGCTCAAGTTGAAAACATGTCCGGGAAAAGGATTAAGGTTCTAAGATTTGACAATGGAGGAGAATACACTTTTGGAGGTTTCTGTAATTTCTGCATTGAGGTAGGGATCAAGAGAGAGTTTTGTGTTCCGTACAACCCTCAACAAAATGGAGTTGCAGAAAGAAAGAATAGATCCATAGTTGAGGCAGCCAAAGCTATGATTCATGATCAAGATCTACAGACCTTCCTTTGGGCAGAAGCTTCCAGAACTGCAATCTATGTTAAGAACCGAAGCCCTCATCGAATATTGGAAAACATGACTCCTAAAGAGGCCTTCACAGGTGTGAAACCTGAGGTTAGTCATTTAAGAATTTTTGGTTGTCCTGTTTATATTCATGTGCCTAAGGATAAAAGATCTAAGCTAGAACCATCAGGCAAGAAAGGAATATTTGTGGGTTATAGTGAGTCTTCAAAGGCCTATAGGATCTACATTCCAAGGCAGAAACGGATTGAGATCAGCAGGGATGTCTCTTTCGAAGAGGAAGTAGCCTTCAAAAGATCTAAAGGGTCTTACATGGAGATAGACAATGAAGAACAAGAAACATCTCAGGATATGGACATTTCTCCTGATCATACTCCTGAGATTCAGAGGTAGTCTACTGAACCAGAAGAGACTAATGATCCAGTTGATCCCATAGAACCAACTAATGGGCCAAGAGATATTGCTATAGGTCGAAAGAGGCCTCTGTGGGCTAGACAAACTATGCAAGAGGCAGAGAAGTATTCAGCTCCAGGAGGCACCTTTAGAGAAAACAAGAGACCGTAGAAGTTTCCAGGCTATGTGGCATTGATGAGTCACATCATTGAGTCTAAGCCTTCCGGTTTTGAGGAGGCATCCAATCAGCAGGTATGGAGAGATGCTATTACAAAAAAATATCAGTCTATCATCAAGAATGATGTTTAGGATGTTGTACCAAGACCTGAAGGGAAATCAGTTGTGTCTTCCAAGCGGCTCTTCAAAATCAAGCATGCAACTGATGGTAGCATTGAGAAGTACAAAGCGAGATTTGTGGCAAGAGGATTCTCTCAGAAGGAAGGAATAGATTATGAAGAGACTTTTTCTCTTGTTGCTCGGTATACATCTATCAGGACTATTATTGCTATTGCATCTACTAAAGGCTGGAAGCTACATCAAATGGATGTAAAGACTGCATTTCTTAATGGTGTGATTGAAGAAGAAGTGCACATTGAGTAACCAAATGGTTTTGTGATTAATGGGAAGGAGTCTCATGTATGCAGATTGAAGAAGGCATTGTACGACCTTAAGCAGGCACCTCGAGCATGGTATGAAAGGATTGATCGATATTTGATGAGCTTGGGATTCTCCAAGAATGATGCAGATTCCAATATTTACTTGAAGGTAGTTGATGGTAAGACTTTAATATTGGTTCTTTATGTGGATGATTTATTTCTCATTGGAGCAGAGTATCTCATTGTCAAATGCAAGAAAGAGTTAGCATCGGAGTTTGAGATGAAGGATCTTGGTCTTATGCATTACTTGCTAGGTCTAGAAGTGTGGCAAAGACCCAATGAGATTATCTTAAGTCAAGGGAAATACACCATAGATATCTTGAAGAGATTTGGGATGATGGATTGCAAGTCTATGTCTACACCTATGGAGACAAATTTGAAGAAGTTGAGTGACTCTGTAGCTAGTTCAGATTTGGTAGATCCCACCATGTACAGACAGTTGATTGGATCATTGATGTATCTAGTGAATAGTAGACCAAACATTTGTTATGCAGTGAGCGCTCTCAGTCAATTCATGTGTGAGCTATGGCAAATTCATCTAGTTGCAGCAAAGCATATCTTGAGATACTTGCGTGGCATAGTGGGATATGGCTTGGGATATACTTCCTGTGAAGATTTGACCTTACAAGGCTATTCTGATTCTGATTGGGCCGAGAGTGTAACTAGTAGGAAGAGCACCTCTGGATGTTGCTTCAGTTTTGGGTCTGCCATGATTTCTTGGTGTAGCAGGAAGCAGACTTCTGTGACACTAAGCACTGCAAAGGCTGAATATATTGCAGCATGTGTAGCAGCTCGAGAAGTAGTATGGCTTAGAAAGCTCCTTGCAAGTTTGTTTGGGCAAACGTTGGAGCCGATTGTGATTCATTGTGACAATCAAAGTTGTGTGAAGCTCTCTGTCAATTAAGTGTTTCATGATAGGACAAAACATGTGGAGATCAAATATCATTACATCAGAGATATGGTGCTGAGGAAAGCAATTCAACTCAAGTATATTTGCATTGATGATCAGACGATTGGTATTGTCACCAAGCCTCTCTCCAGAGTGAAGTTTGCACATTTTCGAGACAAGCTTGGAGTTGTGGAGAATATTGCCCTTGCTGAGAGGGAGACTCAGCATCGGTGATCTTTGCTATAATGCATATTTCTCTGAGACCGAGAAATATGAGGTGAAAGCCCTTGACCATCTCTGAGACGGAGATGTGGTTCTTTCCACACATGGGAGTAGCCATGGTGGACCTCATGTTGAGAGACTCCATGACGACATCACGTTGAGAGAATCCGTGATGAATCCTTTGTACTTGTGTTTTTCCACACATGGGAGTAGCCATGGTGGACGTCATGTTGAGAGACTCCATGACGACATCACGTTGAGAGACTCCATGATGGACGCTTGTGCTCATCTTTCTTTCCACACATGGTAGTAGCCATGGTGGATGTCATGTTGAGTGACTCCATGGCGATATCACGTTGAGAGACTTCGTGATGAACTCCTTTCCACTAATGGGTGTAGCCATTGTGGGTGTCATGTTGAAAGACTCCATGACATGGATATCTGGAAAGATATCTCCCTAGCTAAGAGGGAGTGTTGATGTTATAGCGGCGGGAGATTCTTTCTCTCTCAAATTCAAATAATAAATAAAAATTAAATGCCAAGGCAAGTCGGACTTGCCATTTAAATATTAATTTATTTTCTTTTCACAAGGCCGACTCAATAAAAGTCGCCTCATTTTGTAAAGTCGTCTCTTTTGTGAAAGAGACCGACCCTTAATGAAAAGACGTCTTGATGTGTATATATACAAGGCGATTTCCATTCATTTGGCAATTCAATTAGTTCAAGATAAGTTCGCATTTTCAAGGAGGAGTTCGAATACTTTCAGCAGATCGACATATTGCTTCAAGGAGATCGATATTAAGGAGAGATCACAATTGATTGTATATTCGCATCTAGTAGAGGTGCTATCTTCATTTCTTCAGATCGGCCTAGTGTTTGGCCGAGTTGTAAAGCAGATTTCTGCTCTTTTCTTTAATATATAAGTGATATATCTTTGGCTGGGTTTTTCTCCCTCGAGGAGGAAGGTTTTCCCAAGGTATTTGCTATGTACTGTTGTTCATTGTTTTTGTATTTCTGCTTATCTTTATTTCTGATCTAAAATTAACAACAAGGAACTCCTTTATTCTTATTAAGTAGTTCTTCCCAATTGTAAATCTCTCCCTTGCTAATCCCAACCGTGTACTTAGTCATGCAAATTGTAACGTTTGAAGCTTGTGTAGCTCTCATTAGCCTACTTTTGACAACATCAAGATTACATTTCCATTCATCACTTGCTAAGTAATCTCTTTTAGACCTCCTTTTTCATTACTCCAAATGTTTTTCATGTTCTTTACTTGTTAGGTTGTCTCTACATGGCATTTGAATTGCCATTTCCTTTTGTCTTTGACTAACATGACATGTGGGTTTTAATATTGAGATTCTTGAATACGGGACCCCAAATACACTCTACAAAAATCAGTAGGAGTGTATGTGATAGTGACTGCTGAATCCATGTATTATATTGCTGATTTTTGTTCTTCTTTGTAAGAATTAGATACCATGTCCATCAAATAAAGTTCAAACTCTCTGAAATTGAAGTAAGGACTTGAATCATTCTATCTACATGAGTTGAAACCAATGCAATTTTGAGTGAACATAGTCTTCTAGATTACCTGCTCACCATGATCGATATTCGGTTGTTGTAAGACTCTACCAAGTGAGAGATGCTTTGCTATTAGTTTCTTTTATTTGGAGTTTTCATTGTTTCCTCTTTCCTTTTGTCCTTGATGTAGGTGATTTTCTTGGTGTGCCACCACTTTCTTTTTCAAGGGCTTTGTCTATGGTTGTTTTTAAAATTCCTGGTCTATGTGTAGAGGAATTGCTTGTTATATTTAATTCACTACTTGAAGCTACTTTCTTGCCACTCTTGGCCATGATTACTGCTTGTAGTCCTTGTATCAGCTGGATGAAAAAGATTGATATCTTTAGGCAACCTATATAAATTAATATGCTGAAGACTCTTTAAAATAAATAATGTGACACTCTTGGTAGTTATTCCAATGAACTTCCAATTCTCTGTGGCTATGCTGTATTGTTGACAAACAACTTTGGGTGCAAATCCAATTTTGAATTATTTGCAACCATTCAGATTTTACCATGATAGAGTGGAGAGTAGGTCGTACGAACAAGTGACACATGATGGTAGTTGTAAGGAGGTGTATGGCTGCAGTAGGGAAATCAATCCATAGAGAAGCAAGCCATACGATGATCACTACTAGATGTTATCTACAAAGTGAAATTGAACTCTCATTATGCCACTCACTAAGATTATTACAAATGATGATTTCCTTAGAATTGTTGATAGCTAAGTTGGCCAAGGCATCAATGAAGACATTTGCTTTCCTATAATAATGCATACATTCAAAGTTGGTGAAAGAATCTAGCAACACCCAAGCATCTTGAAGAATGTTATCCAATCTCCAATTGCATGTTGATCCTCATTTAATGGCATGAGTCCCCTTCTATGGATAGTTGAGAAAATCCAAACTGAGTAACCATTTAGAGGCCTGTTGTGACCTAATTTACACATCGCCCCATTGCAAATGGGGACCCTCCTTGATTTGCCTGTTAGGTTTTGCCTTGAGCATCAATTTCATGGTTCTTTTTGCTCTGCGATTTTCGAGATGGAGTTTTTAATCATCATCCGAAGCTAAGTTGAGATTTTGAGTCAGAATCAGTGCCTAAACACCTCAGACAGACTCAGGAGGCCCAAGGGATGAAGAGCAACTGTCATTTCATCAAATTCTAACATCTACTTTTTGGGGATGGACCCTCTAGACCCCCTATTTTTTAGGGACTTCATTTTTAGCATTTTTGGCCCATGTTGGACTTCTATTTTTTAGGGGCTATTTTTGGAAAGTTACTATTTTTGGAAAAGTTTCTATTTTTGGCAAGGTTTCTATCTTTAGAAAGGGCCCGGATTTCAAAAAACCACTCAGAAGTCCCAAAAAACCAATGGAAAATCACAGAAAATCAATTGAAAAAATTTCATGAAATCCATGGTGAAATCTGATTAAGCTTGGAAATTTTGAAAAAATCAATGAAAAAGCATAAAAAATCATACTTCTAGATCAAAAATCAATAGAAAATTTGGAAAAATCAATCAAAAAATCACTAAAATCAGTGGAAAATCTAGAAAAGTCAATGAAAAAACTCAGAAAATATGGTGCAACTAGCATGAAATTCATGGTGAAATGGTAGAAATCGCCTGAGTATGGAAAGTTGGCTTCATGAAGAATGGCAAAGTGGCTTGAAAGTCCGCCCAACTGAGAGTGGTGAATGGCAAGAGCTGGTGAAAGTCCACCCAACATTCTAAGAACATGGAAAACTTCTTGCAAAGTCCGCGCAGCCTTGAAGACATTTGGAAAAGCCATTGGAAAGTCCGCCTAGCTCTTGAAAGTCAATTGGAAGAAGTCTTGGGAAGTCCGCCAACCTTGATAAAGTGTTTGGAAAGACAAGAGGGAAGTCCGCCCACCTTAAAGAGCTTGGCATAAAGTTTTTAAAGTGCGCCCATGCCAAGAGGTATTTGGAAAATGCTTTATGAAGTCCGCCCTAGCTTGAATGGGAGTAGAAATTCATCATGAAAGTCCGCCCAACTTGATGGCAAAGTGGAAAGAGCTTGTGGAAGTGCGCCCAACCTTAATAGCATTTATAAAATACTTGATGAAGTCCGCCATATAAAGAAGAGCTTGGCAAGTACTTTAAGAAGTCCGCCATCTCTTGGAAAGTCAATTGGCAAGACTATGAGAAAGTCCACCCACCTAGAACAGCTTGGCAAGTGGTAAAGAAAGTCCGCCCAACTTGATGAGTAATTGGAAAATCTTCTTGCAAGTCCACCCTTGAAAGAGAAATGGCAAGCTTGATACAAAGTCCGCCTTGCTTTGGAAAGCTAAGTGGGAAGTCCTCTAGAAAGTCTGCCATGAATAAATGGAATAAGAAAATCACCTTGAAAGTGCTCCTAGATCTTGAATGGAAATGGATAAAGGTTTGCCAAGTCCGACTTGGAAATGAGATATATGAGAAAACTCCCTAAGAAGTTCGCCTAGAAGAGAAAGGTGAAAGCAACAAGAAAGAAAGAAAGTCTACCATAGACAATACTTTATGAAGTTCGCCATGAGTAGAGAGAGAGTATGGCAAATCAATGAGAAGTCCAATTTCAAGGGATAGAAATGGAGAGTTCAACATAAAATATGCCCATGCCAAAATGAAAATGGCAAAGGAAGTTTGAATTCGCCTGGAAATGAAGGATTCAACACAAAATTCACCTTGACATCAAGAGAGAAAGTGTTAAAAATTCGACATGAAGTCAGACTCCAGGAGAGAGAAAATAAAAATCTTCATCCAACATTGAAATTGGTGAATAATTTTCGCCATGGCTAAATTGAAAAAATTAAAATAAAAAGAAAATCAAACAAATTTGGAGAAAATTTAAAGTTTGGAAAATAAAATTGAAAATTCATGAAAATCCTTTATTGTTTTCCAAAGTTTATCTTGAAGAGTCTGAACTCAAGAAAAGAAACGTAAAATTGGAAACTTACTTTGCCGAGAGAAGTTCGAACTCAAGAAGAGAGACATAAACTTGGAAACTTACTTTGCTGAAGAGGAGAACTCAAGAGAAGAAAAATGAAATTGCTAAAATGAATCAATTGCTCAACCTTAAAAGGCAATTCAACAAGTCATTTTCACCATATCTTTCAGCAAGTTTAATTTTTCTTGAGAAGTAATTTGGAAGAGAAGTGGTTTTCAGGAGAGAAGTAATTTTCAGAAGAGAAGCCATTTTCAGGAGAGAATTTCGAATTGAAGAGTGAAATTTCTGAACGACTGGCTTGATTTTCGGAAGTAAAGTCAAAATTCTTCACAGCTGAATTGCAAGAGTAAAATTTTCAAGAATTCAAAATGGAGATTAGTGGAACTCATTGTTACTTCTGATTTTATGCACTCTTGCAAAATTTATGCATTCCTCTTATTTTTCAGCTTACTTTTTGAAATCTGATTTTGACAAGCTGAAAATTAATATTTTTAGGAGAGAGAAAATCTGAATTAAATTATTTAAATTGATATATTTTCTTTCTTGCAGGTGGATGACTACACAAGGCAAATCTTCAAAGAAGAAACAAATGAAGTTTGCAAGTAAAGGACCGTAGTTGGAATCCAAAGTCAATTTGAAATGGAAGAATATCAAAGATATTGACATGGGACATGCAGATTTTGAAGAATTTAGGAAAAAAATGATGGGACTAAATGGACTCATGCCTACAGCCATAGCTCGCCGGATGGTACGAAATGGAATTGTCCAGGCAGCTGGATTTCCTCCGACTGTTGAGTGCCCTAAATTAATGGTGGAATGCGCAAGACTTTATAATCCAGAGGAAAGGCAAATTGTTGCTCCTGACGGGAGTCTTAGCACATCTTGGAGAGCGCGCCATTTAGGAAGCCTTTGGCATCCCTAGCCACCACAAGTCTTCATATAAAACCAAGGAAGACACAAGGAGAATTTTTGAAGAAAGAAGTGAGCAATACACAACTAATTTTAACAAGTCATGGTTGTTGAAACCAAGGCCAATTAAGAAGATGCCAAAGACTTTGCGCCGGACGGACTTTAAAGAAGATTATGGTGATATAATTTTGCTACTGAATAGAATAATGGGCAGTCCCCAAGGTGAATTATTTCAAACGTGGATGCATTTCTTTATAGATGAAATTGTTTCTCGAGTCAGAATGTTCAATTGGGCAAGAATGATTAGCAATAACATCCACGAACAGCTAGTTAATTTGGAGAGTACCAAGTCCTTCCACATGAACTCATATATTGTTTACATGTTGGCAAGAGCTTATAGGTCTGCTGGATTGATATGCTGAGGTCCGGTGGGTAATAGAGAAAATGAACTCAAAGTATATAACTGCTACCCTCAACTGCAACTGTCAGAAAAGACACATTTTAGAAGAGCTCACGATGCATTTCTCATGTATATAACAAGAATACTGCAAGGAGGAGAACATCAGAGATTATCTCATGAATCCAAAAGCCTCATCAACAGATATGGATACTGGTCTATCCAGTTTCCTAGATTCACATACATCCGGATCCAGGGTTTTACGGGACATCCATTTAGACTTCCAATGGGTAAGGCAACAGTCACATTCCCATTTTTCTTTGGCAATATGGAAGAATCGTGCCCATCAGCACAAGCAGCAGAAAGTGTCAGACTGGAAATAGAAAGGTATCCCTTCAATTCATATCAGTCCCGAGATAATTTCGATCCTCATCACCATATAGGATCCGTAGAAGGAAGGAAATATAAGCATAGAGTCGAGCTAGAAGATTATTGGGCAAACACTGCTGATGAGTTCGAAGTCAGAAAGAGAATGTGGTCTCGACTACCAGTTAGCTTGATAAGGACAACCGAGCTCTTTAGGATACTGGATCAAATTGAAGATGATGGTGAGTTCACTCAGCTAGGGTTTGATGAAAGTAGACCTTTGCTTCCTATAAGATGGTCTGAGCCAGAGCTTGCAGATTTGGACACCTTCATGAGGCCTGTTATCCAATACTCTTAGTGGTGGGTAGATCAACAAGTTTAGAATTTGCGGCGGAATAATGTAGAGCTGGCATATGATTTGATGGGCAGGGCAGAATCTTATTCCTCGAAAGCTGGAGCATCCCAAGGGAGTGAGCTAGTTGAAAACGTTAGTTCAAGGAAAAGGAAGTCCAAGGACAAGGCTGTAGTTGAAGAGCCTATTCATAAGAAGCAAAAGGCCAAGCCACCCCACTCAGCTGCATCTACAAATATCAATGACATAGTGGATATTGATGAATCTGTAGTAGATATAAGAATTCCTTCTCACCTTCCCATCCAGCTAGAAGAAGATCAACCGCCATCTCCTATGGACACTGAGATTGTCCAATCAGATGACGAAGTTAATATTGTGGATGGCGAATTCCAAGAGGGAATGATTTCCGCCCTCAAGGGAATTCAGAGTGCTCCTTGTGTACAGGAAATTCAAGAAGAAGAAGTTGTAGAGAAGCCTACCATTCCGGATTGGTTGAAGGAAAGTTTAAAAACAGTTGAACAAGTAGACATGCCAGAAGAAGATGACATGGCCGATTTCTTGGCCAGACTAGACGCAGCCCCTATGAAGAAACCAGCCAAGGTACTTTACACCATTCAAAAAGATGAAGCAGGCTAGCGTACAGTACAGATCGTCGGTCGAAGCTGACAAGATGTCATGTCCCCATTTTTGGCGAGCATCAGAGTTCGTAAGAGTTAGCCTATTATGCGACCCTCGTAGGCTGATGGATGGTATAGAGGGTCTAGTTGGAGTTGGCTCAGCTTCAGATTGGCAGTTCTTGATCAGTTGGCTTTCGTTCGGGCTCATTCGGGCGCTTTTTGCAGAAGTTGCTATTTTTAGCAGTTCTTGGCAGTCAGCGTGGGACCCCTGCTATTTTTAGCAGTAGGGATTTGGCAGCGTTCAGAATCACTTCCTCAGTCGACAGCTTCAGACGGATTGGGCATCGGATAAATAATGAGAGAGATATTAATATTTAATTAAATTAATTAAATATTAATTACTGGAGCATTATAATATAAAGTTATAATATTTCATTATAACTTAAGTGATTTTTGCTAAAGGGGTCGCCCATCATTGAAGGGGCCACTTTTAATTATATTTTATAATTAAAAGTGCTTTCGAAAACTATTGAAAAATTAAAAAGAAAAGTTCGAATTTATTTAAATAAAACCTAATTGAGAAAATTTGAACTCTTGAGGAGATATAAGGGTTTCATTGGGATTTGAGCTCATTATGTTATGAAATGGATTTTTGATCAAGTCTTCTTCCGGAGAACGAAGCCCAGGGTTTCAGTTGTCTACAGGCATTGGAGAACGAGCCATCTTCAGTGTTGCAGTTTAGAGGCTGTGAAATATCAGCTGATTTATTGCTTATCAGAGAGGTAGCTTCATTCAGAGGTTATCACAGAACTTATTCAGAGATTGCATCTTCGAGGGTTTTACCATCTGCTGCAAATACCAGGTTTTTACATCAATAATATTGTTGCTTTTTAAGTTGCATGTCATCAGATCTTATTTGTAATCGTTCTAGAAGATTAATAAATAATCTGGGATCAGGAGATTCAGTAGATTCTATCATTTTCAGAGTTGTATTATTCTATTTAAAATTTATTCAGCAATCTCTTTCAAAATTGCAAATTTCATTTGTCCTGCAAAAACACCAAAAATACACAAAACAATCAAAAAAACAGACAGATTCAGAAACAGGGAAACAGGGGTTTCTACAGTGGTATCAGAGCCTAAATCCTGCCATCCTGTGTTGGTTGATAAAAGAAAATAATTCAGAATGTCAAGGGTTTGATAAATAAAATCTGAGGAATTGATAAAGTGGATGTTTTAAGAAGTTTTTAATCGCTTCAGAGTATGTCGGGTTTTTTTGAATATTGAGAAAATATTATATTTTGAAATTTGGAGGAAAATATTATTTCTGAATAATATTTTTCTTTTAAAAAAAAAGAAGAGCAAATTACTCTTTATTGAGGAGAATAAATATATTTGCCGTGCATGAGATATTATGACCTTTAGAAAATGGTAAATTGTGGGCGATTAATTGGAACCTCTTATCTGCCGTCATAACAAATAGAAATTGCCAGAATTATTGTTCTTGGATTATAAAGTAAATTTTAATGTCATCCGGTGAGGGTGAGTTTTTGATAAAACACTTTAATGTGGAGGAATATTTTATCGGGCCTCAGTCTATCTGACGAAGAGATGAAATTTTGAATTATTGAAGAATAAATATATTATTGGAGCCGCGACTTGGTATACCCCTGCCGTCGCGCATCATAATTGGAAAATCTTTGAGAAATCGACACTAAATCGCGTGGCTGGATATTCGTCTTTCTTGTCTGGGTGACCGGTTTGGAAATCCTTCTCAGGCCGTGGTTATTGATTGCTTTTCACATTCGGAAGATTTCAGAAACAATTTCGGTATTTGCCAAAGACTCAGAGACAGTTTGCGAGAGCCTTCGGGAGTGTATTGGGAAGCTACAAGTCACCGCATCATTTCTGGTAGCTACGCAGGAAGCCAAAGCAGTTATCGGGTTTTTGAGGAAGGCGTTTTGGTTGTGACGTGGGTAGTCACGAGTAGAATCTGACGTGGAAACTCGTGGAAGAAGTAAAGAGAGTCGCTTCAGCAGGAAAAGACAAGGAAATATATTAAGGAATCGCAGAAGACAGTTGAATACGTGGAGTCACAAAAATGGTGATCATTGTCAATCTGGAGGCAGTGTAAGGCTACAAGGAGATACGACCTAGTTTTTTCTTGCTGGGTGAAACGTGGGTAAGACAAATTAAGAACTAGAGAAAGGACAGAGATTCAGTGAGCCTGATGTCCCTTTCAGTTAAGGAAAATCCAGACAGATAAAGAAAAAAATAAAATAACAGGAGTCAAGTTTCCAGCGCTGCCTCCTCAACACTTTCCAGGTTCTCTTTTGATGACTAAATTTGTATCTAATTACATATAGCTGTCATCTTTACAGCAGATACTATTCTCTTTTCAATAAAAGAACTCAGTATTTAGTTGCACTTGAAATTGCAAGTTCAAGACTTTTAGTGCTGATCCCCAGTTATATGCTCATACAGCCATATGTAATTTTTATTTCAAGGGGAATTATTTGAGTTATTGCCATAACAGTTTGTATTTCCATTTATCTAGAAACATCCAGCATTATAAGCAGATTTATATCCATCAATACTATATTAGTGGAATTGGATGTTTGGCTACAAATTGCTTGTGAAATTGTCTTCCTGCTGTAGGAGTTAGTCCACTTGAGTTTAGTCATTTATATACATGGGTCTGTAGCATTGATAATCTGTCATTTTATGCATCATCTCATCATTTCAAACAAGTAAACATATTCAGAAAGTATTTCAGACCAAGGCAGCATTCAAAATACTTGTTTGACGGAAAGTTCCAGAGCCAAAACTGAACAATTTACACCAGAAACAGCAAGGGACATTACAGTGAAGAAATGCATTGCATAGTAAAGGTGTAAAGTCAGTGGTGCACAAATTAGTTGGATTTGGTTTTCAGTTGAACAGTGAAAATGGGCGTCATGACAACAATGATCAACAATAAACAAGCATTGAAAGAGCTTGAAAAATCTCAATACAAGCTCAATCGTGAGTTGTTGCGTGTAGAACGGGCGCTTTCAGAGCTTGGACGGTCTAAAGGATCCAATTCACTTCCTATCATCAAAGGTCCGACATCGCAAGACAAAATGAAGTTGTGTTCCTATTGCGGAAAGCCGTACGACTTAAACCATGATTGCCCTTTGAGACCTAAGGGCAAAGCGCATAGAATAATGTGGGCTCCCTATGAGGATTCGGAACCTAAAAAAACCAACCAGCAAAGTAATCGTGAACAATCTAAATCTGAACATGATGTCTTTTCAAGTGAGGTGTCAAGAAGCCTCTACAATGAGTTTTCAACAGTTGGTGACCAGTATACAACTGATCCTAGGGAAGCTACACCTAACAGTCCTGATTTTCATGACAGCGATGATGAAACTTTGCATGAGTATGGGACAGCAGTGTTTTCACATGTGCAAAATAATCCTATTGAATTGTCACATGAAAGTACTCCGGAATTGGGTACTAATGATGCATTTTATGTAGAGGATTCATGTCAAGGTGAATCTGATTTTTTAGATCAGACCTTTGAAAACAAGCTAGAAGGTTCATATGTTGATATGGAATCCCAGGATCATGCTTTGGATGGGCATGCAGTTACTTTGGGAGTGGAAGTGTGTGAAGATACTGTCATACCAGCAACTTCTACTTTATCAATTGAGCCATCCTTTGAGGTACATAGCAGCAGTACCTTAGATGTTGAGGTGTGCATGGATGAAAGCCCACATGATGCTGCTTATCGTGTAGTGAGTGATGACGAATCAACCTCATATCATAGTGCATATTGTGAACCGGAAAACTTGTATGGGGGTCATAAGCTACAGAGTCCTCATCATTTGGTTGGGCAACTGAAAGTGAATGACAATATGATTGCCACAACCATTGAGCATTTTGATGTTGCTCGTCAGATGTTGGCTACGTATGGTTGGAGTACTCCTTTGACAGATGAGCACGGTGATAGTGGTTTTTCCCTTGCAGAGATACATGCACTTCGAGAAGCAATTGGAATGATGAAACAAAATTACCTAAAACTACTTGCAGACAGGGATTTTCTTCTTGAGTGGGATTGCATTTGTTATGATGCATTGCAGAGGAAGGAGGAGCAGGTTGATGAGCTCACTCATGAGCTTGAGGTGACTATGGACTCGTTGGGGAGTGCTCAGTTGGCCCTTCAAGAGTCACAGTCACGGTTGGAGGAGTTGACCGTGGAGTTGAGTTTGGCACAGTCTCCACCAGCTGCAGATACAGTACAGTTATATACAGAGGTAGTTGATGAGGATCTCATCTCCACGAGTTGTAGTGAGGATGTGGTCACATCTATCACAGATATTGGTGTAGTTAATTCAGATGGGATGAGTGTTTTGGTTGAGAGCTCTTGTGATGAGATAGTTGATTTTTCCGAGAGTTGTGTGACAGATCACGTCACTACTTCATCGTCGTCACAGGAGATATGTGGGACATCATCCAGTATGGAGATTTGTACTTATGCTAATTTGTTTCCCCTGGACTATGATGGTCAGCCATTGACAGAGGTGGGAGCATTTTATCTTGATTGCATCGTGAGGAGTGTTTATCACTTCTCCTTTGGTCCACACACGGAGGATTTGATGATGCATCGGTGTGGATTTTCCCCGGAGTTATACCATCCGTTGTGGGATGGGTATTCACCGTCTTCAGAAGATGGGATTAGCGGCTGCAAGCGTCCGACTCTGCTGTTTGCGGGGGATCACTTGCAGGGACAGTTATCAGTTTTACATCATGCCGATATGTATCCAACTGGGTTTGCTACTTCTATGTCACAAGGTTTTCTTATGGGTACATGGTTACAGGATGACTACGGTGTCAGTTGGCATGGTGGCTTGGTCAGTTATCACATTCATGAGGGTTTAGCAGAGGGCAGGCAGAGTTTTGGTATGGTAGATGCTTCTAGAAGTTCTTTTCTCCGCATGACAGATGGATGTGAATTCAAATTGTATTGGGATCCAGGTGGTGATAGTTTTGGCACTGAGTATTGGATGGGTCCCATTGGGTTACTTCACCACTCACAACATGGTGAAGTTGGAGGCAGTAGAGCGCAGTGGCAGCGTGAGGATGACCATCACGACAGACTTTCACTCTGGGTTTGGGATCCAGGGATAGCTTGCGCAGTTGAGTTTTTGTTGATGCTACAGGAGACAGTTCATGATGTGTGGGACATTTCACAGGTTTTCTTTTGGGCCCCCGAGGATTGGAGTTTCTTTGCAGTGGAGATTGTCAAGCAATTTCAGGGAGGGCGGACTGTCATGTCCCCATTTTTGGCGAGCATCAGAGTTCGTAAGAGTTAGCCTATTATGCGACCCTCGTAGGCTGATGGATGGTATAGAGGGTCTAGTTGGAGTTGGCTCAGCTTCAGATTGGCAGTTCTTGATCAGTTGGCTTTCGTTTGGGCTCATTCGGGCGCTTTTTGCAGAAGTTGCTATTTTTAGCAGTTCTTGGCAGTCAGCGTGGGACCCCTGCTATTTTTAGCAGTAGGGATTTGGCAGCGTTCAGAATCACTTCCTCAGTCGACAGCTTCAGACGGATTGGGCATCGGATAAATAATGAGAGAGATATTAATATTTAATTAAATTTAAATATTAATTACTGGAGCATTATAATATAAAGTTATAATATTTCATTATAACTTAAGTGATTTTTGCTAAAGGGGTCGCCCATCATTGAAGGGGCCACTTTTAATTATATTTTATAATTAAAAGTGCTTTCGAAAACTATTGAAAAATTAAAAAGAAAAGTTCGAATTTATTTAAATAAAACCTAATTGAGAAAATTCGAACTCTTGAGGAGATATAAGGGTTTCATTGGGATTTGAGCTCATTATGTTATGAAATGGATTTTTGATCAAGTCTTCTTCCGGAGAACGAAGCCAAGGGTTTCCGTTGTCTACAGGCATTGGAGAACGAGCCATCTTCAGTGTTGCAGTTTAGAGGCTGTGAAATATCAGCTGATTCATTGCTTATCAGAGAGGTAGCTTCATTCAGAGGTTATCACAGAACTTATTCAGAGATTGCATCTTCGAGGGTTTTACCATCTGCTGCAAATACCAGGTTTTTACATCAATAATATTGTTGCTTTTTAAGTTGCATGTCATCAGATCTTATTTGTAATCGTTCTAGAAGATTAATAAATAATCTGGGATCAGGAGATTCAGTAGATTCTATCATTTTCAGAGTTGTATTATTCTATTTAAAATTTATTCAGCAATCTCTTTCAAAATTGCAAATTTCATTTGTCCTGCAAAAACACCAAAAATACACAAAACAATCAAAAAAACAGACAGATTCAGAAACAGGGAAACAGGGGTTTCTACACAAGACAAGGGAGGAAATTACTCCTCAAGATTATGCAATTACCACTGTTAATTTGGGCCCAACAACAAAGAGGCAAGAGGTGGAGGATCTAGATAATTTAGTTGCTACAATCAAGGTAAGGCTGAAAAAAGAAGTAGCAAAGAGAAAAGATTGCGAGAAGGAAGTGGAGTGTCTAAAGAAATACATTCATCATCTGAGCAAACCTCTTGGTCAGGCCAGCTCAGCAGGACTTCCACTAATGAATACTTCGCAGGAAACTTTTGAGGAAGAGATCACTTCAGCCAGAGAAAGCAAAGAATGGATGAATGACAAAAGTGATGAAGTAGTAGTGTTTGCAGAAAGATTAATGCTGGCATATGATCAATCATCTTTCCTACTTTCAAGAATTTCGAGTTTGGTAGAAACATGGGAGAATGCCAAGGATATTCAAGACAGAATCATTCCATGCCTCAGGGTATTGAAAGGAGTTCCTAAACAGGAATTGATTGAAGGGAAAGTTATTGCAGTAGGAGCAGCATATGACTTTAATGGCTGGTACCTAGCACTAGTCATGAGGAATGATGTCTTGGAGAAAATGGAGGCAGATTCTTTTTGAATTGAAGAGAAGGCAAAGGAAATTCAAAACAAGGTCCTACAGATAGCTGTTGATGCATTAGAGAGGGATGTTGTCAGAAAGAATTATCTGCAGCAGGAAAATTTGAAGAACAAAATCCAAGAGAAGTTCCTTGCCGCCACTAGACCTATCCTCAAGCAGAATTTGACTAAGGCAACCAATTTCTTGTCTGTATGGCATGCCTTTCAGGAGCAGGAATCAGAATGGGAAACCACCTTTGCAGATTGTGCAAACGATCTGGAACTGTTAGAATACAAGGTTAGCGTGCTGCCACTTGTCACAATCGAGGAGGTTTGCACCATAGTCTCCGGATTCATTCGATACAATGCTTCCCAACAGGATAAGGATGCACACTCAAAGGACTAGCTCTTCACGACACTTCACTGGCAGTTCACTGATTGTATTTAGGGAAACCCTAATGACGGTTTTATCTTTTAATCTTTGTCGTTGATTCTGATGTAATCTTGGCCATTCATTGTATCTCAAAAACTCTATATAAACCCCCCTCCCATTCTCTCATTTTCATTAGAAGCATTAGAAGATTAGAAGAAAGGATTAGATTATTAGAAGTGGTTAGAGAGCTAGAATAAGAGAGATTAGAATAATTGGGAGAGAGTTCTATGGAATTGTTGCTAATGGCTACTTATGATAATAAAGCTCAAGTTGTATGATTTGCTTTGAATTCCTTTGTTGTCAAGTGGTTGCATGGTTGCATATTCTCTTTCCACATAGATTCAATAGAAGTAGTTGAATGAATGATAGATTGATCATAAAGATTTGGTGAAACTATTTGTTCATGCTTTCTTTGCATGAATGACTTTCATTCAATGCGAAAAGCTATTTTGAACTCATGATGTGGATGCCTTAATGTGTATTTGGAATGATATTGTTCAAAATATAATCTTAAGCACAAACCTTTGAAGATTGCACTTGCTTTGCGTAGTTGACGTGTTATTTTTGTGTGGCGAAACAAAGTCTTGTTATTAGTTTCACTTAGTCTTTATTGTCTCTTGATTTCGTAGAAGTAGTGTAGAACTTCTTTAACCCTATCCTTTTCCTTTTTTTTTTTATGATCCTCAAAGCAGAAAATCCAAAGAAAAATATAGAGCTTTCACCTTAGAGTAGTTTGTCAAGCGTAAGTCCCCTTGTCATAACCAACAAATACACAACGTCCATTGAGCTGATTCCATTGTCAAGATTTGACCACCCTAAACATTGGAATTGCTGTACAATCTTTTCTGCAATCTTAGCATATAAGGCAGTTTTTCAAGAGAGAATAGAGCGTCTTTGAACACCTTGTTCTAGAATGTTTGTTGTGTCATAAAACACGCATCAACAAGGCCCAAGCCTAGAACTTGGGCTTCAATTTCATTATTTGTAACTAGGATTAGTTTTTTGGATGTAACCATGATCAATTTGCCCTACGAATCTCAAATGACACAACTAGCATCTAACAAATTACTTGTTTCCCACATAGTGAGGGTTAAAATGTGGCGAATTATGTTATTTTTAACAAAAATTTGGTTCCTCATGTTTGTAATTCTATTATCTCCCACTAGCTCCCCCTAACCAATCATGTAGCTTTGGCTCTCAGCATTGATACAACTTATTTGTTTGTCTCTCCTTCTCATTGTAGGTCCCCCAATGTTATTGCACTATGATTCAATGTGATACTTCATATGCTAATGAATACTTTCGCCTTTTATTTTCTATCGACCACTAGTACCATGTGTGATTTTTTATTTTGTGTCCTTTGGGAGGCAGACTTTGAATCATTTCCTATAGCTTCACATCTTCATGATTCTTGTGCTTCTTGTGCTATGAATATTTGGTACAATGAAGATTGTAAATTTTAGCACTGGAGGATCCATTATCGTCTTTATTCCATCACCTAAGTTTTCTCGCCAGCATGGCTAGATACTATTGTCATTTCCTTCATTAAAAGAAAGGTGTTCTTTCATATAGGTGACATGAGCTCCTTATAGCCTATATCATTCTCTAAAAACCATTTACCATACTCTTGTCCAAAGGAAAATTCCAAGGTCAAACTGAGCTACAAGTTGCATGCCCTATGCTAGTTCTCTTTAACTAAGTGTTTTTAATTTTTATCTTCAAGTTATGTTAGGAGAGCTGTAACGTGCCAACCCTCCGGTAAAGTAAAGATTTCTTAATTTACATCATGCGAGTAAATAAACGTGCTAACAAGACGTTGCAATAAAAAAATTCTTTTCTTTATTGACAATACATGAACAAGATGCCATATCACATTACAATAAAGATTCCATTTCATTATAATAACTTCACAAATATATAACAAGAATGCATACCTTAACTAAGAGGTGTCGGAAGGCGAAGAAGGTGAGAAAGCCCGTTGTCCCTCTTCCATTCCTGACAAGGGTAAAGCTCAGAAGGAGGTTTCAGCCTCTCACTCTTTGGAACCGTTGAATATTGAGCAAAATGACCCCGACTACACTATGGGCGGAGGGGAGGAACTTGGTGTACTGAAAGAAAGAATGGACAAAAAATTCAATGGTTTGACTCGTTTCACGGTCAAATTAGTTCACTATGTCACTAGCACCCTGTCGGTTGTCATGAAGGATGAGATGGAGATGAAGAAGGTTGAAGACCACCAGGAGTGGATTGGTGATGATTTGGTTCAGCTGTTGTCAAAGAACTGGGAGAATACCAGCTAGTCTGCTGCTGGCTTGCTGTTGGTCTGAGTGTTGTTAGTCTGTGTCTGGTTTTGTTTTTCTTGTTGTTTTCTTTTGTTACTTTTTGATCTTGGACTCTTTTTGCCCTTGTGGCTCCCTGTGAAGGGTACAACACCCTGAAAATGCTTCTTACTGTATCAAAAACATAGTTCCAATGAGCTTTAGAACAAATAGTAGTAAGATGGTCCAAGATCTTCCCTTTCAAATCTTGGTTCTTTAGTCGCCTGCTGTGCAGGAGAAGCATCACTCGGCGCTTTTCCGCCAACCACTGACTTATAATGCGGTCCCCCACACATTCATCATTTGATAGATGGCCCTCCCTTTGATGAAGAGATTGGTTGGGTAACCGATACTGTTAACCAACTAAGCATAGTGTTGTGTCCTACATAACTAGAACTTGCTATTTCACAATCTCGAACTAGCATGCAAAAAGGATCACGATGAATTGACAATGTAGTCTCAAGCATCACACAGTCTAAGTGGATGTTGTACCTTGCACTACTTTGGCCAAGGTGTTCTCATTCAGTATTTCAAATGAAGGTCATCTATCATAAACACTACTTATGGCCGATTTGACTTAAGGCTATCTTACACTACGCATAGGTGTGGTCCTTCACTGGATAATCTGCCATCCCAAACTAACCTACAACATACTAATCTTCTAAATAATTACACAAGATAGGTATATCCTTCAATGGATAGTCAGTCATCCCAGATAACCTATCACCATATAATCTACTAGGTAATAACCTACTCAACTAAGTATGTACATAGGATAGGTATATCCTTCATTGGATAATCAGTCATCCCAAATATCCTATCCTCAAACAATCTACATTCACATAAGTATACTAAACCTCTCCCATACTGGGTAACCTCTCCTAAGAGTAAACACCAGCTTCCCTAGTTAAATAAATAACTTAGATAAGAGTTCCTCAAGTGACTCTTGCATTCCATCAAGCCTAACAGAATAATATCTAAGCAACTAGCATTCTCCTATTTTGGAGATAATTACAAACATGTAACAAACAGCTAGAAATTGCTTTAATTTCTCTTTTCCAAATAACATCATTTCACTTCCAAAGCACATACAGAAAATGCACTGCAAACAGCATAATAACCTCTCTATGCAAAACAGAAAACACTTTTCCAATAGCACAAAATCATAGTAAAAGATAGTAGAAGAATATCTCATGCCTGTATTTACCTTTTCCTCAGATGATGATGACTCAGCCTACTCTCACAATAATTCTGGCATAGACAATTTCCTCTCAAAACTCTACTTTCCTCACTTAGAAATGGATAATCAGACTGGTAATGGTTGCAGCTGATAAAATATATGAAGCTTTGATAAATTAAGTAATGGAGAAAGGTAATTATGAACTAAACTCAATTCTCAGGAGAATGCGTTTTTCAGAAAATATGGAAGAATACGTATATTGAGTTCTCAATCGAAAGTTGAATGATTGTTCTCAAAAGATAAGTATGTGAAGAATGAAGAATGGACGACTATTTATAAAGCCTCGGCCCCCACGTATTCTTTCTAAAAAGGCATGTATCTTGCCAGCACTGTAATTTGAACAATTCAACTAAGTATGTGGTGTAATTTCAATCCCATACTCAGTTTAATGAGGTGAGTCGACTTCGAATGATTGATAGCAGAATGGAGACTATTTCCATGGCAAATGGTAAATTTTACAGAATTGACACCTACAGATTTGTTTTCCAAATGTGGCGCCAATTTCATAATTTGGTGGGTAGAATATTCACAGTGAAAAAGTCCTTTGGTGTTCAAAAGATAGCAAGAGAAATATTTCGATTTTCATAATATTGAAGGATGACGTGTTTTAATTTTCCTTTGCCAAAGATAAATATTTCAATTCATTCAATTCCCATGGTTGATGATTTAATATTCAGCTAAGTATAATTTAACCCGATTTCCATAGTTAAAGTTTAATATCAAATCAATGTGGAAAATAATTTGATTTCCATCTATGAGATATATATATATTATATATATATATATATATATATATATATATATATATATATATATATATATATATATATATATCACACTGTAAACATACCGTAAGCCAGTCAATATATCCGATATATTTATACATATATATATATATGTGTGTGTGTGTGTTTGTGTGTGTAAATTTGTAAGGAAAATAAATATAATATTATTAATATCCACAAGACAGATACATAGATAAACATCACTCATAAGGCATACAGAAGAAGACAAGACTCCTAATGCAACGTACATGCTACGGATGACTTACCTATAACCAACACAAACTGACTCAGTTCACTCAATCTATGGTGACGTGTGTGTATGCTCAGATAGTTTACTTTACCGGTTACCCGACCAAGCTCCTCTCCCAAGTGATACTTCCCCTCCCCCTGGAGCAATGGTTCATATACCTGCATCACTAGCACATACCTTTGCAGTCAATTGTTCACAACAATAAGCAGTATATATAAACATTTCAAAAGTTAGAATAACCATCTATTCTCATTTATGCAGTATATCACCATGAATAACATCAACTGAGATAACATTCATATTGAAAACAAGGTACAAGCATCATTAATTCATCTCCAAAATTCACATTACATTCACATTTACCCTATCTAGTAATAGTAAATAGTAACCTCACAATTTGGGGTGTAACAAGAGCTATTCAAAATTTATTGTACTACCAAAGCAATTTGTTGTGAGGGGCTTGAAGTAGAGTTCATCAAATATGGTGTGGATTCTCTCACTTGCTCTATCTTGAAGTTATCTAATGAGGTTGTTCAATCAGGTTCCCCTTGCTTGGTCATAGCACATCATCCATGCCATAGTGGCAAAAATGTCCAGCTGTAAAATGGAAACCCAAAAGATAAAGATTTTTCCAATTAATCGAGAACCCAAAAAATGCAGAAAAATTCAAAAAAAAGAGAGAAAAAACTGCATTTTTCAAATACATTTAAAGACAATTTAATTGCATAGAGATAGAGTGAGTGAAAGGAAATTAGAGTTTAAACCAAGAATTTTGGAATTTCATTTTTCCCATTAATTTTCAGATTGCTGTTCGTATTGCACATTGCATAGTATATTACTACATAGTTCAACTTCAAAGTTTGGACCTGAAAATCAATTACAACTTACTTTGTACATACTACGTAGGCAACCTACAACGTAACAAAAAGTAGAGAGAGCTAGAGTTTCTTGCTACTATGAAGCACACTACACTAGGGGCCGTAGATCATGTGTTAGAATTATTGTCATTGATGTCAAAGGCGTATGGGAGATTGATAGCATGTTTATTATCGTTGATGTCAAGAAATATCATGATGAAATTTGTTGATCCAAGAAGAATAAATTGCAATGGCCAAAGGGCACTAAATCACATCACCCAAGGGCGGATTCTATTCTTACAAGGCTGCAATAAAATAAAAGTTAAATTCATCCTTATCTGGTCGATCTCTTCATGTTTGGCGCCTTCCTCATGAGTTAAAACAAAAATTAAATTAAATTATTTTTTAAATTGAGCCGACCCCCTTCATAGTGGCGCCCTTTTTTTTGAAATTAAATTTAAATAAATTTATTATTTATAGGGGCCAACCCCTTATGGAGCGCCCAAGTTTGCTATGAAAGAGTGCATGGAAAAGGTATAAAATAATGAAGAGTTGCCTCCTTTGTGATGAGATGTATCCCTTCATGAAGTCGCCTCTTTTAGTGAAGGTATAAATAGAGTTTGTGGATTGTGGAGAAGAGTGTGTGTGGAAGACAAATTGATAAATCATATATACACCAGCAGATTTGTGAGCAGAGAAGATAATTGAAGATCATTCCAAGGCAGATTTTTGAAATAGGATTTTCATGAAGAAAAATACTTTGTCTATCAAGAGGCTGGTTCCTCATACTAAAAGAAACTGGTGCCTCATATTGAGTTGGTGCTCAAGTGTTGGGGATTGGTGTCTCTAGAAGATTGGTGCCTACAATGTTTGTTAGAGAATTTTATATAAGCAATATTTTGCCGTGGTTTTCTTCCGAAAGGGTTTCCACGTAAATCTTGTGCTTCTCTTGTGTTCTTATTTGTTGATATTGTGTATTTAAAGTATTTGTGGATGTTAATTTGAAAAAGTAAAAGATTCTCGTAACATCTGTTTCATATAGTTGCCATTTTCCTATTTTAGGCAAGTTAGCTTCGGACACACACAACACACACATTCTCTTGAATATCGTTTACAATTATTCTGCTCATATGAGCATCTATGTGAGACCAATAGAAGCTCTTGCAAGCACTTATTAGAGACTAATACAAGCTTCTTACAAGCACACACACACTAGACATCATCTATGGAAGATCAAGAGTCACTAGTTAGAAATCCATTTTATTTTGAAGCCATGTCCATATTACAAGCTAAACTACAAATACCAAGAGCTACCACCTAGAATTCCATATTAGATGTCGTTGTGGGGATTTGTACTTGGGTCTCCACAATGAAAACCCAATGCTTCAATCAACTAAGATCAACCTCTTGGACTGCTTGGACATCTCTTATAAATTTCAACCTTAATAATTGTGGCTCTAATCTTCCTGCTGGGAAAGTGCCATTATCATTCTATTTAAAATGCTGTAAAGGAATTCTGTTGAGGGAGCTTTGCACCTAAGAAGGTTCTCAAAGTGGTAGGTTGTCTTAATCTGGTGTAATCACTTTATTCACGCTTTTTTTATTGTAGTTTTAAGTAAATTTGTATTGCTGGTTTGTTATATGTTTTATCGTAAATGTTTTGTGGAGTACAATTGTAGGGCAAAGAATTTTGCCAATTCTTCATCTAGAAAATTTAGTTACACAAATTACTAATACAATTTGAGTAATGGAATGGTGTTTCTCATTCATTAGAAGCTGTGGGATCTGGAACAAGGATGGGTGTTTTCTTGTTAGGTGTATAGCCTTCTTAGCAGATATGTTTCATGTGCATTTGTTCTGCAGGTATATGACTGGGAAGTTACTGCTGAAGTTGGATACTGTAAAATATATCATTGGACATCACACGGTGATCTTATATTGAATATTTTTCTTTTATTTGTGGATTGTTGTTTATTCTTAAAGAAATGAGGAAAGTCCACAAACAGTAGTAGTAATTATGTATCAAATGTCATTTTACAGAGGGAACACTTTCCATTTCTAGAAGAGTACCAAAGTTCGCGGAATAGGACAACGTTTTACTACACACTTGGCTGGCTGATTTTCATGGAAGATAGCCCAGTGAAATTTAAGGCATCTGTGGAACCATTGCAACAGGTAATCGAAATCTATAAAAATATTGATTGTGCAAACTACATGCAATATGTAGGAGCTGTCTTTTCAGCATCAGCTTGTATTTTCTTCTGTTGTGTATTACTATTTTTATTTTTATAAGGATGCAATTCATTTATATTTAGAAGGTACTGCCAAAAAATTATTGTAGGAATTTTTTATAACAAATGCAATAATTTGTGTCATTTGGCGATGGCTTAGTGGGCATCTATCACAACCACATGCTAGAATGTGTTAGCTTTTTAATTTGCACCTGTATGATGTTTTTTTGGGTTGGTTCATGCTCGTGCTACAGAAAAAATGGCATGTCTTTTGGGATTCATCTAGGACAAAAGGTTGACAAGCACTTCAACTCAAGGAAAATGTTTTTTTTTTTAAATTGAAGAAAGCCCTTTAACCATTACCATGCTTATGTTGTTTAGCTAAATGTAGAGACTGAGCACTGCAAGTACACAAAATGATAAGATCAGTTTGAACGATACAAAAAAAATGATAAATAAGAAAAGTGGAATGACACAAAGTTGTCAAACCCACTTTATTGAGACCTACAAAACTAAACACTTCGATTCATTTCATCTACATACATTAGAAGTTATGAGTTAACTACATTAGTTGCATTTGAAGCTATAGTGACCAACCTAGCACCAACTACATATACACAGTTTTCAGTAAATGCCAAGAAATATTCAATTCATCATAGCACAATAACACATAAGACTGAACAGTTCAACAACAATTGAGAATCATGATAGTTATTACTATTGAAAAATATTGAATTCTGAATCAACAATACTGAACCTTAAACTAAGTGCCAAGAGCACTTTATTATGAAGTTATACAAGATATTACATGAATATACATAAAAAACTAACTACAACTTCTAGTCTAATAATAAATTGTTTACACACAATGCAAGCTTTATTACAAGATTTAATCCACTAATATTAAAATTTGTAGTCGGTCATAGTCGTAGTCGGCCGCAGCAGTAGTCAGTCGTCGTAGTTGGTTGTTATTAAATAAAACTATAGTCAAATAGAAAATATGTCATGCACTTGATGTCACATGTTGTTTCAGGAAACTAAGTCCCGATTAGTGATTTGGTTTTTATGAAGCATCACAACAGTTGGTTTCTCAACCACTGTCGGTGATTATATGTACTGCAGTCTATTGTAATCGGGACATCTATGCTATTATGTTGGTGACATTATACTTTTGTACTTGTTGTTGAGTAAATGGATAAATGCAAATCCTGTTCTATGCATCATGTGTCCTTGAATATTCTGTACTTGTCCATGTTATGTGAATTATTCAATTTACTCTCGTATTAGGTCATAATAATCCCAGTGAGTAAACAACGTTTAACTTAGACAATCTTAAGCTAGAATACTCATAAAGATCACCACAAGTAAAACTAAAATGCACATCTCTTGCATGACAAGAAATACAAAAATAGACTTTTAAAAGTACAAACTCCTCATAAAGAAAATTGAGCTAATATTAGAGATACTTAAAAATAGTGCTAGCTATAAATATTTTTGGCTAGAAATGGACTCATAATGTATTCTTCTCCTTGAAAATGATGATAACTAAAAATAGCATTGGCTATAAATAGCTTGGGCTAAAAATAGTGAATCTTAATAGGTCTAAATATGGATCTGATGAAGCTTTTCATTCTAATTATGGTAAACCATCTGAAGATTTATGAAACTTTGGTAATCCACTTTGATGCTTGAATCTAGAAACCTTTCTATAGCAAACCCTAGCAACTTGTAATATGCCGCCCTATTTTGCCTTCGTCTTTATTTGTTTTGATGAATGCTTTGTGATATATTTGCAATGTTTGATACAACAATATAATGCAGCAAAATAGAAGATATTGCAATAATAATTTTCAACTCAAAAACTGAAAATTACATAGGGAATACACAGTTGAAAATTCCAGATTTTTATATCAGCTTAGATACTCAGTATTTTCACAAAATATTGACAACTCAGTTCATAAAATATCCCCTATTATCTAAAACAACAATACCCAGAAAATCTGGGAGCTACAATTCATGAACTCACAGGTAAGATATGCCTTGGAACCCTTGAAAATGGATGCCAGAATGAAGTATAAATTTTGCATCAGTCATACAGCAAAATAGACGCCTCTTTGAAGTATAAATGATGCTATGCACAGCTCCCCAAACATTCAGTCTATATACTCCTCAAAACCCACACACAGTCCAAATTGGGTCTTCACCATTAACAATAGAAAGAATATCATCAAACCCTGAACTTGGCGTCCACTGTATGGCAGCGATTAAATCATCAAACCCTTGCTTGGCAATGATGAACAATATATGTGCAATATTCTGATAAATCCTTCAAACCCTTGAATATGAAACTCTCTTGCAAATTTGTTGAAGCACAAGCACAACCTCTGAGTGAAGTTGTCTGCAAGATGGTATTAACATTTGTAGAGCAATCGAATGAATCAACTTCATTATGCAATGAGATTATATACATACAATGACGGTGAACAAAGTGCTTGAAATAGCACTCACGCAGTTCACAATGGATAATAGAAATCACACGTATTAAAACAATCCAAATACATACAATAACAAATATTAAAACTACCTATCTACGTGGATAATGATGGAATACCCAACATTCCCCGCTTATTACATCATTTCTTTAAAGTACTAATGAGAGAATCCTGTGTTGAGCAATATTGGAGCTGAATGTTGTTCTATTGAACATGTTCTCGTATGAAGTGACAATCCACTTCAATATGCTTAGTCCGCTCATGAAATATTGGATTACGAACAAGCTTGAGAACACCCTGATTGTCACAGTAGAGGACTGTAGGTTGGTTCAATAGTACCCCCAATCCTTCTAATATGCGACGCAACCAAACTGCTTCACACATTGCTGCACTTGTTGCATGATATTCTGCTTCTGTTGAGGAACGAGCAATTGTGGCTTGCTTCTTACTTCCCCAAGAAATAGGTCTTGAAGCAAGGAAGAAAACAAATCCAAAAGTGGATTTTCTATCATCAACTGAACCTGCATAATCTGCATCTGTATACCCTATCAAGAAGAATTGATCATTCTTTTTATATTCCATGCCATGATTCATTGTACCATGTATATACCTTAAGACCCTTTTTGCTGCTTTCCAATGACACATCTTTGGTTCTTGCATGAATCTTGAGAGATAATTAACAATAAAACTGATATCTGGTCTAGTATAAGTCAAGTAAATCAAACCTGCAAACATTTGTTGATAGAGAGTTGCATTCACCTGAGGAGAAGAATCAGAAACAAATAACTGCAAACCTGATTCCATAGGTGTAGACATGGGTTTGGAATCCATCATTTTAAATTTCTCAAGTAATGTCTTGGCATATTTTCTCTGTTATACAAAGGTATGGTGATCTGTTTGCCATACCTCTAAGTCGAGACAATAGTGCAGTAGCCCGAGATCTGTCATATCAAATGTCTTCTTGAGATCATTCTTGGATGTTTCAACCATTGCTTCTGAGCTGCCTGTGATAACCAAGTCATCAATATATACAATAATTATCGCAATATTCCCCCCTTGATCCTTGAGGTAGAGATTTGGATCATTTGGATGCCTAGTGAAACCATGTTTTAGCAAATGCTCATCAATTTTGATATACCAAGCTCTAGGAGCCTGTTTGAGACCATATAGGGACTTGACAAGTTTGCATACCTTTTCTTCTTTACTAGGTGCAATATATCCCTCTGGTTGGATCATATAGACCTCTTCTTTAAGGTCTCCATTAAGAAAAGCACTTTTAACATCCATTTGGTATAGTTTCCATCCAAATTGGGCAAGTAAAGCAAAAATCATTCTAATGGTTTCTATCTTTGCAGTGGGAGCAAACGTTTCCTCATAGTCTATCCCTTCTTTCTGGGCATAACCCTTGGCTACAAGTCTAGCCTTATGTTTATCTATACTACCATCTACTTTATACTTAGTTTTAAAAATCCATTTACAACCAATTGCTTTCTTACGAGGTGGTAGATCAACAAGCTCCCAAGTATTGTTTTTCATCAAGGACTGATACTCTACATCTATAGCCTCTTTCCAAGGTTTTGATTCTAGTGCTTCCTGAACAGTAGATGATTCAAAATTTTCAACAACTGAAGTCATCAAGGCTAGATTTACCTCATTGTGAGCCATTCTCTAAGTTCTCGGTCCTACAGTGGATGTGTTTGGAACTCCATCTAGCTTAGCATCACGAATGGTACTAGTATACCACTTAGGTCGTTTGATAATTGTGGGTGTTGAATCAGATTGACTAGCAACATTCCCACCATTTTTCCCATCCATGTTGAATATAGGAGCACTATCTGCTGTAGGTGATGATGTGGGAGGAGAACTTCACTCACTCTGCTCATCAAAAATTACATCTCTACTAATGTATATCTTCTTTGTGTTAGGATCCATAAGACGATATGCCTTAGATTCATTACTATATCCAAGAAGAATACATTGCATTGATTTTTCATCTAGCTTCTTCCTTTTCTGTTTAGGAATGTGCATATAGGCAATGCATCCAAATACACGAAGATGAGAGATAGAAGGCTTTACCCCTGTCCATGCTTCTTCTGGTGTGATGCCCTCAAGAGCTTTGGTTGGTGCATGATTCAGAAGATAAACCGCTGTGTGAACAACTTTAGCCCAATATGCATGCTCAAGTTGAGAATCTTTCAACATACTTCGGACCATCTCCATGATGATGCGATTTCTTCGTTCTGCAGCACCATTTTGCTGAGGCGTGTATGCTGTAGTCAATTGACACCGAATGCCATTTTCCTTCAAATATGTGGAGAATTCGGTGCTGGTGTATTCCCTCCCTCGATCTGAGAGGAGGGCACGAATACAATGATTCGTATCTTTCTCCACAAGAGCACGAAACTCTTTGAAGTATGTAAAAGCCTCATCTTTATGCTGCAAACAATAGACCCACATCTTCCTTGTGTGATCATCAACAAAAAGTTGAAAGTACTTGTACCCTTTATGAGAAGGTGTCGTAGGGCCGCACAGATCGGTATGCACCAACTGCAAAGGGCGACTTGCATGATGCTCACTAGAAGGAAAAGATGCTCGATGTTGTTTTCCAGCAAGACAACTAGAACAAACAGTACTTGACTTCTCAAGTGACGGAAGCCCTTTGACCATGTTAGTCTTACAAAGCTTTAGCAGATAATTAGTGCTCAAGTGACCAAATCTACGATGCCAAAGCAGAGATAGATCATCATCCTTAGTCACTAAGGCTTGATTATTAGCGATTGTATCAACCCTGAACTTTTTTCCAATCTCAGTAGCACTAGCAACCATCTTTTCATTTTTGGACTTATCGTTGATAAGACAAATCTTTTTATCTTGATTGCTATCAAACTCAATCCTAAGGTTGTGGTCAAGAAATTGATTAACAAAAAGGAGATTTTTGGTAAGTCCTAGCACATACAAGACATTAGTAAGCCTACAACGATTGATGCCAAACTTCAAAGAGATGTCACCAATACCTTTGATTTCATGGGTGGTATCATCTCCAAGAGTGAGTGTAGCATGATGGGGTTTCAATGTGAGAAACCACTCCTTCTATCTAGTCATGTGCTGTGTAGCACCTGAGTCCACATACCATATTGAGGTTGATTGTGAACCATCATTTGAAGTGTGGGCTGAAAGCACGTATTCCTCATCTGGAGAATCTTTTGCTTCAACAACATTGCTTTATTTCTGTTTGTTCTTCTGCTCCCATTGTGGTTTGTCACTTTGAAGTGGCTTCTTTGGATGTGGTTTGTTGGATGATCCTTTGTTGAAGGAGTTGTACCAACAATTTTTCACATCATGTCCAACTCTTTCACATATTGGACACTGCTTCATAGGCTTATTGCCTTTATGACGAGTGGTCATGGCATGATCCTCCTCAAGTTCATGCGTTAAAGATTCTTCTTTCTGGAGTAGATTCACAAGCTTCTCAAAAGTGGGTGTCGTCTCTATGATATTCAAAGTCGTCACAAAAACTTTATACCTCGAAGGTAGTGCCCGAAGAACAATAGGCACCAAAACTGCATCATCAATTGTTTCTCCCAATGCTTGTAAGGAGGCTTTCAATTCTGCAATCCTTTTGAGAAAGGATTGCAATTGTTCTCTGTGCTTCATCTTCAGGCTATGTAGCTGACTCTGCAAATTCAGGATCTGATTCTGATTCTTCGCCTCATACACCGTCTTGAGCTTGTCCCATGCATCTTTGGTTGTGGATGAGTCGCGGATAAAGGGTTGAACATCATCAGACACACTGAACAAAATGATCAATTTTGCCTTTCTATCGGCTTGATCAAGTTTCTTCTGTTCATCAGCATTTGTGTTGTGGTTCCACTGACCACATCCCAAACTTCTTCAAACTCGAGTTGAGTTTTGAGTTTGGTCTTCCAGGCGGAATAATTATTTTTGCGCAGCAACTGAGAATCGGGGAGAAGAAACTTTGGAGAACTTCCTGCCATTGTCTTAGAAAAGGAAGAAAAAATAACACTCCCTTTTAAGAGCTAAGAGTTACATAATTTGTTTCAGAAAACATAGGTTTACAAAATCACTGACATTGACAAAGTCAAATGCCAAATAGAAACCCCCCTTGAAAATATTTTAAAAAAATAAATATTTAGACTAAAAAAAAATCAGGCTCTTAAGGTGACTCCCATGTGTGAAAACATTCTACAAGATTATTATGGCATCTACCATTATTAAAATAAATAAATAATGGTTATTTCTAAATAGTCGATCTCAAGCAAATTTTACAATTCAACAAAATGAGAAACTCATGAGGAACAATAGTCATATCTCCTGTTAAGTGTAGGTTGAACTCATACATTGGAATCACATGACTGTAACCACCTACTGATACGAAGAAACCGCATCAATGAAGGAAGAATAAAGTCTGACGTGCTCAGCCAAATTCTCAATGATCCCAATCAATTGAATCGCACCAGGGTATTTGGCAAACACGGCACTGTCAGCAACGATCAGGGCATTATGAATAGTGATCTGCCACATAGCAACCGTCAAGGATGATTAGAACCATGCCGGGGCCATGTGACAACACTAAACTTGTCATTCAAACGATCTGGGCACCATACACATAATGCACAAATAGCACGGGTTTGAGAGTAGCTGATAGCACAGATGCCTACTGAGACCTTACATGAGGAAGAACAACCGGGTCCTCAATCGTAGCTTGAATAGCCTGGTAAACTTTAGTGACAAAGAACAAAACAGTAGTATATCACCAAATCTTTTTCTTTTCCTATGTATTACTTTCTGGCATCTGCTTCAGCAGGAACAAGTTCTAGCACTACTATTACAAAATTCCAGACTCATGTCGTCTTATACTAAGCCGACTCCTACAATGGCTCTGATGCCATATTAACATTTGTAGAGCAATCGAATGAATCAACTTCATTATGCAATGAGATTATATACATACAATGACAGTGAACAAAGTGTTTAAAATAGCACTCACGCAATTCACAATGGATAACAGAAATCACATGTATTAAAACAATTCAAATACATACAATAACAAATATTAAAACTACCTATCTACATGGATAATGATGGAATACCCAACAGATGGCTTGGGAGATCTCTCACTCCCATATTGAGCTGTGCTTCCTGAGGGATTTCGTCCTCAAAAAGCTTGAGATTTTTAGACTCTCTAGTCTTCAACAAAACCCTTATCAAAAATAATCTTCTTCAAAATGAATGAATGAATGAAATGAACTCCAGAATGCCCTTTTATACTTCACCTCAAATTCACTTTTAAATTTCATTTCATTCAATTTACTTTTAATTTTGGTGCACAACTTAATAATATAAAGTATACTTTAAAAGACACTTATATTTCCCTTTTAAAAAATGGCACTTTAACTTATATTGTAAAGTATACTTTAAAAATACTTATAGCCCCTTTCAAAATTAAATCCTTTTAATTTATTAATAACACATAAAGTTAAATTATTTAATTTAACTTTATTATTTGATGTTATTAATATTTAATGCATAAGTCCAATATTAACCAATATAACTCTAGGATATAATAGCACCATCATGCCAAATATAGAAAATCTGCCAGCTGACCATACCAGTGACTTACTATAAATAGTAAGTATGAGCAACACATCCGAGTGAGAAAATAGTAAGTGTGGACAGTTGGTAGACGTACCACTGCATCTGACCACTGCCTAGGAAAAGGGGACATTACACAACTCTAAAAGGCTAAAAAGCTACTACTTTGTTTGATAATAAAACTATTATACATTGATTGTTTGGTTTAATTGCCATGACATGGTTTTCCTATTTTCATGCGTGAATACTCCTGCGTCTTCTTGCCGGTTCGCTTGATAAGCCCATTGTCGATCCTGCAATGATACATAAAAGAGAAGACAAAAACCACAAAGACGAGCAAGACAACGTTGGTACATGACTTGTGTTTATATAAAAGATAAGGGTTTAGTTGGAATGGCTTGACATAATATAAAACTTTCATATGGATACAACTAAAAGAAAAATAAAAATTATAATAGAACAATCATGATAATATAATAATGTTATTTTTATTCCAGATGAAGTCATCAAACAAAGCAAGAGAAGGTATGGAAAAGATCTGAGAATTGTAACACAAAAAAAGCGTAAATACATTTTCATCAATGCATTGATTGCTAAACATTCTATAGTATGACGTGAAGATCAATATTATGAAACTTGCAACATCTATGAACTAGAACCCTTCCCTCAAGCTCCCTTCCCTTTCTGTCCTAAGCTTTTATACCTAGTGATCCCGCCACCTTCTACTTGCAAAGGAGACCATGGCCGCTTCCATAGGTGAACACTATGTCAAACATCAGTCCCATAAAAATGCTGCTGCTCAAGAACATATTAAAGCAATGTTTTATATTGTAATGGTGAATTAACTTTTAGGATAGATTTTAGGAATCTTCTTTAATAAAGTCATGTTGACTTTAGGGTATTTCTTTTCGCTTTATTAGTTGTCAATCTTATTCTTTGAGTTGTTAGTCTTATCCTTTTTGGATAAGGTGTTTGTAATCTTATATAAGGATTTTTTTGCTCCTTATTTCATAACTGATTATTTTATGCAATCTTGGTTATCTCTCTGTGTTCTGTTTTTGTAATATGATATCAGAGCCCAAGTGAAGCTTCAGGATCTAAGAAAGTGAATTTCCCTAGGAATTGCTATTGGTAGTGATGGATTGTGGAATCGCTTGCAAAGATAGTGAAGAGCCAAAAGAGTTCGTATAGAATTGTTTGGATTAACTAGGATAGAACAGTCATGGATTTTTCAACAGCTAACAATTGCAACCAAGTTTTTTGGAAAAAATCACACCAAGTTATGCTAGAAAAATTCTGACTTTTTTTTCCTGCAAATTTGTGGGTATTATTTTCAGTGTAAATCGCAGATTTTCTATGTAAAGATTTATTCTGTAAAATCGTAGGTTTACCAGTGGAAAAAAAGCTAGTGTTATTTTCTGAAATTTGCAGATTTCCTTGATGGTGTCTTCGTAGTTTTTTTTTGGCACAAAATCACGGCTAGGGATCTGCAAAAATGCACAATTGGTTTTTATTTAAAATTGTGGGTTTTTCATAGTGAAAAATCATGAGGCTTTTTTTCTTGCATGAATTTTTTTGGGTGTTTTTTTGCTTACCAAGGTTTGACTGATTTTTTTAGGTATTTTCCATTTGTTTATTAGTTGACAATTTATTATTTGCAAAGCTAGGGTTATACAAAAAATATCAAGGTTCCTGCAACTGCATGACTAGAGGGTTTATTTTTAGTCTTACTCTCTAATTACAACTTGAGGGAAGAACAACATAAATGGCCTCTTTACCCAACATCATGTTGGAAGGCAGCCAACATTTTATAGGCAAGAATTACAACACATGGAAGCAATGAATGCTAACAATCTTCGAGTACAGATGCCTCAAAAAGATCGTCCTTGGTATCGCCATCCAATCAATAGTTGCAGGTAAAGACCAGGACAAGCTTGATGAATATGACAAAGAATTAGTCATGTTGATCAAATTATTAGTGACAAATGGTATGCTTCCTGAAGTCCAAATAGGGACATCTTCAACTTCCATTTGGAAGCATTTGTGACTTGTGAGACTTTCATGAGACTTCAGATAAAGGCAAGGCCTTCTTTTTGAAGAATATTCCTTTTTCAATCACTATGGATGTGAAAGTGCCCTTGCAGTAGCATTTACTCAAGATCAAGGACATCAAAAATCAGTTGTCAACCATTGGTGTGAAGATGGAAGAAGAGGACATGGTGGTAATCACATTGAAAATCTTACTATGTGCTTATGAGCATTTCATTGAGATGCTCAATATCACCGCTACGGATGTTCACCCAAAGTTTGAACAAATGAAATAAACAGTTTGGTAGTAGCAATGAAATGAGTGTGGAACAGTTACTTGTAGCCAAAGACAAAGGCATAGGCAAATGGTCACATAGGAAAGGACAAGGTCACAATGAGGATGCAACAAAGAATTTGAAAAACATCACATGTTATTGTGCTAAGTTGTGTCATATGAAGAAGCACTATAGAAAAAGGTTGGCTGAACAAAAATCCAACCAAGAAGGGCCTCAGTAGAATCAATAGAAGGCTTGTAGAGCATTCAAAGTAGAAGGCATCAACTTTCTATGCCTTCATGGCCACATGGGTTTTTTGAGGAAGCTATGCTGAATCAACCGAGATGATTTGTTTTGTCAAAAGTCATCAATTAGAGTCACCTACATAGTACATCGATTTAGGAGCATCATGTCACTTTGCCAACAAGCAAGATTGGGTCACAAAGTACATTGCTTGCTCCGATTTAGTGATCTTTGGTGGTGGTGAGAAGTACATGGTTGAAGGTAGAGGGGTTGTGCAAATAACCTTTGAAGGGAAAAAGTTACTTTTCCTCAATGTATGCTATGTACCTGAAATGGAACTCAATCTACTTTTGGTAAGTCAAATTATGCAATATAGTTCTAATCTAGATGTCATTTTCAGCCAACACAAATGCAATATCATTGACAAGGAGACGAAGAAGACTATTGCTTTTGGTATAGAAGATCATGGACTATATATATTAGTTGAAATTGGACAACTCAGAGAATATGCATGGGCAGCTAAGAGTGCATTTTCCATTACTATTTGGCATTAGTAGTATGGACATCCCAATTTGTCCTATCTCTCGTAGTTGGCTTGAGAGAACTTGGTAGAAGGAATTCTTAACATTCAACAAAAGATATAGAATGTGTGCGGGGCTTTCGAGATAGGGAAGTAGCATAGAACACGATTTGATGATGGACAATCTTGGAGAGCCAAGAGAGTCCTACAACTGGTTCATGTAGATATTTGTGGACGTATGAACATGGCATCAATGACTGGGTGCAAGTATTTTCTTTTGCTTGTGGATGATTTTAGTTGGAAAATGTGGGTATATTTTCTCAAATTAATATTTGAGATGTTTAATGAATTTCAAAAGTTCAAAGCATTAGTAGAAAAAGAGTCAGGTTGTAACATAACCACTCTTAGATATGATGATGGAGATGAATTTTGTTCCAAAGAATTCAACAACTTTTGTGTTGAACATGGCATCAAAAGACAATTTACCACACCCTACACTCCATAGTAGAATGGTGTTGTTGAGAGGCAGAACCAAACTATCATAGAGATGCCTTGATGTATGATATAAAATAGGAGTGTTCCCAAGAGGGTTGGGTTCAGGCAATATGATCTATAGTTTATTTGCTAAATAGGTCTTTGACATAGGTGGTGAAACATAAGACACCAGAGGAAGCATGGTTTGGAAGGAAACCGACAATTAGTCATCTTAAGGTCTTTGGTTCCATTGCATATGCTTGGATTCCAGAGGAAAAAACAAACCAAATTAGATTCTAAGAGTAAGAAATCAATGCTTACAAGGTACAACGACAATCACAAGGCTTGCAGGTTGATTGATGTTGACACTAACCAATTGATTTTCAATAGAGATATTGTGATTGATGAGGAAGTGGAGCCTTTCTAGAAATCTCCATAGTTCCAATTTATTGAAGATCAACCTATTGTGGCTAAGGATTTAGGTATGTAGCTTCAAGAAGCTCCACAATAAGGGGGGGATTCAGAACATGAGGAAATAGAGCCAGTTTTCATTGATGATAACCGAGATCAGCATCCAAATGACATAGATATAGGAAGCCCAAGTTATAATGACGATGCTGATTTGGATGTGGAATTTTCTAAGAGGAGACCAAAGTGGTGGCAAGCACCATTGGAGATGTTCGGGTAAATGAAATGATTGAGGGTAGATCATCGAGAGGCAAGAGCAAGACAAACACAGTCAACTTTTCTCTCATGGCCAATATTCAAGGAGTGTTGAGGCAAAAAGAAAACCTAAATGCAAAAAGGCCATGGAAACCGAACATGAGAGTCTCATGAAGAATGGCACTTGGGATTTTTTAGATCTTCTACCATGGAAGAAACACATTGGCTGCAAATGGGTGTATTAGGTCAAGTATGAAGCAAATGGTACGCTTGACAAGTACAAAGCTAGGTTAGTTGCTAATTGCTAAAGGGTTCTCATAGAGAGGGCATTGATTACAAGGGGACCTTTGCTTGTACAACAAAGATGGGCACCATCCAATTGGTTCTAGCCATTGTATCTTAGTTTGGCTGGACAATTCATCAAATGAATGTAAAAAGTGCCTTCCTTCAATGGAGATTTGGAGGAAGAAGTGTACATGACTCAAGCATAGGGTTTTCAAGTTGCAGGGAAGGAGCATCTTGTATGCAAATTGAAGAAAGCTCTGTATGGACTGAAGTAAGCACCCAAGGCATGGTACATCAAAATCTACAAGCATTTGGTTGAACATGGATTTTAGTAGAGTCCTTCGTATGCTAGTACGTATATCAAAAGCGTGGGTAATGATCTCATTCTTCTCATCATATATGTGGATGATATCATTATTAGTGGTAGTGAGGCAAGTGCTATTGAATAGATAAAATTTGATATTAATAAAGCTTTCGACATGACCAATTTATGCCTCCTACATTACTGTTTAGGTGTAGAAATTTGGCAAATAGGTGGTAGTATTTTTATTTCTCAATCCAAATATGCAAAGAGTTTGCTTGACAAATTCAAATTGATAGATTGCGAAATTTCAACACCTATGGAGAAAGGGCCGAAACTTTTAGCTAAAATTAACTAAAAAGTAGTTAATGAGTCAGCTTATAGGCAACTAGTGGGCAACCTTATATATCTTACAGCCACATGACCTGATTTGAGCAATGCTATGAGTTTTGTTTCTAGATTCATGACAGTACAAAAGGTAGAACATTGGATTGCAATGAAGAGGGTGTTGAGATATGTGAAAGGGACACTTGACTTTGGTATTTTGCACAACAAAAGCAAAGACCCTGGGCTGGTTGGGCTCACAAATTTAGATTGGGCAGGTTATGTTGATGACAAAAGATCCACTTCTTGATATGTTTTCAGCCTTGGCATGGGTGTAGTCACATGGGTCAGCAAGAAGCAGCAGGCAGTAGCTCTCTTCTCGAGTGAACCAAAATAATGAGGAACAATAAAAGCAGCGTGTGAGGCAGTATGCTTCTGAAGGATGCTTTGAGACATGAAGATGTCTCAAGCAAAGCCTTCACCCTTGTTCTACGACAATCAAGGGGTGTTCAAACTTGCCAAGGATTCAATCTTCCACAAGCATACAAACATGTGGAATTGCATTGTCAATTCATTAGACAACTTGTAGAAGATGGATTGATTATGTTGCAGTTTTGTCCCTTAGAAGATCAAATTGCAGACATCCTTACTAAGCTTTGGGTTTTGACAAATTTGTAAAATTTCAGGATAAGCTTGTGTACTTAGTAGATTGACCATAAAGGGAGGGTATTAAAGTAATGTTTTATATTGTAATGGTCAATTAGCTTTTAGGATAGACTTTCTTGGACAAAGAATGTTAAAAGCATGGATTTAGGAAAATTGAAAGCAAATGTGAATAGTAGAAACCTTGATGATGCCTAAGCAACACTATTGACCATCTTTACTTCCAAACAAGAAAGTAAACATTTCGAGGACCATGATTCCTTAACTATCTCATCTTTTTATGAAGCATTGGACCCTACTTTTTAACCAAATGGAGGATCTACCTCGTATGATTCTTGTTTGGGTTATTCTACCACTTCTTTCAAGTAAGTACTAGTAGGAACATTCCTTGAGAAAGTATTGGATCAACCCTTAAGTGTACGTTGTGTAGTTAGTGTACAATGCCTATTGCTATGTTTTGATAATATGGTTTATCCAACTATGTATTAATTGTTTGTCAACTTTGGGTGGTAATAAGAGTTAGTTAGTCAACGGTTGTGTTCCTCTTGGCAACTATCGGGTCCTTTAAATGGATTTTGTATCATTAAGGAAAGTAATATGATCTAGTAGGATCAATTCTTATCTTTGGCTGACCGTCTCTAATCTACTTCTATAATAATTTCATGTGCGAATAAAGATGAACTTTTACTCCTCTACTTGGTATACATTTCTAATTCTGTTTACTATTTCAGGTATTCATTATATCAAATAGGAGAGTAAACAATGGTGTCATTGCTTTAAAGGAAATCAGGTCAAATTTGAGAGTAAACAAGTGCACACGTGAGTATATCATGTGGAGCATGAGATGAGTTGAAAGTTTAATATTATTTTAAAAAAAGTTATAAAAAGATGTTATTTGGTGTGTTATGTCTACATATAAATGTGGGCATGACAAATGCTTGGGATGCAAAGTGTACATCAAACTTCAGTTTGCAGTAAAATGCATTCAAGATCAAAAAGCAGATGTGGGCATTTGTATGCTTGCTCAAAAATTTTGTGCTTGATGTCAAACATTCCTACAGGTTGAAGTTCTTCAACTAAGAGGAATTGGAGCACATACTCTTTTATCCACTTAGTTAAGTGCAGCTGATTGGGTGCAAAAGAAGCTGAGGATTTGGTCTTTGTGTATTCCAACTTACATCTCTTTTCACATAAGAAACTTGATGACAAGGAGGGGTTGACAAGGAAGTGGGATGTAACTCCTAAATGTGCTGACTTAGATGCTGTTGTTGCACAGCTTGCGAAAATATCTATAGATGAGATAGCTTGTACATATGAAATGGCTAGTGGAAGTGGAATTGTAGCTGATTGTGGTTCAAATGAAATTAAGCAAAATGTTGACTTTGATGCTCTCAATGAAGATTAATGAATATTGATTGTAATTTTCATTGTGTATTGGCATTTGACATCTCTCTAAATTATGAATTTAAGAGTATTTCCTTTTTTTGCAAATTGTGAGGTACTTAAATATTTTGTTTATTGGCAATTATTGTAATTTTAATCTATATACACACACACACACACACGAACTTGTATCCATACTTGGGGAAAAAAATGGCATACTGGCATATCTGAACCTGTACCCATCCCCATCCCATTCCATTACCAGGACCAGCAACTTAGGTCATTATATTTTACCAATCAAAGATATTCATTTGTGGAACTTGTATGTATTATCTATATCAGGTAGAATTTTGTTTCTTTTGATATCTTCTGAAGGTTAACTGCTATTACAGGTATTTGTAAGTTTGGAGTCCACTCCAGATGCTGCATTCCGTACTGATGCAGTGAAATATGCTTTGATTGGTTTGATGCGGGATCTCAGAGGCATTGCTATGGCAACAAATAGGCAAGTAGCAAGGAAGTTTAATAATTCAAGGCTCATTTAACTGTATCTGTACTTTCACTGTACTGCAGACAAATGCTTTATTAATTGATATATTTCTCTTGTACTATTTGGTTGCAGTCGTAGAACATATGGCCTACTCTTTGATTGGCTGTATCCATCTCATATGCCCCTTCTCTTGAAAGGTGTTGCACATTGGACAGATACTCCAGAGGTGAGCCAACCTGAAGGCTAATTACATGTTTTCCTTCAACCTTTTTTTTGAATCAATATGAATTTGTATAAACTACTCTTGCAATTAGTTGACCATCTACCTGACAGCAGACATTACCATTGTGTAGGTTACAACACCTCTTCTGAAATTTATGGCAGAGTTTGTTTTGAATAAGACTCAGCGATTGACATTTGATTCTTCCTCTCCAAATGGGATTCTCTTATTTCGTGAAGTAAGCAAATTGATTGTGGCATATGGGACCAGAGTCTTATCCCTTCCAATACCTGGTGATATATATTCTTTTAAGTACAAAGGAATTGCAATTTCCTTGACAATCCTAACAAGGGGTGAGTACAGCACAACTGATTGATGCCATCTAATTCTTTCACATTTCATTGTTCTGATTGACATCAATTTGCCATATCAAACAAGAAAGAGTTATGCATTACTAGGTGTGTGTTTAAGTACAAGTCATTTGGGTCTTCTTCATGACAGTGTGTGCAGGTTATCAATTGGTGTTCATGTTGTTCTGATCTGTACATATTTTTTTAATGAGCTTAAAAACCAAATTTGTATTTTGGTTTGACAGTATTTTCTTTTATGGTCTTTCTTTAAAGAAAATGAAAAAGAACAAAAGATCCTGTATGAAAGGAATCCTGTTTTTTGTTTCGTCTGATTTACAATTTTCTTGTCTGGTCAAAGTTTAAGATACCATGTGCCACCTAAGTGGGTTGTTATTTTATCATTTTTCCAGATATCAGAGATATGTGAGCAGAAATAATTATATTGCAATATGTTTCTAATTTAGTATCTTCTCATCTCATACAGCATTGGCTGGAAATTATGTGAACTTTGGTGTATTTGAATTATATGGAGATAGAGCACTGGCAGATGCTTTGGATATTGCTCTTAAGATGACATTATCGATTCCATTGGCTGATATAATGGCATTTCGAAAGGTAAAATAAGTTTCCACTTAAATCCCTATATTGCTTTAGGAAAGCTGAGAAACAACCAGGCAAAGGATGCAGGCTTTATTTTATGATTTCTTAAAAGATCACATCATCAGTTGTAAAAGAAGCTAGGAGGGAGGGGGCACCTTTTAAGTATTTGTTTGTTGCTCATTCTGTCAGTGGTATGGAACATGCAATGTAGTTCAAAGTTCTCTACTTTTTAACATGGTGAACTTTGTATTATGCATCAATTTTTATTGCATGCTTAAAATGCTTCCCCCCATCTGTAATAATCTTTTAAAGCTCTGGAGGTTCTTTTGTTATTTTCAGCTTACACGCTCGTATTTTGCTCTATTGGAAGTTTTGTGCAATAGTCACATAAATGTTATTGTCAATCTGGATACAAGTACCTTTGCTCACATTGTTGGCTCTTTAGAATCTGGTCTCAAAAGCCTGGATGTTAACATCTCTACTCAGGTATAGCCAAACATTTCTCACTTTTCCTAGCAGCTAATAGGGTTAACTTATTCCTGTATTGTTTCTTTATGTTCTGTTTTTCTAACAGAAATAAACCAAACAGAAACTGGCATTTTTTTCATTTCATGTTTTGCAAATGCCAGGATTTTTGCAGGGACTTTTACTGTCTGTTGTTTATTTCATATATTATATTCAAGTTGCAATATCTTTGCAATACTGTTCATTCCCCATATATTGAATGAATTCCTTTGGACTGATGTCTTGCTTATAATTTTATTGAATGCCAGTCTGCTTCAGCTGTAGACAATTTAGCAGCTTTCTATTTCAACAATATCACAGTGGGAGAGACACCAGCATTGCCTGCTGCTGTCAATTTAGCTCGACATATTGCAGAATGTCCCAATTTGTTTCCTGAAGTATGTACTAAAATCCTTTCACCCTTAGATAAGCACAATTTCTTATCGATATGTAGGACTGTGGGAGACACAGATGACTTAATTCTCATGCTGTATTTATGTTTGGTCAAACTTCTGTAGGAAATTTGCACTAATTCAGAAATTTATTATTTGTCTTGAATTTCACTGTGAGGATTTAAACACACTATAAAAGCAGGGAATCTTAATTGCTTTTGAGTTCTTGATACATAATTGGCTATAGCCAAACTATAATCTAAAGTGGACTAGAAATAGTATGAGTCATTTATTTCATATGAATCCTTAGGTTATATGCCTAGGAACCATTATATCCCTTCCTTTCTTGAAGCTCCACAAATGTTGGAGACCCATTTCATTGATGATATTTTTAATGATGATTTGGAACTGTTTGATGACCCTTCTATATGCATTAGAAATAGAAAGTGATTTTTTCAAAAATGTATATTAATTTGAAATTTCACTGTATTCAGCACTTGCAAATTGCTGCAAAAAGCTCTTTAAATGTCAATTAATTATTTGAATTATTCATGTTCATGAAGGTCACTTATGTTCAAGGGTACATAAGTTAGACGGCCATTGCAACCTAAGTCACAGTATTCGCCAAATGTCATGCTTGAAATTTGGATTTCAGCGAATATCAAACTTTTCTATAAAATTCGTAGAAATTCGACTTGAAATTCGTACGGATAAGGGGGACGGGTTTTTTATTAAAAAATATTTTCAAAACGCATTTTCCAGGGTTTTCAGAATGCATTTTTAAGGGTTTGCGATGTATTTCTTCCTGAAATGCTGCTGTTCAATGGTCTAAACCCAGAAAGTGAACCATGACTTAAAAAAAACCTCTTGTGCAGCCGCCGAATTTCGGTTTTAGTTGCTGAAGCTTGAGCCACGAGGAAGGGAGACGCCATTCACTTCTGCGACTTCCACATGCTACTAAGTAGCTGATCCGTCCTTGCCCCGATACGGGAGTATTTGTGAGAAGCATTGTAGTGTGCTTTCATTGGGTGGGAGCCGGTGCTGTTGTTTCTCATCGCGTGACCCTCACTAAATCTGTGTTTGGTCCGCCCGAGCATTGGGCTGGTTGTTTTTCTTTTAGGTATTTTTGTCTTTTATATTATTTTTGTATATTAAATTGTTATATGTTTAAATTATTTTTTCTTTTATAATATTAAATTATATTAATAGTACATAATTAAAAGGTTAAACATATAGTTAAATATAGATCAAATTTTCAAAATATATTAATAAACATACAATATAATAATCAATTAGATGTATTTTAAATTTTCAATAATATATGCTTGTAAAATTTTTTGGAAATATTATTTTATTTACATTAAATTATTATCTAAAAATATTAAACATTTATTATAATTAAATTTAATATAATTTTATTTTATTTTTATAGTTTTTGTTTTTAAGTATTATCATTTAATAAATTAAAATATCGTTTTAAACTATTTATGTATAAATTTTTGTGGATATATATTAAGACGAATTTGATGTCGATTTTTTTTTTTGAATTTTTTACCTTGTCGAATTTCATCCGAATTTTATTGTTGCCGAATTCAAATTCAAATTCGAACCTTGTGACTTAGATTGCAACCGATGATACAAACCTCCTAAAACTTGGGTGCTAGGGTTATTGATCCTGATACCAGGAGATATCCAGCAAACAACACTCAAAATTGCAGGAATTTACACTTATGAGGAAGCAAATTGTAAACTTTAAACAAGATATTAGAATATGGAAATAACATTAATCCATTATACAATAGCAATATATAGAACTGTTACAGAATTTGATCAATGTGATTTATCTGTACATGGAATTATATTGAAAGACATAAATGGTTGAGTATCTTCTCCATCTAACTCTATGTATGCACATATTCATAATGATGCTTTAGAAGGCCAAGAAACGTATATGGAAGATTAAATCACTATTCTTCCATGTGAAAGCCATCCTTTAAAGCCAATTTTGGTTGAACTTCATCAAATAATGAGAGTCATTCCCAACAACATTACCTCTAGCCGAAGAAAGGAAGCAAATAAAGTTGACACTGGGGAGTTCTAGCACCTGCTGTTGCAAATATTGTCATTGATGTCAAAGGTGTATAGACAAATTGTTGAATTATTGTTGTTGATGTCAAAAGGCTGCCAGTGGCTAAATTATTAGAGGTTTGACTGTGCCAAATCTGACACCATTATCGAGATATTGTTGAGCAAGGAGGGGATAATTAATTGGCAAAATGATGGTTTTTTCTCTACATGGGCCAACCTATGTCTAGCACCTTTTGGAAGAGGATAAAAACGCAGAATAAAATTAGAAAAATTGGGACGACCCCCCTCATAGTCGCCCCATTTGTGAGTATTTAAATTGCAAATAATATTAATTTGGAAGAGGGCCGACCTCCCTTGTTTGGTGCGCCTACCTTGGGCATGCAAAAAATAAAAATAAAAATTAATTGATTATATTAGGCCGATCCCCTTTGGAGTAGTCGCCTCCCTTTGAAGGGATACATAGTGGTATAAAAGAGAGATGTGGAGGGCAATTTTAAAAAGCAAGAAAAATAAGAAAATCAAGTATTTAAGCAGATCTACAGCAGAGAATATGAAATCTAATTCAGATTTATATCTGAATATATGAAGAGAATGCTAATGTTATTTGATGCATAACATGAGAGTAGATTTGTAAGGGAGATTAAGAGCAGATGTAAGGAAAATATAAGAGCAGATCTGAAAGTGCATAAGAGCAGATTTGAGAAATGATAAGTGCAGATTTGAAAGTATCTTCATGAACAGATTTGAAGGAAGATATTGCCATAGATTAGATCAGATTTGTGAAAGAAAAGTGTGTAGCATTTTAATCAATTTGTGAAGGAAAGTTTATGAGTGTGGATTTGATTTGTGAAGGAAAGATTTACATCATTCAAAGTCAGAGTTTTTTATCAGATTTGTGAGGGAAAGCATATCTACATTTAGACCTTGTGAAGACATATCATCCATTGAAGAATTCAGATGTTGGTGCCTATCAATGAAGAGATTGGTGTCTCTTGCTGAGTTGATGCTCAGTTGTGGGGATTGGAGCCTGCAGTGGGTTGGTGCCTACAAATTCTGTAAGTGGGGATTGGTGTCTACAGAATAAGTTTGTAAGAGAAGTAGGTTGGAGCCTACGAAGAAGATCTATATACATATAAGCAATATTTTTCTGTGGTTTTCTCCTGCAAGAGTTTCTACATAAACCGTGTGTTCTTCTTGTGTTCTTAATTGCTAGATCTTGCATGTGTGTTGTCGCTGTGGATGATTAAGTTTTAAAGTATTACTGTTGTGGTTGATTAAGTTGTGAAAAGATAAAAGATTGTAGTTATACTAATTCACACCCCCACCCTGCCCTCCTCAATATAACCATGTATTTCATCACCTGTGCTATCATGTACTTTGTTTATGCATGAAAGGTATAATTATAATAGGATACATGTAGCTAATCAAAAAGTAAATAAAAACTGAGTTTATAATTAAAAATATTGTAGCAATCTACATCTAGATCCATAATTCAGACTTACAATGTGCATGCTACATCTACTTGGTTGATTACTGATTCATTGAACTTTTATGACAAAAATACATCCCAATCAAATTACATCAATAAAACAAAGCTGAAAGTTCATGTAAAGTAGAAGAAAAAGCAAAAGAAAAGAACCATATTTGGGATTAAATTTTATCGTTAGAGAAAGTTGTTGTGACCCTATAAAGAATCTGACCACACTCATATCATGATCAAGGAAAAGAACTATAGCAAAGGAGAGATATTTCCATACAAGTTTTGGTAGTATATCAATTTTTGTGGCCTATGAAGAATACACATTTGTATGATGACCAAGGAAAATAAGAGCCATTAGGGAGACCTATTTTAACATGTCTGAAAGTGAGAAGTGTTGGATGTTGCTGATATGTGGTTGTCATTAATGTCAACACTATTGGTCTTTAAGACATTAGAAGCTGTATATGTCGAGGATATTGAGAAAATTGTAATAAAATGAGTTGCAGGTTGTCAGTGATGAAGTGAAGTTCAGTATGTTGCAAAGCTCAGTACATTGATGATCAGAGGCTGTGGATTAAAGGGTGAAGAGCACAAAGATATACTGAGAGGGGGGGAGGAGGCGGGGTGAATCAGTATATCAACCAACTTTTACCCTTTACAAACTTTAATCAACTTCAAATTCTAACACACAATCAACTATGCAAGAATATCACAATATGAACAAGTTGACACCAATATTTTATGTGGAAACCCTTTTGGGATAAAACCACAGTACAAATAATGTACTTTATGAATTATATATGCTTTTACAAAGAATGTAGGCACCAACCTACTTGAATCACCAAATGTGTAGTTTAGTAGGCTCCAACCTACAAAGAGCACCAACCCTTAATTCTGATTTAGTAGGCACCAACCTACAAGGAGCATCAACCCCTAATGCTGATTTAGTAGGCACCAACCTACAAGGAGCACCAAACTACCGGAGGCAACAACCCCCACTTACCAAGCACCAACTTAGCAAAGATAGAAATATCAAGAACAAAACTCCACCTTCACTATTGCTTCATCAACGGATGATGGACTTTACAGCCAATCTTCGTCTTGTTTTTACCTTTCTTGAAAGATATTCACATAAATCCTCTACAACATCTGCATTTATATACTTATTTCAAATCTTCCTTTGATGATCTCTTTTTTATTTTCTTCCTCAATTACATATACAAATGGATCTCTTTTATATCTGCATAAATCTGCTCACACATATATTCTTCTTTACAATAATCTGCCTTCTTGCTATTTGTTTCTTCACATAGAACTGCCTGAATCTAAATGATATATTCTTCTATTCTTGTCTCTATCAATCTGCCATAAATCACAATACACCACGTCTGCTTGTGTTTTTATGATGAAATCTTTATACTCTCACACAGCCACACTACAATATTTCTTTCACAAAAATCTGCTTGTATTCATCCTTTTCTCTGTATACTCATTTCATATACCTGCTGCTGTGTATGTAATTTTTCTTTGTAAATGCTCAGAAAATGTTCATTATTCACACAATACTCAGCACTCTCTACATCTGATTGTATTTCAAAGATATAGCCTTAATTCCACACATAAATCTGCATAAGATAAGCTTCTTAAAGCTTCATGTATTCCTTCTGTGATGAATGATTTTTTCTTTTGTTTCACACAGTACACCAACTCACTGTTCCTTAAATCTACATCTTTATATCTTATTACCTCTTATGAAGAGAGGCAATGCATCATAATAGATGTGTCTCTATACAAGAGAGACGTCTTTTTGTTAAAGCTGTTTACAATCTTTGAATCTTCTTAACCAAACATTAACTCTTGCCATTAGTATTAATTAAACCGATTCATAATTTGCATCTCTTTATCGGGCTTGTAAAACAATTGTCTCTTCCTTAATTCTTGTTTGAATATTCTTTGTATAGACTTTGTCTTTTATAAAATAATCGCTGCCAAAACAAATATAAACGCTGTCCTCAAAAAGGCATAGACGATGCTTGGAGGCTAGATAATACGATTCTATTCATAACTCCACATCTGGTCTTAACCTTCCACGGCAGTATGATGTTCTCCCGTAAAGAGTAGAGATTATGGGAAATACTTACGTGTTGAAATACACAGCTATTACATCTTCGCAATACTCCCGGTAGTAACCAAAGTCTTGAGTAAATTAATTAATACTTCCAATCGAATGGAGAGGAAGGCCGCTGTGATATTTATATTAAAGTTAACTTCTACGCATTCACCGCCAAGGCCCATGATTCATGAACTCTTCACATCAGACTTTGACCACCAAATTATGTGAAAGAGATGGATAGGCATGACACAATGTCTCCCTATATCAACAACACTGCATTAAATGGCTTGTGTTGTAATAAAAGAAGTTTCAACGCAATATAGGAAGAAGCCACATTTCCCTTCCGACGTTTTGTATTATCTGATTTGGAAGGTGACCGCTTTGTCTTATTTGAATTGCAATAGAGACCCACAATTGATTTCCAAATATGGCAGCCAAAAATAATGATATACAATCGCTCAAACTGACCTTTACTTCGTCTTCTCAATAGACTAACTTTCTTCACATTAAATTTGTCTAATCCAATATTTGATTGTTTCTTCTTTCATTCTAAATCTGTAGGAGGTTGTTACGTCTTCATTATACTGAAAGGTTAGTAACATACTTCAATCATATAAACCTTTTGATTCTTAAGAAGATAATCCATGCACAAGAATATGTTATCTTCAGTCATGTATCTGATTTGTCATCAATAACAATTTGTTCAACAATCTTGTTCAATGCTTTTGACATCAATGACAATATTTCCAACAAAGGGTTTGTTGTCGAGTATATCTAGTTTATCCACGTTAAGTTTCAGAGATCCGTATGAAGATTTGATCGAGTTATGAGGTTATGTGTTCTAACAGTATTTTTGTTGCTTCAGTTGGTATTCCTGAATGAAGATGATGTAATTCTAGTAAGTTCAGTCGTTGTGGACTTCTCTGGTGATTCATGATGTTTGTGGATGCTTCTAGATCATTCTCTATCTGTGTTGCATGTTCGCATTGATCGTTGTGCTCGCGATTGGTGATTTTCTCTTGCGTGTTCATGTTTTTCATGTTCATGGCCGACAAGGTGATGGTAGCGTGTTGTGGATCTTCGTGGAATAATTTTTGAATGTCGTTCATGTTCAAGAATGTTATTTTGGGTCTTCACTATGTTGTGGCCAACCTTGGTTGATTCGCATTGAAAATTATTTATGTTTTTGGGCCGACAGTTTGCATATGTTTTATTATTTTGTTGAAGCCGACATGGAGATGCTATTATTCTTAATTGTGGATATATATAAGCGATTGCTTATTCCATTTGAATGCATGCGTGTGCATGAGATGTGCGAATAAGGTCCTAATCATTCAAAGGCAGAAGCAGAGTGTGAAGAAGAGTTCATGTGCTTAACTGGAACTGTAATCAGGCATTAGCAAATGCTATTTTCTCAGTTCAAAATCCTGCGGATGTAATCCAAATTTTTCTGTAAGACAGTGTGTCTTCCTTTGGGCAGTAAGCCTTGTTGTAATTAAGCAGTGAGCTCTAGGCAGTGTGCCTGAATGCATGTACATTCCCCATTTATTTCTCTTTATACTTTTAACATGGTATAATCTTGTGGATGGACCTCCACAGTGGTTTTTCCCCTAACAGGGTTTCCACGTAAAAAATCTTGGTGTTATGTGTGTTTTTGATGTGTAGATGATTTATGCTTTCATGGTTATTAATCAGATTTGAGAATAAGGTTAGTAAGTTTAAATTTCTATGACAACTGATTCACCTCCCACCCCCCTCTCAGTTGTCTACCCTTGTGTTGCCAACAAAAAGAAGGTGTGACCGACGTTGCAATAGTGGGTATCAAAGCCCACACTGCTATAATGGAGTAAGGTATATCTATCTTAAATTGGATGGTCATGAAGTTGATGTAAGAGATGAAATCATTGAGGAAAATGGGAATAAAGGTAGAGTTTCAAGAGAGATCTCAAAAGAATCATACAAGTGGATACAGAGAAGCTCCACCATTGCAAAGTTGAAGCCAAGTTGGAATTCCATTTGTATGGGTGGCAAATGGATGTAGAGAAGCTCCACAATTGGTTGAGCCAACTAAAGTGTATTTATGGAATCCATAGGTTTTAAGATGATTAGAAAATGTCTTTTGCTTGGTTGAAAATGACTAAATAAGTAAAATTCAATGGGAAAGTAACATATAATACCCAAAGCAATGCAATTCAATACCCTATTGAGTACAAGGAAGAGGACTCCTCAAGAGGTAGTATTTTGACAAAGACAAGCACAAAATGTCGAAGAGCATAAGTTCACATGTGAAAATTAAGCCATTCAACCAAACATTTGCCAAAATGTTCTAGGAAAACTTGCTTTCTAAAAGTTCTACAAAGTGATTTTGAAAAGGAGTCGACCCTCATCAATGTGAAGAGTACCCTTAATGCCTTTGAGAGGGCATTATGCATTGAAAAGAAAAACCTTATACATGTAGCAATGCCTTGACATCTCAAGAAGAATCCTTAAAGAAGTAAAATAAAGACAAATGAGAGCAAAATGCCACTTTGTTCATAGGAATTATTTGTCCACACACCAGCAATGCAAGAGTGCCCTTGTCAAGAACCGAGGAGTCAAATGCAAAGGACATCATTTGGAAAACACTTCAAGGGGTCAAGCAATTCCCTCTTTTCAAGTCAAGAGATTGGAACAACTAGACAAGTGAGAAAGCTCAAGCCACTAAGATGTAGGCCCTTTACCGTCTAAACGAGGGTTAAGAAGAATGCTTTCAATCTTGTTATAGCCTCCTTGATGAAGATTTGTTAAATCTTTATGAGCCTTTCATGTTAGGTAAGAAGGATGAGAGACAATTACTGCCTTCTATATGCACTAAGATATGGACTTTGCTAAATTTACCTCTAAATGGGTAAAAGTAGAAGGGCTCTCTTATCATACTCAAAGGGAGAATGGTACTGAGTGGGCAGCAAGTGATCCGCAAGTGGGTAATTTGAGTAGACAACAATGCTTGGATTCAAGTAAATGAAAAACAATATGCAAGTCAATAAGTATGACAATATGTTTTTGGCAATAAGAGAGATCCTAGTGTATGCAATAATGTAAACACAACAGTATTTCAATTAGTGTAAATGAGAAACATAGTAGAGAGGGAAGGACAAGAGATGCTTGTGGACAACTCGTCAATGCAATGATGCTTCCTTTTGACTATAGCTTCCTTGTCACATGGTTGATGGCTTTCGATGAAACTTTGGATGGGAAGTGTTATCCTAGCATTTATGTAGATCCTTGTTCCTATAGCTCTGATCTTGGTCTTTAGCGAATCCTCAACTCCATATCAAGTCTTGCATTATTTGGTTCCTTTATGTAAGAGCCCTTTGCTGTAATTTGCAATGTCAGAGATGGTTCGGTTATTTTTATTCATGAAATGGCCTAAAAATTAAGATATAAATATGGGCACCAAGCCTTAAGTCAAAGCTCATATTTGCCAAAATCACTAGATTTGAAGTCATCTTTATACTAATAATAAAACAACAAAAATGTGCTTCGCCATCCATTACTAGTAATGTTGACCATAGGTGGACAATGAAAAACAAGTCACCCAAAAGGACCAAGAGATTATATTCATAAAATAAAAATTTAACTTTACATTTTATATTCTTATACTTTATGTTTATTTTATAAATATTGTAGCTGGCTGAAAGTGTACTTAGTCGGTCGTGAGTAATAAATAAGACTTAGTTTAATATTTCATGTAATTGTCTTGTCATGTTGTCATGTTAGTTAGTGGGTTTGGGAATTAGTTCCCGATGGAATAATTAGTGTAATGAAGGGACGTGACGGTTGGTCCTTCTACCACTGTCGGCACACTATATATATTTGGAGTCATATAATCAATTGGTACTGTTGCTATGGTTGTTCATGTTATGATTGTACTGGCATATGTTCGATCAATAAAGACAAGTGTGATAATTTTTTGCATTATATTCTAGTATGGTGTTATGTTCTGTAAGTTATTCTCGTTTACTCCTTGCGTATGTGGAATTCATTCTGTGAGTAAACATGTGCCATTGCCTAAGTGTACTTAGGGAAATCACCCGACAGTAAGATGGTGTCGTGATGGGTCGATTGGTAAAAGAGCCTATGCAAACAAATGAAGAACGGGAAGACGATTTGACATAGGATTTGGTGAACCTGTGGGACATATCATAAAGGGATCACGTACAGAGGGAAGCTCTCAAGCGAGAGATCCCTCAGTCAGTCATCTAGGACAAACTACAAGTGAACGACGAGGTTGACCATCTCCTCAACCGTCTGCCAAGGCTACTAGCCCGCCACTTCATTATCTTGCAAGATCTTTGGGTAGAGAGCGGCCAAGAACGTCGAAGGCAACATATATTGCAACGATATGAGGAGAGAACCAAGCAGGAAGAGGAAGAACAGGATACCAGCTAGAGACGTACTCCCGACAACCAATGATCGTACAACCAACCTTTAATGTTTGTATAGCCTAATAAAGATAAGAATCGAATACCAAGCAGGAAAGAAACAAAAGAAGAGAAGGTTTGGTGATCACTCGAGCTACAAGAGCAAGAAAATCGACGATGAAGGCTAAAGGAACTTGACAAAGAAATCCATGAAGAGCACATGAAAGTCTTGTCGAGGAAAGGGACGAAGGACCCTTCAATACACCATACGGAGAAAGATACAGAATTTATGAAAATGAAAATGAATTAAGTGAAGAACTCGACAGTAGTATTTGACGCATTCAAGAGTTGTCCATATTGAACGACGACAAAGGGCTGAGGACTGGAAGATCTGAGCCTAAGACCCCAAGGCAGAGGGAGTACTCAAACGAACCCCAAGAGACTTGAGGTGTCGAGGATGCTGATAGAAGACGTGGGAGAGACTCGTACATGGCCGAGAGTGCAAGTGACGCACCAGAATGTTGCGGGAGAACTAGTCCAGTTAGGTCTAATACACGAGGAGGGTATCGGGGAAGTATGGTGACTTTGCCAGCCGAGAGGCAGAAGCTGTCGAAGTTCACGGGGGACAGGTTCGAAGATCTAGTACGACATTGCAAGACAAGCGAGACCATTTGGATAGCCAATGGGCAAGGCAATGTGGACTACTGGTTGAGGGCGTAGCAATCGATTGGTTCAGTGAACTAGATGGAACCCACAAAGTATCATGGCAAACACTGAAGAGGGCATTCAAGCAGGAATTTAAACTTCTTAGAGATGACAATGAAATTGTAGCATAAATCTACAACACAAAGCAGCGGAAGAATGAGAATGTACGAGCCTACAACCGTAGACTCAAGGAATTGTTGGGAAACTAGAGACAACCAACAAATGATCTGAAGAAGAGGTGGTTCATTGAAGGACTACTTCCCTCCCTCCGGAAGAAAATGAATGTGGTACCTCCATCCTCATACGTTGAAGCATATAATTGTGCAATGGACGTCGAGAGTGAAAAGAAAACATCCTCACAAGGGAAAAAGAAAGATGACGACGAGAGTATGGGGGAGAGCAAAGACGATTCAAAAACTATACAAGCTCTCTGTCGAGATATGATAAGAATGATGAAGGAACTGAAAGCCGACAAAGAAGGGTCGAAGGAGGCGAATGAATTGTGGTGTACTGAATGCAAAACAAGTCACACAAAGGCAAACTGTCCGAAGAAAATGTTTTGTGCCATCTGCCAAGTTATGGGACACCCCATCAAGGAGTGCTCGTACAACCTAAAAACAAGGAGTTCGCAAGTGTTTTTCACACAAGGGGAACAATCAACCCCTTCGACCACACCGTTGAAGCCTCAAAACAACAATGCATCCCTTGATGGCTACCGCAATAATCAGAGAAGTAATAATAGTACGCCAAGAAGTAAAATCCAGTACGACAACAAAGATAGACCCATGATACAGTGTCGGAAGTGCAATGAATGGGGTCACTTTTCCAGGGATTGCCAGAGTGGTCAAGGTGTGGGTGAAGGCTATGCAAATGGTGTGGTCCTGGCGATCACAAAGACATTGACTGCCTGAAGCAAAAAGGCATCAACATGCTAGAGGTAGCCGACAAGGAGGTCCTAGTGATTACAAGGGCACAAACAAAGAAGGCCAATTATCCAGACCCTTGTACGAAGAAAGAAAGACTCTGAGAGGCTAGGGCAGAAGTAGAAGAGGCAATGGTAAAAGAACGAAGAACCTCCAAGGTGGCTAGTACATTGTTGCAATCGGAGTTGGAGAAAAACATCGTAAGGCAGGTGCTTCACACAACCGTACCAATTAAGGTAACAGACCTTCTGCAAACGATGCCCCAAGTAAGAGTAGCACTCATGAACGTCATCGAGGACAATCTTCAGAAGGGTCCGACCGAGAGTTCAACAGAACTGGTAGGAGAGGCCACGGACCTGATGCTACTCGCAAAAAACGTCAAGAGGAAGCAGACCATCGTACAGATGAAAATCATGGGGAGGAAACTCTCCAACACCATCATCGACGGAGGCTTTGGGGTGAACGTACTGCCAGAGGAGACATGGAAGTGCTTGGGAAAACCAATTCTCTGGCCCCCGACATTCCACCTGGTAGGTACAAACCAGCATGGCATTAAACCTCTCAGCATCTTAATGGCCCAGCTTCTAGCTCTCATTTGCATTCAGTTCCACATCAAATGGAGAAGTTTGGAGCAAGATATGAGCATTTCGGTGAATTGCTATCTGGCTGGTCTGATTTTCTGTATTTACTGTTTCTGATCAGACCTGATTATTTTTTGTTATACTGCTGATTTGAGCCTAATTTCCATATCATTCACATGTTGTATCGATTAGAGGTCATTCTCTAATTCATTGTAGCTGAAACTTCATAATTGTAAAGTTGATTAGTAGTACGAACAACTGCTATTTAATTCTGCACTTTATATTTTGTATTTACTCCCACTGAAGAAGTGGTTGAGTCTTATTTTACTTTTAGCACTTGTTGTTTAATTTCCCCCCACTGAATAAGTGGTAGTGTGGATCCATGGCTGGCTTGCCGCCTTATAAATTGTAATAACTTCGCTCTCATTGAATAAGTGGTAGAGCTTTATGGTCAGTTATCTACCTACTCTTTGTATTTCCAGTATTTACATTCATTCATGGTCGGCTAGCCACCTAGCAACTTGGTATTTCATTTCTAGTTTGCTAACGATCCCCGACACCGTGTGCTCTCACCTCGCCCACATTGGGATCTTGGTGATCAAAAGGTGAAGGGTTACTATTCTTGCTAGTTATCATTTGGAGCTAACGCTAATCAGTGGTGTGTTGTGCTAATAAAATCCAAAAAAAACTAAGGGGGATATTATATGAGTAGTTAGCAATATTGGAATATTTTATGAATCTTGTTCTTATTGAAAATTATGTACTGTGACAACCAATGCTCAAAGATTATTCGTGGATTTTGGTTAATGCAATTAAATACAAAACTCTGAGTAGAATATTGTCTTTGTGAAGTAATTTAGTCATTGAATGAAGTTACAAGCATAGTTTGTAATGATTGAAGTATATTTTTGTCTATTGGAATTTGTGAAGAGTTATGTTATGTATGAACTAAATCAAAACATCTCTCAACTTGGTGAAAAGAAATGAACACGACAAACTTAGAACAACAAAGGGGTTTAAGTGTTTGACGAAATGTCAATCCGTCAAACACCCTGAAATCGAAAAATTTTGTACGGCAAATAGGGCAGGTCTTTACATCGTCTAAAGGTACGGTTGTTCCTCTTGATTGATTGGATGTAGCTATATGTGGACCAATTCCTCTCTGCAGTAGAGGAACTAACAACATGTGAAAGGAGACGAGTGGCAAGTATCCTCAACTTTTGTGCATCCTTTCCATGCCACATCCACTATCCAATAAGTTTGACTTGACATAATGTAGCTTTATCCAACCTCACCTCTAGTTTGCTAAAGGTTGGACCATGAAGATAACAAATGCAAGCCATTGTGTGCAAAGTAAAGAAGATTCCTCTTTAGAATACATTTTTTGAAGGGCTTTCATGAGCCCTTCTTTCACCCCTTCATCATGAGATGGAAGCACTCTTCTAGGCTTAGCTACATACCATTTGAGATTTAAAGCATAGGCTGCCATATGAAATGGAGTGTTCATAGTGTTCCACCATCGCATCACAATGGGTGTAAGATGCTCCTCATAAAATCCCAAAGTAGGATCCTTGCTTTAAATGGCTTGCTTCATTTGCCTAAGCATGCTATCAAAGGTCTCATAACTCTCTCCAAGGCTAAGAGAGTTGTATCAGCATATCTTATAGCGTGCACAATAGGCTCAATGAAGGAACAAACATATCTACAAGTGCAAACAAGTTACAAAAATTAAAATCTTAAAAAAGATTAAGAATTTATGACCCAAATGATAAAGTGAATGCTACTACAAAGAATGAAAATAATATACAAGTTAGAAACATTAATAATAACTTTTAAAAATTTTAATAATAAAACCAGCAATTTAAATTTTCTTACTTCATTGTTGCGTCTCCTTCTCGATCCTAAGCATTTCAGTATTTGTTAGCCTATTTCCGGAGTCTCGTTGGCTATTTTGAGGGGTTTCTAGGGCTTCCAAGATTCTTGGAGGATTCTCATCTACTTTTCAGGTGGTCATTGTAGGGGTTTGCCAGAGAGTTTTTTGTGTCTTTTTGGGTTTTCTGAGATCCTTGGTGGGTAGTCATTGCTATTTTTAGTAGAGTCTATTTTTAGTAAGTCAATTGCATCTCAGAATGGGTTATTTTGAGTTTGGACACACTTACTATTTTTAGCAGTATGCTATTTTTAGTAAGTGTCTGGCAATGGACCTGGCAATAGTTTAGTGCAAGGTTTTTATTTCTGGCAGTGTTGGCAATTTCAATTGTTGGTATCTTGTTATTTTTGGCAATTTGTGCTTCCACCAGTCTTGGAGTTCGAAAATGGAAATATTGCAACTTAAGTTATAAATTTTATAAAGTCAAAAAAGGCCCCTTGGACCCCCACGCCTAGCATTTGATAACTTCAGTTGTTTTTAAAAAACAAAATTGAAGCATGACTTAAGTGGATGCCAAGATGAAAGTTTAAATTAAATTTAAATTAAATATTATTCTCCCCAAGTGTGGCATCCCTTTTTGGAGGGAAATGATATTCAAACTTTTGGGTCTCAAGTCTTATATATACTCCCTCATTTGCTCTCATTTGGCTATGCACTTATGATAGTGAAGTGTTGCAGGATTGCAAAGAGAATCCTTGGGCTTTGAGGACGAAAACCCTCAAAGTTGGCTTCAGTTCGGAGTTGCAAGACACTCCCTAGCTGGACATTGGAGTAGCTCCATTATAGGGGTTACCATTGAGCATCCTTTGGTGATGGCTTCCTTTACTCTTTCAGTTTTTGTTTGCTATGATGTTTTCTAGACATGTTTTGGTGTGGAGTGTTGGTTTGCAACGTTGTAGGAGCTTTTTGGAATGTGTTTTCAGATTTGGATGTTGCTAGTTCATGCCCTTCCATAGCCCAGCTGACCTACCTTTTCACACTTACTAACTTTTTGTGGGTGCTGGGTCATTGGCTTTCTTCATCTTGGGCACCCCTTTGCTCAAATTTTGGGAATTTTTGGTGGTGAATCTGAATTTATCTTGTTGGTTGCCCCTCTAGGGAGGTCATACAACCTTACTTGTGGGAGTTTGGGAAGGACGTTGTTGCTGTCCAACATTTTGGGGCTGCTAGCTAGCTTACCTTGGGCGCCTAGCCTAGCTTTGGTCTTTGCAAGTTTGTGTGAGTGATTTTGGCATACTAGTGAAGTTATGCTCGTTGTATGGTTGCTGATTGGTGTTTCCAGATTGCTATTATTTGTATCAAACCTGCAACAGCAGCTTATTCGACCTTCTAGCAACCTTCAGAGGCCTTGTCATTGAGGTATTAGTATTATATTTTGCGAGGGTTTTCTCATATTATCATTGTAGCATCTTTGGGGGGATTTTTGCTTCATATTTCTATCATTTTACTAGTGTAGCAGCAGCATATGTTGAACTGAAACATTTCATGATGAGCTTATTGTAACACCATTGGTAGTACCATTGGTGATTGCTCTTGTATTGTCATTGCTACTTACTCCACTGAATAAGTGGTTGAGTTTTCTTTATATTACATGTTGCTCCCACTGAGTAAGTGGTTGAGTTTAGTTTTCTTTCATGTTATGCCTGCTAAACAAGCAGAAGACTTTGCTTTGATTGGTCGGTTTGTCGCCAAGTGTTTATTTCCTTTTTGTAATTCCCGCTGAATAAGCGAATGAATTCCCTTCATGCACTTGGTTTGCTTACTCACCCCACTGAAGAAGTGGTTGCTTAGAAATTCAGTTATTGTAAGCCTTACCACCGTATGCTCTCACCTTGCCCACATCGAGATTTGGGTGATCAGAAAGTGCAAAGTGCTTACTTTTCAGTTAGCTTGATTTCTAGTTAATGCAAAGATCCCCTTCTCACCATATGCTCTCACCTTGCCCTCATTGGGATCTAGGTGATCAGAAAGTGGAGGGTTGCTTACTCAATTGTTTATCATTTCTATTTGGCTAACGCTAATCATTGAAGTTTTTGAAAAAACTTGGGGTGGATATTACAATTGTGGATCACCAATTATCGAGGATATTTTGTATTGGCACATTTAGTATTCATGCTTGAGGAATTCCTTTCTCAAAAAAGTCCTAAACAAAGCAAGTGAAGCATGATGGTTGCAAATGAACATCTGCACATCTCTAGCCTCTTAACACTATTATCTTCACCCAATCTATCTTCCCAATGGTCTTCATTGTATTGTTGAATGCATGAACACATGGGATCCAAAAAATGTGCTTGTAAGCACCCTTCACCAACAAGCCAACTAACTTACACACATGGGCTAAATCAGTCACTACCTGTACAACATTAGAGGCTCCAACCTCTTCTATGGCATCATTCAAAGTTTGAAATTGGAAGTTTGCATCCTTCATTTTCCATAAACAATCAATAGCTCTAAGAAATAAGAGACAATTGAACTTGTGACAATAATAGTGATGAGTGGTCAATGTTTGATATCGGTTCACCCATCCATGATGATGGAGCATCCATCCCTTATCCAACTTTGTCTCATCTCTTCCATCAACACTCACCTTAGAATATTCTCTATCAAGGAGGGTGGTGTGTAGCTTATGTTCTCCAAGTGGGACAAATGAGGGACCACTAGCTATCACATCTTTGAACATTTGTTTAAAATAGGATGAGCGTGCCACATCAAATGATATGGCATAAGCATAAAAAGACTTAGCAATAGAAGATTCAACCACATCTTGATATTGTATGTTAAACATATTTGCAACACTAGTAGTTCTCTTTTTTCCCTTGGTAGAAGTAAAATTCTCTCCCTCTTGAATCCCAGCATCCACGGATCTTGTAGGCAATGACACACTAGGTTGCATACTCTTCAATGGAATTCCCTTCTTTCTTGCCCCCCCCTCCATGTGTAATCTAGTTGCCTCAGCTTTCTCAGTTAAAATTATAGTTTCACAACCTTGCACCCCTTGACTACCTATCCACAAAAGATGACAATAAACTCTAGTATAGCTGCCTCTATAGTCTTTTTTGTATAAATAGCATAGCCATATTCTACTCCCCTCTGAATTTTTTCTTAGCTTTGTCTATTCATGATGCAAATTGTAAGAGAGGTTTCTTGAGGTTAAATGGACCTTTTTTGTATATGTTTTGAGGAGTTTGAAAGGACATTCATTGGGTTTGTTGTACTTGCTGGTCCTACTACAATCCCACTCCCAAAAGAACCCCCAGTGGCAGCCCTACTTCTATGGCTTCGAGCTCTACTTCATTGTTGCATTTGAACTTGAACCTCTTCGCTCCTAGTACACCCATTGCTGCTCATTGTTTGTTTTGTTAAGAATTCAAAACAGAGCTGCAAGTTCAAATAGAAGAAAAAAATCAAAATGCCCATCCTATGTATTTAAAAATTTGAAAAAAAACTTTTAAAAAATGCAAAACAAATTGAACAAACAAATGTTAGATGAACTTAGCTCAAATGTAGTGGATTTGATGCCATAGTGCCTTCTTCCCGTTGTTGTTCTCTTCCCTTTTCACAGTTGTTCTTTTACACCAGTCTCAAAATATTAAAATGAGATGGTTTTTTTGTTTTTAGTGCTGGGCCATAAGTGATGGCTAGCCATCCCCTAACTTGCCCTGACCAATGGGGGGCATACTCAAAATGTTTCCTTTTTTTTTTCAAAAAGGGGACGTAAAGGGCGGGGCGGGCAAAAAGGGTAGGGGATGCATCCCCAGGGAGCATGTCCCAGTGCACCAAACAGGTCTACACAGGCTGCTTGTTGGTTTCTTGCACCTCTTCTTCCTACTTTGTGAGCCATCTTCACTAGTTCACTTGCAATGTGACAACACTTTGCACAAAAGCTTTATTAAAGGAATTCTCCCAAGCTCACCTCTAGGACTTAGAACACAAAGCTCCGATACAAGATTGGTGCAGTGGCAGGTCAGAAGTTGAATGAACAACCATCGAAGAGGTGCACAAAGCACATGGGTGGAAGCCAAACAAGGAAGAAACAACAGAAACCAAAAGAAATTGTAGAAAATAATGGAAACATAGGGCCACCAATATGTGAACCCCATATCACACTATGCTACCCAATCCTAGAGATATATGTGCAGAGACTCTCGATAACTACAATCAAGCATTGAGTTCTACCCAAAACTCAAATTCTTCCCTTGGATGACCAACAATCCAGCCAACCTTGCCACCTATTCAAATGACTAGGGCTTCTCTATATATAGCGCATGTCATTTGCCTTGCCATATAAGATAGAAGTTATAATAGATGTGTGGTTATAAAGGTAACTCAACCAGCTGGACATCATCTGACAAAGAATGGTAAGGATGTTTCAGAGTTTCCTTATTTGGGTGTTTCCCAGTCTGGCTATGGTGGCAGACACAAAAACTCTTCAGACCCTTATTTTTAAGCAGTTTGTTCAGATAAATTCTTCTGACCAGATTCTTCTCCTGCTGCCAGCATTGCCTTCTTTCCTAGCTAGGAATCAGAATACTGTGCAGACATGCAGCATCAATTTGTTCCATTCAAATCAGAACTACACCAAGATCTCCTGTCTTTCTCTCAGCTTATCTAGGTGAACTCATAATTCAGGCAGAACAGACTAGTTTTTACTGCCTTTTTGGGGTTTCTATTAAATTGTTTTTTATTACCGTGGCAGGATGCAACCTGCTTAGTATTTTGTTTCAACCTATGGAGTACATGCTTTCTTTCAAGTTGCTTAGTCTTATATTTCTGGTTAAAGAATTGCTTCAATTTTGCTGTCAGCTGGAAGTTGTAATTTACTCAAAGATTCCATTGCCAATTTGATGCAGTGAGGCTAAATCTTTATGGGGCAGTGTTATAAAGGATAACTTTTTTAATTTGTCTCTAATGGATAGACATCAGTCTGCAATCTTTTAAGCCTTATTTAATATTGATATAATAGCTAAGTTTATGCTGATCAATAGGAATTTAGTGAATTTTTTATTTCTTTAATATAACGCATCTGATTGTTGAAATGACAATCTAGTTAATTTTAATAAATGAGCTGAGTATATTATTAACCTGATTTTTTTCTGGCATTTTGTTTTATCCATTTTCTGTGTCCTGCTTCATTTTTTTCTTCTTGAAGCATGGATTCAGTGTGTTTAGTATCTAACGTAGAAAATAGTGTTTTCAACAGATTTTGAAGACACTTTTTGAAATTGTTCTATTTGAAGATTGCGCTAACCAATGGAGTCTTAGTAGACCAATGCTCAGTTTGATACTTATAAATGAACAGGTAAGGCTGCAAATTGCATAATAGATTCTAAGTTTTTTGATCATCTGGTATACTCTTTTAGAGAAAATTTTCTCTTGGTGGAATATTTTGTATTGAACAAGAAGGGTGACTAAATTAAGAAGACCTATAACATCAATGGCAATCTGAGTGTACAAGAAAAAATGTTCACAAGAAAAGTATAACAATGGAGGAAACAGATGTTATAATAAGTGCAGAAGCTTGTGAAGATCTTAAGAGGAAATTCTCCTCAGTAATTGCAAAATGCTAGCAGGAAGAAAGAGCAGAATGAAAGTGAAGTATATCAAAGATGTATCAGATGAAATATTTTAATTGCAAATTTAATACTTATCTTCCTTATATAGCAGGCATACGAATTATTTTGATGTATATTTCACTTCAATATATCCTTAAGCTTGGATTCGTGTATTAATGACATTTTAAGAACTGTAGCCATCATTGTACTGGTATTTTTCTGAAAACGTTTTCTACATTAAAAGGTGAGATTGCTGATTGTCTGTTTGTCTCTTTTCAGATTTTCAATGATCTAAAAGCCCAAATTTTAGCTTCACAAGTGAGTTCTTAACTACTGGTTCAAATAATTCGTTCAGATCATTTTTTTGGCATTACTATTGTTGTTGCTCAATTAAATTGTGGCTATATGTTCTTTAAAATTTAAATATAACATCTTTTTAGCTCATTTTCAAGTTCTTTCTTATAACTTAAAGTTACTTCATAGGTAGGTGAGTATTCTTTCATAATTGATAACCAAATTTTCTTTGAATTCTTGCAGTCGATTGATCAGCAACCACGACTTGCCCAGTGTTTTGACAAATTGATGGCTGATGTAACTCGTAGTTTGGAAGCTAGGAATCGTGACAAATTTACTCAAAATTTAACAATTTTCAGGCATGAATTTCGTGTCAAATAGCTTGTAAAATTCTTTGTATGCTAGGAAATTTTTTGATGGGGTGTGGTTGGTATATAATTAGGAATATTGAATTCTCTGCAAGTCAATCAACAAACTTCATCCATTTTTCGAAGTGGGAAGCTTGTATATCCATTAGTTGAGATATTAATGATTTTTCCCAGTTCTTCCATAGTATGTGCAGCACATGTTCTCCATGCTTGCATTAACCTATGGTGCACATAACCATGCCTAATTGGGCAGTGAATGAGGACACCAGAAATGCCTGAGCGCATTATTTGTATTCCAATTTTTGTGAGTTGATATTCATATGTATCAAGCGAGTTGTGGAATATAAAACAAATTATTTATTCTTGTAGATATTTCTTGAATGTAAGCATGAATGGCAACTGCTACAGCCTCTCAAGATTTGCTTAAATTTTTTCTGTAATGTACTCCAAAACTTCATATCTTTACTGTACAGCTGTTAAAATGTGACAATTAGAACATCAATAGAGACTGAAATGACTCAGTACTATTGATGACCTCAGTTGGAAAAAGCCTAATAAAGGTTATGTTGTATCAGAGTTATCTATATGGTTTGGTACTTATGCATATTTCAAGATTCTTAACCATGGTAGCATTCCAATTAGATGGCATTTATATGGCAAACTGAAAGTGTGAATGGAATTCAATTTCCCAGGGTTTAAATGGGAAAAACCTGGCAAACTAAAAATTACTAAAATACTTTGTGAAAATATGAAAATAAAAATAAAAAGAAAAAACTTGTTTTTTGTTAGTTTGTACAAAAATTTGTACATAGAACAACGTTTAAAAGACAAATAAAGATTTGATGTTGCCAGTTACTCGCAAATTCTCAATAAGCATCAAATTCTTAATCAAGTATGACGTATCCATTACAGCTTAAGTCTGCTATTATCTTTTGCTTTTTAAAACTAGAGTGGACCTTTAATGTAAATTTTCATAATTTTACCACATTTAAACAAATTCCAAAACCTTCAAAAATATACTTTTAGGGTTAGGATTAGTTACGTTCAAAAAAAATTCAAACCACCAAAAAACTGTGGTTCCCCAGATTTTTTTTCTTTGGTGTTTTCAAAATACTGCAGTTGTTTTACTGAAAAACGCAGTCAACAATTTTATCTGGCCAACCAGTTCAAATTGGCACGGCCCCAGTACCGGGCCACAGTTAACCGCATTTTTCTCCTGGTTATTGCTTGTGTGCTCTTAACCACATTACTTTCTTAGCGTTTGCATCCCATAAATTAATATTAGACACAAAAAGTATATACCGCGAGATGCCAACAAGGAGATGAATACTAATTTATACTCTTATAAAAGCTATGTTTATGTAAATATCACCAAAAACCCATTCAAAAATTCCATTGCATCTTATTATACCAATATATTGGTTCGGTGTTCGGAAGATTTAACCTGGTATAAAGGAATGCCTAAATAGAGCGCCACGTCAAATCTGATTGGCTGTACTTTAATGTAATCCTTCATTAGATAACTAGAAGATTATGTTAAATTCGACACAAATAAAAAAATAATTTCAAGGTCTGGATTAAAATAAAATAAGTATCATTTTTTGTTTAAACAGTAAAATATTTGCAAGATGATATGATTCTGGAAGCAAAAGGGATATTCCTTTAATCTGAAGATCACTGGAATAAAAAAGAAATGCATTGTTTAGGACTGGTAATGAATTTACTAAATTAGAAATTTCTTGAATTATCGAGTAGAAATACTGAAAATATGAGGACATCAAACCTAGGGGTCATCTGCATGTGGTTAGATAATTTTGAAGGCTATTGGTGAAAATGTCGAACTTTTTACTGTCGTTGCACACAAAAAAATATTAATGAAGCATATCTCCATTTTGCGACACCTCTTGGTGCTGTCCACTTATTCAAAAATTTAAAAAATGACCATAGTAGATCAATAGGATTGATATAAATTAGCGCTTCACAAAGATGGATCCTCCAAGGGTCTTGTCGTGACTACAACATGATCTAATTTATGTCAAACCAGAGGCCCACTTTTTGGTTTGTCAATTTTATTTTTCAGAGTTTATGGATTTATCTTGTATTTATCTGAGTTTATTTCTAGATCTGTTTGGTTACATATCACACAGGTAAGTTGTCCGTTGTGTTTGTCTTCCTCTACATATGTATGGTTTTTCCAGATCTTTCTGTTGATTTTTCCCCTGTTTCTCAGTTTTCTTACTTGTCATAAAAGTTTATTCAAAATCATGTTCTTGACTTTAAATTATTATTTAATCATTTTTAAAATATTGTTACGTCCGCTTCACGGAGTGTTCGGTGTGTTTTAAACCGTAAGTTCTAAGCCGTGTTGGACCTCAAATGAATTTATTGAACATTTATCTTTTCAATAGGTCCATTTGGTGCTTTTGTTCTATTATCTGATTTATTATTTCTGCTTTATTCTAGACCCATGATTGTTTTATATGGGGTTATATAGTTTGGTAAGTTAAAACTCCAAAGGAATGTGGGAGCTTTTATCTAAGTTTTCTTCATAAAACTTCTCTGACCCAATAGTAGTAAAATGATGTTTTTAAAAATAGAAGAGTGTTAAATATGATCAGGACTAACCAAAAGTCATTGGAAATCGAAATCATTTTGTAATTACACTCCAAAATTATTATAAAATGGGGAATTTGAATTGTAAAAAGGAGGCTAGATGAATAAATTTGTCTAATGCTCTTAACGGAGAGTTGGTGTGCAATTTAAAATGAAATAAACATCTCAAACAATAGATAAAAATAAAGGACAATAAAATAAATGACAAAGAATACATGGTTCGTCAATGTGGTTACATCCACGAGAAAGGTGGGCACAATATCTTTATTGTAGAACACCAACAAATACAAGTTCTTCATTTGATGTCAATTGCAATTAACAATCCCCAATATACGGAAGTGATTTGGAGAATGGAAAAATTGAGGAGGTATGGAATGTGAAGGAGTAGAGTCTGTTGGACTTCACATACACAACAATCTCCCACTTGAAGTCCAAACCATGTTGTAGCTCAGAGATGTCACCCACTTTTCCAAGCTTATTGTCACAGTTTCACCAAACCAACAAAAGCTCTGCAAAACTTCAGCTTTCGGAACAACCTTTGTAAGTGCATCAACATGATTGATGTTGGTATGAATCTTCTCTAGCTTTAGGTTGCCTCGTTTAAGAACACTTCGGATAAAATGATATCGAAGCTCAATGTGCTTTGTTCGATTGTGAAATGTTGCATTTTTTGCCAAATGTATAGCATTGTTGTCACTATACAAAGTGAATTCATTTTGTTTGCTTCCCAACTCAGCTAACAACTGTTGCAACTAGAGCATCTCCATAGTTCCTTCACTGAGAGCAATGTATTATGTTTCTATGGTGGAAAGAACCACCACTTTTTGCAATCTAGAAACCCAACAGGTAGCTGCCCCTAGAAAAGTAAATACATATCTAGTGGTTGATCATCGTTTGTCCAAGTCACCGGCCATGTCAAAGTCGGCAAAACCTTGCAATTGTGCATCTTTTTCTCCGAGTCTTAAAACATGACCAGAAGTGCCCTTCAAATATCTCAAAATCCATTTCATAACTTGCCAATGATTTTTACTCGAATTGCTCATGTACTTGTTGACTACTTGCACTGCATGAGCAATGTCAGGTCTTGTGCAAACCATTGCATAGATGAGACTCCCAACAGCAAAGGAATAAGACACTCAATCCATAAGCTCTTTTTCTTCTTCTGTATAAGAACATATTTTAGCTAAAAGTTTGAAGTGATCAGCAAGAGGTGCTAATGAGCTTAGCATTCTTTATGCCAAAGTTGTCCAAAATCTTTTCAATATATTTTCCTTTATTTTTTGCTTATCCTTGATGATAGCCATTCCAAGAAATTTCTTGGTAGCCCTTAAGTTTTTCATAAAAAAAATTGTTAGCCAATTGTTGTTTCAAATTGCTAACAATTGCCATGCTAGATCCAGTCATTAGCATATCATCAACATATAACAATAGAAAAACAAATTCACCATTTTCTAAAACTGTGTAACAGACACAAGGATCAGTTTCACATCTAGTGAAATTTTGCTTAGCCATAAAAGTCAAATTTTCAATACCATTGGTGGGGAGCTTGCTTTAGCCTATAAAAATTGCGATTCAATTTGCAAACTAGATCATCATTACCTCTTTTTCAAAGCCTTTAGGTTACTGCATATACAACTCATCCAAATCCTCCTGGAGAAACGTTGTCTTGGCATCAAGCTACTCCAATTCAAGGTCATACACAACAACGAATCCCAACACTGCCCAAATGGAAGTCCTTTTCACTACTGGTGAATTTTTTTTTGAGAAATCTTCACCCTTTTGTTGATCATAACCTTTCACCACCAATCTAGCCCTATACCTCTTCTTCCCACCATCTTCCTTTAGCTTGTATACCCACCTATTTTTTAAAGCTTTTCGATGAGGTGAAAGAGGGACCAAATCCCATGTGTGGTTAGCCATCAAGGAACCCATCTCATCTTGCATAGCTTCCATCCATTTTTTATTGTCTTTGTCTTGACATGCTTCTTCAAATGTAACAAGTTCTCCATTGGAAATTAACAAATGTTGAATAAAGTCATTGTATTTAGATGGAAGTCTATGCTCCCTGGTAGATCTACAAACTTGAGGAAGAGACTCCTGTGAAAGGGGTGACTCTTGCACTGAGGTAGGGAGGTCATTTAGGGGCGGTGCACACCCTTCATCACATGGCGGAAGGGAAATAGTGTTTTGTTGCAACATATGGGAGTTGGGTTGTAATGTGTCATGCGAAATATCCTATGGTTGTTGCGAGTTATAATTTTTTGAGTTTAGCATATCACTACCATCTAAGATGTCATTCAATGGCATAAACTATTTTGAAGATCTCCCTTGTTCTTGTAGACCAGTCATTGTCTTTCATTAAAGATCACATCTATGTTGTGTGTGACCTGTTTGGAGGCAGGGTCCCACAACTAATAACCACACTTCTCATCATTATATCCAACAAAAAAGCATCTTTTGGACTTGACATCCAACTTTGTTCTTTTCTATTGTGGAATGTGAACAAATGCTTCACGCCTGAACACTTGTAAGTGATTGTAAGAAATTCTTCTTCCCAACCACTTCTCTGAAATCTCAAAGTCCAACCAAGAAGATGGACCTTGGTTAATTAGGTACACCATTGTATTAACTGCCTCTGCCCAAAACTCTTTACCCAATCCTACATTAGAGAGAATGCTACGAGCTCTATCCAATATTGTTCGATTCAACCTCTCAGCTACACCATTTTCTTAAGGGGTGAAAGGGACATTCTTGATCCATTGTATACCATTATCTGCACAAAAGTTATTAGACTCCAAGGAACAAAACTCTCCACCATTATTAGTTTTCAAGCACTTGATTTTGTTGTCGGCTTGGTTTTCAACAATTGCTTTGAGATTTTTAAATTTTCCAAATACTTCAGACTTCCTTTATAACATATAAACCCAAACCTTTCTAGTGTAATTTTTAAGAAAAGTAACAAAATAATTAGACCCACCAATAGAAACATCTAAAAGCATTAGCTCCAATGGTCTTTTTCTTGTCATGCCCTTGAATAGAGAAGACAAACCTACTTTGTTTTTTGTAGATACAATGCTCACACAAGTCTAAATCAACAGATTTCAAACCTAGAAGTTGATCCCGTTTGTGCAAAATCTCAAGGCCATTCTTTCTCATATGCCTGAGCCTCTTATGTCAAAGCTCTATCCCGTTGTCCACAACTGCCATCATAGCTCCCACTTCAGTGTGACTCTAGCACATACAAAGTGCCCAATTTGTTGCCTCTTACAATCACTAAGGCTCCTTTGGTCACCTTCCAAGTGTTGGACTCAAAAGTGATGCTACAACCTTGAGCATCTATTTGTCCTATAGAAATCAGACTCCTCTTGAGTTGAGGAACGTGTCTCACATCCCGTAACAACCAATTATTTCCATTTTTTAATTTTAATATCAAATCTCCTTTACCGACAATGTCACATGGTTCTTTGTCACCAAGGTAGACCTTAGCAAGTTTACCTTCTTGATAATCTTTGAAAACTTCCCGGCATGAAGTGGCATGAAAAGAAACACCGAAATCCAACACCCACACATCAGTTATAGTTTCACTTGTAGAAAAAACTAATGCACCCACATCCTCTTCATATGCTGCATTTACCACATTTTGTTTTGAATGACTTTTTGCCTTCTGGAATGACCAACAATTCTTTTTTATGTGGCCTTCCTTGCCACAAAACCAACAACCACTATTTCTGCCTCTTGAATTTGATCTCTTGTAGGACTTTGATCTTCTTTTATGGTTATGCTTTCCACTTTCTTATGATCTCCCCCTATAGCCGATTATCAAAGCGTCCCCTAGTGAAGTTCCTTGATTCGTCGTCATATCCTCACTGAGAAGAGTTTCAACAACATCATCAAATTTTAATACTCTTCCATTCTTTCTAGACATCGAGTTGTTGATAGCCATAACAACTCCTTCCCAACTATTGGGTAGAGAGCACAACAACAAAATGGCCTTGATTTCATCGTTCAGGTTTTATGCTCACAAAAATAATTGGTTGATCAATGTGTTAAATTCATTTAAGTGGTTTGACACATTTCCTCCTTTCATCTTCAAATCGTATAATTTTTTCATGAGAAAAACTTCATTTGACACGGAAGCCATCTCATATATATCAATCAACTTTTCCCACAATCCTTTCAGTTTTTTCTCTGTTGCAACATTAAATAGCACATTACTGGATAGAGAAAGAATAATCATTGCCAATGCCTTCTTGTCTAATTTCTCCCAGTCTTCATCAGCCATTGCAACTAGCTTCTTTGCTTTGCCTTCCAGTGTCATTGAGAGATCTCTCTGAATCAACAACCTTTCCATTTGCAACTTCCACATTCCAAAGTTTTGTCTTGATAATTTTTCAATTCTCCACTTATCTATCTCTTCCATCTTTGCTGAATTTATCCACAACTTCTCCTTGGCTATGATACCAATTGTTTAATAATTGTGCAATTTAAAATGAAATTAACATCACAAACAATAGATCAAAGCATAGCACAATACAATAAATGACACAAAGATTACGTGGTTCACCAATATGGCTACATCCACAAGAAAGGCGATCACAATATATTTATGTAGAACAACAACACATACAAGTTCCTCATCTAATGTCAATTACAATTAACAATCCCCAATATATAGAAGTGATTTGGGGAATGGAAATTTTGAAGAAGCATGGAATGTGAAGAGGCAGAGTTTGTTGGACTTCACATACACAACAATTTTCCCATAAATATTTTCATTTAAATTTTTAATTGAACTCTAAAAACCATTCACCTGCATACCCATGGTTGAATGAAAAGCAAATATCTTGTGTGTATATCATTTTACAGTTTATGCATTGATTGGTTGCTTCATGGTTTGGTTAGAGAATTTGTAAAACTCGATAACAAGATTCCAAGTTTTTTGGTATCTAGAATGTGTTTTATCTTTCTTTTCTCTTTTCATTTTATCTCTTTTGCTATTTCTTTACATATGGGGTTAGGATTTAGTTTTTTCTCTTCTATTGAATTTAAAAGAAAAATTATCGTGTAGGATATATCTGTGATTTTGAATGGTAGGAATTATGAATACAATCTATTAAATCAAATATCTTAATTGGATAAATTTGAAAATAAACATTCATCTTAAATCCAAGGGAAAACCCAACAATCTTGTATGTATTGGCCCATAACTCTTTAATGAATTCAATAACTTGTACATAGATGCAAACCAAGGAGGGTTTTACACCCTTTTCAAGAGAATTAAATACCCGTTAAGTTAGTGGGTCAAAATATCTATAATAGGTTTGGGTGACATCCTTTCTGTCTCCATGACTTGGAAGTTCATGGGGATGCCCTCTTTTCAAAATTGGACATCATGCTCTATTTAGTGCATAATTATTTTTAGTTAATTTTTTTTAATGTTTAAAAAAACTTTTAAAATTTAAATGGGTGACAATTGTTATTAAATTTTAGCACAATATATTTAATTTTAACTTTTTAGTTATTTATAATTTATTTTAATAGCCATTTCTTTAACATTTCTTTATTGTCTTCAAAAAATAGAATTGAAACTACATCCCCACTTCTCGGCATCCCTATATCAGAAACTTGGAAAAACATTTGTACATTTTTTTAAAACTATAAAATATAAAAACTATTTAAATTGTAGATGGTTAAATTGTTTTAAGAAAAGCAATCATGCTAATATGATGTCTTGTTTGAGAATAAAGGATTATGTTTGTGTGTGTATGTAATTTTTTTCTATTTAAATTGTAAATGGATAAATTATTTTAAGAAACAACATTTTTTAAGAAAGTCAAATCATATTGATATGATGTCTTGTTTGAGAATAAAGGATTGTGTGTTTGTGTGTTTTTACATTTCTAAAGGTGTGAATTGGGTTAGTTAGATGTGTGTGTGTGTGTGTGTGTGTGTGTGTGTGTGTGTTTACACTCCTAAAGTTTTGTGTGTGTGTGTGTGTTTACATTACCAAAGGTGTGTGTGTAGGTATGTTTTTACATTCCCAAAGGTGTATGTGTGTAACTATGTTTTTACAATCCTGAAGGTGTGAATTGGGTTATTTAGGTGTGTGTGTGTGTTACATTCCAAAAGGTGTGAATTGGGTGTGTGTGTGTGTGTGTGCATGTGAGTGTGGGTATGTGTGTTTGCGTGTGCGTGCATGTGTGTGTGGGTGTTGTGTGTGTGTGCATGTGTCTGTTTTACATTCTCAAAGGTGTGAATTGAGTGTGAATGTGTATGCATGTGTATATGTGCATGCTCACACGCATGTGTGTGCATGTGCATGTGTGTTTCTAAGTGTGCACATGTGTGTGTGTGTGTGTTTGCATTTTGAAATGTGTGAATTGGGTTAGTACTTAGATGTGTGTGTGTGTGTGTGTTTACATTCCCAAAGGTGTGAATTGGGTTACTTAGATAATATGTTTTTTAATCTAGATAACTTATCAATTGCATTTATTAGTTAACACCTATAATTTTGTATTTTCTCATGTATTTTTTACACAAAACTATAAGCTACAGTAATTTATATAAGTTTTCATTCTTGCAAAGTTATGTGTAAATGTCTTTATACAAGTATTTATATGTATTTAAAATTTTGTACACACATATTAGTTATATATGCATATATACACATGTATACAGTGTGTATGTTTTTACATTGCAAAAGGTGTGAATTGGACTTAGATCATACATTTTTTTAATCTAGATAACTTATCAAGTACATTTATTAGTTAACATGTATAATTTTGTATTTTATCTTGTATTTTTCACAAATAATTATATAGTAATTCATACAAGTTTTCATTCTTGTAAAGTTATGTGTAAATATATTTATACAAGTGTTTATATTCATTTGAAATTTTATATACACATATATATAATTGTATATGCATATATACTCCTATATATGTATACATACAAGTGTATATTGAATGTGTATGCAACTTACAAATAATATTTGTAATGAATAATCATTTTTTTGTAAATGCATTTATACAATGTTTATACGTATCTATAATCTTACATATTGAACATGTATGTAGTTTATGAGTAATCCACAAGTTTTCATTCTTATAGCCATGTGTAAATGCATTCGTACAAATGTTTATATGTATATACAATTCAATTATATAATTGTATATGTACATATACATGCATAGGTATGTATACATATATATTAATATGTACATACAACTACATATTGAATAATTGTGTAGTGTACAAGTAATACTTTTAATGAGTAATCTTTCTTTATGTCTACAAAATTTGCTTAAATTTGTTTTTAAATAAAAATTCTCATGCAAAAATAACTTATAAGTAAATAATAGCTTAGTTAGGAGAAAAACACATTTTTACCTCAGTAACATGTGCAAGATAGCCTTATCAATATAAAGAGAGACATTTGGTTGTAAAACGTCAACATTGAATTCATAAATGAGAAAGAACAAGGCAAACATGACCTTCAAAGTGTCTCCACCAAAGATGTTTTGTTTCTTAAATCCACTAATCACTTAAAGTAAGTGATTTAAACTATCTTCCAACTAATGCTAGTGGCAAATGGATTGAGACCTATATCCAAAGGAGAGTATAACTTTGTAACAATCTCATTGTTTTGCTAAAATGTACTATTTTTTTTGGTGTTGTAAGACTAAAATCAATAGGGTAATTCCATTTGCAAAATTCTTAGATCTTTCCAAGCATATGTTGACCTATACTTCTAAGACAATCTAAAACCAAGAAATAAAGTAGAAACTACAAAACTGCTTTTAATGTAGGAAATTTAACTCTGATAAAAGGAAAGCTAGATTTCTTTGAGAGTAAATTCCATTGCATACACTCATATATGTTTAAATAAATAAAATGCTTAAAATGAAATAAACTGATGAAAATATATGAAAACAAAAAAGTAAATAAAATGTAATAACTTCAAAAATGGAAAATAAAGACAATAAGGAACTTGTGGTTGAAACCTGAGTCTTGGCCAAGGATGCTAGCATGTAGTGCAAATGTCCTTGCATCACACTACTATCTTATACCAATTGCACCAAAAATCCCAAAATGCATGATGCGAGTTCCAAAATCCACTTAACCTGCAAGCACAAAAAGACAAGAAAATTGTTTGGGGCTATTTGGGGGCTTGCCTCAGTCAAACCCTTGATTTGGTGTTTCCACCTTCACAACAACCAAGATAAATAGATGGATAAAATGATAAATGATTTGATTAAAAGAGATGATTTCATAAGGGATGTAACACATGCCTAAGATGCTTAGAGATACAAGATAAAAAAGAATGATGTTACTAGCAAGGCTTGAGGAAGCCAAATAGAGAACAAGAGAGCTAGAAAGATTGTTGTGAGCGCACTGTAGAGAGTTGTAACAAGTTGTAGAGAGTTGTGTGAGCTTGAGAGTGCAAGAGAGTTGAGAGAGAGAGAGCTAAAAGAGTTTTCAAATGAAAGAATAGATTCAAAAATGAGAAGAGGGAAAAGGAAGAGGTCGTCAAGCTATTACTAATCATTTCAAGTTGTTTCTATTGACTTGAAAGGTGACAAGTGGAAAAACACTCAAAAATGTCCTATGAATGAAAAATTGTTCTAGTATGCTAGTGCTACGTGTGGATGTACATGCTAAGAGCTAGTGTCTAGAAAATTTATGCTAAAAAATGATAGGAGACAAGAACATAAGAGAAATGCAAAAGCGACACAAAAATGTGATTGCTGAAAAGAAGGCATGGGCATCCAAAGAGGGAAAAAGGTTGATGCAAGGGCTAAAATGAGCCTACACAAGCACTAAGGGAATGGATATCAAAGTGGACATAAAACAAAGTATGAAATTGCAAGGGTATGCAATTTACGACACTACACTACTAATTTGTAATGTTAATGCACAACTTGAACCAATTCTATTATAAACAAAAGTAATAAAGGTAACTCTAGGGACTCTATTCAACCTTTAAATTCATTTTAATATTTCAAATGATCTTAGCCACTCGCACTTCATACCAACTCTTACTTTAATAGTCCAAATCCCTTCCTTACCAAACAAATCTCTAATCTAGAACATTGAATATGTTTTCACTCAACATATACAATGTCTTTTTCATTTTCCTTGTTGCAAGAGTTACAATTATTTCTACTTAGAGAGGATGAATGCTAAAAAATCCAATGAAAAGGTTACTTCATTTTACATATCAACTTCCAAGCACAAAATTATTCTCATTGTGTTTAGTATTCAAGGTAACATCATAGTCTATAATACTATTTGCAATCATACTAAGGGGAAAGAATTAAGAGTTTTGTTTTCTTCTTTGGATGGATGCTAGTGTCATCAATTTTTGTTTAGTTGTTTACATAAGTTCCTCATTGTTTGTGGACTCTGAAATGTGGATTACAAAGATACATGACAAAATCAATAGTCTCACCCAAAAAATGGATAACATTGTACTTTATGGATCTCAAGTTTTAGGAGTTATTTATAACAATTATAGTATATGAATTAAGATTGATAATAGAGGGAAATAGAGGAAGTAATACAAAGATATAGAGGAAGCAACTGTAGTTCATCTTTCAAATTACTTGTGGAAGCCTATAAACACAATTATTACTCTTCCTCTTCAAAATATGAAGACTAATTATAAGAATTAGGGGTATGAAAATTATATGGGGTACAACTGATATTATGTGCAAAATAAAATAATTTATTAATGAGTGAAAAGATGATGGAGCATTGTCTAAGTAAACTATACTTGAAATGATAGTGTTTAAACTCTATTGGTTTTGTTCAATGCCTTAAACCATACTTGAAGGCTTCAAAGTTCATATATACAACTTGCAAATGGTAAAGCAATCTCTCATCTCTACTTGTGGTGTGCACTTAGTATGCATACTAACTAAAAAAAAATCAACTCTATTAAGGAGTGGAAGAAATACAAATCATTTTGTTTTTACAAAATTAATTATATATTGAAAAATGTTACCATTGAGCATGTGCACACTTGCAAAATTGTAAAAATTAATGCAACTTCATGTTTGCAAGTTCATTGCATACAAAAGGATGGATACCTATAAATATTTGCAAACACGTATTTATACAATTGCAATATCTCCAAGTGACAATTCTTTTAAACATGATGTTAATGTGCATTATAATTAAGATCCTAAAAATAAATATGATTAAGCTATTGCAAATTTATTAAATATGTTGTATACATGTTTTTACTAAAAAAAAATTGCATAAATTTCAAAGGTGACAAGATAAGAATGAAAGAAAGTTTGTTATAGAATATTGTTATTCATAGGATAAAGAAAAGGATATTTTAAAACAATCTTCAGATGGCTTCAATCAATGTTTGGATAAGCATCTATGTATACCCCAATAATGTTCACTTTTGATATTGAATGAATGCATAGAGAAGCTTTAGAAAATTAATGATTATATATGAGTTATCATGTGAACATGTTATTGCTTCCTTGTGAATTTGCATGTTATGGATACTAGAGTGTAGAATAATTAGAGTGTCTTAATATTCAACTATGCTTCAAGTGAGACAGAGAGGTAGTATGCTAGTGCACAAGAGTTGAACAAGTATTTAGCTATTAGATCACATGCACACACAATGCAAATAGTTAACATTTTGGTTATATTATCGAGACTCATTTATGGCTTATACACAATTATTTGAGTTATTCCTTGGTAGGTTGAGTGAATAGAAATCAACAACTGGTTCGCTCTAGTAAGGTAGAGGAGTTCATTTGCTTGAAAGCACCTATATGAGAGAACTAATGATGACATGAAATAACACTACTTGATGCTCTTTATGAATGATTTTGGGAAAAATTAAAGAAGAATTTGATTGATTGGTTATTGGAAGAAAATATTATGAGCCTACAAAAATTAGAATTTTTTTGGATGTGCATAATAGATCAATTTGTAAGGGGTAATGTCAACACATACATGCTCTAGTTCAACATGTCATCCTAATGGAGGAAGTTTTGTGTAACTCCTTAATCTAGTTCAATGCAAATTAATCAAACAAATTCCACTTGGGGTCAAGATACTCCTTGTTTAAAAATGCATCAAGACCCTTGATTATGTCATTCACCAAATTTCAAAACTTTAAACATATTATATAAGGAATGAAGTTGAGGTCGTGCCCCAGGTGATTTTGACAAAATGGATACCTCTCAGCCCTTGGTCCTCAGCCGAAGTGGTATTAGTATAGGCTCATGCTCCCATATCATATAGAAAAATGAACTCATGGATGATATTAAAATCCTCCATTAAAAAAATTGTTGTGTGATGGTATGATATATTGCAAGGTGTACGACATTGTTTAACTTCTATATGTTTGATTGAGAATTGGTTGGTAGTGAAAATGCTTTTCAATTATTTGATTTTCCCTTGCACAAAGTTACAAAAACATCCAAATTACATTATATGTAATATAATCTACACTTTAGATGGAATCTATTGTTGCATTGAAAAGAGCATAAGAGGCACATGTGAGATTCATGATTCTCTCTAAATATTAGTTTTTATCAACATATATTAGTTCAAATTTGTGGATTATTAAAAGTGTAGTGGAGCAATTGTGATTTTGTATTAAGAAATTTAAGGCTCACTTTTTTAATCATATAGCTTATAAGCAATATATAAGGGAGATTTAGTTAGTTGTGAAATAAAAATAAATTATTGGATATCACCCATTAAAATTCATGCATTTGTGAGATTTTCAAAACTTGGGAGGAGAAAATTTTAGATCCAACTACAAGATAAGTTACTCATTGGGGCACTTTATTGTATTGAGTATATTCTTAGTTGAATTTGACACCCAATTTCATGCTTTTGAATATGGCCACACATGTATCAAGTATTGCTTGCACTCTTAGAGCTATATGTGTTACACCTAATAGTGGTGAAGAGCTCATTGATGAAGGATAATTATATTAAGAAGTTCACACTTTGAAGACAAAAAGGGATCTAGTGTAAAAGAAACTCACTATGGATAGTTACCCAGATAGTTCAAGATTTTGTGGATCTCAAGAATTATACTCTTATCAAGGTCATGAGATAGCTTAAACCATTGTGGATGTATCTCAACATGGATGGTTGTCCAATAATTTGGGAGATTCATAATTCAAGAGTTTAGAGAGGCAGAATCTATGAATTCAACTCAAGAACTATGCCTTTACAAGGGTTACAAGGTAGTTTGATAAAATTCTACTTGGTCCAAGAATTATTTTCAAATAAAAGCTTATGAAGAATATGTGGTTCTATTTTATATATCAATGTTTTATCTTTATTTATTATTATTTTTCTTTTAGTATTGTAAGCCTTGAGGGAATGTTAGAATATAAGGCATATGGAAGACCTTTTATAATAAATTTTCCCTAGTGACCTAGTGATGTGTTATAAAAGCTAGTTAAATTATAATTAATTATGTCTCTCAAATACTATCAAAAGATATTAATCAATGATAACTTTAAGAAACCCCCCTCAAAAAAAGATATAAAAAATTGGCGAATCTTTCATTTTTTTAGAAAAAAATATTAATTTCTATTGGCAAATCTTTCATTTAAAAAAAAATATTAATTTTATTGGCGATTTCTTTTACATCACTAAAATTTTGTAGAAAATTTTCGCGAATCTTCAAAAATAATACGAAAATGTATTAATCAAGATGGCGAATCCATCCAATCTAAAAATAATTCTCATGGAAAAGTAGAGTCCCAAGGGTGGAAATTATTGATGGGTTTAAGGGGTAGACAATAATATTTACTTGTCACCATTGTTTTAAAATATGATATAATGGCCCTCATTATATTCTACAAGGTAAAATGTACCCACGATCTACAATTCTCATAGGGTTCAAAAATGCTTTTAAATCATTGATCTAACAATCCTCATTGTACTCTCTAAGGTAAAAAGTACCCACATTCTTTAATGCTCATAACACCCAAACTTGTGGGGCCATGAGCACTATAGATCGTGGGTACATTTTACCTCATGCAATACAACAAGGGCCATTAGATTATACTATAAATCAATGGTAGAAACTAAAGATTAGAAATATGGTCCTAAAGCAACTAATAATTATGATATGCTATTGGTGAATTAATATAGATTTCTACTATAATTTATAAAATTTAGGCGAATCTAATCAAATCATGTATCGAATATTGTGGCAAATTTTTTAGTTATTTTTTTTTATAAAATAATTTCTTTGGGGCTTTAAATAAGACTATAATAAAATTTTCTAAAAATGTGGCAATTCAAGTCATGTTATAGCTCAAACTATTAGCCAATTTTGGATTCCCAAATTTCAACTATTAGCCAATTGGCGAATATTAGCCACTAAAAAAATTAATAATATTAATCCCTTTGAAATTGACACATCAATATTTTTGTTATATTATATTATGTCATTTTATATCAAATGTGGCATTAACTCAATAAAAGGAATGGTTCATGAACAATACATATGTTGTGAACCCCAATCCTAGACCTGCACAAACATAGCAAACAAACACCATATTAGATCCATATGCAAGTTAGAACTAAGATTCCCCATGAAATTCATCTACAATGCTCAAAATAGGAAAGAAATGAAGAACAAAACAAGAAAAGCAATTAAATCCTATTTAAGCATGCAAACTCTCAATCCCATGGGGGAACTGGTGCCAATTTGATGTGGAAATTGGCCCTTTCCTGACTCCTTTGCAAGCTTGATGAAGATTGATCCACTTGATGATGATGAACAATGTGCTTCCTTGATAAAATTTGCAATAACCTAGCTATGATGGTGGAAAATGCTATGGAAATGGATGAATTTGCTCTAAATGTGAAGATAGTAACTTTGCTCTAAATTGTGGATCCAAAATGAGAAGAAAAACCTTCTATTTATAGATGAGAATGTTGAAGAATGAGGCAAAATGGATGAAAGTGGGATCATTCAACATCCAATGGCCAAGTACCACTTGTCAAGATGTGAATGGAGGAAGCTTGAGCACATTTTGATGAATGTGCACAATAAATGATATTAGGTGGAATTTGAAAATTGTGAAATGACATGTTGGAGGGAGAAATAATGAATTAAATGCCACTTGGCTCAATGCACAAGGACATGTAAGAGGAAATGAATGCCTTGTTGGAAGGACAAATCCATTTGGAGGGATTTTCAAACTTGGAGGAATATTCCCTTTTGATGCCATTTTGAAAGTAATTAGGGATTTTATTAAATCAAATAAATGATTTATTGGTGCAAGTTACAAAATCTTTTGGATTTAGGTGATTAGGATTAAATTAATCAAGATTTGATTAATTTAATAAGAGATTAGCTGATGTGGCCATTTGATTTAGATTTTTGGATTAATTTAAATCAAAATTGAAAGGAATATGATTTAGATTTAATTAAATAAAGGTTTTGATTTATTTAATCAAAGAAGGAGATGATGTTAGATTAAATCAAACAAAGATTAATTTATTTAATTTAATGGAAGGATTTTAGAGATTTAATTAAATAAAGTGAATTATTTAATTAAACAGAGACAAAGGGATTAATTAAATAAAATTGACTTATTTAATTAATAGGAGAGAATGACTTAATCAGATAAATTGATTTATTCAATTAAGGGATGAAAGGTGATGACATGAACACAAGACCAAGCTATGATGCAAACGCAGATGGGTGATGAAAGGAGATAGATGGATGATGGCAGCGTGACAGATGGGTGATGCAGAACAAGCCGTGAAGATCCTATGGATGGAAAGTGCTTATTTACACAAGGCGCCTATTTTCCAGGTTTTCACCAAGGTACTTTCCCAAAGTGCCACTGAAGTGGTTTTCACTAGAGGACGATTTTTTCTCTTTACTATATTTTAATCCTTTTTCTGATTTTTTTGGATTTTTTGCTTTTTATTTTTTGTTGTCACCAAGATGCCTGTTTGCCAGGTTTTCATCAGGGTGACCATTTTTTTAGGAAAAATTCTAAATTTTTTTGTATTTTTGGTTTTATACCCTGAAGGGTTTAGGCATAAAACTTTTTGAGATGGGAGCTATTCATGGGCTCCTACAGAGGCTCGCCTTCCGGTGTTGATAACTGATATGCCCCTAATTTGTAACTTGTTGTGATGACAAATGGTCCCAACCAGTTGGGTTCAAATTTTCCTTTGTCATCTGGATTTGGGACATTCTTATAATTTTCCTTTAGCACAAGTTCTCCTACCTAGAATGTCTGACTCCTGATCTTCTTGTTATAATTTTTCTTGAGTCAGTTCCGATACACGTGTAGATGGTTTAAGGCCTCCATGCACTGCTCATCTAGCAATTCTAGCTTAGTCAATCTTGATACCCAGTATTCCTCATCTGTGATGAGATTCTGCAATGATATTCTCAGTGACGAGAGCTCGACCTCGATGGGGAGTATGGATTTTGATCTGTAGACTAGGGAGAATGGGGTGGCACTTGTAGGTGTGTGAATGCTTGTTCGATAGGCCCAGATGGTGGGATTTAATTGCAAGTGCCAGTCACGACTAGCTTCATTGACCGTTTTCTTGAGAATTTTCAAAATGGTCTTGTTTGTAGCCTCGGCTTGGTCATTTCCTTGGGGATAATATGGGGTGGAAAAGTGATGCTAGATTTTGAATTTGTAGCATAGGTCATGGACATCCTTATTTTTGAATGGTGTCCCATTAACTGAGATAATGGCTTGGGGGACACCATAACGAAAAATTAAGTAGTTCAGGATGAACTTTGATATCTTCTTTCCAATTGTATATGTCATTGGTATGGCTTCCACCCACTTCGTGAAGTACTCAGTGGTGGTAATGATAAACTTGTGGCCACTGGATGAGGTGGGGGTGATTTTTCCAATGAGATCGAGCCACCACTACGAAAAGGGCCAAGGTGTGACAATAGGGTGTAGCTCTTGAGTTGGTGCATGGATGAGGTCCCCATGCTACTAACATTGTAGACACCTTCTGACATAATCATGTGCTTCTCTTCCCATAGTAGGCCAATAGTACCCCGTCCTCAGCAATTTCTTGGCCAAGGTCATACCGCTCGAGTGTGAACCACATATGTCGTTATGTACCTTAGTTAAGGCAGTCAATGTCTCCTCAGTGTTTAAGCAACGTAAAAGGGTTCCTTCAAAGCTTCTACTGCAAAGGGTATCTCCTAGGATGACAAAATGGGATGCTTTTTTGACAAAGGCTTTCTTAAGGTTTGAGGTTATGTCGGTTGGGAGGACTCCTATCCTCATATAAGTGTATATATCATGGTACTAAGGATCACCAGGACCAACGATTTTTCCCAAAAATTTGGACTTTGATACCTCAAATGCGGGCATGAGAAGCTGCTCTACTAGGAATTCATGCTTTGGGACATTGTGAGGGATGTCCAATAGGGATCCATTTGTCACCATGGTGTTTATCACTCTGTTGTTTGCTCTACGTATCTGCTTGAATGTGATCTCAATGAAGGACTCCTTAAGACTTTCCACCAATTTCTTGTATGGAGTTAGCTTGTCGTCCTTAGTCTGATACTCATCATTTACTTGATTGATTATTAGTTGTGAATTCCCATATACTTTGAGAGCCATGATATGCCATTGCACCACTATTCTGAGTCCTATGGTCAGAGCCTCATATTTTGCGATATTGTTTGTGCAGGGAAATGCCAACTTGTAGGATCTTGGTAGGCAGTCTCCCTATGGAGTGATGAAAAAGACCCCAGCCCCCGATCTATGTTGTGTGTAGGAACCATCAAAGTACAACTTCTAGTGGTCTGCTATGCTCAAATTGAAGATGGATTCATCGTGGAACTCTAAAATTAGCAATTTTTTTGAATACATTAGTGCTTATGCCAATTGGTTTGCAATAGCTTGCCCTTTGATGGCCTTCTACTCCACATACTCAATATCATGTTCTAATAGGATCATGACCCACTTGGCCATCCTTCCTGTGAGCATTTCTTTGGAAAGCAGGTACTTGAGCGGATCTATCTTTGCGATAAGCTTTATTTGATGGGCTAGCATGTAATACCTAAACTTTTGTGTTGCAAATACAACTACTAGACATGCTTTCTTGATGAATGTATAGTTCAGTTCATGGCTCACCATGGTTCTGCTAATATAATATATAGCTCTCTCTTTTCCATTTTCGTCGTGTTGTGCTAAGAGAGTGCCAAGAGCTACCACTGTTACTGATATGTATAAGATCAAATTTTTTCCTGGAATTAGCGGCATAAGTACTAGTGGTGTGAGTAAGTATTATTTGATCTTGTTGAAGGCCTGATCACACTTTTCATCCCACTTGTATGCTACCCCCTTATGGAGTAGGTGAGAATATGGGATTGACTTGTCCGCTAATTGGGCTATGAACCGGCAGATTGACTGGAGCCTACCTTGTAAGCCTCTCAACTGTTTCAATGTCTTAGGTGCCTCCATCTCGAGGATTAACTTTACTTTAGCGAGATCTATTTCAATCCCTCTCATGGACACAATGTATCCCAAAACTTCCCTGATTGTACGTCAAAGACTCACTTCTTTGGATTAAGGTAGACCTTGTATTCCTCAAGTTTGTCAAAGATGACACTTAATGTTGTTATGTGGTCCCACCTCTTTTTGGATTTTTCCAATATGTCGTTGACATAATCCTCCACAGTCTTATGGATCATGTCATGAAAGATTAACGTCATGGCCCTTTGATATGTTGCTCCAGCATTCTTTAGGCCAAACGGCATCATGTTCCAGCAATATGTCCCCCATGGACAAGTAAAAGTCATTTTGCGTTGGTCTTCTTTGGCTATCATGATTTGGTTATACCCAGAGAATCCATCCATTAATGAAAGCATCTCATGTCCCACAATCATATCTACAATCATATCAATGTTGGGAAGCAGGAAATCATCCTTGGTACATGCTTTGTTGAGGTCTCTGAAGTTTGTGTAGATATGGATGCCCCCATCAAGCTTTGAAATAGGTACTAGATTTGATACGCACTCTGGATAGTCGATTGGTTGTATGAACCCTGCATCAAGTAGCTTCTTCAATTCCATTTTGACTAACAAGGAAATTTGAGGATGCATTTTCTAAGTTTTTGTCTAATGGGCTTTTCCTTGGGGTAAACTGCTAGATGGTGGACCACAATCTCCAGATCAAGCCCGAGCATGTTGGCATAGCTCCATGTAAATTTGACCTTTCTCTCCCTTAAGAAGGAAGCTAGGAGCTCCTGTTCTTCTGACATCAATGATTCAACATAAAATGTGATATGCGGAGTTTCCTCTGTTCCCAAGTTGACTGGGTTGCACTTCTCGGCTAGAACCACTAACTTTTCCTGATGTAGAGCACTAAGAGGAAGATTGAATCCTTCATCCTCGAGCACCTTAGAGAGGTTTTCATCGTTGGATACATCCTTTATTTTTACTATTTTTGGGTCAGAGAGTGCCACAATGTGGTTTTCACTCAAAGATCTTGAGATTATTCTCAAATTTTTGCTATTGTGACTAAAGGATTCAATCATTTCCTCGTAGTAGGCTTGTGTGTCTAGTATGATATCAAATCCACCCTTGTGATGTCCATATGGTACCATGTCCTGCAGTCTCATGAATTCTAAGAGTGCCTCATCATTTTCAAAAGTATTCAGAATTGGCAGTCCTCGTTGGTTGTAATCAATGAGTTGGGGGTAGACTAGGTTGATTTCATGGGCTTAATGGTCGTTGGTCTCAAAAGAAAAGGTATTAATCATGAGTAGGGATGTGTCTTTGAAAAGCATAGGAAAATCAGTTATGGGGTCCTCGTCACTACTACACACATTAGTTATGTCAAAGGAAAAGTTGTCTAAAGGTAGACCTATGGATATGGGTAATTGAAGGGCGGTTGTTGATTGTTGAGGGGGAGTTTTGACCTTCCTAACCGAGGCACCTTTTCCAAGTATGGTCACCTTCGGAGGGGTACATCCGAGACCAAGATTTCTCATACGCGTCTCCGGAATGAGGGGTAATAGAAGCCATTTTCATTTTTTCCAAGCTTTTTTTTTGTCATAGCCCATGGCAAGCATCATTTGTAACCCTTTACTGCTATCATCCATAGGTAGGTCATTTGTTGGTCTATTGTCTTGGTGTAGGAGGTTTGATGGGTCCTCTTCTATTACTTCTCAACCTAGGTCTCCCCAACTCCTGAAGTTGGAGGAGCCTGCTGTGAAGGTTTGGGATGAGAAAGCATTATTTGACTATGGTCGTCCTCGTGACCTAGGAGATTGTGGTAATTCTCCCACTACAAAAGCATTTTTCAGAATTGCATAATACCCACACCCATTGTCCTGGATAATGACCTTGATATCAGAGATGGCAGGAATGGTGGGTGTCTCTGTCACAGAAGTGGAGGTGAGAGTAGTTGGGTCTATGTATGGAGTTGTGGGACCTTCATCATTCTTGGGCACTTGGGGGATCTTGTAATATTTTGCTTCCAAATTCTTGCAATAGTAAAAGGGTTTAGGATCCCCATGGACATTGGCCTCCTGGACTTGGTATGGAAACTTTACACACTGGTGGAAGGTGGAAGTGACGGCCTGCATCCCATGAATCCAGGGATGCCCCAAGAGGATATTGTAAGGTAATTCCAAGTTGAGAACTTGACAAGTTGTTTCCATGATGGCCGACCCTACTTAAATAGGGAGTTGGATAGTGCCCTGAGACACTCTTTCCTGATCGTCCTAAGCTCTGATGGTTATTCCTTTTCCTTTTTCAACAGCATCTTCAGAGAAGCCCAAGCTTTTTATTAATTTAAGGGTGCATATGCTCAACCTTGCACCCCCATCTACCAAGACCCTCTTGACCTTGTTCTTATGAACGAAAGCCTTAAGATGAAGCACACGATTGTGAGATGGTTGTGTTGGGAGATCTTGTTATGAAAATGTCAGGAGGTGAGGTGTGGTGAGGTGTATGACCATAGCTTGGAATTGATCCACATCAAGATCTATGGGGACCAAAGATGAGGCCAAGACCTCTTCAAGAATCTTTTTGTGGGCTGGTGATATTTTCAACAACTCCATGATGGAGATTTGTGTTGGGGTTCTCTTTAACTGGTCTAGGACATTGTAGCCACTAAGAGAAGACCTTGGATTGGAAGTGAATGCTCTAGTTGGCTGAGATGGTCTTGTGATGGTGAATTTTCTACCTCTTGTGGTGACTCCACAATCAGCTTGGGCTCCTTTGATGATGATAATAGTGCAATACTCATCTAGGGATGTGATGACATGGTCATATACATGGTTTACACTTTTGAATGCACCCTTTCCCTTATCATTGTTATTGTTCCCCTTGTTGTTGTGATTGGACATTGGATTCGTATAAATCTTGAGATTCTGATTTTAGCTGGTTGTTCCACGTTTATGATTTTATCATCAATGAGGTCCTGGATTATATTTTTCAACCTCATGCAACTGGTCGTTGTGTGCCCCTTGATTTTGTGAAAATCACATAGGTGGTTTTCATTGTACCATGGTGGATTCACTTGGGGTTCTTGATAGTTTTCATAGGTGGGAATCTTGATGAGATTCTCGTTCACCAGCTTCTTCATGATGGACTCGATTGACTCCCCAAGGGTCGTGTACTTCCACTTGGGGGGATATTTATTTCACAGAGGTGGTCCTCCTTGATTATTCAAATTGTTGATTTGATTTTTGGGTGGTTGTTGCCATACCATATTATCTTGGGTGTTGTTTTGGGGTTGTTGATACGTTTGCATGTTTTGTTTTGGTGCACTGATTATGACCTTAGCATCCACCACACCATCATTTGTGACATTTTTGTTTCTTTCCCATGTACAAGGATTTTCATTATAGCTGGTGGATGGGCAATTGTCTTGATGTTTAGGATATGCGGGTGTCCCTCCTTGTGCAATGAGGGCTTGTTCAATGCTAAGTGCCTTGGAGATCAATTGGTCGTACTTGGTGATACCTTGCACCTTGAGATGGAAGGCCAAGGTTTTCTCAAGATTGGAGATGATGGTGCAAACTTGTTCTTCTAGAATGACCCATTTGCTTCTATTGGCCTTGGATCACCGTCATTGTAGGAATGAAGCAAATGATTCGCTCTTACCTTGTTTAAGAGAAGATAGTTCCTCTAGTCTGACATCCATACCAATGTTGAAGGCGTAGTTTTTTATGAATGCATCTACTATCTCTTGGAAATTTTTGATTCTAGGAGGAAGTGTTGGAAACAAGCAACACTGAGAGGGGGGGTGAATCAGTGTTCTGCAAAAATTAATTTTTTTATCCTGATCTTTATTCCACTTAACACATTTAATCAAAATTAATATGCAAAAATAGAAAACAAGAAACCACACAACCATAACACAAGGATTTTTATGTGGAAACCTTGTAAGGGGAAAAACCACGGTGGATGGCCAATCCACAATAAGTTCTTAGTATACTCAAATGAAGTATTACAAAATGGGAATGCACTTGCATTCAGGCTCACTACCTAGAGCTCACTGCTCAAAAGATGGGGGCTCACTGCCCTTACAGTAATTTGGAATTGATCCAAAAGAAAATGAACTAAATAGATAGCATCTACCAATGCTTGATTGCAGTTCTGGTTTAGCTTTGATGTTGAACTTTTGTCCTGAAGATTGATATTGAACTTCTGCTCTGTTATGCTCAAGTTTGTACACAAAATATTTATGCGCAAGTGAAACTACACGAAATATCACTCAAATACACCTTATAATTTTGCAACATACACACGCACACTTCTTCATTCATCCAAATGATGTGACAGATCATCTAAATATATCCGCTCACCAGGAATTAATCACCACAGGTCAGCTCAACAAAACTTAATAATATTTACAACTTGTCAGCCCAAAACATAAATGATGTCGATGTGTATCCAAACAATTCAACTACACAATAGCTAGGACCAATAATTAAACATTTGAACTTGAAGATAATTAAAATAATTCAACTTTATACATTTGCTACACACCATTTACACTGAGTCGGCTCTATCAAGCAAATAGACAAAAAAGGTCCTACTGGACCTTCAAAACCTCATGGCCACAAAAGAAACATTACGAGATTCAATGATAAGATGCTCCACATGCTTAACAAACAATTTTAGTGATCCAAAACACAAAATGATGATCCGGTGAAACTATTAGACCAGATACCCTGTTCCATGAGTACACTGTCGGTAACACATAGTTTTTCATTTTATCTACCGGATGATTGAATGCATAACTATGGACCAAAATGATGACTTCAATTGCCATCAATGACAACACTAGAAGCCAAAAACCATGTCCACTTAAACCATATTCCAACAATCTCCCCCTTTGGCATTGATGGCAACACTTAGTGAAAAATGACTAAGTGTCGAAACTGATAAGCATACTGCCAAAATACAAAATATTGCACCACTACAAAATATTACTCCCCCTAAGAATATTAATGCATTTTTCACATCACACTCTCCCCCTTTGACATCAATGACAAAATTGGGGAAACAAAAATTGCAAAAGTTGTATAAGTATATCCGGAGACTTACAAAAATTTGAAGATTTCTGCAAAGACAGCCTTCAGTCCTCCTAAGTTTGAATCCTAGATACTCCTTAGACTCTCCAAAATGGTAATATGGCCACAGAGAAGATAAGACAAGGTTTCTGCAACTTCCAAACTTACAGGATCAGGAGCAATCACAGTACTTTTTGCTTCTTTTAGAGCATTTGCCATCATCTCAATTTTTGGAATTATCAGCCCCCTGAGTTCACTTACTTTGCTAATAACCCTTTCATTTTCAAACTTCAGATTCTTTAATTGGTCAAGCAAAGGTACTATCTGACTATCTTGATGACACACACTACTAGTCAAAGGATCAAAGGTGTTGGAAATAATAGCCAACTGCTGCTCAATATCTTTTATCTTTTTCTCATTTGTTTCAGTAAATTTTGACAAGATTAGGCGGGATTTGTACACATTTCCTCCTTCAGTTATAGAACCTTGGATATTTTGTATGCAAGTTGCTAGAAAATTCTTGTCCTTGGCAATTAATTTGATTAGGCTTCCAATTCTTTCCTCCTTAAATTCCTTTTGCACTTGAACCTGAGTTGAAACCTCAAAAGACTTGAAATGAAAATCTACGAAGCTTATTAATATTTTCAACTCACCAGAGGAGGATCCTGATGGATCCATAACATGGGTAGGCATCAATTTCTGAGAAACTCCAGAAGTGAGTTTCAACAACTCACTATCTTCAATGCGAGATTTCAATATTTTCTCATTGGATTTATCTTGAGCTATTTTGGAAACTTTTGGCATCTGGATTGGAGATAAGGTGGATAAGTTGACTGAACTCTCATCAAACTCATAATTTGATTCTACCTCCTGCTCCAACAAAGATTATTTTACCTCTTTTGAATTGATTTCTTGATTCTTTCCCTTGTCAATCTTAGATTGAGCTTCCGGAATCACTTTTGGGAATTCTTTTTCTTCACCGAATACTTCTCTCTCTTCAACAAACTCCTCACCTTGGACCTTAGTCACAATAGGTGTCTCGGTGTTTTCAACATTGGGGGAAGTCAAAATATCTTCAAATATTGGAGGATCAAATATGTTCATATTCTCCTCATTTTCATTTCCTTCTTCTGACTTATTCACTTCCTCATGACTTTGAGCCTGTTCAATATTGACTTCCTCAATACTTACCTTTTCTTTTCACAAGAACTCTTCCAGAATTGTCTTAGTCTCACTCATAACAACATCAGTGTCACCAATCATGAGTTTTTTTATTCTTGACTTTCTTTTGAATTCCTTTTTAACTTTTAGAAGAAGTAGGTTCATTTCTTCAATTCCCATTTTCGGGGACAAGTTAGCAAGAACTCTTTTCCTCATGTTTTCTTCCTCTATTCTAGCACTCTCCCTTCTTGATTCCAGAGCATTGTATAGGCTTTTGGGCAATCCAAACATGATTTCAACTAGAGTTTTATTGAAAACATTCAAATGCTTAACTACAGCTTCTTTGAGAGTCTTCTTACTAGAATCATCAAAGAACTCATATAGATTATAGAGTGGCTTGAGATTACTGTCAACTACTATTGCATTTTCAGCTTCTTCCACTGACATGTTGGGTTTGTCAGTTTTGGGCTTCTTCTAGACTTCTTCACTTTTGTTGGAAGGATTCCTTTTGTTTAGCTTGACCGCATGGGTTCCAGTAGCCTTCAATTCTCTTACTATTTCTTCTGAGTCTATCTCTTCTTCTCATCTACGGATGCAGCTTTATAGGTCCTTGAACTTTTGTTTTTCCTTCTTCTTCTAGAGGCTTCGGCCTTGTTTGGTTGAGTTGCAGGGGAACTCCTAGTTGTTCTGGTGTTAGGAGCAGATGTTCCTGGAGCAGCTTTTGTTTCCTTTTCCTTCTCCTTTGCTACTTCGGCTTCATCTCTTTGCCTTCTGATTTCTTTCAGTTTTTCGACTGGAAGACCCATTTTCTTTTCAAGAATTTTCATTTCCTTTCTTACCCTTCTGATTGACACAGGCTTCCTCAATTTTGAATGTACTTGAAGGCTCTTCTCTGCATAGGTTCCACACCTTTCTTCATTAGGATCCAGTGGAGAATTCAGTAGATGTTATGCATACATCCTTAGTATATTTTCATCCACTTCATAGCCCATAGGCATGATCCAAATTGTTCTTGGATCAGTCGCTTCCATGTGACATTGATCAATGTCTACCATGAAGCATATAGAATTTTTATACTGTTCCACTACGGCTTCAAGGATCCTCTCTTTGACATGCATCTATTTTATAAAGTTGTTGAAATGACCCCACAGGATTGTGTTGCGGGTCTCTCGGTCACCAAGACTACATAGCACATCCCAAATCTGTACTGCTACCGGAACATCATTTCTCCATTGAACTTTGCCAATTCCCAGTACCTCACCTGAGAAGTAAAAATTTAGGCAGATTAACAAGTTTATGAACTTGAACACATTCTTTTTGTCCTTCTTGATTTTCTTCAAATTCTCCAAGAGTTGTCCTCTAAGTACTTCACATAGATTATAATCCACATTTTGTTTGATCATCTCATATGTTGCATAAATAGCAGTGCTAAATACAAAATTTTCCTGGCTCGAATGGTAAATCTTATACCCTATGATCATGGATGAAAATCTTACATCAAGCTCAGAAATATGACTTATATTCATTGCCCTTTTGTCCCAGTGTGAGCCAGTTTCTTTAGTGACATCATCATTCTTTATTGACTTCAATATTGGAAGTCTTCCAGAAGAATTTAAACCTATAATTGCACAAATAGCTTCCTTGGTAATTTTAAATGGTGTATCTAGCCACATAAATTCATCATGCACTCTGCTCATAATGTATCGAACCCACTCATCCTCCTCAAATATGGGAAACTTTGTGAATTGTACAAATTTCTTGTCCACTAGGGTTTTGAATTTAGGTTTCACATAAAAATCTTCTTGCACTATGTGATTAGAATATAATTCCAATAGTTGCGCACTACCCAAATCTTCAATGTTCGCATGCACATACTCCCTAATATCTTCGATGTGTAGAACATCATACGACACGTAAGAAAATTCTCCTAAGGGCTCAAGTCTACTGATTTATATGGGTTCCATTTGAACTTAGGGCATGGCCTATCCTTGAATTCAACTATGAGAGGGGTAGACATAATTGCGATCGCAAATTCTCTTCTAAGCTTGAATCTCTTCTTCGCTTTGGAAAGGATCACCACAGAGTACTTCAGACTTATTTCTCTTGAATGTAGTGTGACAAATGAGAGTGAGAATGGTTCTTTTATTTTCATCAAACCTAACTCTTTACTTTTTGCAATAAATGTTCTTGCCCTAATTCTACAGTTTTCAGACTTATTATATTCTGGGGCAAAAAATTCTTGTGCGGATCTATAATTATCTTCATTGATACCTTAGATTCATTCCACAATGACTAAAGAATATTTGATTTCCTACTGGACTCATCTGAATTCCAGTACCGATCACCTGTAGGGGGTTTAGAGGATTTTCTTGATAGCTCCCCCTAATGCAGAGTCCTATAAATAGCTTCCAAGGGTGTTACCAAAAGAGGCTTCTGGTGTAGATCCATTTTCTTATGTAGAGGGATTCTTCTTCACCCATTTCTTATGCATCTTCTTCTTGATCTCATCAGTAGTGATCTTTCCTTTTCCCTTAACATTCAGTTGCTTATTTTGTTTTACCGAACCTCTTCTACTCCAACATAATCTAGAAGTGTGGCCAAATTTGTTGCAGCTGTAGCAAACAACACTTCTCTGTCTATGCCAATTGTTCCACTGACTTTGTCTTGATCTGCATTGGTTAGAAACATGTCTAAATCTATTGCATTCATAGAATTTGACATCTCTATGAGGGTTATTCATCATAGTTCTGCATTCACTTGACTTGTGACCATACTTGTAACAATTAAAGCACTGACCTGATAATGATAGTGTACTTGTGTTCACCCTACTCCTACATTGAGAAGCCATATGACCAAATTTGTTGCAGGTATAACAATAACCATTAAATCTTTGAGCATTAGGTTGCCTTACCAGATTCCTTCTGGGTTCATTCATCTGGTCTCCTTGTCTGAATTTTCCTTGTCTTGAATTCCTTTGTCCATAACTCCTTTGTGCAGATTTAGAGATTTCTCCTTCTTCATATCCAAGACCTCATTTGTCACCATTAGTTCTTTGTCCCTTGATTAACTCATCATGTTTGGCTGAGCTTGCTTTCAATTTCTCCTTGAACTCATTTGTTGTAGCAAGTTCATCCTTGAGATCATCAAGTTGTTTTTCAAGCTCTTCTTCATTGTTCTTGGATTGCTCCAATTCATTTTCTAGTCAGTTGCATTGTTCAGACTTTTCTTTCAATAATTGTGCAAGATTTTCTTCATTTCTCTTTTTCCCTCTAACTCTTTAGTCATCTTCATCATCATGGATTTTGTCTCACGGTTCAAGGCAACATTCTCTTGAGCAAACTTTTCTCATTCTTCTATTTTCTCCTTCAGGACTTGACTGAGTTGTTCATCTTCACTTGTTTTGTTTTTCTGCTTGAGCTAACCACATAATTCCTTTCTTTTCTCCCTTGATTCATCAATCTTGTCTTTCAATGAATGGATGAATTTTTCTGCATTTTCAAGATTTTCTTGCAATTCTCGGATCCCATATTTTGATTGGTCAAGATCATCCAAGGCCACCACGAGTTGTTGTTGAAGACTGCTTGTATCCAAGACTCTCCAAGATCTCCCCAAGCTATTAGATTTCTTCAGAGGAACTTGCTTTGATACCAATTTTTGGAAACAAGCAACATTGAGAGGGGGGTGAATCAGTGTTCTGCAAAAATTAATTTTTTTATCCTGATCTTCATTCCACTTAACACATTTAATCGAAATTAATATGCAAAAATAGAAAACAAGAAACCACACAACCATAACACAAGTATTTTTACGTGGAAACCCTGTAAGGGGAAAAACCACGGTGGATTCCCAATCCACAATAAGTTTTGAGTATACTCAAATGAAGTATTACAAAATGGGAATGCACTTGCATTCGGGCTCACCACCTAGAGCTCACTTCTCAAAAGATGGGGGCTCACTGCCCTTACAATAGTTTGGAATTGATCCAAAAGAAAATGAACTGAATAGATAGCATCTACCAATGCTTGATTGTAGTTCCGGTTTAGCTTTGATGTCAAAATTTTGTCCTGAAGACTGATATTGAACTTTTTCTCTGTTCTGCTCAAGTTTGCACACAAAATCTTTATGCGCAAGTGAAACTGTGTGTAATATCACTCAAATACACCTTAGAATTTTGCAACATACACACGCACACTTCTTCATTCATCCAAATGATGTGACCGATCATTTAAATATATCCGCTCACTAGGAATTAATCACCATAGGTCGGCTCAACAAAACTTAATAATATTTGCATCTTGTTGACCCAAAACATAAATAATTTTGATGCGTATCCAAACAAGTCGGCTACACAAAAGCTAGGACCAATAATTGAACATTTGAACTTGAAGATAATTAAAATAATTCAACTTTATACATCCGCTACACACCATTTACACTGAGTCAACTCTATCAAGAAAATAGACAAAAAATGTCTTACCAGACCTTCAAAACCTCATGGCCACAAAAGCAACATTATGAGATTCAATGATAAGATTCTCCATGTGCTTAACAAACAATTTCAGCAATCCAAAGCACAAAATGATGATCCTATGAAACTATTAGACTAGATACCCTGTTCCATGAGTACACTGTTGGTAACACACAGTTTTCCATTTTATCTGCTAGATGATTGAATGCATAATTGTGGACCAAAATGATGACTTCAGTTGCCATCAATGACAACACTAGAATCCAAAAACTAGGTCCACTTAAACCATATTTCAAAAGGAAGGTGAGAGAACCACTCCATGGCTTGGCCATCCAAACTTCTAGGAAATAGCTGCATCAGATATGTATCATTATATGCAACCTCCATGCAATGTACTTGGAATTCCCTGATGTGATCTTCAGGGTTTCCCATTGCACAATATTTGTCAAATTTAGGGATTTCAAACCCCTTTGGTAATGGTACCATTGCAAGGCTCCTATCAAAAGGATAAGGACACAAGTTGTTGGGGGTTTTTGTGGTTTCCCCTGATTAAAGGTCGAGAACTTGTTGCGAGAGCGACTTGATTTGTGTTGTTATGTCATTTTGCAGATCAAGGGGTGGAGTGAATGTGTTTTGAAGTGGTTGAGGCATTTGAGTGATTGGTGGAGTGTTGGGTGTGTTGGTGGGAGTTTTGTGCAAGCTTTGTTGCACAATCAAGGTTTGTTGATATGCCTGCATTTGTTGTTGTGCCAACAACACTTGTTGTTGGTCTTGTTGTTGTTGTGCCAATAATGCTTGTTGTTGGTCATGTTTTTGTTGGCACAACACTTGTTGGTCTTGTTGTTGCTGTGCCAACAAGGCTTGTTGTTGGTCATGTTGTTGTTGAGCCAACAACGCTTGTTGTTGGGCTAGTAATGTTGCCTCTTGTTGTGCTTGGTACTGTTGTAGGGCTTGTTGATATGCTTGCTGCTAGGCTACCTATAATTGTGCCTGGTATTGAGCTTGTGCTTGCACTTGTTGAGCTTGGTATTGGGCTTGCGCTTGTTGAGCAGCTTGTGCAATTTTCTTGGCTTGTTGTTGTAATAAGGCTTGAGCTTGAGCATCCTGCTATGCTTGTTGTGCTTGTTGTGCTTGCAGTATGGCTTGGACTACTTAAGCGGCTTGAGTGACTTGTTGAGCAGCTAGTTGTGCAGCTTGTTGATTTCGAATTTGCTAAAGCACTTTTTGATAGGCAGCTTGTTGAGCTACTTGTAACATGAGGCTATATTGGTTTGTCATGTTTGATTTTGGTGGTGGAGGTGGTGGAAAATTCATAATGGTGTTTTTTGTTGTAATGAGAGGCACCATTGTATTGATGATTGGGATCTGTGTAGTGGATGGTGCAATTGATATGCTTGGTCCTTGAGAGACCATGTTTTGAGGTATTTGGGAGATGGTAGATGATGTGTTGGTTGCTTGTGTTATTGGGATGGTTGCCATCTATTGTTGTGATATTGATGGCAAGGTCAAAGGATTCGGTATGATGCTTTGATTGATGATTGGGGGGTTGTTTTGAATGAGTGGTGGTAACAAAGGTAACCCCAAACCGAGAGGTGATGTGGATGTTAACGACAAGGGTGGAAGTGGTGGAAAAGTGAGTGGCATACTCCCTTGGGGAAATGATGAAGATGAAGGGTCAGAGATTCCCCCTAGTCCAAATAGCCTACCTTCTCCTTGCAAGGTCATAGGGAGATAGGTTTGAGGTGTTGCGTGAAATGATGATGATGGGTCATTGGTATCTTGAAAGGTGAGGGGGACATATGGGTGTAATGGATCTTAGGGGATGGATTGACCTAATATGGTGTTTGCATCCAAATATTGATTATTCACAAGGGGGTGTGTTTGTAGTGCATTGAGAAATGTGCTCCCCTTGTTAACAATGGATTGAGTTGGAGCAATGGATGATGTAATTCACAGGATGGATTGAGTGATGCTTTGAAATGGGGTGTAGATGAAATCAGGAGTGTGGATGATATTGGGAGTGTGGATGATGTTGGGGGCATGGTCCCAAGAGGTTGTTCCACAATGGTACTCACATCATAATCAGAAGGGAGTTTATCCCTATTGGCATATGGCTTCCAGTGTTGTCATTGATGGCAACTAAAGTCATCTTCATGGTTCACAGATCTGTATCTAGTCATCCTGGAAAATAAAGTGCAATATTGTGTGTTATCTACAGAATATCTGAAGAATAGGGTATCTGGTTAGTCAATCAATCTGTCTACTTCACCGGATCATCGTTTTGTGTTGTGGACCCCTTGGGATTACTTGATGAACATGTATATTATCTTATTACTAAATTTTGTGGTGTTGCATTAGTTGTAGTACATGCTTGGAGGTCCGGTAGGATATTTTATGTCTATTTGTTCGTTGTAGCCGACTCAGTGAGTGTGGGGTGTTGTGGATGTGTAAAGTGGAATTATTTAAAATGTCTTCATGTTCAAACATTTAATTATGGGTCTTAGCTATAGTCTAGCTGACAGTGTTAGATCCACATTGAAAATCCAATTGTAATTTAGGGCCGACAGTTAATAATATTTCCAAGTTTTATTAAGGCCAACCTATAGCGATTGTATTTCTAGTTGTGGATATATAAGAGATTCGATATATCATTTGAAGTGTGTGAAAAATTAGTGTGGTGGTGTGTTGCGATCATCGGGAAGATCGATTAAGCAATTATGCATAGTTTCACTTGTTCATTAATATTTTTGTAGTGCAAATTGTGCAAAGCAGAGTAGAATTGTTGAATCAGTCTAAAGGATAGTAGGTTGTAATTAGAGCTTAATTGGAACTGTAATCAGGCATTATGGATGCTATTTCATTAGTTCGGATGCTATTTCATTAGTTCACTCTTTTGTATTTATTCCAATTCTTTGTAGGGCAGTGAGCCCATCCATTTTGAGCACTGAGCTCTAGGCAGTGAGCCTAAATGCAAGTGCATTCCCATTCTTTACTTCTTAATTTGGGTATACTCATATTATATTGTGGATTGTCCATCCACCGTGGTTTTTCCCCTAATAGGGTTTCCATGTAAAAAATTTGGTGTTATGGTGTTGAGATTATTTTCTTTCTGTTGATGCATGTTTCTTTTATTGAATGGTTAAGTAAGTTATATCATAGAACAATAAAGCTGAATTTTTGCTCAACACTGATTCACCCCCCCTCTCAGTGTTGCTTGTTTCCAATAATTGGTATCAAAGCTAGTTCCTTGAAAGAAGTCTTACAGCTTGAGGAGATCTTGGAAGTTTTTTTTCAATGGATACAAGCAGTCTTCAACAACAACTTATGGTGGCCCTAGATGATCTTGACCAGATAAAATTTGAGAACTAGAAACTACAAGAAAATATTGAGAATGTAGAAAAGTTCATCCAGTCACTAAAAGACAAGATCAATGAATCAAGGGAGAAAAGAAAGGAATTATATGGTTAGCTCAAACAGAAGAACAAAGGTATGGAAGATGAACAACTCAGTCTGGCTCTTAAGGAGAAAACAAAAGAATGTGAAAAGTTTTCCAATGAAAATTTTTCCTTGAAGCGAGAGATGGAATCCACCATGATGAGAATGACCAAGGAGCTTGAGGATAGAAAGAAGAATGAAGAAAATCTTGCATAGTCCTTGAAAGAAAAGTCTGAACAATGCAGCCGACTAGATAATGAATTGGAGAAATCCAAGAACAATGAAGAAATGCTTGAAAAGCAGCTTGATGCCTTAGAGATGAACTTGCTACAACAAATGAGTATAAGGATAAATTAAGAGCAATCTCAGCCAAACTTGATGAACTGATCAAAGGATAGAGGACTGATGGTGACAGACGAGGTCTTGGATATGAAGAAGGAGAAAGTTCTAGATCTAGACAAAGGAATTCCAGACAAGGAATTTAGATGAAAGGAACCAGAAGAGATTTGGTAAGGCAAACAAATGATCAAAGATTCAATGTTTATTGTTATGTTTGTAACAAATTTGGTCATATGGCTTCTCAGTGTAGGAGTAAAATGAATACATGTAGACCATCATTTTCAGGTCAGTGTTTTAATTGATGTAAGTATGGTCATAAGTCAAGTGAATGCAAAATTGTGATGAACTTTTATAGAGACATCAGATGTTATGCATGCAATAGATTTGGACATATTGCTAACCAATGTAGATCAATACAAAGTCAATGGAACAATTGGTCTAGACAAAGAAATGTTGTGTGCTACAACTGCAACAAATTTGGCCACATCACTAGATTCTATTGGAACATAAGAGGTTTGGTAAAAAGGAACATGCAACAAGATGTTAAAGGGAAAGGAAAAGTTACTACTGATGTGATCAAAAATAAGATGCAGAAGAAATGGGTGAAGAAGAATCCCTCTGTAGAAGGAAATGGACCTGCACTAGAAGCAACTTCTGGTAATTCCTCAGGGAATTAGTTTTAGGTCTCTAGCATAAGGGGAGCTATCAAGAAAAACTCTCAAACCCCCTCTTGCAGGTGAATGATACTGGAACCCATACATGTCCAGTAGGAGAGTTGATACCTTTTAGATATTGTTCGACCAATTAGAAGTATTAGTGAAGCATATTGGAAATCCGCATAAGAGTCATCTATCTCAGTGCCTGAAATGAAGAAAACTGGTTGAGTTAGGGCAAGAGCATTTATTGCAAAATAAAAGAGTTAGGTATGTGGAAAATAAAAGGAATGACTTCAAACCTCATTTGTCATATTGCATTTGGAGAAAAGTGTTTTGGAGAGCTCTGAAGTGATCATTGTGAATTTGTGGAGAGACTCAAGCATAAAGGAGAATCTGCAATCAAATTTTTTTTTCGTGCCCAAAAGGTATTTATTGAAAACCTATAAATTTGTGTGATTGCAATCATGTCTACTCCTTTGGTAGTTGAAGTTAAGGATAGGCCACATCCAAAGTTCAAATGGAATCTGTATAAGTCCGTAGATACAAAACCCTTAGGTACATTTTCATCGGTGTTATACATAGTTTTTCATATTGAGGATATTAGGGCTTATGTGCACACAAACATTGAAGATTTAGGAACCTCACATTTCCTAGATTTGTACACTCATCATATAACTCAAGATCTTACTGTGAAACCAAAATTCAAAACCCTAGAAGATAAGAAATTTGTGCCATTCAAAATCACCAAAGAAGCTATATGTGCAGTTACAGGACTAAATTCCACCGGTAAGCTTCCAGTTTTGAATTTTGTAAAGAATGATAAGGTTACTGAAGTGACTGGCTCGAAATGGGATAGAGGGGCAATGACGATAGATGATATTGCCACAGTGGATGTAAAATTTGCATAAATGATTATCGGCTATAAGATTTATCATTCAAGCTGGGAGAATTTTATATCTGACACAGCTATTTATGCAGCATATAAAATGGTCAAACAGAATGTAGACTATGATTTATGTGAACTGCTCAGAAGCCAATTAATGGAGAATTTTGGAAAAATCAAGAAGGATAAGAAGAATACATTCAAGTATGGTAACTTGTTGATATGTTTGTTTTTCTACTTCTTAGGTGAAGTACCGAGAGCTAGTAAAGTTCAATGGCGTAATGATATGTTGGTAGCTGTTCAAATATGGAATATGTTATGTGGATTGGGTGATCGACAGGCCTGCAATGCAATCTTGTGGGGATACTTCAAAAAAAATCATAATTTAATGCATGCCATAGAAAGAATTCTTGCAACAATTGTGGAACAATACAAAGACTCTATTTGCTTCATGGTAGACATTGACCAATGCCATATGGAAGTTGTTGATCCTAGAATAGTTTGGATCATGCCTATGGGTTATGAAGTAGATGAGAACATTCTGAGGATGTATGCAGAACACCTACAAAATTCACCACTAGATCAGGGTGAAGAAAGGTTTGGTACTTATGCAGAGAAAGGCTTACAAGTTCACTCGGAATTGAAAAATCCCAAGATATCCAGAAGGGTAAGAAAAGAGAAAAAATCCCTTGCAGAGAGTTTTGGCATCCCCGTGCATCAACTAAGAGAAGTGAGGAGACAAAGATAAGAAGTTGAAGCAGCTAAGGAGAAAGAAAAGGAAAAATCAGTTGGTCCAGGAACATCTCCTGCTCACACTAGAAGCTCCTCTGCAACTCAGTCAAATCAAGCCAAGGCTTCTAGAAAAAGACAGAAGAATAAAAGCACAAGAGCTTACAAAGTTGTGTCTGCAAATGAAGAGGAAGAAACTGATTTAGAAGAAGTAGTAAGGGAGATAAAGGCTACTGGTACTCATGCTTTCACATTGAATAAGAGAAAATCTTTCGAGAAAGGAGAAGAAGCAAAGAAAAAGGATAAATTTGGAAAACCTAGTATGTTTATTGAGGAAGTTGAGAATGCAGCAATGAAAGATGGAAATCTCAAGCCACTCTATGATTGGTATGAGTCCTTTGATGAATTCGGTAAGAAAATTCTTGAAGAAGCAACAATAAAGCATATGATTTTTTTTAGTAAAACTCTTGTTGAAATCATGTTTGGTTTTCCTACAAGTCTGTATAATGCTTTAGAGTCTAGGAGGTCAAGTGCCTTATCAGAAGAAGAAAATCTGAGAAAGAGATTCCTAGCAGATTTGTGCTCAGAAATGACAATTGAAGAAATGGATTTATTCCTTGAAAAGGCTAAAAAGGAATTTAGAAGCAAAACAAGGGTAAAAAAGCTTATGATTGGTGAAACTGATGCTATTGTCAGAGAAACTAAGGAAAATTTGGAAGAAATTTTTTCAAAGGATAAGATTAACATTGAGGAAGTAAATGTTCAAAGAAATGAAGAAGGGAATGTGGAGGTAAATGAATTAGGAGAAGACAATGTGAATGAGGAAAACATGAATGTGTTTGATCCTCCAGAGTTTGAGGATATTCGGACTTCTCCTGATGTGAAAGTTACAGAGACACCTATTGTAACTAAGGTCCCTATTGAAATGCTAGCTGAGGAAAAGGAGGTGCATACTGTAGAAGTTGAAATGCCTAAAGTAAATCCTGAAGCAAAATCTAAGGTTGAAAAGAAAAAGGAGCAAGAAATCAGAATAGAGGAAGTGAAGGAATCTTTATTGGAGCAGCAGGAAGAGTTAGATCCTGAGTTGGATGAAAGCTCAATTAACCTATCTACTCTATCTCCAATTCAGATGATGAAGGTCGCTAAAATTGCTCAAGCCAAAGCCAGTGAAAAGATACTGAAATCTCACATAGAAGACAGTGAATTGTTAAAGCTTGCATCTGGAGTCTTACAAAAAATAATGCCTACTTATGTTGTGGACCCATCAGGTTCCTCCTCGGGTGAGTTGAAGAAGCTAATAATTTTTGTAGATTCTCATTTTGAATCTTTTGAGAAATCAGCTTTGGTTAAAGTGAAAAAGGAGTTCCAGGAGAAGAGAGTTGGTAGTCTAAAAGAATTGATTGCCAAAGACAAAGCTCTATTGAGTACTTGCATAAATAATATTCAAGGTACTATGTATGAAGGAGGAAAAGTATAAAAATCTTTCTTGGTATTGTCAAAATTTACTGAAGCAAATGAAAAGAAGATGAAGGACATTGAACAGCAGTTGGTCAATATTTCCAACACTTTTGACCCTTTAGCTGGAAGTGTTTGTAATCAAGAAAACCAGGAAATGTCTCTACTCAACCAAATAAAGAGTCTAAAATTTGAAAATGAAAGGATTATTGGTAGAGTATGTGAACTCGAGGGACTAATAAGTCTTGTAGACACATAAAATGTATTGATTGATGCTACACATTTGATCCTAATTTTACTAACACTGTTTCATCCTAAATAATCCCTCAATCTAACCATTTAATCGGATACCCTTATTTGATTAAATTCAAAATTTCCCTCTCTTAATAGAATAAATCATTTATATGATTAAGTCTCTCTCTCTTTTGTTAATTTAATCAATCAATTTGATCTAATTAATCCTAAGTCCCTATTTAATTAAATAATTCATTTTATTTGATTAAATCTCTAAAGTTTGTCTATTAAATTGAATAAATTAACCTTTGTTTAATTTAATCTAACATCATTCCCCTTTGATTAAATAAATCAAAATATTTATTTAATTAAGTCAAAATCATTTTCCTCTCATCTTGATTTATTTTAATCCTAAAATCTAAGTCAAAATGGTCAAATCAACTAACCTCCTCTTATTTAATCAAATCTTGATTAAATCCTAATCTTAATCCATGTCCCATCCTCTAGCTTTTTCCACTTGCACATGAAAATAGATTTAATTCATTTATTAAATCTCTATTTTATCTCAACTTGGCATCTTTAGAGGATATTCCTTCAAATTTGAAATCCATCCAAGTGGACTTTGTCCTTCCAACAAGACATTCATTCCTTCTTACATGTCCTTGTGCATTGAGCCAAGTGGCATTTAAGTCATTCCTTTTTCCCTCTTACATGTCATTTCACTATTTTCAAATTCCACCTAATTGCATTTATGGACATATTCATCAAAATGTGCACATCCTTTTCCCATTCACATCTTGACAAGTGACATTTGGCCATTGGTTGAAATTTAGTCCCACATTGCTTCATTTTGGGTATTTCTCCATCTTGTCTTTCGATAAATAAGAGGTTTCTCTCCTCATTTGATCATCCACAATTTGAGAAAGTTTACTATACTCAATTTTATCTTCAAGCATCATCATTTTCATCCATTTATCAAGTTTATAGCTAGGTTATGCATATTTTTCATCATGGAGCTCAAGTGAATCTTCAACAAAGTGGATCAACCTTCATCATTCATCAACATTGCATCATAGGAGTTGGGAAAGGGCCAATTTTCACATCAAATTGGCACCAATTCCCCCATGGGATCAAGAGTTTGCATGTTTAATTAGGATTCCATTGCTTTCTTATTGTGTTCTTCATTCTTACTTCCTATTTTGAGCATTGCTAATGGATTTCATGGAGAATCTTAATTCTTGCTTGCATTTGATCTAACTTTGTGTTGTTTATTGTGTTTTGCAGGTATTAGGATTGGGGTTCTACAAGTCCAAAGATTGAGATGATGGTAAGTGCTCTGAAAGAAACTAAAGATGCTACGACCGCTCCTAATCTGGTAAGTCTCAAAGCAGCAGAAACCTTGTCATATATGCTTTGTGGTCATATAACCATTTTGGAAAGTTTGAGAAGTATTTGGAACTCAAAATTAAGTGGGTTTAAGAATAACTTTGCAAACGTTTTCAAATTTTTGTAGTCTCAACATTTTTTGCAATTTTGGATTCCCCAATTTTGTCATTGATGTCAAAGGGGGAGAGAGTACAACGAAAAATGCCTTAACGTTATTAGGGGGAGTAGTATTCTAAATTTTGGCAATGTACTTACCAATTTCAACACTTAGTCATTTTTCACTAAGTGTTGCCATCAATGTACAAGGGGGATATTGTTGGAATATGGCTTCCAGTGTTGTCATTGATGGCAACTGAAGTCATCTTCATGGTTCATAGATATGTATCTAGTCATTTTGGCAGATAAAGTGCAATATTGTGTGTTACTAGCAAAATATCTAAAGAACAGGGTATCCGGTTAGTCAGTCAATCTGTCTACTTCACCAGATCATCGTTTTGTGTTGTGGACCCCCTGGTATTGCTTGGTGAACACGTATATTATATTATTACTTAATTTTGTGGTGTTGCATTAGTTGCAGTACGTGCTTGGACGTTTGGTAGGATGTTTTATGTCTATTTGTTCATTGTAGCTGACTCAATGAATGTGGCGTGTTGTGGATGTGTAAAGTGGAATTATTTAAAATGTCTTCATGTTCAAACATTTAATTATGGCTCTCAGCTACAGTCTAGCCGATGGTGTTAGATCCACATTGAAAATCCAATTGTAATTTTAGGCCAAAAGTTAATAATATTTCCAAGTTTTAATAAGGCTAACCTATAGTGATTGTATTTCTAGTTGTGGATATATAAGAGATTCGATATATCATTTGAAGTGTGTGAAAAATTAGTGTGGTGGTGTGTTTTGATCATCAGGAAGATCGATTAAGCGATTATGCACAGTTTCACTTGTGCATTAATATTTTAAAATGTGAATTGTGTAGAGTAGAGCAGAATTGTTGAATCAGTCTGAAGGATAGCAGGTTGTCATCAGAGCTTAATTGGAACTGTAATCAGGCATTGTGGATTCTATTTCATCAGTTCACTCTTTTGGATTTATTCCAAGTCTTTGTAGGGCAGTGAACCCATCCATTTTGAGCAGTGAGCTCTAGGCAGTGAGCCTAAATGCGAGTGCATTCCCATTTTGTACTTCTTATTTTTGGTATACTCATTATATTGTGGATTTTCCATCCACTGTGGTTTTTCCCCTAACAGGGTTTCCACGTAAAAAATTTGATGTTATGGTGTTGAGATTATTTTCTTTCTGTTGATGAATGTTTATTTTATTGAATAGTTAAGTAAGTTATATCATAGAACAATTAAGTTGAATTTTTGCTCAGCACTGATTCACCCCCCTCTCAGTGTTGCTTGTTTCCAACAAGCCCCTTGTTTTTATAATTCAAGCATATATTGTGAGGGATGGAGCTTCATCATGGCATTGACAATTCTATGATTTTCAGGATTTTGGACCATTTCAGTGATCTCATCTTGTGTCATCCCTAAGACACTATTTGTGATGTCTTCCACTTGACCTTCCTCTTGATGATCTTGAGGAAGTGGAAGATTGATTGTGAGATTTCTTTCCATAATTAGATTGATCTCAAGAAAATTTTGACTTAGGTCACTCGAAGTTGATGTTTCTTTGTTGGTCTCCATGTTCTTGTGTTGTGATCTAGTTTGCACCATAAAATAGGGATCAATTTTCAAGAATGTAAGAAATAAACCTCTAGCTCTTTAGGTTGATCTAACTTTAGGTACAAAAGAGAAAATCTAGGATGATTAAGGATCAAAAGGTGATAGTGAATTATGTGAAAGATGGATGATTTGGTGAATGATTGGAACTTCTTGATAAATCTTGAAGGAGATGTTAAACTTTAGGACTTGGATTTGATGTTTGATTTTTATTTGGGATTGGATTTGATTTTATTTTATTCGGATTTGGATAGTGAACTCATAAACTCTAAGAGGTTGGATGTTGTCCTAGAGTAAATTTGTCCACAAGATGCTAATTTGACTAAGTGCGCGAAGAAGGATTCATCTACACACACCTAGCCAAACAAGATGATTTTTATTGATTTGATGTTTTGATTTTGGATAATGAACTCCTAGACCCCAAGATGTTGGATGTTATCAAGGGATATACTTGTTCACAAGGATTGATAATTTGACTAAATATGTGGAGAAGGATGCATCTACACACATCTAATCAAACAAGATCATTTGGATTTACTTCAAATGATTTTCCCAAAGTTTAACATGGAGGATTTTTTCAAGATTTTCAAGAGTTGGTGAGATGATTTTTGGTTTGATTGTTTCGAGGGATGGATGAAAGTGATTTTTTTGATCTTGAATGAACCTAAAAAGACTCTTGTTTACAAGACCTCGGTGTTGAAGAACATGCAATACTTCCTATGTGAGATACTCAAACCTTTGAAAGAGACTTGGATTTTGACAATAGTAAAATGAGTACAAATTTGGATTGTTTCTTGATGCACATTTGTAAAAGTTAAATGTCAATCTTTCCCTAAATTCGTAAAGCATAGACAACATTTTCTTGTGAGCCTTATGACTAAGCCCTTTGATCTTGGGTTTCCGTATTTTGATCTTTCGAGAAATCATTTGGAGTAACACATGTGTGGGGTTCAATTGTTTCCTACCTTTGCTTAATGAGTTCCTTTTACCACAAACACTTCTTGATTAGGTTCTCCCACTAGATGTCTAATGTCCTAATTTCTTCTCATCCCACAAAGTCCATTATGTGGAAATCAAGTAAATCAAGGAAAAAGTTCCCTATTATTGAATTTAGTGAGAAAATTGAGATATAAATTCAAATGCTTAGAAACCTCTAAGGATAGAATCCCTAGGGAAAGCAATAACATTCAAATTTTGTCAAAGGTATTTTCTCTTCTAAAGGGTTTAAAATTTGATGATCATGTTGAATGTTTGTTTTCCCAATGTTTACGATCAAGCAAAGTGTTTTTGATTCCAAGAACATACACAACCATATGGATATGAAAGACAATATTTGTTGAATCTCCACTTGGATAAATCCAGCTACAACTACTTTTAGTGGATGATTAGATGCTTGACCACACAGGCTCCCCCTTACAGTGCACTCACTTCTTGGGTCAACCAAGCATCAGTACCCATGAATATCCCATGGCATACTTCTCATCTCTACTAAAAGCCGTAAAAATGTGAGCCAGCTTCAGAACAATCGTTCTTGCACCAACAAATAGATTAAGGAATTTGGTCTTTTAAACAAGGGGTTTTAATGTGGGCATTTCGTTCATGGGGGATCATCCATGTGGCAAGAGACCATTGATTCCCTTCTTGTTAGAACAATCCTCGTGATACTTGTCTTTCCTCAAGTACCCACACTTATATCACGGGTGGAAGTCGCTTGGATTTAGCGTGTTCTCGGTTGGGTCATTCCCTTGGGTGATTACTTTTTCCCACAAGGCAGACCCTCTAAGATAAACAAAAGTGAGCAAAAATATTCCTAGTTTGATCAATCTTTGTTGAGAAACAAAGGAAGAACACACTCAATATGTTCCACTCACACTCGCAACATTTGTTCAATTTTAGAATCCAAATTGAAGTGTGTAGGCAATCACTTACACAACTTAATATCACCAAAAGCCTTTTGATTCTCAAGATCGTCGTGAGGCATGAGAGAAGCGCATACTTCTTTTAGATGATATTACTTTGGGTGAGTGATTACAAAACATAAAAGCACTTGTTCATTTTAAATCCTTAAAGCAATGATTAGATTATTTTTAAAGCACCAAAAGGAAAGATGAAAGTTGTTTGTTCAATTGTTAACCTTAAACAAAATCTAGTAAGTTTTCCTAAAGTTCTTTTTAACCCTTTGTCTTGTTCGTTTTAAACCCAAATTGAAATCTATTGAGTCTTAAAATCTTGAAGGGGTAAAGTCCTTAGACTTGGAATTATAATTGCTTCCAAAAGTATCTAAAGACACTTGATACAATGGATAAATGATGTTATACTTCAAACTCTTCCTTGCTCCTTCCTTGCTTCCACCTAAAAAAATTGATTAATCCAAGAAAAATAGAGGCAAAAAATAGGTCAATAGCTCCAAATGATCAAAAGCAAAAAAGCACATGTCGAAATAACTTGAAATTTGATCTTTTACCCCACCCCAGTGGTGCAACCCGCATATGTGTCATAGTTTAAGGAAGTCAGTAGCATTGTATAGCACCGCTAGGTCTGAAAGCAGTGCTCTATAGCAGAACAAAGAGTGTGATTGTGACGGTGTTTTTGTCAACGATGCAGTTTGTAATTTGAAAACCCAACATTAGAAAAACAGCCCAGTGTCGGTGTTTGGAAATTTGAATTTCTGGGTAGGAATCCCTTAGCGGTGGAGTTTGGAGTTTGCAGTGTCATTGTATGGCACCGTTGGAAGGCTAACGTCGTTGTATGGCACCACTGGACTGATAGTGGTGCAATTTCCTATAGACACAAAAAATACAAAATTTTGTCAAAAAAATGTGTTAAGAACTTGAGATTTCCCCTCCCTCTAGCACCAAAATGTGAACTCCAATCCTAGACCTACACAATCATAGCAAACAAACACCATATTAGATCCATATGCAAGTTAGAACTAAGATTCCCCATGAAATTCATCTACAATGCTCAAAATAGGAAAGAAATGAGGAACAAAACAAGAAAAGCAATTAAATCCTATTTAAGCATGCAAACTCTCAATACCATGGGGGAATTGGTGCCAATTTGATGTGGAAATTGGCCCTTTCCCAACTCCTTTGCAAGCTTGATGAAGATTGATCCACTTGATGATGATGAACAATGTGCTTCCTTGATAAAATCTGCAATAACCTAGCTACGATAATGGAAAATTCTATGTGTGTGAACCCCAATCCCAATACCTGCAAAACAATAAGAACAAACGCATTAGAATATATAATGAGAGCAAGAACAAGTCCCCATGAAATCCATTTACAAAGTTCAAATTAGGAAAAGAAATGAAGAATACAATGAAAACAACAAAATAGAGATTGAATCCTAATTAAACTAGCAAACTCATGACCCCATGGGGGAATTGGTGCCAATTTGATGTGAAAATTGGCCCTTCCCCAATTCCTATGATGCAAGCTTGATGAATGTTGATGAATGATCCACTTTGATGAAGGATGGTGAATGCTCCAAGCTAAAAACCTTCATAACCTAGCTAAGAACTCAATGGTATTGGTGAAAATGGCTAGAGATTTGAGTATAGTAACTTTGCATAAATTGTGGATGATGAAATGAGGAGATTAGCCTCTTATTTATAGAATGCCAAGATGGATGAATGTCCAAAATAGAGCAATGTGGGACTAACATTCATCCAATGGAAAGATGCCACTTGTCAACCTATGAGTGGATGGAGGATGTGCAAGCTTTGATGATTGTGCCAATAAATGCCTATTTTTGAATTTTGAATTTGTTGAAATGACTTGCAAGAGGGAAGAAAGAATGCATTGAATGCCACTTGGCTCAACGAAAAGGACATGTAAGAGAGAGTTAAATTCCTTGTTGGATGTACATGTCAACTTGGATTTTGAATTCAAACTTGAAGAATATTCCAAAAGATTCCTTGTTGAGGAAAATAAAGATTTAATAAATCAATTAAATCTATTTTCATGTGCAAGTGGTAAAAGCTAGAGGATGGGACATGATAGGAGATTAAATTAATCAAAGTTAATTAATTTAATAAAATGGGGTTAAATGATGTGACCTATTTGACTTAAATTTGTGAATTTATTTAAATCAAATATGAGAAGAATGTGATAAGGGATTAATTAAATAAAGATTTTGATTTATTTAATTAAAAGAGATGATGTTAGATTAAATTAAATAAAGTTTTAATTTATTTAATTTAATAGATAGACTTTAGAGATTTAATCAAATAAAATAAATTATTTAATTAAATAGGATAATTAGATCAAAATGGTTAATTTAATTATCGAGAAGAGGTGACTTAAATAGATAAGTGGTTTATTTAATTAAGAGAGGAATATTGATGAATTTAATCAGATAGGGGTATTTGATTAAATGGTTAGACCAAAGGATTATTCAAGATGAAATGATGTTAGTAGTCGAGATCATATGCACAATGTCAATTAGTACATTTTACGTGTCTACATTTTTCCCCTCTTTGAAGCAATGCACTTGTTGCGTTGGTTCAAAGAATAAATGATCTCAATCAAAGCCAAAAAAAATCGTTATTTAAAATCTTGCCCCACTGCTTCCCAGCGAGAGAAAACATGCCAATATATTGCCCCCTCGAGAGATTGGACGAAAATTTCCATTTTTGGGTGATCTCGCGAAAAAAGAGGGCAAGGTTCCCGACAAGTCCAGAAAGGCTCCAAGAGGGATGGAAGGGAAGAAGTCATTTCAACAAGTCGTGAGATGATGAATATGCAAAATGATGATGATTACTTGCTGAGGAATTAGGATTTTCAAAGGGCCAATTTCCTTATGTTTGATGACACACGTGGTACGATGCATCAAGGTATAGAAAACCAAGATGGCGTTGTACCTAGTGTGATGGACCTTGACTTGACAAACAAATAGGAGTATCCTTGTTCACACCTGACATACAGAAACCTTGCTAGGATGCACTTTAGAAGTTTCAAAATAGCTCAGACCAAAACACGGAAAGGTATAACCTATCAATGCAATAGTCAACAAGTTGCCCAAAACTTCCTCCATACATACGTAACAAAGCAAGTATTCGCCAAGTTATATTACTAGAACGTCCAACACACATAGCAGACAAAAGATAATGATTGTTGCCCCATTCCTATTTCTCTAAATCCTTCATTTGGATATCATTGAGAAGTCCTTGGAATGAGCGCAATAAGATAAGTCAAAAGATAGAGATAAAGTAAACAAACAAGTTGATGTTCTTCAATACCGCTAACCAAAAGGGGGTGTGTTTTTAAGGATAAGAACCAAAACTATTGCCAAAAGATAATGCTCATTGTAGGAAGGATACATCCTAGGACATGTTAGTGGATGGCAGCATGTCATTTCATTTATCCTAAGCGTTCTTTCAAATGATTGATATGGGACCAATTGGATGATGAGTTATCGACACAGAGAGTTTGACCAACTTGTTTACGTACTAACTTAGACCTAAGACATGACATTTTGAGTTTTCACTTTTGACCGACTAGACTTGTTTCTAATTATCTTACCAAAGATTGAGGATGATGATTGTTTATTATGAGTGATGTTATTGCGGGTGTGAACGAGATGAGATGGATGGATTTTTTCAAATATTTGGATGTTTTTGATCTTTTTGAGATGTTTTAAGGCTGTTTTTGGTATTTTTTGAGATTTTCAAATGTTTTGATTTTTTATTTTCAAATGTTTTGCGATTTTCAAAGATTTTGACCAAGAGACTAACCTAAAGACCTATCCTAGGGGCCTTGGGCACTAATCGATAGATGAGCCTTGCCTACACTATACACGTAGAGACCACGTAGTTTGACTGACGACTTGACCAATTTACAGATGATGATAAACATGATGAGATGTCAGTTTATTGTGAAAAACTCCTAAAGGACTGACCTAAGTGTCTCGGGGGATGATCAAAGATCAACCTTGCCTACATTCAAGGCTCAAAAACCCATAGCTCGACAAGATAACATTGTTTTCTAACTTTTTGACTGGCTTTTTGACCTATTTTTGGGATTTTGATATGTTTTGGTGTTTTTGAATTTTTTGATTTTAGGACTTCAAGAATATACACAAATCTGATCCGATGAGAACATGCTCCCAGCATGATGCAATAGACTACTCTAAAAAAGGTAGGACAAACTGACCTTGAGGATGGGCCGAGTAGTACTAGGAGGAATCATGATACAAACAGAGGACCAATCTATGGTGCAGATGCGGGTGGATGAGCAATGAATGGAGATCTAAATGCGATGAATGATGGAAACGTAATGGATGGATGATGCAGAACAAGCCAGAAAGATCCCAGTGGATGGAAAGTTCTTATTTACACAAGGCGCCTGTTTGCCAGGTTTTCACCAAGGTACTTGCCCAAAGTGCCACCAAAGTGGTTTTCACTAGAGGACAATTTTTCTCTTTACTATTTTTAATCCTTTTTTCTGATTTTTTTTGGATTTTTTGCTTTTTTGATTTTTTTTATTGTCACCAAGACACCTGTTTTCTAGGTTTTCACCGAAGTAACCATTTTTTCAGGACATTTTTTTATTTTTTTTATTTTTTGGTTCTATACCTTGAAATATTTAGCTAGGCATAAAACTTGTTGAGATGAGAGCTATTCATGGGCTCTTGCAGAGGTTCCCCTTCGGGTGTTGATAACTGATATGCCCCTGACTTGTAACTTGTTGTGATGACAAATGGTCCCAACCAATTGGGTTTAAATTTTCCTTTGCTGCTTGGATTTGGTACATTCTTTTGATTCTCCTTTAATACCAGTTCTCCGACTTGGAAAGTCCTGCTTTTGATTTTCTTATTATAGCTCATTTTGAGTCTATTCTGATAGACTTGCAAATTATTTAAAGCATCTATACGTCGCTCATCTAGTAGCTCCAGCTCATTTAGTCTTGATACTCGATACTCTTCATCCATGATGAGGTTTTGCAGTGATATCCTGAGTGATGGGAGCTCAATCTCAATGGGGAGTATTGCTTCTGATCCGTAGACCAGGGAAAAAGGAGTGGCACCAGTGGGTGTGTGGATGTTGGTTCGATAGGCCCAGAGGGTGGGATTAAGCTACAAACTCCAATCACGACCTGTGTCATTGACTATTTTATTGAGGATTTTCAGAATGGTCTTGTTTGTAGCTTTTGCTTAGCCATTGCCTTGGGGATAGTATGGGGTGGAGAAGCAATGTTGGATTTTGAATTTTTTGCATAAGTCATGAACCTCCTGATTCTTAAATGGTGTCCCATTATCTGATATAATAGCTTGTGGAACACCATAGCAGCAAATGAGATAGTTCAGGATGAACTTTAATATTTGCTTCCCAGTTATATACATCATGGGTATGGCTTCCACCCATTTAATAAAGTACTCCATGGCGGTTATGATGAATTTGTGGCCATTAGATGAGGTGGGTGTGATTTTTCTAATGAGATCGAGTCCCCACTGTAAAAAAGGCCATGGTGTGATGATAGGATGAAGCTCTTGAGTTGAAGCATGGATGAGGTCCTCATGCTGTTGACATTGTAGACAACTTTTGGCATAGTCATGTGCTTCTCTTTCTATTGTGGGCCAATAATACCACATCCTTAGCAGTTTCTTGGCTATATTCATTCCACTCGAGTGTGAACCACAGATACCATTATGTACTTTACTTAGAGTAGTTAATGCCTCCTCATCGTTTAAGTAGCATAGTACGGTTCCTTCTATGCTCCTACGATATAGGGTATCTCTTAGGATGACGAATTTGGATGCCTTTTTTACAAAGGTTTGTTTTAGGTTTGAGGGTAAGTCGACGGGTATGACACCTATTTGAAGGTATGTATAAATGTCTTGGTACCAAGTATCACTGGGACCAACAATTTCACACACGAATTCTGATTTTGGTACCTCGAATGCAAGTGTGAGAAGTTGGTCTATCAGGAATTCATATTTTGGAACATTGTGGGGGATGTCCAATAAGGATCTAATTATTGCCATGGTGTCAGCTACTCTGTTATTGGCTCTGGGAATCTACTCAAATGCAATCTCGATGAAGGATTCTTCGAGGGTCTCCACCAATTTCTTGTATGGAGTGAGCTTGTCGTCCTTGGTTTGGTATTCATCATTCACTTGGTTTATTATTAATTGAGAATCTCTGTATACTTTGAGAGCTATAATGTTCCACTGCACTGCTATTCTGAGACCTATGGTTAAAGCCTTGTATTCTGCAATGTTATTGGTGCAGGGAAATGCCAGTTTGTAGGACCTTGGTATGCAATCCCCTTGTGGGGTGATAAAGAAGATGCTAGCTCTTGATGCATGCTGCATGTATGAGCCATCAAAGTACAGTTTCTAGTGGTTAGCTACGTTGAGATTGAAAATAGATTCATCTAGAAACTCTGATATGAGAGGATTCTCTGAATAGATTGGTGCTTCTGCAAGCTGGTCTGTGATGACTTGGCCTTTGATTGCTTTTTGCTCCACATATTCAATGTCATATTCTGATAGTATCATCACCCATTTGGCCATTCTTCCTATGAGCATTTCCTTTGACAATAAGTACTTGAGAGGGTCGATTTTGGCGATGAGTTTTATTTTGTGTGCCAACATTTAATGTCTAAATTTTTTGTGATGCAAACACTACTGCTAGGCATGCTTTCTTGATGAATGAATAGTTTAGCTCATGTCCAACCATTGTTCTACTGATGTAATAGATAGCCCTTTCTATTTCATTTTCATCATGCTGAGCTAGGAGAGCTCCAAGGGCTACTATTGTTGGTGATACGTAGAGAATTAATGGCTTTTTTGGGATTGGTGGCATTAAGACTGGTGGTGTAAGTAAATATTCTTTGATTTTATCGAATGCCTCTTCACACTTGGTATCCCATTTGTACGCTACTCCCTTGTGGAGTAGGTGAGAGTATGGGTTTTGTTTGTCTGCCAAATGTGCTATGAATCTTCGAATGGATTGAAGCCTTCCTTGGAGACCTCTCAATTTCTTTAATGTTTTTGGTGCCTCCATCTTGAGGATTGCTTTTACCTTTGCTGGATCTACCTCAATACCCCTCATTGATACTATGTATCCTAGCAGTTTTCCTAATTGTATGCTGAAGATGCACTTCTTTGGGTTTAATCTGACTTTGTACTACTCCAGCCTGTCAAAAATGGCACTAAGGGTTGCTATGTGATCTTTTCTCTTTCTGGATTTGGCTAGAATTTCATCAACATAATCTTCGACCATCTTATGGATCATGTCATGGAATATCAATGTCATGGCCCTTTGATATGTTGCTCCTACATTCTTTAAGCCGAATGGAATCATTTTCTAGCAGCAAGTCCCCCATGGACAAGTGAAAGTTGTTTTATGTTGGTCTTCTTTAGCTATCATAATCTGATTATACCCTTAAAAATTTTCCATTAGTGACAACATTTCATGTCCAGCTGTCATATCAACGATCATATCAATGTTTGGAAGCGGGAAGTCATCCTTTGGACATGCTTTATTCAAGTCTCTGAAGTCTATGTAGATTCTGATGGTTCCATCAGGTTTTGAAATAGGCACCAAGTTTGACACCCATTCTAGATAATCTATCGGTCGAATGAATCCTGCATCTAGTAGCGTTTTTAGCTCCATTTTGACTAATAAGGCGATCTGAGGGTGCATTTTTTGAAGCTTTTGTTTAATAGGCTTTGCTTCTAGATATACTGCTAAGTGGTGAACCACAATTTCTGGATCAAGTCTTGGCATGTCAGCATAGCTCCATGCAAATTTTATCTATCTTTCTCTTAGGAAGGTTGCTAGGAGATCTTGTTCCTCTGATAGTAATGATTCTGCATAGAATGTGATATGTGGGGTTTCCTCTGTTCCTAGATTGACCGGATTGCATCTTTCTGCTAGGACTATGTCCTTTCTTTTTACTTTTTTCTGGTCGGAGAGTGCCACAGTGTGGTTTTCACTCAAGGACTTAGATATTATTCTTAATTTTTCACTTTTGTGACTGAGGGATTCAATCATTTCCCCACAATAGGCATGCGTATCTAGCTCAATTATGAACCCTTCTTTGTGATCCCCACATGGAATGTTATCTCGCAGTCACATGAATTTTGAGAGCGCCTCATCATTTTCGAATGTATCAAGAACTGGTGATCCTCGTTGGTCCTAGTCAATGAGTTGGGGATATACTAGGTGGATTTCATTATTTTGGTGGTCTGATTCAAAAGATAGGGTGCTAATCATGCAAAGAGTGGTATCCTCAAATAGCCTAGGTAAGTTGGTCATAGGATCCTCATCATCACTACTACTACAGACATCGGTTATGTCAAATGTAAAGTTATCTATGACTCTACCTATAGATATGGGTAAGTGTAGTTCTGCTGCAGTTGGCTGAGGAGGATTATTAACCCTTCTAACTAGAGGACTTCGGCCACGTATGGTTATACTCAGAGGGGTACGTCCAAGGCGAAGATTTTTTATCATTCGCTTCTCCGGAATGATAGGTATTATGAGCCCATTGTCATTTTTTCCAAGTCTTTGATTTCTGTCATAACCCATTGCGAGCATCATTTGTAGACCCTTTCTTCTATCATCCATTGGTAAATCAGCTACTGGTCTTTCATCTTGATATATCATATGAGATGGATCTACCTCAATAACTTCTTGGCCAAGGTCTCCCCAACTTGTAAAGTTGGGATAATCTTTAGGAGATGTTTGGGATGTGGAGGCTTCATTTATTTGTGGACGTCCTCGTGATCTAGGAGATTGTGGTAACTCTCCTACCACAAAATCATATTTAGGTATCGTGTAGTTTCCACAACCATTATCTTGGATGATGACCTTAATGTCAGAAATGGTGGGGATGGCGGGAGTGACGGGTGTCTCTATCGCAGAAGTGGATGCAAGGGTGGCGGGATCGATGTATGGTGTAGATGGACCCTCATCATTTTTTGGTACTTGGGGGATTTTATAGTACTTTTCTTTAAGGATTTTGCAATAGGAGAAGGGTTCAGATTTCCATGGATGGTAACTTCTTGTCCCTCATGTGTGAATTTCACACATTGATGGAAAGTTGACACTACTGCCTTCATTGCATGAATCCATGGACGTCCTAGGAGGATGTTATATGGCAAGTCAAGGTCTAGGACCTGACAAGTGGTTTCCATGATAGCAGGCCCTACTTGAATAGGGAGTTTGATTGTGCCTTGGGACACTCTTTCTTGATCATCATATGCTCTTATTGTGATACCTTTTCCTTTGTCGATAGAATCTTCTGAGATTTTTAATTGTTTGATGAGCTTGAGAGAACAAATATTCAAGCCTGCACCTCCATCCACCAAGACCCTTTTAACTTTTCTTTTACTTACTATGACTTCTAAGTGAAGCGCACGGTTGTGAGATGGTTGAGTGGGAAAATCCTGGTCGAAGAATGTGAGGAGATTTGGCGTAATGATATTTCTGACCATAGCTTGGAATTGTTCCGCATCAAGATCTGCCGGGATAGTGGATGAAGCTAGCACTTCCTCAAGGATTTTCCTATGGGTAGATGATATTTTTAGTAACTCCATGATGGAAATTTGTGCTGGCATTCTTTTGAGCTGATCTAGGACATTGTAGCCATTCGGGACAGATCTAGATGCAAGGACTCTGTTTGGCTGGGATGATCCTACGATGGTAACTTTGTCGCCTCTTGTGGTGACTCCACAATTGGCATGGGTTCCTTTGATGGTGATGACTGCGCAATATTCATCTAGGGAGGCAACAATGGTTTCATACACATGATTCATGTTTTTGTGGGTTCCTTTCCCCTTATTGGTGTTATTATTATTCCCTTTATTGCCATGGTTAGGCATTGGATTCATGTATATCTTAAGGTCTTGGTTTCCTGTTGGTTGTTCCACGTTTATAATTCTTTGATTGATGAGATCTTGAATTATGCTTTTTAGCCTCATACAACTGTTTGTGGTATGCCCTTTGATTTTATGGAAGTCACAAAGTTGATTCTCATTATACCAAGGAGGTTTCACATTCGGTTCTTGGTAATTCTCATAGGTGGGCGCTTTGATGATTTTTTTGTTTATCATCTTCTTCATGATGACTTCAAGTGGTTCCCCAAGAGCGGTGTACTTTCGCTTGGGATAACTCTTGTTTTGTTGGGGTGGTCCCCTTTGATCATTGAGATTGTTAATTTTTGGATTGTTGCTTAGTTGTTGTGTTGCTTAATGATTGTTTTGGTGTTGGATTTGGATTTGTGGTGTGGGTGTATTTTGGCATGGGGCACTAATGACCAATTTGGCGTTGACAACACCATCATTAGTAATATTTTTGTTTATTTCCCACGTGTGACGTTTATCATTGTAATTGGCAGGTGGGCAGTTATTTTTTTGTTTGGGGTATGAAGTTGATCTCGCGGGTTGAGTCATAAGGGCTCGTTTGATGCTGAGCACCTTGGAGATCAACTGGTCATATGTGGTGATCCCTTGTACCTTGAGATGAAATGCCAAGAGGCCGTTAAGGTTGGATATAATGGTGCAAACTTGTTGTTCCTCGAGCATGGTCCATTTGCTCTGATTGGCCTTGGATTGCCATCATTGTAGGAATGAAGTGAATGATTCATTCTTTCCTTGTTTCAGAGCTAAGAGTTCTTCTAGACTAACATCCATTGCAATTTTCAATGCATAATTTTTAATGAATGCATCTATAATTTCTTGGAATGTTCTGATGACTATTGGTAGGCGAGAGAACCATTCCATAGCATGGCCAGCCAAACTCCTAAGAAATAGCCGCATCAGATAAATATCACTGTATGCGACTTCCATGCAATGAACCTAGAATTCCCTAATGTGATCTTCAGGGTTTCCTGTCCCATGATATTTTTCAAACTTGGGGATCTTGAATCCCTTGGGGAATGGTTTCATCACAAGGCTCCTGTCAAATGGATAGGGGCACAAGTTGCTTGGTGTTTTTGTGGTTCGCCCTGATTGAAGATCGAGCACTTGTTGTGAGCACAACCTGATTTATGTCGTTACGTCATTTTGCCAATCAGGGGGTGGGATGAAGGTGTTCTGGGGTGTTTCAATTGTGGGTTGTATGGGTGGGTTGGTTGGTGTGTTATTTGATGGTATTTGCATATTATGTTGAGCCAGGTATGCTTGCAGTTGTTGTTGTGCTAGGAATGCTTGTTGTTGTGCTTGTTGTTGTTGTCCTTGTTGTTGTGCTTGTTGTTGTTCCAACAATGCTTGTTGTTGGGTTGCTTCTTGCTGCTCTTGATATTGTTTTATTGCTTGTTGATATGCATGTAGTTGCACTGCTTGTTTTTGTGCAAGAAGTTGTGCCTATGCTTGTGCTTATTGTGCTTGATATTGGGTGTGTGCTTGAGCTTGATCTTGTGCTTGCGCTGCTTGTTGTTGCAATAGAATTTGGTCTTGGGTAGCCTTTTGTGCTTGTAATGCAGCTTGGGCTGCTTGAGCAGCTTGCACGGCTTGAGCGGCTTGTTGTTGTTGTTGTTGCAATAAATCTTGGGTTTGTGCTGCCTGTTGCGCTTGCTGTACAATTTGGGTGGCTTGAGCATTTTGCGTTGCTTGTGCAACTTTTTGCTTTTGCACTTGTAGGAATGTCTTTTGATAAGCAGCTTGGTGAGCAGCTTGCAATTCCATGTTGTATTGGCTTGATAAATTGAAGTTTGGTGGTGGTGGGGGTGGTGGTGGATTCATAATGGCATTTGTGGTGGTGGTGAGAGGTGATGTTGTGTTGGTGATTTGAGTGGTGGATGGTGTTGTCGTGTTGGTGGTTTGAGTGGTAAATGGTGGTGTTGATGTGATTGGCCCTTGAGAGATCATGCTTTGAGATGTTAGGGGGGTGGTTGATGATGTCGTGATTGCTTGTGTAGTTGTCATCTATTGTTGCGATATCGATGACAAATTTTGAGAGTTTGGCGTGATGTTTTGATTGGTGTTTGGAATGTTGGTTTTATTTTGATTGATATTTGGTAAAGGTGGGAGCTCCAAACCAAGTATAGGTGTGGATAATGGTGGTAATGGTGGAAGAGGTGAAAATGTGAGGGGTGTGAGTTCTTGAGAAAATGATGTGGTGTCGAAAATGCCACCAGGTCCGACCATGTCACCCTCCTCTTGCAAATTTTTGAGGAGAGAATTTTGAGGTGTTTCGTGGAAGGATGATGATGATGGATCATTAGGATTATGGAAAGTGAGAGGAACATACTTATGCAATGGATTTTGGGGTATGTTTTGTTCCAAAATGGTATTTTCCTCCAAGTCTTGATTATTAACAAGGGGGTGTGTTTGAATAGCATTAAGAAATGCATTTCCCTTATTGACATTGGGTTGGGTTGGAGCAAAAGATGTCGTGATTTGCGGAATGATTTGAGTGATGTTTTGGGATGGGGGTGTAGATGAGATGGGGATGGTGGATGAGTTTGGAGGTAAATATGTCTCCACTATAGTACTCACGTCAAAATCAGAAGGTAATTTGGCCCCTTTTTTTGCTAGCTCAAGCATGTATAGTGAAGGATTAAGCTTCATCGTGATGTTGATGATTTTATGGTTTTCCGGATTTTGGAGCATTTTAGTTATTTCCTCATGTGACATCCCAAAGGTAAGATCTTCTCCTTGGGTTTCCTCTTGTGGGTTTTGTGATGATGAGATAGTCAAAGGATTGCTTGATTTGACTGGATTCATTTTGACATTTGTTTGGCTTAGATCACTTGAAGCGGGTGTTTCTTTTTCGGCTTCCATGTTCTTCTTGTATTGAGATCTAGTTTGAACCATAAAACAAGGATCAATTTTCAAGAATATGGGAGATGAATCTCTTAATTCCTTGGATTGATCTTTACTTTATGCACAAAAGAGAAAAATTTTAGGATATTTTAAGGATCAAAAGTTGATATGATGATGAGAGAGATGGATGATATGGATGTTTTGATCTTTTGATAAATCTTGAGGGGAATGCTATACTTTTAGGACTTTTGGATATGTTTTGGATTTTGATTTTTTGATTCTTTGGATTGTCCTTAATTTGATTGATTTTTTTTTGCTTTGATTGAACCAATAGACCCTAAGATGTTGGATGATTATCTAAGGGGTAGATTTACTCAAAGGATGATAATTTGAATATGTGTAGGGAGAAGGATGCATCTACCCGCACCTATTCAAACAAGTTGATAATTTAACCAAGCATATGAAGAAGGATGCATCTAAATATACCTAGCTAAACAAGATAGTTTGATAACTTTGACTAAGTATATGCAAAATGATGCATCTACACATACCTAGCCAAAGATGATTTGATAAATATTTCAAGGATTTTGTCTCAAGGATTTGATGATTTTGATTTTTTCCAAAAAGCCTAGCATGAAGGATAATTTCAAGATTTCTCAAAAGGTGATGGTGAGATGATTTTTGGTGTTTGATGTTTGAAGGATTGATGAGAAAAGATTTTGATTTTTTATCATAAGATGAACCTAAAAAGGACATTTTGTTTACCTAAACCTCGGTATTGAAGAACATGCAATGCTTCTATAGACCTTTATAACCAAGAAGTGGTTCAATTTGAGCATACATTTTTGGATTTTGAATCAAGGACTTTTGTTTTGGGATTTGACTTCTTGAAAATCGTGAGGTTTCAACACATATGAGAGTTCATTTTTTTATCTTTGCTTAGTGGTTTTATTTTACCACAAACACTTTCTTTGATTAGGTTTCCAAACTAGATGTCCAATGTCTTAATTTCTTCGAATCCCACAAAGTATGTTATGTGGAAATTTGATGAATTCAAGGCAAGGGTTACCTATTGTTTAACTTTAGTAGACAAATTGAGATGTAATCCAAGTGTTTAGAAACCTCTAAGGATAGAATCCCAAGGGCAAGCAATAACACATGGATTGAGTCAATTGTATTTGTCTTCTAAAGGGTTTGAAATTTTGATGATGAAGTTTAAGTGTTTGTTTCCAAGATGTTTTTGAACAAGCAAAGCATTTTGTAACTGAGAATAAGTATAACCCTATGGATATGGAAGACAATATTTGTTGAGTCCCCACTTGGACAAGTCCAGCTACGCTTATCTTTAGCAAATGGTTAGATGCTTGACCCCACTGGCTCCCCTCCATGGCTCATTAACATCATTCGAGGCAGCCAAGCATCAACACCCATGAAACTCCCATAACATGCTTTCCATTTCTACTAAAAGACCGTAAAAGTGTGGGGCAGCTTTAGAATGACCGTTCTTGCACCAACAAATAGATCAAGGATTTTGGCAATTCTAAAACATGGGTTTTAATTAGGACTTTCCGTTCGTGGAGATTGACCCATACGGTGAGAGTCCCTTTTCAGATCCATCTCGTCGGAGCCAACTGCGTGATATTGGCATTTATTCCAATACCCACATTTATATCCTGGTTGGAAATACTCTTGGCTTTAGAGTGTTATCGGTTGAGTTGTTCCCTTGGGTGAGTACTTTTTCCCCAAGGCAGGCCCTCTAAGATAAACAAAAGTGAGTAAAGACAATATTCGTAACTCGATCAATCTTTGTTTGCAACACAAAGAGAGAGAATGTACGCAATAATGCTCTACTCACACTTGCACAATTTTTTGTTTAATTTTAAACCCAAAATGAAGTGTGGAGGTGATTGCTTTATCTCACCCTAAAATCACAAAAAAGGCCTTTTGATTCTCAAGATCGCTATAAAGCGCGAGAGAAGCACATACGTCCTTTTTCAATGAACTTAGTTTAAGTAAGCCATCACGAAGACAAAGTTGCACTTGTTCATTTTAGAGCCACAAAGCAATTGTAAGTTCTTTTTAAAGCACCAAAGGACAAATGAGAGTCATTTTGTTCAATTTTTAACCAAAAAACAAACTCTAGTAAGTTGTAGTCCTAGTGTTCATTTTAAGCCTTTGCAAAAATTGAAAAGATTATTTTTAAAGTGCAAACGAAATTAGTATCCTAAGCAAAAAGAGATAACAATTTCTTAAGAGTTTTAAACAAACACTAAAGTGTTTAAAAACACTTTGATTTTGTGAAATACTATCATCATGTTTCTCCTTTTTTCAATTGATCCAACCTACAAGAAAGAAAACCAGTCAAATTCTACAAAACACGGAGGTTAAAAGGCAAAAAATAGAGGATAAACTTATCATTTGACAAAAGGCACGTACTAAAATGAAATTTCAACTTTGTACTCCCTATCAGCAGCGCAACCCATGACTGCATCATAGTTTGATTTCTCCAGTAGTGTTGTATAGCGCCGCTTACTAGTCAGCGGTGCTCTGTACCCAGACCAGTGAGCTCAAATGCGTTGCCCTTTTGCTCATCATCACTGTTTGATTTTTTTGAAAATTCTTGTGGGTCAGATTGGTCAAGCAGTGCGGTTTGAAATTCAAAATATTGGGCGAGAAGACTTCAGCGTCATAGTCTAAATTTCTAGCGATGCTATATGGCAATGCTGGAGAACCAGCAATGTTGAACAACAACGTTGAACCTATAAACAAAGAAAAATGCATGAATTTGATAAAAAAAAATGTGATTGAATGGTGAGATTGCCCTCCTTCTAGCGCCAAATGTGTGAACCCCAATCCCAATACCTACAAAACAATAAGAACAAACACATTAGAATATATAATGCAAGCAAGAACAAGTCCCCATGAAATCCATTTACAAAGTTCAAATTAGGAAAAGAAATGAAGAATACAATGAAAACAACAAAATAGAGATTGAATCCTAATTAAACTAGCAAACTCATGATCCCATGGGGGAATTGGTGCCAATTTGATGTGAAAATTGGCCCTTTCCCAATTCCTATGATGCAAGTTTGATGGATGTTGATGAATGATCCACTTTGATGAAGGATGGTGAATGCTCCAAGCTAAAAACCTTCATAACCTAGCTAAGAACTCAATGGTATTGGTGAAAATGGCTAGAGATTTGAGTATAGTAACTTTGCATAAATTGTGGATGATGAAATGAGGAGATTAGCCTCTTATTTATAGAATGCCAAGATGGATGAATGTCCAAAATAGAGCAATGTGGGACTAACATTCATCCAATGGAAAGATGCCACTTGTTAACCTATGAGTGGATGGAGGATGTGCAAGCTTTGATGATTGTGCCAATAAATGCCTATTTTTGAATTTTGAATTTGTTGAAATGACTTGCAAGAGGGAAGAAAGAATGCATTGAATGCCACTTGGCTCAACGAAAAGGACATGTAAGAGAGAGTTAAATACCTTGTTGTATGTACATGTCAACTTGGATTTTGAATTCAAACTTGAAGAATATTCCCAAAAGATGCCTTGTTGAGGAAAATAGAGATTTAATAAATCAATTAAATCTATTTTCATGTGCAAGTGGTAAAAGCTAGAGGATGGGACATGATAGGAAATTAAATTAATCAAAGTTAATTAATTTAATAAAATGGGGGTTAAATGATGTGACCTATTTGACTTAAATTTGTGGATTTATTTAAATCAAATATGAGAAGAATGTGATAAGGGATTAATTAAATAAAGATTTTGAATTATTTAATTAAAAGAGATGATGTTAGATTAAATTAAATAAGGTTTTAATTTATTTAATTTAATAGATAGACTTTAGAGATTTAATCAAATAAAATAAATTATTTAATTAAATAGGATAATTAGATCAAAATGGTTAATTTAATTATCGAGAAGAGGTGACTTAATTAGATAACTAGTTTATTTAATTAAGAGAGGAATATTGATGAATTTAATCAGATAGGGGTATTTGATTAAATGGTTAGACCAAAGGATGATTCAGGATGAAACGATGTTAGTAGTTGGGATCATATGCACAATGTCAATTGGTACATTTTACATGTCTACACTATGGAAATGGATGAATTTGCTCTAAATGTGAAGATAGTAACTTTGCTCTAAGTTGTGGATCCAAAATGAGAAGAAAAGCCTTCTATTTATAGATGAGAATGTTGAAGAATGAGGCAAAATGGATGAATGTAGGATCATTCAACATCCAATGGCCAAGTGCCACTTGTCAAGATGTGAATGGAGGAAGCTTGAGTACATTTTGATGAATGTGCACAATAAATGATATTAGGTGGAATTTGAAAATTGTGAAATGACATGTTGGAGGGAGAAAAGAATGAATTAAATGCCACTTGGCTCAATGCACAAGGACATGTAAGAGGAAATGAATGCCTTATTGGAAGGAAAAATCCATTTGGATGGATTTTCAAACTTGGAGGAATATTCCCTTTTGATGCCATTTTGAAAGTAATTAGGGATTTTATTAAATCAAAGATGATTTATTGGTGCAAGTTGCAAAATCTAGAGGATTTAGGTGATTAGAATTAAATTAATCGGGATTTGATTTATTTAATAGGAGATTAGCTGATGTGACCATTTGATTTAGATTTTTGGATTGATTTAAATCAAAATTGAGAGGAATATGATTTAGATTTAATTAAATAAAGGTTTTGATTTATTTAATCAAAGAAGGAGATGATGTTAGATTAAATCAAACAAAGATTAATTTATTTAATTTAATGGAAGGATTTTAGAGATTTAATTAAATAAAGTGAATTATTTAATTAAATAGAGAAAAAAGGATTAATTACATAAAATTGACTTATTTAATTAATAGAAGAGTATGACTTAATCAAATAAATTGATTTATTCAATTAAGGGATAAAAGGTGGTGACTAGTTAAGAAGATGATTCAGGATGAAATGATGTTAGTAATCAGGATCAAGTGTGTCGGTATATTTTCCATGTCTACATATATAATGAAAATTAGTGTAGCAAACCTAAGCTACACAAAAATACACTTTAAAATCATCCCAACATTGAAGGAATTTGGTGAACCCCAAACGAATGGCTTGACTACATGTCTTTAGTAACAAATGTAATAAATGGTCATTTGTATAGAAAAACTAGCAATCAAAACTAAAGAAATATAGGGACTATGGTGTACAAAGTGCAAAGGTTAGGACCAAACTACTACTATTTGCTTGATGGTGAGAGCTAAGGTGGTGAGTGAAACACTATTCCTTCCTTGTCCACACATTCTATACTAAAAAAAAATCCACAAATGTCATGAACTACCTATATGACCATTATTGTAAAATTTAAAAGGAGTGTCAATTAATTATTAGTGTGAGGTTTGTAACAACAACACCCATGATACCAATGGATATAAAACCATATAAAATTTTAAAGAATCATAGGGAAAGAAAGTTTTGAATAGCTCAATTTAATCTCATCCATAGCAACATGTATTTGAGAACATAACATGAGTCAAGCTATAAATATAGGAGGAAATGGAGCTAGTTGTGATGGAAGATAGATCCACTACTATAGTTATGGAGAGTCAAATCATACCTTGCATCAATGCACAAAATTACCTATATGTTGCTACTATGAAGCAAAGCATAAAACTAAAGACTATCCAATGTTATTCATATATGAGAGAATTGAGAGGAAATTGTGCAAATTAAATAGGGCAACAAAATCTAGATAAATGATCAATGTTCACTAAGCCTATTCTAGTTCTTACATGGAATGGTCCATGCACACAAAAAACTAGATAAAAATGAGCCTTCACAAAGTACACATGCAAGTAAAGAGACACAAAATTGAAGGTAGAAAAGGGAAATTTAAACAAATAAATGATAGGGAGTTGAAGATGGATTATGCATAGTGATACAGACAATAACAAGAATTTGTGCAAGTTTTCAACATAAAAAAAACATGATATAATGTAAGATAGAGAAAAAATCAAGTTGTAAAAGTGTTCCACATAATACAATATGATATCATGTAGGAAGAATACAAAGCCCATGAGGATTGGGATTTTGGTTATGTGAACTTGAGATTATGGTAACATGTTGTGCCTCAAGCTTGTGTTGGAAAATAATTAAGAAAAAGGAACAAAATTGGAAATAAATGAGACTACAACCAACCATGAGGAGCCAAAGCATGTGATGTGCACAAATAATTCTATGTATGAAATTGATTTTTTACTTAAATTAGAAATGAATGGTTATGTCTTGTACTAATTTTTTTATTACACTTATTAAAATTCACCTTTTATTAAAATCCTTTGGAACACCTTTTTAGTTTAATATAATACTTTCCTCCCATATATGAGGAGTGTGGTTCATCTAATATAATAAGGCATCCCATTTTACATTTAGTGTTCCCTTTAATCTCATCCATCAAATTCCCCTATTAAATCAATGGTGAGTTTTTCTTTCCTTTTTTTTGCAATCCATAAATATAGGGTTTTCTTTCTTTATATTTATGATCTTTGGGTATATTAATCAATATGTCTCTATTTTTATTTATTAACAACTTATCTTGGAGAGCGTCTATTGTATTTTTTTTCTATAATGGTTGTTTGCTTATGGTCCTTAAGTAGAAGTGGGTTGAGCTAGCTCAAGATGTAATCATTTATTTAAGGATAAAAAATTGGTTGAATGATGTAGAGGAGATCTAATTGACCATTATTTTGGCACATCACTCCTTTTTTTCTTAGAAACCCTTTTCCTTAAAACCCTTTTCTTTTAATTTCTAGCTTAGATGGGAACTAGCCTTCTCTAGAGGTTACTCTCATGCTTGAATTATGTGGGAATCCAACATTGTTGCCTCAAAATTAGAATATTTACCCCCAATTTAGTGTGTTGTTTTGGATCATCGACAGTCTTACATTGTGTTATTATTAATACAAAGACTAAGGTTAATGTTCTAACATAAAAATAATAGGAGGCAATAAGTTAACTAATTTTTCACTTTTCACTCCACAATCTCTATATGGCCAATAAGACCCATGGGAGGCCATATAGAGCTCTTCAAGATGTATAATTCAATATTGAGGGATTCATGTTTCATGTCAAATTAAGAACTAAACCATGAGTTTTGAGAACAAAGATAAAATGGTGATAGCTCCTTTGATTTGGTGTAAGGTTCAAGATATTGGGATTCATACATATTAAGGAAATAGACTTGGAGGATATATATATATATATATATATATAGAATAAAATATCACATCCATCCAAGTTTTGATAGCTTAATTGCATGGGATAGTGCTTCAGATTTAATTTAGGAATATAAATGGAGAGATGGATCATGAAGATTATGAGTTGATAAGAAAAATTTGTATTGGAAAGCACCATGTTCCATTATATACAATATAGAAATTTGAAACTATGCACAATAAATAGTTAAAATATAAAAATACTAAGTGGTTGTTTAAATAAGAACTAAGATAAGTAATGTGTACCTAAATTCATAACCAAATTAGACAAATAATTATATTAAGGGGTGCCAAATTAGAACCATACAAGTACACATATAGTACAACAAACCACAAAAAAGGACCTTACTTCGATGGGGGAATTAGCACTAAAAATTATTGTGAGGCCATGGAGTAATTTGCTCCAAAATACTCCATCTAGGTGGCATGTGATGCACAGGAAACATATTTCAAACTAGGCTAAGTTTAAATTCTTGCTTATCTTTTATTTTTTAGATTTGGGGCACATCAATCAATAACCAACATAGTGGATATGTTAAAAAAAACACTTTTTTTACTTGTGAAGGAACCTAGGGACCATTAGTGGGAATTTACAACAAGGAAACTTGGGTGGATAGGTTTGCACATACCTTGACAGGCTTGGTGCATGAGTGGTACATTTAGAAATAACTACATAGGGAGATAACAAACAAGGAAGCTCCCTCTACATCTTTGGATTCTATAATTCCTATTTCAAATTGGATTGGGTTTTAACTAGCTTGAAGACCATGTTGTTCTTTGGTCAACCTAAGATCATTGTTATAGTGCATAGAATGTATGGTGAGGACTTGGAATCCAAGTAAGATATTTTTATTGAGAGAATAGAGAATAAACCAAACTCAACTAAAGGTTTTGACACGCAAGATACCACCACTAAACTAATGGTTGAACTATACAACATATGAGTATAAAATACACAAGGGGAATATTTGACTAAAGAATAAAATAGACACATGGCATGTGTTATATAATACACCTATGAATTAGGTTAAAATTAGAATATAATATGTCCCAAATATTGAATCCATTTGAGATTATTGGAAAGGAAAGGATATTATGCAAGTGGTTGCACTTATGATAGATTATAAAAATCTATTCTATCATGATTTATTAGGAGATTAAAATTTTGCATTCCTCCCTTGGAAAGATGAAAATCATATTGAAGATGGATTTAATCCAACTAAGAAATGATCACTTAGATTAAGTCCCAACTTGCACATAAAGTTAAAAGAGGAAATCAATAAAATGTTGGAGGCAAGAATAAATTTTCTAGTCAATGAGTTTTAACTGGTCAACCCAATGGTGATTTCATTTGAAAGTGATTTCATTTGAAATGGATAGATGTATCAAAATCTCTATAAATTATCACACAATAAATGGAATTTACATCACAAAACCATTTTGCACATCTTTTTAAAGAAAATGAAAGTTTTTGAGGAGTAGCTAGGAGGGAAGTATATTCACGCATAGATGGATTTTCATTATACACCAAGTTTAATTTAAAGAAGAGGACAGTATTGGTGACTAAGTGGGGATGTTTTTCTTATAATTGCATGATGATTGGACTAAAGAATGCACCAAACTTTTCTCATGCATAGTCTTTAGCATATTCAAGTGTTTCATTCATGATTTCCACTAGACTTACCTAGATGACTAGACAAAATATGACATGGTGGCATATCATATTGATTCAGTGTGCTTAATATTTGAGTGTTACCAACAATTGAGCATTATGCTCAACTTAAAGAAATGTATGTTCATGACACCATTTGGTAGGCTCGTTGGAAACATTATTTTCCATGAAGGAATGTTTATAGACCCTATAAAACTAGTGGTAATATATCAACTTGAGGTACCAAAAACACCAAGTGAAGTGCACACATTTTTAGGGAAACTAGATATTGTAGGAAGTTTATAAAGAAATACCTATACATCTCAACCTCATTATAACTATTGAAGATAGACAAAACATTATTTTTGTCTACATAACATCAACATAAATTTGAATTGCCCAAAGTATAGCTTTCCTCTCTACTTATCTTACAATTTCCTAATTACAAGATTTGTTTCCATGTGCACATCAAAGCATCAAGTAGTATGATCAAGGTAATGCTTGCACAACTTAGAGAAGAAAATATTGATCACAAAATGTACTTTTCTAGATAAAAGTTCATTTCTATTAAGAAAATTTTATAACCAAAAAATGTGAAGCTTTGGCTATGGTGCATACACTACAAAAAAATTATATTACTCACTACCTACTATTAGGAAAGATGTATCAATATTGCTCCTAATGTTAAGAATGCAAAGAATATATTTTTTGGAAAATAAATTAGATCAATTTATGTGTTATAAAGGTCATTTTCGATCAAAATAAACATTCGAAATTGTTCAACATCAATTTGTAACAACCACCCCTTAGTTGCTACTAGTTTATTTATTATTATTCATAAAAACTACCAACTTAATAAAAAGTCACCATCATGGCAACGACTCCATGCCACCACTCTAAATATTATATTAGAAAGTAGTAATCTCATGAAGTGAAGGTCGTCCCTAGACCTAAACCTTGAGGTTTCATTCATGATAACCTGCCTACCTATCCCCTTTGGGAAATTAAAGGTTTTGTAGCTCATACACCAATGATAGAGGGAGTTCATCCTCTTCTATTGTATGAGATCTATGATCTCACTTTTAACAATGACAATTAATTAAGTGTAAGATTTTAATTTAATCCAATTACAATAGAATGATAACAAAGTGTGTTCCATACCAATCAATATCAATCATTAGTGTACAACTATGCACATGTTCACATAGGGGTCATAATATTCCATAATCCAAAATTCACCTAGTGATTGGATCAAGAATGCATCCCTTATACATAGTGACTAGATTAAGAATACATCACATATATCTAGTGTGAACAATCCACACCTACATCACATGTTCACATAAATAAAAATTGACACCATGGAAGTTGCAACCTACCATATGTATCATCCCACCACCTAGTTCACAATCACATAAGCCTACTATGACAACAATCAAGCATCGCATACTAATTGATGTTACCAATATAAAAATGTGCATGAAACCTTAGGGCATTTACACAAGTACACAATTACTGATTAATATATAAAAATTTGACTAACACCTACCCTTTTAGTGCATCCAAGATAGAAAAGGAATGTAATGCATCATGTACTACATTGTGGGACCATCATTTTCCCTCATTCTTCTACACCAATCATGATGATGAGAATCACACCATACTACTTGAGATCATCACTAGATAAGGAGTAATTGAAACAAACACATCACATAAGAAACACACCATTCCTCCTGATACATCAATGTCAATACTAAAATCTTGAGATAGGTAGATCCTGACAAACATTGCCTACATGCCATTATCCTTAAAGCTTGTATGACACTAGAAAAAACCATACAATCCTATATTATAACATTGGGCATCAATTTCCTACATGTTGTTGGCCTTAAGGCCCACATGCCACTAGTGTAAACCATCCTGAGCTAGCTAAATAGTCTATAGGAAAAGCATGCTCCCTGGTTGTCACTAAGTTGGACCATTTATAAGCTTATTTTATGAGGGTTATAGGATTTACCAACCAGTGGTCACCTCAAAAGGAGAGGAATACTCTATGTATTAGGGGGTATACACCCTCTACATATGCCCTTTTACATTCCTTACTCCATTTGTCTTGTGTTACCTGAGAAGTTAGCTTATATATCAATCTTAATTTAACATTGTGACATTAGAAAGTACCAAGACATAGATCTAACTGTATACATTTATTTGATTAATTAACCTTTAATTCATCTACTATTAAATAAATAAAATTATTTATTTATATAGTTCACTTCTTTAATTCTTCTATTCTATTTACATTCTTCTAATTATTCTCTTTTAATTAAATAATCAACTTCAATAGTTGTATTATTTAATTATTTATTCCCTCTTAATTAAATAAACTAAATCATATAAACTTATTTAATTATCATTATCCCTCTTTTATTAAATAAACAATTTCAAATATTTGTTTTATTTAATAATTGTTATTTCTTCCAAATATTCCAATTTCTTCCAAATTAATATTTCCAATTTCTTGCTAATCTGAATAAATCTAAATATTCAATTAAGTCATGTTCCTACAATGATTTCCTCTTTTCACTCATCATATGCACCTACCAAATTATATATTTGATATATAATTAATTCAACTCAGCCTTCACGGACAAATTTGGAGACAAATTTGAGACAAATTACAGGAAAACTTCTTCATCTTCTTCCATTGATCATTCCTATCCTCTGGATGAATGTTTTTGTGGGGAGGAACAATCTCCATAATCATCTCAGATTTCATCCTTCACCATTCAATCTTTCAAATCAAATCCAGACCTTTGATTTTCTGCCACATCACAAATATGTTGTCGTGAATCTATAAATACAACTTCTTTCCACAAGAAGTGGATCCCAACTTTGTGCAATCTTACTCTACAGAAATAGCATTAGAAGCATTTGAGCAATTATCATATTAGTAAAGTAGCAATCATTATTTGTAGAATCATATTAAAATCATCTTAGTTTTATAATCATGGCTCTTCATATAGTTGCATCTTAGTTTCTTTTATTAGCTTCATATCAATTTCATCTACAGGATTACACCATATCATTTAGCAAATATCATATAGGATTAGATTTGTGCATCTTACATCATCTCATTCTCTAGATTGGCATTTTAACAGTCACAGTACTTACAAAATATGAGAGTCCCTGTGATTTAATAAATCTTTGGAGCTAGAGAGCAATTAGACGCTTTCAATGGATTTCTGCTTTAATTAGTTTAATTGTTGTTTAAATCAATTGATATAATGTCTTATTGATTTTGTTTGTTATTAGTTTACACATATTTTACTCACACATAAATTGGCACCCACCGTGGGGCCTAAAAAGCCCATTTTTAACATATTTTCTTGAAAAGTTTGTCAACAGGTTTTTGACATGTTTTGTTTTAGCGCAATCGAGAGTTTTTACAGCACATACGACTTCTAGATCGGCGCATCCAAGCACTGTTCTGGTGCATCCATGGAATATTCTGGTGCATCCACAGAATATTCCAGCGCATATGACGACTATTCTGGCACATCCAAAATTCTATTTTTACCAGCCAGGGGGTTTTCTTTCGATGCATTGACCTTTTATTTTAGCGCATTGATTGAATTTTGTAGTGCATAGAACTATTATTTTAGCGCATTTAAATACTGTTTTAGCACATTTAAGGACTGTTATGGTGCATCTAACTATTTTTGCCGGATTTCAAATTTTCAAGAGTTAATCACTATTTTTTTTTGTCTTGCAGGTACAGAATACGCTTGTCAAAGATGATTGTTGGAAACACTTACGCCAGTCAAAGACAAAAATCTACAAATTACTAATGGTGCTTGTAGGGATTTAAATTTATTATTACTTTTTCATTTGATTAAGATAGTGCATCTAGCTTAATTAAATAAATAGTTTGAACCCCATGTTTACTGTGTTTCGAAAGCAATAGGCTTATGCTCTCCCCTTAACTGGGTGATCAGAATGCTAGACTTTTTATCCTGCTTTATTAACACCTTTAAAAGGCCTTCCATAGTGGGAAAAAATACTCACCCTACGGGAACGACCTAAGTGGGAACAACCAAAGCCAGGTTTTCCAACCCACTCTAATCAAAAGTGAATTTGGGGAAACCCACAATTCAACGGAAGTGTGCAAGATGACCATCCCCAAAATCTTTGTTCTAAAGATTAGGAGGTCTCCCGAGGGATTTTATCATTTGCCGCTCTGAACGGATACCCTTTCTAAGAACTTTAGTGTAGAATCCAACTGTGTCAGTTTTTGAACACTTTTTATATCACAGTGCAAGGGGAGGGAAGAATCTTCCCCCAAGACACTCACCATATAACTATCAGAGACCCTAGCCAAAAGTGGAGGATTCAACTTTGGTTAAGACTCGGGAAAGGAAAAAACATGGGCGCCCTTTAGGGGGTGATAGGGTTGTGTGAGCTGACATAGTTGCAAGTTGTGGGCTATGATATTCTAAGTGACCTACTTGACAATTAGAAAAGTGCTTGAATGGTCTTTATTTGTGTCAAACCTATGGAAATTGAAAGAATCAAACCTGATTCTAGAATACTCACTACATGTTTAATACATAGAATTTGAAACAACTATTTACAATTTGGCTTTTGTGTGTGAAGTTATTTTCAAAGGTATCGTCCAATTAGATCATCAAATTCCAAGATTTACAAGCAAAACACATCTCCAAAATATTCATTTGGTCAGAAAATTACAACCTGGAGTTAATCTTTTTACTGAGAAAAAGTAGAACAACCGGACAAGACTGTGAAAATACTGACAACTCCCAGACCAGTGCATTTACATACTATTTTAGCGCATATACCCAATCTTTTAGCGCGTCTACCTAGTTTAAATAGTGCATCAAAACTCTGTTTCAATGCATCTATCCAGTTTTGTAGCACATCTGCACCCAGTTTGTCAACACATTTACCCAGAATATCAGCACATTTACACTCTGTTTTAGCGCATTTGCCATGTTTAACAATGCATATACCTAGTTTATCCATGCATTTATACTTTGTTTCAATGCATCTACCCAGTCTTTTAGTGCATCTGCACTGTCTATCAGCGCATATACCCATTTTATCAGTGCATTCACATTTTGTTTTAGCGCATCTGAGGTCTATTATAGCACATCCATAGAATCAAAAACCAAAGAGTTATTTTTCCCATCACTCAGACAATTAACATTAGAATCCATATTTTTACCAAAACAGAAACATTTTATCAGCCAACACAGTGTCTCAAACTTGTCAAAAACTAAACTTTTCAAGTGAAACAATCCCAAATTAAACCAAGATCTTACACTTTTAAAGTGTCATATTATCTAGCACAATTCTTGATTATTAAGTTTCTTTATCAGGATTAGTCATATTTTGACTTAAGTCTCATCAATATAATTTATCATTCTATTCAACTTAGTTAATATCCTTGGCACTCATCCAAACAAAAGATCAAAGTTTAGTAAAAATAACAAACACTTGTATGCCAATTTTGACAAGGTTACAAAGGCAAAAAATTATCTAGAAAAAGAATTTGAAACACTAAATACCATGGTTGAAGAAAATCCCTTTCATATATTCCATCAAAAAGATGGTAATAAAATAACAGAAGAGGACATTCAAACTGCACAACAAGATCCAAATTTTTACCAATTCATGGAAAAAAATTTGGAAAAGGATGGAGAAAAATACCTTTTGATGCTAGCTGATTTAGGTATAAAACTTCCCAAGGACTTTGATGTCAATCGATTAAAAGAAGCACCTAACAGAGCTAAAAATGAACCACAAAACACAGATCAAGTGGTTGTCCTAACACACCAAATGCAAAATTTACAACAACTTCAGGATATGCAAAAAGGGACCATGAAAAGATACATGTTACAAGACATTTGTCCCTATCCTTTTCATCCAAGTGTGGACATGATACCATTTCCTATACATTGTGAATTCCCAAAATATGAAAAATACAATGGAAAAACTAATCCAATAGATCATGTGAGGGAATTTAGAACCATGAGTTTAGAATTTGCACAAGAGGAAACTTACTTGATGAGGTTATTTCCAAGAAGCTTAGGAGGTCAATGTATGGAATGGTTCTCTAAACTACAACCAAGAATTTGATCCTTTGAGGAACTAGTCAACAAGTTTATCTCACAATACTCCTATAATATTCAACATGAGATAACAATAAAGGATCTTTATAACACAAAACAAAAGAAAGGAGAAACATTCCTCTCATTTCTACAAAGATGGCGAAGGTTGTTTGCTAGGTATCCTCGTTCCATACCTGAAGAGGAAAAGATGGAACTATTCATTGACAACCTAACTGATGACATGAGCTACAGGCTTGAACTACAATGCCCCCCAACATTTGAGAAAGTGATTGAAAATGGGCTCAATACCAAAGAAGCTTTGGTTAAAAGAGGGGTAATAAAACACTACAATGAAGGATCAAATAATACAAACTCCTTGAATCACTACAATAACAATGATAAACCAAAGTTTTGGAAAAAGAATAGAAATATTGGTAACAATGATGTTGCAAATGAAACACAAAATGCGAAACTGATGTTTAACTTGATGGCAACTACTATAAAGACCAATCAAAGCAATGACCAAAACATCAATCAAAGTGTCAATCAAAACAACAATCTGAACAATGGTGAATCTAAACCACAATCATATCAAAAACCATCAAATCGAAGAAGATTCACACCATTGGGGTAGACACTAGAATTAGCAATGAGAGAAATTCTTACACATAGACTTATCACATTACATGAAGCAATAAATTGGGAACCAAGAGTCAAGCCATCTTGGTGGAATGATGCAGATTTTTGTGACTTTCATAAAAACAAAGGACACAAAACAAACAATTGTATGCAGTTGAAGCATCTAGTACAAGATTCGATTGATAACAAGACAATATTCGTAGGACATCAAACCAACAATGATCATGGTGCATTTAAAAATCCTTTACCAAATTATGAAAAAGGAGAATCTTCTTTTGCAAACAATAAAGGTAAAAAATGTAAACTACATTTATGACGGCATTATTCATTGTATTTTTGTGGTTGAGAATAATGGTGCCGCTGATAATTAAACTGATAATGTTGGAAACAATGACATCATACCATTAAATCTGATCCCAAACATGGTCCCATCAAACAATCAGATTAATGTCATAAAAATCAGGGAAAGACAAGATTCCCAACATGTCAATGTGACAACAAGGGGGCAATCCAAATTAATATTGAAAGGAGTTTCATCTAAAAACACTACTACCCCATCCAATCAGTATATCATTGTCAATCAACTGTAGAAAATACCAGCCCAAATATCAGTATTACAACTCATTAAAATCTCACCATCTCATAAGGAAGTTTTGGAACAAGCTCTTGTGGCCACCACAGTACCCAATAATCTAGAAGTTTGTCAATTCTAGGCTATGGTGGGACACTTAACCATGCCTCATTGCCTATCATTTTCTGAACAAGATGACGTATCACTTACTCATCCGCACAATGTCGCACTTCACATCGAAGTCTTAATCCAAAAACACTGAGTAAAACATGTCTTAATAGATGGTGGAGCTGGTTTAAACATTTGCACTTTGAAACTGATCCGTGCACTAGGATATTCTAATAATGCTATTGATGCTAGAAGGAAAATCACAATAAAATCCTATGACAAAGAAGAGAGATCCTCCAAGGGATTTATTGTGTTGCCTATTCAAGTAGGACCAATTGTGAAGAATATTGTTTTCCAAGTATTAGACAAAGAGTTGACTTATAATATACTCTTGGGATGTCCCTGGATTCATGAAATATAAGCAGTACCTTCAACTTATCATCAGTGCTCAAATTTTCCTATCAATGGACAAGAAATCACTATTTCAGTTGACTACAACAATCCCCAATATTGTAGCACGCTTAAAACAGCTCAAGACACTTTTGTGCCCCATAATAGGGAAGCAAACACTTCTAGTTCATCCAACAGTGAAAGGCAACTAAACATGGTATCTAAATGGGTTGAGAAAGAGGACTAGTCAAAATATACAAATATTGTTGATTCTACTCCATCAAACAATGAAGATCAACTGGATTCTCTATCACAACAATTCAAAGGAAAGATCCATTTAAAAGACAAAGGCATGGGAGAGTATTCCATTGAGCAATCTTTATGTGTTTCACAGTTGTTGCCATCTCCAAGATCATATGGGCAGCCGTCAACATTAACACAACAATCATCACAACCTACCACAGTTTTGGATGATATATTTGTAAAGGCAGGTACTTTAGAAGACAAATCTGAAGATAAGGCCATCGTCAATTGGCTCTGCAAAGATGAGGAAGCATCTACATAAGCAACTATCAGCATAAAGACAGATCAATATGGAAAGGGAAAAACAATATTAGAGAAAATGGGGTATGAAAGACAAGGACCTATTGGAAAAAGAAAAGAGGGAATTGTAGAACCCATTCAACCTCTCATACTCCAGTCAAAAGACAAAATAGGACTAGGTTATACAGGGGAAATAAAACAAGAAAACACTCATAGAGTTGTTGAAAGAATCTTTCAAATGTGGGATAGCTCTAAAATAGATTCCAATGAGTATGAGTGGGATTCTTTATCAAAAACATCATACAAGGACATAGCAATTGATTTCATAAAAGATTATTCACTCACACGTGAGGAGGGCCAAAGCTTAGGGACTAGACCCCTTGTATTTGGATCACAAAATATCGATGACTCAAGTGAGGATGGATAGTTATCGAGTGAGATAGATTACTTGGAGGATAGTAATATCATAGACCTTGACATCACCCCTGACAACTTTGACAGCATTGCTATCAGAACCCTTAATGTCATTGACCTTAGCCAATCTGATGACCTTTTACCCTTAATGCATCCTGAACTTATTGACTGGGAACCAACTGAACCTATCGATATTCCTATCTTTGCAAATGATGATGTTATCATGCATTTCCTTTGTTGTGATGAACCTGACACAAGTTCTAATCATAAATCTCATAACGACACTTCAGGTCAGGAGGGTGTCAAATCTTTCAATTGCAAAATTGAAAATAGGAATAATGGATCTAATGGTGAAAACCATTTAATGGAAGCATTAGATCTCGAAAAAGTAAAAATAAAGAATGCATCTGATGGTGAAAACCTCTCTAAGGCACCAAAATATGGGAGATTTGACACCCTTCTAGAACACTATCATGAAATATCATCAGTATTGGTGGAGCCTACACAGTTTATCAATCTTGGCACAACAGAAAAAGCAAAAACTCTACATCTAGCAGCATCAATGACTGAACAAGAAAAGCCTGAATTCACCAAGTTCTTTGAAGAAAGACACGTTAACTTTGCTTGGTCTTACTCTGATATTCCAAGTTTAGACCCAAATCTTCTAATGCATCATTTATCTTTACCATCTGGAATAAAACCTGTGAAGCAAAAACTAAGGAAAATGCATCCGCATATCGCCTTGTTGGTAAAAGAAAAACTGAAGAAGTTGTTAGATGTCGGATTCATTAGATCTATTGATTATGCTGAGTGGATTTCTAATATTGTACCAGTTTCTAAACCAAATAATAGTATCAGAATATGTACTGACTTCAGAGATCTCAACAAGGCATGTCCAAAGGACGATTTTCCTTTTCCAAACATTGACATTATTGTCGACTTAACAGCAGAACATGCCATGTTATCACTAATGGATGGCTTCTCGGGTTACAACCAAATCAAAATAGCACCAGAGGATTAGGAGAAAACAACATTAACATGTCCATGGGGAACATTCTGTTGGAATGTCATGCCTTTTGGGTTGAAAAACACAGGTGCCACATATCAACGAGTAATGACCGCCATTTTTCATGACACGATGCATACCTTTATGGAGGATTATGTGGATGATATATTAGCCAAATTCATATACCAGAGAGGGACATCTAGAGATCCTAGATAAAAAAAATTACCAAATTAGAGAAGTTCAATGTTAGATTAAATCCTAAGAAAGTGTGTTCGTTGTTACATCAGCAAAGCTTCTAGGATACAAAGTTTCAGAAAAAGGTATCAAAGTGGATCCTACCAAGGTCAAGGAAATAATGGAAATGTTGCCACCGAAGAATATCAGTCGACTATGATCTCTACAAGGCAGGCTGCAATCAATTAGGAGGTTTATCTCCCAATTAGTAGACAAAAGTCATCCCTTCAATCATTTACTACATAAGAATGTCTCTTTCAAATGGGATCAAGGATGTGAAACTTTCAATAAAATAAAGCAATATCTAATGTCCCCCCCATATTGATGCCACCAACAGAAGAGAGACCATTATTACTATACATTGCAACAACCGAGATTTATTTGGGTGCTTTATTAGCATAACAAGATCCTGCGGGAAAGGAACAAGCTATCTATTATATCAGCAGGACTTTGAATGGTTATGAGATAAATTACACCTTCATCAAGAAAGCTTGTTTGGCAGTGGTGTTTTCTACTCAGCAGTTGTGGCATTACATGTTAACCCACACAGTCAAACTCATAGCGAAGATTGATCTGTTAAAGTATTTACTCAACAAGGTTGCTCTAACAAGACGACTAGCCAAGTGGGTCATGATCTTGAGTGAATTTGATATCTAGTATATGGATTGAAGATCCATCAAGGGTAAGTGATAGCTGATCAATTAGTTGAATCTCCATTACCAGATGATCGTCCAATGAACATTGAGTTTCCTGATGCAGACATTCTTACAATGACAACACAACAATGGAGGCTTTATTTTGATGGGTCCTACACACAATGTGGGTCGAGTGCGGGAATTTTGTTTGTTACACCTCAAGGACATACCATCCCAAAGTCCTATAGACTCATGTTTACATGTACAGATAACGTAGCTGAATATGAAGGATTAATCATTGGCATCAAAGTGGCAGTTGAATGGAAGATCACAAAGCTACAAGTATATGGAGATTCACAACTAGTCATTTATCAAGTAAATGATGAATATCAAACCAAAGATGAGAAGTTGATGTCATACAAGAGAATGAATGGTGGATGATTTCAAAAAGTATTTTGTGGATATCAAGTTTGAACAGATTCCAAGGGCAGAAAACAAATTTGTTGATGCCATGGCGACAATTGCTTCTTTCTTACAAATGCCAAAAAAGTGTCTAACCTTGCTTATGATAATCCTGAATCTCAAACCATATGCCATTTAGTTGATGTTGAATCCTCAATTTATGGAAAGACCTACGCTTACCTAAAATACAATATCCTTCCTCCCGATCTTTCCAGAAACTAGAAACACAACTTCATCCGCCAAACCGCACGACATACTTTAGTTATTGACATACTTTACCGTCGAGGTCTAGATGGTACTCTCCTTCAGTGTCTAGAACATAACGAATCTGACACAACATTATGTGAGGTTCATGAAGGTATTTTTGGAACTCATTCAAGCGGACTAACACTAGCGAAGAAACTCCTCTGTTTGGGATATTACTGGCCGAATATGGAGGAGTCTTTTTAGTTTGTTAAAAAGTGCCAAAAATGTCAAATCCATGGCAACCTAATCCATGTACCAGTACAAGAATTGCAACCATTTACTTCAATGTGGCCTTTTTTTTAGTGGGGACTGGACCTAGTAGGAAAGTTTAATCCATCTTCATCCAATGGGCATAAATTTATAATCACAGCCACAGAATACTTTACAAAGTGGATATAATTTGTTCCCTTGACAAAAATCACTTGAAAACAGATTTCTCCTTTCATACTGAATTACCTCATTTGTCGGTATGGTATCCCTCAATCCATTGTCACAAACAATGGTAGACCTTTTAAGAACCAGGATGTTCAAGAAATGTGTGAGAAGTTTCATATCCAACATCATTTTTCAACCCAATACTATCCTCAAGGAAATGGCCAAGCAGAGGCCTCAAACAAAACTATTCTGAAAATCCTAAAGAAAATAGTTAACGATGTTGGACGTGATTGGCACATTCAACTAAATCCTGCTCTATGGGCATACCGAACTAGCATCAGAACACCTACAGGAGCTACACCATATGCCTTGGTATATGGATAAGAGGCCATACTACCTATTGAGGTTGAGATATCGTCACTCCATGTGTCACTAAAGGGAATTATTTCAAATGAGGATTATAGAGTGTCTAGACTTCAAGAGCTAGAACTGTTGGATGAACGTCATCAACAAGCTGTGAACCATTTGAAAGCATATCAACAAAGGGTGTCCAGAAGCTACAATCACAGAGTAAAACCTAGAACATTTTAGGTTGGTGACTTGGTCTTAAAGGAAAACCCTCAGAATCAACAAGACAGAAAAGAAAGGGAAATTTGAACCTAACTAGCTAGGTCCCTTTGTTATCATATCAATCTATGGATCTAGAGCCTATCAGTTGTCTACACCTGAAGGGGATTTGTTCGATGAACCTATCAACAGTATCCATCTCAAGAAATTCTATACCTGAATTGTCTAGTGCATGGGAAAATGGTTGCCTTAATGAAAACCTAGCAAACAGGCATCTTGGTGACAGAAAAATACAAAAAAAAAGAGAAAAATACAAAAATACAAAAATACAAAAAAAAATACAAAAATACAAAAATACAAAAATACAAAAAAAATCATAAAAGAGAAACATACAAAAAAAATCATAAAATCTAAAAAAGTGCAATAAGAACACGTAGTGAAAACCTAGAAATAGGCGCTACTTGTGAGTTAAACTAGCTTTTCCATCTATTTGATACATGTCTTGATCGTTCACTTTCACCATCATTTCCACCTATCATTGAGAGAAACATCAAGTACATATCCTAGCAAAGTGGTTGTGTCTCACCCTAGCTTGGGGGAAAAATCTTGAACTCACTGGGGGCAATCAACTTTAGACTTAATCAAACAGACAACAGTAGTATGACAACAAAGGAAACATAATGATCATAGGGAAACTCAACATTGGGCATACATTAAACATCAAAACATTTCAGAAAATCAACCATCCACATCAAAACAGCTAAAATCAAATCAATCAAAACAACTCTAGATGGATGATATTCTTTTGAATCATGATTTTATCGCTTTAGCTTGAATGTTCAAATGTTGTACTTTGATTTTTTTTATCATTTCTTTGGAGCAACTCGATGATGTTTTGAACTATAGAAGCTAGGAAGGAGAATGGTATTTTATTTGTCTATTGTCTGTGAGTTAATCATTATTATTGTGTGAATGGTCACAAAACATGCTCTACAAAGTATCCCTGATGACATTCCAAATTCACATTGGAAAATGATTAATTCTTGTCTGTTTACGCAAGAAATGCTCAAGTCATCTTGGTTTAATTATACCTAGATGCTTGTGTTAACTTGCAATATCAAAAATCATGAAAGTAGTACTCAGGTCATCATTGGTCTAAAATATACCATTGATGCTTGTACTTTCAACATTTTAAAGGCTCAATGATAACAAGCACGATAAATGGACTATTAAGGTGACAACTTGGGAATATGTAGATTTGCATGGTTAAATTAGATTGCATTTATGTTATTTATGCATCTGCAGAGTATTTTGTTCCAAAGGTTGGTGAAGAATTCAAAAACAATGTTATCTTTAATCATTGATGGATTGAGTATACTTGACATTAACAAAAACATCATCATAATCATGTAGTTGCATAATAATTTTCATTGCATACATTGGAAAGCATTATTATATCATTTATTCATTCATACATTCGATCATATATTTGCATTTATCATACCATATTTTCATTTGTGCATCACATCATCTAATTGCATAAGAAAAATATCAAAAAAAAAAACAAATCATCTAAATAGTCACATTTTCATTAGTATTATCATATCATACATCACACATTAGAAGTATCATCACATTGATTATTCATTCATCCATTCATTACATCATATATTTGCATTTGAAATAATAAAAATGTAGCGCATTATATTCCATTTACATCATTATGCCATATATCATAGAAACAACATATCCACAATCATACATATAGTTGCATTATCATATCATTTGGGTATATACATTATCATACAACAATCAATACATGTAAATACTAGGGACACCATGCATCCATACATCATCATTATAAGCATAATCATATTTAACATCATAAATAAAATATCATAAAATCATAGCATGTCATCATGATCACAAAATTGCATCCATAATATTATCTATAAATCATCACATGACATGTAGAACAGAAAATTAAATGCATCTATCATAGAATCATATAGAACACATATATATCGATCAATTCGCCGCATATCATATAAATCTCAAAAATCATAATGTCAAGTAAACAATGATGTCTGAAATGTCAAGAGATACAATGTCAAAAATGGTAATGAATCAAAAATCAAAGTATACATCATACATCAGGGAATCCAATCATAAGGCTATGTGTTGTTGGCCCCGGATGGTGTCGGCATCTCTAGACCAGTGCCTCCCCCACTAGACGTCCCAGGATCTCTCAGATCTCTTGGAAGAGGCTGTGTCACACCCCTACTCATAGTCCTAGGTTGACTCCTGCTTGATTGAGACTAAGCATAACTGACTCTCTGCTCTGAGGGAACTGCATCATGGTATCGGCCTCTATAATACTCGACCTCTACCCACACGAAGAACCTCCCTCATAGAATCAGCCATATAGGTACCATTGGCTAATCTCTACAATCTCTCAGCCAATCCATGTGCTTGCTTTGTAGCTCATCTAGCTGCATCTCTCTCAGCTATCAAGGAGGCTATTTGTGCCTGTCCAGCTGCCAACTGTGCCTGTACCTATGAGAGAGTCTTTGCATGAGACTATGCCTATGATTGCATCTATGTCTATGTCTACACTAATAACCATCGGGCATGTATCAGCTGACCCTATAGTGTCCGAACCTAAACCTGTAAGCTCGCAATCTGGGTTTGCTGCTACTGGGAAGGTACTCCAATGTGGACACGTTGCTCTACAGGAGCTACCAACGATCGCCTCTTATGAGGCACCATGAAGTCTCTAACATCAATAGTTGGACCACCTCCACCGCCATCTCCACCCCCATCTCCACCACCACCTCCACCCCCATCTCCACCATCTCCATCTCCCTCATCACCACTACTCTCCTTGTCATCACTACTCTCCACATCCTCCTCCTCCTCACCTCCCTCATCTCTCCTCCGTCGACGACTGTGTGCAACTACAATCTCCTCCTCACCTAGTAGCGGCATTGGCTCATCTGGAATAGAGATCCGTGGAAAAGGAGGTAAGGCGATGTACTGTGCATAATCTATTGTAACTGGAGCCTCGATAATCTTAGGGTGAATCTCCCAAATCAAAGGTTGTAGACCCTGGTACTCCTACACTGCAATATCATATGATAGGTCGGGTCCCCACTCAGTGGAATCTATCTGACGTTGGGCATAATGTGCAACACCCTGGGGCATGCCCTGTACAATTCCATATTGTTTGAGCACCCTCCTCAACAAAAATCTCTCAATAACAAAATGTGTCCTACCAATCAAATACATAGACTAGAAAAATTATGGAATCTTTATGTCATCATCGTCCCAGTGCTCACAATCCAAATAAGGCTGCCATGTCACGGTCTCTACATCATCAAGAACTCTCCTTCAATGCTCCAATTTTCCTAGTTTGGGCTGAGCAAGTCAATCTGCATCTATGTGAACATACGACCTCATGGTGGGTCGTTGTCTAACCATCACTGGACAAGTAACAGCTATATGCTCCCATGCCCACACCTAAAGCAATGTCACTCTTGAAGACAAACTAGCCCCTCGACAGTAAACTACCTGATGCAAATTGTGTTATAAATGAGCGAGCATGCACATACCCCATGAATATTTGGTTCCATGGACGATCATGCTCTCCAAAATATGGCCCCACCCAACAGAAAGTCCCTTTGACCTGTGATCAAGACAAAGGAAACCTCTGATGAAACCAACGAGAACCGATGGCAAGGTAGCATAAGCATCGAACATCTCTCACCATGGAATCTCATATCCACTAATTGTATCATCCTGAAAAACATGGTGTAGAGCATCAGTTTTTCCATGCTTTGAAGAATTATAGACTACCAGCTCCCCAACAATAGGTATCCTCAAAATCCGCCATACATCCTTGGGGGTCACTGTCATCTCGCCGGTAGGAAGGTGGAAGGTATTGTGCTCACTATGCCATCTCTCTACTAGGGTTGTCAAGAGACCCTGATTAATCCTAATCTGGGGCATAGATAGAAGAGAAGATAAACCACATTGAGTGATAATTGGTGTCTCAACCTGCACTAGATGCAGTATCAAATCAAATGTCCTATCATCACAAATATCGAAAGTCGGTAATCTTTGTCAACGACTCCTTATCATCACAAAATATTGAAAGTCAGTAATCTTTGTCAATTGATCAAACATCAATCAATCTATCAAATCTAATCAGCTCTGGTGATATTTTGATCAAATATCATGAGAAAACTATCACTAAACCTCACCTATCATGAGGTCTATCATCAAACTATCATTTAACCTCACCTATCATGAGGTCAATCATCAATCCTTTATTGCACTTTGCCTATCATGAGGTCAATAAATCAAATCAACCTCACTTATCATGAGGTTTATCAATCAAACTATAATTATTCCTCGCCTATCATGAGGTTGATCATCATCTAAACTATCAGGATCATCAATCAACATCAACTAAATGGCTAACGAAACAAAATTCATCAAAATCAAGGAGTTAATTGACAAATTTCATCATTTTGAATTGGATGCGCTATAACAGAGTTTCAATGCCCTAGAAAATTCAATGCGCTATTTAAACTCATCAATGTGCCAAAATAGGTTGTCAATGTGCTAAATCATTAGATGCACCATTTTAGGGGGTCTATGCGCCATTTCAGCAAACCAATGCGCTAAATCATTAGATGCCCCATTTCAGCAGGTCAATGCGCTAATCTACACCATCTATGTCTTGAATCAATCTATACTCTAATCTAGCCTACGCATGCGCTAAACTATCTATCTAATGTGTTAAAACTTTGATGTGCTAATTTAACCTATCTATGCACTAAAAAACCTATTCTATATGCTATTTTAGTAAATGCGCTAAAACGGAAGTTGTATGCGCTACATCAGCCTATGTATGTGCTAAAAGAAAGACGATTGATTCAAAAAGGAAAAACGTGCAAAAAATTTAAAAAAAAACAAAATACGAGGAGGTTCCAGGGTACATACTAGAGGTCCGTAGGTAGTCGAGCGGTTCTGTCGTCGCATGCGCTCGAAACAATGACTGTGGTAAGGAATGGACATTTTGCTCAAAATTACTCAGTCCAAATTTTCAAAACTCAATATGCACAAATGAATTCTAAATTCATCTTTTTAGCTAGTTAAAAGAGTGATTAAGAGGTATTTTGGTGGGATTTATTTTATTTATTTTCCAAGGGGTTTAATTCAAATTTCAATACAACGGCATTTTTCACATTATTTGTCGAGAGATAAATCATTGCATCATCAAATCTTTATCATATCATCGAAAAATCATAAAAATCTAAAAAAAATAAAAAATCAAACATTCATTGATTTATCTCATGAGGGGGTATATAACCATCATTTCCTTAAACCATCATTTCTTGAAAATCAATGTCTGGGGCATATCGAAATTTTTTTGTCAATACTAGCAACAACAAAATTTTCTTTGAAGCAATGTGTAAACACATCACTTCAAGAGGGGAAAAATGTATACACCTAAAAATGGTCTAGATAAATCTGATTAATTAAATACATTTATTTGATTAATTAACCTTTAATTCATCTACTATTAAATAAATAAAATTATTTATTTATATGTTAATTGGAAGTAACTCAAAAAATGTTGCGGCTGCCGATTTCGTTTGCAACTAGGGTTCCTTCTCATGGCACGGCTTCGGGCAATCGCTTTGGGATTTCTTTGGATGGGGTGCCTTCTTCATCAAGCACCATTGCTACTTGCCTACGGGGCTCTGCAAATGGCTTATCTGGGCTCTTTGTTATGCAGACTACTTCCTTGCTTGCGGGTTTTGGCTCTCACCAGGGTCTGGATGCTTCACTGTAGGAATTCATGGATTCCCCCTCTATGTTGAATGGAGGTGATAACAAGAGTGTGTCACTGGCTCCAGGTTTGTGTGGGGCTCAAAATGGCCCACCAGGAAATGCCTCGGTAGATGGTGATGCGGGGGTTTCTTCACTTAAACTATCCTCCGCCAATGTGGGCGCCCGTGCTGCAAATGGGGAAGAATCCCATGTGATTGCTAAACATTCTCAACCTCCCAAGCTACCGCTTTCGGGAGTCAGATCCACCACATTGTCCACCTTTGCAGATGTTGTAAAGTGTGGACAAGGCGCCTCCACTTATCTTTCAAATGCTTCTCTATCAGGCGCACACTCAATTGAGCTCATATCTAGGTTTGAGATATGTGGGGCTTCTCCAAAGTCGTCAATCTCAGGAATCACTTTGAGAAGGCAGGTTCAATGCTCGGATAAACCTTTGAAGGTGAATTTTGATGCCAAATTATCAAAAGAGTTGCGCGAAAATGAATATTTTTTCTCTGACAATGGTTTGATTGGTAGATTCAATCAATTTTGGCCCAGTCTTCCTGCATTGCATGAATGGATCTCAAATTCCTAGGGCCCTCTAATGGAGAAAGATCTGGAAATCTACCCGAGTGCCAAAGGTTTTTTCACAGTGGTCTTTGACAGCAAGCAAGATAAAAAATCCATTCTCAACCGAACATGGATGTGGGGTGATAGTACATTGCTCTTAAAATCGTGGCATCCAAAATTTGATCCTACCACCGAATCCTTTTCAGTTGTACCGATATGGTTTCGCCTCTCAAATCTCCCCTTGCACTACTGGTTTGAATTGTGTTTTGCAACCATTGGTAATTCTCTAGGTAAGTTCATTTGTATAGACACAAACTCAAAAAAAATCATTCACACAACCTTTGCTCAGATATTGGTAGAGTTGGACACTTCCAAATCCCTCCCAGAAAAAATCAACTTGGATGCAAATGGAAAAAGTTGGTTGCAAACATTGGACTACGAAGGTTTAAATTTCAGATGCAGAAGATGCTACAAAGTTGGACATGTTGCAGCAGAATGTTCAATTGGGAAGTCCCAAGCTAATTGGGATGCGTCATGGTGGAAAGATGCATCTCCCAAGCATTACTCTGTCTCAAGATCATCCAAGAATAGTGGACCCTCAAAGTCTGATCTCAACTCAAAGGAGGAAGGAAGGTTGGGTGAGATCTCTCCAGATTCTAGTGGTGCGGTTGTGGATACTCACTCCACAGTTGTTGAGTGCTCCCTCTCTCAAGCTCCAACTTTCAATCAAATGGATTCTTCTAATGGGGTTGAAAAAAGTGATTGGAAAATAATAAAGAGAAAGAAGCGGTGCAACAGTCAAAATAAGGATGTATGCAAAGGTATGCAGCCTCAACCCCTCTCTGACGTTGAGGACAAAAATCGGGGGGAAATGTTGAATTGATCAATGCTCTAAAAAAGGAAAAGTTAATCCTCAAGTTAAAGGAGATCAGTGAAAAGTTGTGTCCTCAAATTAAATCCAGTGTCAGCTCTTAGCAATCATTGGCATAGTAGGATAGAATTGGTAATTTGTCAGTTGTAGTCTTTTCTGATTGAATAAGTAGGTAGAAGAATATTTGGTCAAGCTGAACATGGAAGAATAAAACTGATGTATATGGAATCTATGGGGATGAGATCTCTCTTCTATGATCTCACCTGGTATGGGCTAGGAAAAATTCCTATTAGAATTAGAAACTCACCTCTTACCTATCAAAAAAAAAATTATTTATTTATATAGTTCATTTCTTTAATTCTTCTATCCTATTTATATTCTTCTAATTATTCTCTTTTAATTAAATAATCAACTTCAATAGTTTGTATTATTTAACTATTTATTCCCTCTTAATTAAATAAACTAAATCATGTAGTCTTATTTAATTATCATTATCCCTCTTTTATTAAATAAACAATTTCAAATATTTGTTTTATTTAATAATTGTTATTTCTTCCAAATATTCCAATTTCTTCCAAATTGAATATTTCCAATTTCTTGCTAATTTGAATAAATCTAAATATTCAATTAAGGCATGTTCCTACAACTATTTCCTCTTTTCACTCATCATATGCACCTACCAAATTAGATATTTGATATCTAATTTATTCAACTCAGCCTTCATAGACAAATTTGGAGACAAATTTGAGACAAATTACAGGAAAACTTCTTCATCTTCTTCCATTGATCATTCCTATCCTCTGGCTAAATATTTTTGTGGGGAGGAACAATCTCCATAATCATCTCAGATTTCTTCATCCTTCACCATTCAATCTTTCAAATCAAATTGAGACCATTGCTTTGCTACCACATCACAAATATGTTTTTGTGAATCTATAAATACAACTTCTTTCCACAGGAAATGGATTCCAACTTTATGCAATCTTACTCTACAAAAATAGCATTAGAAGCATTTGAGCAATTATCATATTAGTAAAGTAGCAATCATTATTTGTAGAATCATATTAGAATCATCTTAGTTTTATAATCATGGCTCTTCATATAGTTGCATCTTAGTTTCTTTTATCAACTTCATATCAATTTCATCTATAGGATTACATCATATCATTTAGCAATTATCATATAGGATTAGATTCTTGCATCTTACATCATCTCATTCTCTAGATTGGCATTTTAACAGTCATAGTGCTTACAAAATTTGAGAGCCCCTGTGACTTAATAAATCTTTGGAGTTAGAGAGCAATTAGACGCTTTCAATGGATTTCTACTTTAATTAGTTTAATTGTTGTTTAAATCTATTGATATAATGTCGTATTGATTGGTTTTGTTATTACTTTACACATATTTTACTCACACACTAACAATTTATTGGAAGGGTTTATATCATGGCTTTAAATTATTCTTGTTACATTACTTTAAAGTGATTTGGTAAAATATTCAATTATATTATATAGGTCTCGGGACAATTTACCAACACATAAGTAGCACATTGAATCCATGTAAGATGACCTCTATCAAAACACATACATAAACCCATGCAAACTTATAAGGAATCAAATTTCATTTACTTCAATTAATTATTATTTAGAAACACATTATTTAATAGACATGATTAATGCACAGATATAATATTAGATAAAATACCATACCATATTGGTAATAATTACCCTTGTAGTTGGAAAAGTCCACTCTTAGGAACTCAATCCTAAGCTCCACACAAATCTAGATATATATTAAAAGCAAGCATCTTCACTAGCAAATAAGAATACCCATTGTTCACCTAATTTTATTTTGTTAGCCTAAATTCACATCATTATTAGCTATGAGTTATCAAGTTTCCTTAATACATTTATAACCATCTAATACAAATTTCAGCCTCAAACTGAAGCCTATTAAATACAAAAGGTCAAACAAGTTTAGGGGAAACCCCAATATGGAGTTATCCCCTAAACCCCTCCCCTATGGACGCAAGGTCACAGGGGTATCCTTTTCCCAAGGACTACCTACATACTCACTTCCAAACAGGATCAAAGTCACATGTAGTTATCTTCACAAGATTTCTCTCAAGGAACATACACTTGGAATTCCTACATAGAAAGCCCCTCATCTAAATAATACATATTAGGTAATACAATTTTCCACCCAAGGAATTTGATTAAACCTTAGCAAACTAATATTAATGTTTCCTTCCAAACACACCAAGGTTCTATACACATTAAGATTCTCACACTGGAGAATAGGCATTAGCCAGGTTTTTTCGAGAATAAGCATGGATATCTAAACATACCTAGGCACAAGTTTCCATGCAATCCAAACTTAATATGAAAATATAATATTAGTAAAGAGTGTACATCTTTAGATAGTAGTAGTCAAAATATCGTTATGATGCAACAATTATGCAAAAGCCTCGATATGGGTCCGAGTGAGGTCCCCCCCCCCCCCGCCCATGAAATATGGTTCTATAAAATCAAGATCATAAATATTTATAGCATCATCTTAGATGGAGCATAACACACATTAACAAGGCCATATATATAATCCCTTGAACCTCGGAAGACATTAATCCATTACTACAAAATTTCTTTAAGCATGATCAATGGCAATGGTATACTTAAGACAACAAACAATCCTATAGCATGTAGATTATCATATGATAGGGTCCCCTCAATAATATAATTAGTAGTAACATTATTAACAGATCAGTGTAGGATCATGGTGGTCCAAACAAGGCCCCTAGGTGGCAATGAAAATTTAGAAAAACAGAGTTAGCAAACTTGACATAAAAATTTGAATAGGTTATTAACATAATTTGAAAAATATGTAAGATATGCAAGAATATAATTTGTAGCAAATTGAATGTAGTTTCTAGGGTACTAGTCCTTTCTTGGAAAAAGGTAAATCTATTTTGCGAAAATTTAAAATTTCAATGCAGTAGTACTAAATTTTCAGGAAAAAGATAAGAAGCAGGTGTATGTCTGACCACCCTAAGTATAAGAAAAAAATAATTATTTTTTCTGAAATTTTCAATATATGTAGAAGACACATGCCCGGATATTTCACATTTTTTTTATGATTTTTTTGCATGTAAATAATTAGTTATGATTTTTTTATTAGAACGTTTCAAAATTATTAAAATGTGTTTGTCTGACCACCATAACTTGGTCAAAAAATTATTAAATTCAATTTTTTTTTATCCTATAGTATGTGAAGCATAAAATGTGATGCATCTTTTAGATTCGAAAAGTGTGAAATAGTTTGAAAATTATAGAAGTTTTTCAATCAGCCTATCAATCAAGACTTTAGTCATAATGTATGTAGAAAATCAATAATAATTATCTATTAAATTCAAAATAAGGCGTATCTTATATTGGCGGAAAGCTGACAATTTTTTTAATAAACCCTTTTTTTTTCATCAAATTCAGATTAAAAAAAAGTCGTCATCCACAAGGGCAAACTTCAAAAAACTAAGAAAATTTTGTAAACACATTTTTTTAGTTGACTTTCCAGGTTTGGCAATCCCGAACCAATTCCCGACCTACTGATTTTTTTCAAAAAAAACGGATATCCATTTGTAATGGATATTTGTTACCTCTATTATTTATAATACATAATATTTAATATATTATTATATACTAATATATTATATATTATATATTATGTATTATATATTATATTACATTATATATTATATTATATATTAGATATTATTATATTAGATATTATATTATATTATATATTATATTAATATTATGTAATATATATTATATAATATATAATATATTTAATACATAGTATATATTATATCCTACATTATAATATATATATATAGTGAGATAGAGGGGGTGTGAGAGATAGAGGGAAGGAGAGACCCGAGAGAGAGAGAGAGGGTTTTGGGAGGGATAGAGGGAGGGAGAGACCTGGGGAGAGAGAGAGAGAGAGGGAGGGTGAGTGGGAGAGACCTAAGGGAGGGGGAGAGAGAGAGTTGAAAGGGAGATGGAGAGAGAGAGAGACCTAAGAGGGAGATGGAGAGTGAGAGATACTTGAGAGAGAGAGAGCGAGTGAGAGCTGAGAGAGAGAGTTATCTAGAGGTAGAGTGCCCAAGTGAGAGACCTAAGAGAGAGAGGGGGTGGGAGGGATAGATGGAGGGAGAGACCTGAGAGGGAGAAAGAGGTACTGAGAGAGAGTTGTCTAGGTAGGGTGGGAGGGATAGAGGGAGGGAGAGACCTGAGAGTGAGAGAGAGGTACTAAGAGAGAGTTGTCTAGGTAGGGTGGGAGGGATAGAGGGAGCAAGATATCCAAGAGAGAGAGAGGATGGGAAGGATAGAGGGAGGGAGAGAGGGAGAGAGGGAGGGAGGGAGGGAGGGAGAGAGAGAGAGAGAGAGAGACCTGAGAGGGATATGGATAGTGAGAGAGACCTAAGATAAAGAGAGGGATTGGGAGAGACTTGAGAGAGAGAGAGAGGGAGTGGGAGAGACTAGTAGTGGAGACTTGATGGAGAGAACAAGAGTGGGAGAGACTTGAGATGGAGAGTGGGAGAGACCTGAGAGAAAGAGAGAGGGAGTGGGAGAGACTTGAGAGAGGGGGGTGGGAGAGACTTGAGAGAGGGGGGGAGAGAGAGTTATCTAGTTTGGTTGGGAAGGAGAGATAGGGAGTGGGAGAGACTTGAGAGAGAGAGAGTGGGAGAAACCTGAGAGAGAGAGAGAGGGAGTGGGAGAGACCTCAGAGAGAGAGGGTGGGAGATACCTCAGAGAGAGAGAGGAGTGGGAGAAACCACAAAGAGAGAGTCCTAAGAGGGAGATGGAGAGTGAGAGAGACTTGAGAGAGGGAGCGAGAGACCCAAGAAAGAGAGAGGGTGGGAGGGAGGGAGAGAGGGAGGGAGAGAGAGAGAGACCTAAGAGGGAGATGGAGAGTGAGAGAGACCTGAGAGAAAGAGAGAGGGAGTGGGAGAGACTTGAGAGAGAGGGGATATGCATTTGGGAGGGCAAGATTTTGATAATAGAATACTTAATTATTGTTTTCAAAACTTCAATACAAAATATATAATAGTATATAGTATAAAAATATATATTATATAATATATAATATATAGTATATATATTAAATATGCTATATATAATATTATATAATATATATCATAATATATAATATATAATATATTATGATATATTAATATATAATACATTTATTATATATACTAATACATAATAAATTTATTATATATTAATAATACATAATATTGGTTTTATGCATTATTTGGTTTATAAAAATCAAAAGCAAATGGATATCCGTTATTTATTGTATAAGATTTGAAGCTTCCCCTATGCATACATATTAATATATAATATATTTTATATACTATATAATATATAGTATATATAGTATATATTGTATATTATACTATTTATTATATATAATATATAATATATATTATTAAATATATTATGATATATTAATATATAATACATTTATTATATATTAAGAATACATAATAATGGTTTTATGTATTATTCGGTTTGTAAAAATCTAAAGGAAATGGATATCTGTTATTATTGTATAAGATTTGAAGCTTCCCGATGCATACATATTAATATATAGTATAATTTATATACTATATAATATATATAATATATACCATAATAATATTAATATATAATATATATTATATATTATATAAATATATATAATATATTAATATGTAATAAATATATTATAGAGGGGTTTAGGAGGGATACAAGGAGGCAAAGACCAAAGAGAGAGAGAGACTTGAGAGGGAGATGGAGAGAGAGAGACCAGAGAGAGAGACTTGAGAGAGAGAGGGAGTGGGAGAGACCTGAGAGAGAGGGGGGGAGAGGGAGTGGGAGAAAGACTTCAGAGAGAGAGGGGGAGTGGGAGAGACTTCAGAGAGAGAGGGAGTGGGAGAGACCTAAGAGAGAGGGGAGAGAGGGAGTGCAGGGAGAGACGAGAGGGAGAGAGACTTCCAGAGAGAGAGAGAGAAGAGAGAGAGTAGAGAGAGCAGAGGGAGACTTGTGAGAGAGTGGAGTATGGTAGGGAGAAAGAGGGAGAGGGAGCCCAAGACATATTAATATATAATATAATGTATATACTATATAATATATATAATATATACCTTAATAATATATAAATATATAATATATATATATACATATATATAATATATATTATATAAATATATAATATATATATATTATATAAATATATAATATATATATATTATATAAATATATAATATATATATATTATATAAATATATAATATATATATATTATATAAATATATAATATATGTGGGTGGATGGGCGGGCTCCTTGCCATGCTGGTGTTGGTGATGGGACAATTTTGAGGCTTTCATTAGCCCCTAGGTCGCATCAAATTGTTTATCCGCCGCCAAAGGTTGTGTGGGCTATGGAGCTGGCAGGTGGAAGGCGTCAGGGTACATCAATTACAGAGTCCTTATGCAGAAGTGTTTAGTTGGCATGGGGGTATCATTTCAAGGCATGCTCATTCTTTTAGTTTCTTTTTTGGAGGTTGGCCTCTTTGCAAGGACAGATTGCCTTGCTCTTCAATTATTCTCTGCTCGTGCGAAGTGAGGTTTGTTTGTTGGTCGTGGGCTCTATTTATGGCAGTCGGGTTTAGTTTTTTTATTATGGTTGGTGTGTTTTACTTGGTAGGTGTTGTTGTGGGTGACGATCCTATTAGTGATTGTCGGTTCCTCGTTGCCTCCCGGATGGCCAAGCCGAGTCATTCGAAATTCACTATTTGGGTGTTGGTGGAGGGTTTGGAATCCTTTGGGGCTGACACCCCCATCTCTTTGAAAGCAACAGAGAGGCAGATCGCTTTCTTGGTGATTATTGACCAAAGGCTCAAGTGAATTTTGCTTGACATTGACCCTTTGGTCTTGGTGGCAGTAAAGATGGTGCTCGGGAAAGGGCATTTGGCCAAGGAAGAATATGCATGCGATAATGCTTACATTTCATCGTGGTTTTTGGCTGTGCTTCTGGACGGGGATGTTCCTAAGGCGGAGGCAAGAGAGATGCTCGTGCACCTATTTCGCGAGGACCTGCTGGGAGGCTTAGAAGAAACTTTAAAAGTGGCTTTTGTTGGGAAAGGAATCCCACAAGCCTCTAACTTGGCGCAGTTGTGGAATTCGAATGAAACGGTGAGAGTCTTCCCCTTCCTGTTAGATTTTGAATCTTTTACGCACCTAAATGGTTTTCTGTGAGGCTTGGCCTCCTTGGGCGTTTCTTTTGATCGGTTAGTGGCATTACCTGGTTTTTTCTAGCCTGGTTGTTGGTTTTTTTTGTTGGTTTTGGCAGGGTTGAATGTTATGGGGCTTCTTGGTTATGCTCCCTGCTTATGGTTTAATGCTATGTTCTTGCTTTGTAGATGTACTGTATACAGTTCCCTTTTTAATATAAGTCCTAATCTTACATATCAAAAAATATATATATGCTATATATGCTATATAAATATATAATATATTAATTTAATATATAATATATTTAATATATAATATAAAATATATCATAATATAATATATTAATAATATTATGCTATTAATAATTCATAAAACGTTTCATGAAGTTTGGTTTCTTAAAAACCAAAGGAAACAGATATTCGTTTATAATAGATATCCATTTCATTTTTTAAAGGTTTTGAATTATGCAAAACATAACGGATATCCGTTTCAAATGGATATTTGTTACAAACGGATATTCATTTGAAATGGATATTTGTTTAGTGAATTATATAAAAAAATAAAAAGGGGACCGTTTTGAGCATTCCAAAGGTCCCCATATTCTTTTTGTCATTGAAATCTCATGATTTCTGTCTATATCAAACAATTTTCAACTTTTGGGAGATTCTTTTACACATTTTTAACCTTTACAATCATTTGTGTGCTCTTTTTTGTTTGTGCAATGGGGAGCAGTAGTCATTGTAAGATGAAAGAAAAGAGAAAAATAACAGTAGATCAAATTGAAGCATATAGAGCAAAAGACGGAGAAATTCATAGGAAAAAAAGAAAAGGTATGACAAATACTCAAGTTGAGGCGTCTTTTGCGCCGTTAAATGTTAATTCAAGTGAAGATGAAATAGAATTTAAAAATATTGAACATCATATTGAAAATGAAATTGAAAATGAAAATGTTAACATTGAAAATGAAAATGTTGGAATTGATATAGAAGATGTTGAAATTGGTATTGAAAATGAAAATGCCAATAACATTGAAAATGAAAATGTTAATAATATTGAAAATGTTGAAATTGAAAATGAAAATGTTGGAATTGTTATTGAAAATGTTGATAGCATTGAAAATATTGAAAATGAAAATGTTAATAACATTGAAAATGTTGAAAATGAACCTTATGTATCACCTAATTACATGAGAACCCCTAAATGGTTACTTGAAATAGATGAGAACATAATAGATAATCTTGATGGAAAAAGGTCATCACGAACGGTTTGGTTGTGGGCTACCAATATGTTTAATCAATATTTTTTCAATAAGACATTAAGCAAACAATGTCAATTTTTTGTGCAATTGCTAAAGTCTTACAAAATGAGACCATTATTAAGAAAAATGAAGATTCGTGTTACCAAATAGTTGGAAAAAAATAGTATTATTGTAAAAAATATTTTTAATGCTCTAACTTCTATTGGAAAGACTAGTAAGGAAAAATATAGAAGAGTTGCTCATAAATTGATCACAACCTCACTAGTAAGCCATCATTTGAGAAAGGCTTATTTAATGAGACACTTGTATTGATTTAAATCTTAATCGTAAAACATTGAATAGAGCACTCTCAAGAAGTGGAAGACTTGATAGTCCTCTTCAAAATGATACATGGGCTTTTAGTGGGAGGCTTCCACGTGTTGATAAGGAGATAATTGATAATGTAAAGATGCAAATTGAAAAAATTTGGAACTCACTCTAGAGTATCACCAAATGTAAAGGATGTTTTAAAGTTAAGAATTGGTAATCGAGATCGCACACTACATCCTAAACATTTCTTGGAATGTAGCCAAACAATATTGTAAAAATAATTTTGTGAAGCACATCCAAAATTGCAAATCTCACAAAGAGTTTTTGAGTCTTGCAAGACATTTTATTGTGTACCTATTAATATTCGTAATACATGTAAATACAATGTTGAGTTTTCAATGTATCATGAATTATTATGCTATATTCATTCTACTATGCATACTAACAAAATTTTGTAGGAGTGTCATGCAATGCAACTTCCCAAGTCATCCAGGGACTTGTTAGATTCATTTTCATGTGTTAGAAGTGATGGTTTCTTATTTTATAAAAATGATTGTTTAAATGACACGTGTTTGCAATGTGGTGGTTTATCGAAGTTTGTAACATGTTTTCATGAGGGCAGCGAACATGATTTTTCTAACAATATTTTTGGGAAAAAAATGTTTGAGACAGTCAAATACACATTGAAGAGTGGAGGTGAAGGTTCTAGATGCGAGTTGGTTACAAGAGAGGTAAGTATTGTTGATTTTATTTCTGATTTTAAGAAAAATATTTTCTACAAGTATGCAAGGCATAGCCACAGGTCCCAGTAGTTGGATCAACAATTAAAGATGTGTAAGGACTCTTTCCTGATTGGAACTATTATATCTGTAGTTGATTTTGCTAAAACTTACACATTGCAACCACAAAATAAGGTACAATCATAATATTACAATCTTATTTGAATTGCTATTTTTGTCCACATAACATATAGGCATGCCCTTAATAGTACAGAAGAGGATAGGAAGATAATCAGGGAGTATCATTTTTACATGAGTGATGATAGATCTCATTCATCTGAGTTTGTGCAACATTATTTTGAAAACTTTTTTGAGTTCTTGCAAGAAAAAGCTATTGCAATGGGTCGACATCTCATTTGGTCAGATAACTGCACAAGGCAATTCAAGAAGCTCATATATTTTATTGGTTGAGCAGGATGCATGTAGGGAGGGGTGTACCACATATTTGGAGTTTTTTTGAAGCTGGGCATGGAAAAGGCGAGCATGATGGCATAGGTGCATGTGTGAAGAGAGTTGTGGTTAAGGAACAAATGAAGATTAGAGGTGGTGCAACATTTAGTGATGCACATTTTATTATTGATTGGTGTACTTTGCATTATCACGAGGAGGGACACTTGATTCACAAGTGTGTAGGTTCTTTTTGTTGGTTGAGGAGGGCATAGTGAGAGATAAACTGGAATGTCAAAAAATTAGAGAATCTTCAAAGATGCATTCATTTTGAAGCTCAAATGTGGGTGCATAGACCATATGGACATGAGAGCAGGCTTGTTTTTGTCAAAATTGTATTTAGTGTGATTGGGATCAATGAGAGTCAAGTGAGTGGGTGGATACATGGATTCCACAGTACCTAACCCCTTTATTTGTAGCACAATCCTCTTTAGAAGATGAAATAGAAAGTTCACTTGGCTATGACCATCTTTCAGATCTTGTACATCCAGGACATGTCTATGCAGTTGTAGCACCATAGGAGAATGAAAAGGGATCACACTATTGGTTGGCACGATGTGTATAGGGAAAAAAGAAGCTAACACAACCAATGACAGATGATGAAGGGTTCATGTATCCTACAAGCTCAATTGTTGTCTCTGGAACTTGGTTGTGAACGCATATGATTAGAAAGAATGGCATACCTACATTTGAAGACTATGAGAAACAAAAAACCATTCTCATGTATTCACACCTTGTTATAGCAACAAATGTTAAGTTATTAAGACATCATGTTAAACCAATAACAAAGGAACTAAGGACAATTAGTAGTGTTGATCATGAATCATTGCTCGATACTCTGAAGATAAGAGATTACCCTTCAGGAACACTTGAGTAGCAGATCTTTTGTTGTATGGGACAAGTATGATATTGTTCATCTTATTTTGATTAATGTTCATAATAATTAAATTGCTTGATCTACTAAGGTTCATCATTTAGGTTGTTTATAATAATATAGATTTGTTATTCTAAGCATATTTTCTAGTTTGCATTACCATTTCATCATCATTTAGGTTGTTTGGAATAATATAGATTTTTTTTTATAGAGGAAAAAATAGGTTTTGAAGGGACCTGAAACCCTTTACAACCATGAACAAGGCTACTAAAAGGACAGCCAAAAACCAGCTCCCAAACAAGACCCTTCAAGATTTACATTTAGAACTCTTCTTGTGGGAACGTAGAGTCATGTCAAAAGAAGGCCTAGAGAATTTTGTTTTCTTGCCCATCACAGTGATCCAACCTTCTTCAACTTGCACTGCCTTATCATGCCAAGCCAGTACACTATTTTCCTGAAGATGATTTTCTACAACCTATCTTAGACAATTCATCATTGTTCCTTTGTGCAGACAAAGACTTATCTAAAAAGCTGCCAAAAATGGAAGTCATATCGCTTTCACCAAAAGCCTGAGACCCAGTTATTTTCTCGTTAGGGGTAGCCTTTGTCACCCTGCCATTTGAGGCATCCAGAGGGGATGCCCCAAGACCTTTTGATTTAGAAACAACCACCTCAGAAAAACTCCTATGTTGTTCAGATTTCTTCTCAACTGTGTAGTGTTGTTGAGAAGCGTCATTCCACCAAGTAGCTTTCTTTTCTTTTTTTTCAAATCCGCATTGTGCAGCAGCATGTCCTATTTTAAAAAATCTTCTACAATGGAATGGAATCCCTTCATAATCCAAAGATTGGACCCAAGAACCCTTAGAAGATTTTAAAAAAACCTCTGCAGGTAGTCCTTTTGAAACATCAATTTCAACAAGTATACGGGCATAGGTGGAATGATAAATGTCAGAAGATTCATCATCCACCAACAAAAAATCACCAAGGGCTTCCCCAACCTCCTCCGGAAGGGAGTCATTCCACAGGTGGAGGGGAAGATTAGGCAATCAAACCCATATCAGGATCTTATTAAAAGTTTTAGAAGCAGGGTTAAAATAGATTTGTTATTCTATGCATCTTTTCTAGTTTGCATTACCATTTCATTATCATTTAGGTTGTTTAGAATAATATATATTTTTTATTCTAAGTATATTTAGTTAAACAAAGAAACTAATGAAAGTGAAAAAAAACTAATAATCATAAAGATTGTTATTCTAAGTATATTGCGATGTTGTGGCACGATGGACCATGGAGTTGCTGCAACAATAGTCAGTTTTGATCCTTTGGCAAAGGTATGTGACATATTAGTAAATTTGACATTATATTTGCTCTTCTATGGTCTATTATTGAAAATTTTCATGATACTTGTATGCAGTTTAATTGCTATGTTGATGGTTGTTACAGGTGCTTGTTACTCCAAATCGTCAACGTGCTACTATTGTGGAAGAGTGTGATGATTATTTGTTTGTGATTATTTTTTTATATGCCATTCCACAATTCAATTTCTATATATTAACATATATACTTCTTATTGTATTAGTTGCATCTCCAAATGAGTGAAGAGAGGAGGACTAGTGGGCACATTCGAAAGATAAAAGAATCAATAGAAACTCCATCTAGTCAACTGCGAAGGCAACGCGTGATCTATTTCATACCCCTAATGGGAAATGAATGTATTAGGGTCGTTTGTTGTATTCCTATGTGGAATTTTGTAAATCCTATATTTGATAGTAATTCTTGAATGATGATATCATGTGTATCGTGTAAATTATATCTTGAATGTTGTAGGCATGGGTGTTGATCATGACTTGTGACTTATGACTTACGTGTATTCAAGTGTATACTTTACAACTTATGTGTATACTTTCTCACTTATGTGTATTCCAATGTATACTTTATGACTTACATTTTTTCATGTGTATACTTTGTATTCATGTGTGTACTTCATGACTTACATGTATTTGAGTACATGCTTCACTTATTCACTGGTCCCTAGCGTAAAATTACCCATTTGAATGTGTTGGGATTGTTGGTTTAGTCGCACAACGAACAAAACAAAAGTTACACCACCTTGCAAATTTACACTACATGCATTTGACCTTTATTCTAAGTGACACGATTTCTAAGTAACAGCTCATCAAAGATTGTTGCCTTCTTGCACTTTTAACTCTTAATGGATATCGTTGGTACAATGTAGCCCGGACTATTTCGGTGTGTTTGGGTGTGAAACAAGACCATGCCTAGCATAAACCCACCAATTGAAAGCTCGACACCACGGGAAAACACCTTAGAGATATCAAAAAATGAGAGAGGTTATTGTAAAGGGGCCCTATGTGATCCTGTAGCCTCAAACAGAATATTTCTAAGTGACACGGTTTTTGAGTAATAGCTCATCAAAGATTACTGTCTTTTTGTACTTTAGACTCTTAAGGGACATCATCGGTACAATGTAGCTCGAACTGTTTTAGTATCTTTGGGTGTGAAACAAGACTATTCCTAGCCTAAACGTACCCATCCAGACACGTTGGAACTATCGATTTGGTCGCATGAGGAGCAAAATGAAAGTTACACCCCTTTTCAACTTTACACTACATGCATTTGACCCTTTTTCCATCAATTGAAAACTTGACACCACGGGAAAACACCTCAGAGATATCAAAAATCAAGATAGGTTATTATAGAGGAGCTCTACATCATCTCATAGCCTCAAACAGAATGTTTCTAAGTGACACGATTTTTGAGTAATAGCTCATCAAAGATTGATGGCTTTTTACATTTTGGAATCTTAAGGGATTTTGTCAGTACAATGTAGCTCAAACTATTTCGGCATGTTTGGGTACGAAACAGGACCATTCCTAGCCTAAACATACTCATCTAGATGTGTTGGAACTATCGGTTTTGTCATACAACGAATAGAGAAGAATCTACACATGCACCTTCCTCAACTTCTCAAGAGTAGGAAGAATCTCTTCATTGAATACATTATCTATCTCATTCATTTTGGTCTGCTTCTTTTTCAAGTGTTTTTCGAGCAAACTAACCTCTTTTTCATTGATAATAAAATCTTCTTTTTATCTTTTAATTCCTTTTCTAAGTGGTTAATTTTAGTCTTCGGTTGTTTTGCTTCAATTTCAACACTTCCAACTATTGCTTTTTCATCTGCAACTTGACCATCCACACATTTTTCCTTGTCTCTACTGATATTACCTGTTAACACCCCTTTTTATTCCTTTTCATGATCTTCTAACTTCTTTTTCATATCTTTTACTTTGAGCTTTAGATCAGTTGCTTTGTCATCAACACTTAGGACAACATCCCTTTGTTTGATAGAGATTTCAATGTCTTGAATACTTTCATGTGTCCATCGCATTCTCTTTTTTGCACTTACATTTGATATTGCTTCTTCCTTATCTATTTCTAGTTGTATTTGCTCCATGAAATTCTTAAGTTCAAGAATTTTTGACTTCATTTATTCAAATCCACCTATAGCATCATCTCTCACTTTCTTTTCCTACACAAATTCTTACCAAATACAAAACCTGTAGAGTTTTTCCACTTCTCCATTTCCATTTTCCTATTCCACATACTGCATAGGCACCTTCCTTGAAACTTCTCAAGAGCAGGAAGAATCTCTTCATTCAGTACATTATCTATCTCATTCACTTTGGTTTGCTTCTTTTCAAATGTTTTTAGAGAAAATTCCTTTTTTATTTCATAGACTCTTGACAAGATTGATTTTGATGTAAGATATGATATGGATTATGATTGGGTGATGAGATAGGATAAAATATGATAAAGATTGGATATGATATGATAGGATATAGATTGGATAGGAAGATAATGATGGTCAATGAAGAAAGAAATGATGATGACAATGATAAGATGATAAGGGTAGGCTAATGGATGATTAGGGTTAAATGGTGTAGATTATATTTCCATCATACATCAAACTTTTATGTCATGTCTAATGCATTTTTTTATGCATCATAATTGAATAACATTGAATCTTGTCTTTGATTGTTCAAACGGAGTACAACAATTGTGTTAGGTTGAATTTTGTGTTAAGTATACATCATAACTAATGTTCATTATGGTGTGCTTAGTTTATTTATGCATGCATGTTGATTATGAATTTTTGAGTGAAAGTTCTAATAACATATATGTCACTAACTTGTATGGATTTGAGTTGATGGTTACAAATTATTATGTATGGAAGTTTTTTTAAAGTTGCTTGTCCATGCATTATGGTTGAGTGGCATTGATGCTTCTACGTGATTGTATGACATTTGCATGAAGGAATAGATGATATATATCATTTTGTTGTATGTTGGGTTTTGTTGAAAGGTTGCATTACATTTGTATATTCTTATTTGAAGATTGCATCAAACTCATATAGCAAGTTTAGTGTGGGTCAAGGTTGATTGACATAAATGACAATATCATATGAGTGTTATTGCTTTTGTGTGAAGTGTGCATTATGACTAATGTGCATCAAACCCATGGTATGCCTAGTTTTCTTATTTAGGCATTGTGGTTAGAAATGTTCATTGTTGTGCATTACAATAATACAAATTGCATGTGGAAGGTCAAATGACATGCATGTCATGGAGTTGTATTTGGTTTGTTTAATAGTTGTATCACACTCATATGGTGTGCATAGATAGTGTTTGTTCATGCATCATGGTTGAGTGATGTCTTATTTGTTGATCATGATTATTGTATAGATTTCACATGAACAATCTAATGAACATGTATCTTGTTGAGTTGTAAGGACTTTGTTTGAAAGTTGCATCAAACCCCTATGGTGTACATAATGTTCTTGTTTATGTATCAAGGTTGAAAGATAGTGATTCTTATTCATGATGATTTTATATCTTTTACACGAAGGATCTAGTGACATGTTATTAAGCTTGAAGGTTTTAATGGCATGAATGTTGAATTGAGTTGTAATGGTTTTGTTTGATGGTTGCATCACTCATATGGTTTGTATAGAGTGTTTAGCACCACTGAGTGACATTGATTTTTATCAAGATGATTCTATTACTTTTGAATGAACACTATGATGACATATATTTCGTTAAGTTGTATGGGATTTGTTTGAAGTTTTTAATCAATCAAAAGAATCAATCCCATAAGACTATTATAAGCTTCCCATTTCATCTTTATTGCCTTGTCTATAAGACCACAATTCTTTGAGGCATTTTTTCAAACAGTTCTTCTCAACAAATATTATGCAGTGCTTCTCATACCATTTTTCATCAATTTTAGCTTCTTTTGAAAAAAAATCAGTTGCCCACTTCATTATAGAAGTTCAAAAAAAAAGAAAATGTCAAATGTAGATTCATTCAAGAGAACTTAAAATCATGTGTATTCTCAAATTGAGTGTTCAACATGCAACACATGGAGGTAATCAAATATTTGAAAACTCTATTACTCTTCCTCTTTGTTGGTACCCCTATGAAACTTTTCCTACAGTCACATTGGTAGTCTTAGCTCAAGGCATTCACATTATGTTTTTAATGTCTACTAGCTTGTTTGAAAACACCTATTTTAGGCATCTAGCAATAGCAAAAAAGGCAGTAAATTGTTTGATAAAATGCTTTGCTAGACATGTATGAAAAATGTGGTACAATAGAAAAGGAAATGAATTGTTTGGAAAAATGCCTCAAAGAAATGTGGTCTCATGGAATGTAATGTATGTGAACCTTAATATGAATAAACTCTTACATAGATGGATTACCAATTGTATTTCATAAGTTCTATTAAAATATGATTTCGTTAATCTATAACATGTTATTGATCATAACTTTAAACCATTCTAAAATAATTATACAATCCATTTTGAAGTTTCAAAGTAGAAAGACATGCACATGAGGAACAAATTAGATCAAATATCAATTCTTATATATCAAAATATAGAATAATTGTGTTTGTGCATATACAAATTTAGCATATATGACTATTCAAAACAAGTTTTACAAATTGTAGCATATATGCTATCTCAAGATCTATCAAACCCTAAATGTATCAATCTCTATCAAATCCTAATCTTGTGCTAGATCATCAAAATCGAGCCTCCTCCAAGAACTTAGTGGCTCTGAAGTTTCTTGCACAATAACAATTCAAACCACAAATTAGATTAATTATGTGAATAGTTGACAAGATAGACTAGTAAATAGAAACTTATATACTATAATTAAGAAATTATCAATTTAACATCAAAATCACTATATTGAACTATATTATATCAAAAATGCAATTCTTGTTTACCTCAAGTCTTGCTCTTTTTTTTGCAAGACATTATGCATATGATTATCCCTTAAGACGATTAGGAGTACTTGTATAATGAAATGGTCCCACATTCATCACATTACTGAATCGGGCAAAGGACTATAGCAGGTAAAATAAAATTGATATGAATTAATATATAATTGTTGACAAATAATCATATTTACTAAACATATATCTACTCCTATCTAAATGTATATATCTGCAATATAAAATAAACACATACCTGTTGTGATGCTTGTACACTAGACGGGCTCATGATGGATGAAGCAACTAAGATAGTTTCCTATATAAAAAATGACAAGAATGTAACACAATTTAAATGCACATGCACAAATAATCATAATGTCGAGAATATAAAAAAACATATACCTATTGTGCAGCTTCTTCAAATGTGCCAGGCTCAGTCAACATGGTTGTAAAAATACCAGGTTGTTGCATAAAAAGACAAGATTACATTAGACTATCAATCTATGTACATGTATTTAAACATAATAGCTTTCAAAAATTAACATCTAAATAAAAATTTAAATGATACCCGTATACTAAATCTCTAGGCCAAATGAAATGGTCAATTGCATAGTCTCCTGCACTCATGAAATTTGGTCCTATGTCAACAACTATTAAAGATTCCGGCACAAACATATATTAGTACTAATATCTCTTATAAAATATGAAAGAATTTAGATAAAACACACTATGAAATTACTTTAAGTCTTACCAATGCTTCCACGTCATCTCTTCCACCCGATGTCTCTCCTGGAAATGGTCCACTCCATGATGTTTCAACTCTTACATCTGACATATCATGGACCTCATAGTCATATGTGTCCATTGGAGCTTCACTGGACTGTTGAAGAGGACCCAAACATATATTGTGGCACATGATGCAGTAATGGGGCACCCATATATGTGTCGAAGAGGAGGTGTACCAGTAGCAACTGATGCAACAAGTGCATCACCATCATGATGGGATGCACCGTCATGCGGTTGTGCAACATGTGAGGTTTGCGTGATCAAATGATCACTTAATGCATGTATGGCCAAAATGCTCTAAATCCCTACATCTACAACAATCTCGGGGTAAGGTACTGGAATCGGGGAAGCAATAGGCAGAGCAAGAAGTGGGGTGACTCGATGTGCTCTAGGTCCATCCTGAGGCATCCCTCTACCCACACCTTGGAAATCTCGCATATCAAAGTAATTGACATGTCTCCCTAGGAAAAACTCAGCATATAATTTTCGTAGAAAATACTATGGGACATCAAGATTGTTGTTGGGTGGTTTATCAAAGACCATCCACCAACGTTTCCAGAAATTATCCAATATACCTCTATGTGTGCACCATTTATTTGAAAATTTAGGCTTCCGCACATCTACGGGTTGTTATGTTTTGGGATTGATGAATAGTTGGGTTGATTAGGCTTTGTCAATATCAAGTCCCCTCACTTCATCATATGATAAACCATTAGCATAATGTTTCCTTTGGGGCTCTCGCCACTCTGCAAACCTATTATGTTGGGTTGTCAAAGTTTCAACATTCGAAATGATTGTTTCTAAAGTGTTTTTCATATCAGAGAGCTCAGGGAGTGTCTCATAAATTTGACATATGTTTCTCAATTGATTTAAATTCGTATGGATAGATTCATGGATTGTGGGTATGTTTTGTAATGGAGAAATCGGTGGTGGAGGATGTTTTGCAGGGTTTTCATCTTGACCAAAGTTGGGATCAGCCATTCTTAAGCTTGTTTAATGATGAAAGTTTTAAAAATTAACAATCATTTTAATACAAAAAAACTATTCAAAAACCTATTTTTTACTAAAATTCTTAAAAAATAATGCAAAACTAAAAAAAAATTGAAAAAAAAATTAAAATTTATACATACTTGTGAATTTTGGGTGATTTGTTGTGGTGGTTTGGGGGCTATGCTTTATGGGGGAAGTGGGTGGTGGAAGCGGTGTGGGTTTGGAGAGGGTGCTACGGTGTGGGTTGGGTGTTGGGATTTGGTGAGGAGGTATGGTAGAGGCTTCCAAAAGCCTGGTGCTTGCGGGGCTAAAGCCATCTCAGAATTTTTCGATAGCCATGCATGCAAAAAAGTTGGATTTGTCCTTTGTGGGTGAGAGCTCTAAGCTCAAGAAATTGAATGGGTGCCTGCCGCAGAGTCAAGATCAACTTGTTCTGGTTATTTCTCCCGAATCAGTTCAGGAGGACTTTGCTTATTGGAGCCAACATGTTCTGATCTGCAAGTTCTTGGGTATTCATGTCCCTCTCTCGGCATTAGAGTCTTGGATCCGTCGAACATGGCAGGTTGAAGGGGATTTCGATCTATTGGTGGCTACGAATGGCTATTTCATGGTTGATTTTTCTTGCATCTTGAATAGTAATCAAGTTTTTGAGGGAGGGCCATATTTTTACAATCATGTTGGCTTGTTCATTAAGCCCTAGCATGGCGATTTTAATGCGACAGAGGATCTTCCTACACGGGTTCCTGTTTGGGTCCGTCTTCCATGGCTGTCGTTGGATTTTTGGAGGGAGGATATTCTACTCCAGATTGTTGCTTTGTTGGGGAAGTCGATTGCCATTGCTCAGAATACTTTGGATAAAAAGGTATTCTCTTATGCTCACATCTGTGTTGAAATTGATTTAAATAACCCTTTTCCAGATTCTTTGGAAATTTGTATTGGCTCTGCCTTGTGGATTCAACCGCTAGATTATGAGTCCCTTCCTTTTCGTTGCCGCTTTTGTCACGAGTATGGACACCTTCAATGCCAATTTCCTCAGGCACCCAAAGAGGTCAGTGCCTCTTCCTCTCCTTCTTCAAGGCCTTCGATGGAGAAGGGGGATAAAGGTAAGGCGTGTGTGGTTGCGGGTGGGCTTGATAAGGATGGCTTTATTCTTGTTAAGCAGAGAAATAAAGGGAGGGGTCAGAAGCGGGCCTATAAAGATAAATAGAGTGATCAGGGTTTCAATCGGTTTGAGGTCCTAGATAATCAGGCTTTGGAGGAAGGGATTCCTGTTGAGCTCTCTTCTGGAGCCACTGGTATGGATGTTGGGATGGATTCAAGACTGGAGCACGCAATTGTTTCTCATAATATTTCTCTGGCATTGGACCAGGGGATTTTTGTGCCTCTTGGGGCCTCTGCAGATGTGTAGGATGATATTGTTTTAGCAAATTTAGCTAAGGCAGTGTTCTCTTCAAGTAAAGGGCGGGGATTGTCTCCTACTTTGGGGGTGCTGCAATGCCCTCTCAAGAAAGGGAATTTTGAAAAATCTTCAAAAGTTGGTCGTAAGAAGGATGCTGACAAGCTTAAATCTACTGGGGATTTGTTGGTGGAATCAGGTTTTGTTAAGACCCTTGAGGCCCACTTCTCTCAACCTTCCTCATGATTATGCTCTCATGGAATGCAAGGGGGTTGAATAGCACCTCCCGTCAAAAGGCTATTCAAGATTTGATTGTTGTTCATTCTCCTGATATCTTTTGTGTTCAGGAAACCAAGCTTTAGGTGGACCTCATGCTTCAACATGCCCCTCGTATTTGGTTTTTTGGCCAGTGTTAGTGTATTGGGTCTAGGGGAACCTCTGGGGGTTTGGCTCTTTTCTGGGATCCTCGTAAGGTTGTTCCTCGTTGGTGGATTTCAAGCCAGTCTGTTATTTATGTGGTGGCTTTGATTTTGGAATCTGGTGAGACTATTTTGGGTTTATGCTCTAATTGACATCTGTGGTAAAATCCAGCTTTGGGCTCATATTAGATATGTTAGGTCTTGTGCACCGTTTCTGCCTTAGATCTTAGTTGGTGATTTCAATGTTGTGTTGAGCTTGGAGGAGAAAAGGGGAGGGTTGCCTAGGCTTGGTCCTACTTCAGATCTATTTCGGACTAATGTGGACTCTCTTGCTCTAGTGGATGTTAAACCCTCTAACGGAATATTCACTTGGAATAATAGACGGAGTGGGCCTGAAGCGATCTCCCAGCGGCTTGATCGTTTCCTTGTCTCTTGCTCTTAGGTTAGAGGCAACTTGGTCAATTGCTCTGAGATTCTTGATTGGTGTGGCTCTGATCATTGGCCTATTAAGTTTTTGACTTCAACTTTCCTAAATCCTAAGAAATCCTCCTTTCAAATTCCAGCTAATGTGGCTACGTGATCCATCTTTGGGTGATCTTGTTGCTCAGTGGTGGTGGGATGGCGCCCTGCGTATGGGTTAGCTATGTATTCTCAGGTTAAGAAGTTGCAATATGTTAAGTATCATCTTAAGTGATGGAATAGGTCGTGTTTGGTAATTTTCAGGCCAGAAAAAGAGAAGCACGGGATCGCCTTGCTGTTATTACCCACCAGATTTGGGATTTGGGATTCTCGGAGGCTCTTGGGCATGCTGAGGCCTAGGCTCTGAAATTGGTGCAGTGGGAGCTTCGTGAGGAGATTTTCTGGAAACAAAAGTCTAGGATTGATTGACTTCAAGAGGGTGATAGGAATACGGATTTTTTCCATCATTCGGTGCAAACTTTTCGGAATAAGTGTTTTATTTCTTCTCTGGTTAACTATGAGGGTCTTTCAATCTCTTCGCAACAAGCTTTGTCTAGAGAGGCTTGTCAATTCTACTCTAATCTGTTCACTGAGGATTCACTACCTGCTGAGGTTGATGAGAATAGGGTCCTTGCTTGCATTCCCTCTTTAATTTCTAATGAGTTGAATGCATCTCTTATTTGCCCAGTGACTTTGTCGGAGGTGGAGGAGGTGGTGTTTGGGATGAACAAGGGGAAAGCCCTGGCCTTGATGGTTTCCCAGTTGAGTTTTTCTAGGAGTTTTGGGATACTGTGAAGCTGGATTTGTTAGAGGTGGTTCGGGAGTCTCTTCATAGTAAGCAGATGCTTTGTGCCCTGAATGCTACTTTTCTGGTTCTCATTCCTAAGAAGGAAGGTGCTAACAGACTTGATCTCTTTAGACCTATTGCACTCTATAATGTGGTGTACAATATTATTATGAAGTTGATTGCTGAGAGGCTTAAATATTGTTTTCTTGTGATAATTTTTGAGGAGCAAGGCAGCTTTGTGGCAAGTCGTCAAATTCTGGATGGGGTGGTGGTTGCGTCTGAAGTCATTCATTCCATGGCAACCTCTCAGGATAGGTCTATGTTTATCAAGCCAGATATGGAAAAAGCTTATGACAGAGTTAAATGGAGTTTTCTTCAGAAGATTATGTTGGCCTTTGGTTTTTCCTCTGACTAGGTGAGCTGGATATTGAGCTGTGTGACCTCTTCCTCCTTTTCGGTTATTGTGAATGGGGAACCTTCAGATCTTTTTGGGGCTACTAGGGGCCTTCGTCAGGGGGACCTGCTCTCTCCTTATTTGTTTATTATTATGGCAGAGGGGCTGGGCCGGCTTCTTAATTCTTGGGTTTCACAAGGTTTGATTCATGGGTGGCAATGGGGGATGGGATTTCCTATGCTTTCTCATCTCCAATTTGTGGATGACACCTCTTTTATGGGACTGGCTCGTATTAGGGAGGCTAAATCCTTCAGGCAAGCTTTGGACATCTATCTAGGGACTTCGGGCTAGAAAGTCAATGAGCAGATGTCTTCTATATTCTTCTTTAATACTCCTCAAGCTATCCAATGGCGAATTGCAGCTATCCTACGGTTTCAAATTGGGTCTCTTCCCTTTGTCTACTTGGGTATTCCTCTTGTTGTTGGTCGTCAACTTAGGTCCTCCTGGAAACTGTTGCTTGATAAGCTTAGGCAGAAGGTTACTCATTGGACTCATCGTTGGTTGTCTACTGCTGCTAGAGTGACTCTTCTCAAGTCTATTATCCAGGCCCTTCCCATCTATAGGTGCTTTGTTCAAGCGGCCCCTATGTATTTCCTTAAGGAATTTGATGCTCTTTCACGTTAATTTCTTTGGAGCAGTAATGTGTTGTCTTCAAAGTGGAGCCTTGTTAAGTGGGATTTTGTGTGTAGACCAAAGCAAGAGGGTGGTCTTGGTTTACGCTCTGCTATTTTGAATGGGAAAGCTCTTGTTGCCAAGCTTTATTGGCGATGGGGTACCAGTCAACATCAGTTATGGGCTAGTATTCTCAACCATAAATATCTTCAAGGTGTTTCTTCTTTTGAAGTTCCTTGATATCCTCTGGAAGGGAGTGGTTCTATGATTTGGCATACTTTGAAAGTGGGGGCGCAGTTGATTAAGTGTGCACTTTTTTGGATCTATCATTCGAGGTCACAGGCTCTTTTTTGGTCAGATTCTTGGGATGGTCACCCTCCTATTCTCTCTTCTTTTCCTCACCTCCAGCCCCTTTGTAATGATTTTCTTGCGAGTGGTTGGGATACTATGGAGCATTATAAGGTGGCGCAGCATGGTGGTTTGTTTGTAAGTTTTCGTTGGAAGCATCCTTCTGAGTGTCCACCTGGAGGGTCTGAGGGGGATAGGCGTGAGCTTTCCTAGCTTTTGGCTTCCCGTGCTTGTAATTCTTTGAGGGGACCTGATATCTTAGCTTGGGATGGTTCGGATTTGTCTAGAAAGTACTTTGTGGCAACTAGTTATAAGCAGTTAGGTAGGCAGTTGTTTGGGGACATTGAGGTCCCTTGGTGGAAGCATGTTTGGCATAAGTTGTCATGGCCCAAGTGCAACTTCTTTATGTGGTTAGTGGCTCAAAACCGGTGTCTTACTTGGGATAATTTATGTAAGTGTGGGTTCCAAGGCCCCTCCATGTGTGTTTTGTGTCATGGTTGTGAAGAAAGTGTCTCCCATCTCTTCTTCCATTGTTCCTATGCTAGGGATATTTGGCATTTTTGGTGGGGGGTGTGGAATACAGCCTGCTGGCATGCTTCCTCTTTGGTGTAGTTTGGGGAACGGTGGGGCAGGGCCCCTGTTTCTACCCCCTTTCTTCGGGTTGCTTGGGCTCTTGGGCCTTCCTTTATTATCTGGAACCTTTGGTTGGAGAGGAATAGGCGGATTTTTCAAGATTCGTTGTTGATGGCCCCTCACCTATGGTGGAAAATTCTACACTCTTTAGGGGAAACTATTGCGGCTAAGTGTGCTATGACTATTCTGGTGGACCCTCATGATGTTGGTTTTTGTAATCGTCTTCATCTTCCTCCTCCACAACGGTAGCTCATGTGCAACAGATGTAGGCATCCTACCCTGAAGGTGAATAGAGAGGGAAGATGGACCCCTCCTCCTCTTGGGGTCCTAAAAATCAACTTGGATGGCTCTTCTCGTGGTAATCTGGGTCATGCTGGCATTGGGGGTGTGGGTCGAGATAGCTCTGGAGATGTTCAGTTTATCTTCTCTGTGTATAAGGGTCTTCATACGAATAATCTTATGGAGGCTCAGGCCATTTTATTGGTTGTGGAGCGAGGAAGTCAATTAGGATGGCGAAGGATCATATGTGAGTCTGACTCCCAGGTTGTGGTGAACTTACTGAACAGGAGGTATTTGGATGATGTGAGTTGGCAGCTGGCTTTGATTGTTGAACAAATTCTCACTCTCTGTGCTTCTCTGGAGTATATTACTTTCACTCATATTCCTCGAGAATGGAATGGTGTTGTTGATTGCTTGGCTAAATGGGCTTTTGATCATATTCATGATTGGAATTTAGTGGATCGGGGTCAACTACCCCCAGATTTGTCTCATCATTTGGATCACTTGGTTGATCTTGATAGGGCCATTTAAGGCCCTTGCTTTGTAATGTTTCCTTGTTTTAATAAAAAAATTACACCCTTGATGTTAAATTTTGGGTGATTTGAGCAAAAAAATGCAAGTGGAAACAAATATCTGAGTCGCTCAGCTACTCCAATGTGTGCACAAGGTAAAGATCACAATGAAAATGACTTGGGTTTTCCTTTTTATGATTTTAATACACAAAAAATGGATATTCGTTTAGTTTATGTTTTTTTTTTTTTTTTCGTCGGGTCTGAGGACCCAACTTATATGGTATGAGCATTTTTATGTGGTAATATATATTATATTACAACATATAACATATAACATATATATTATTATATTACAATATAATATAATATAATAATATATTATTATATTACAATACTTCTCTCTCCTTCCTCTCTCTCTCTCTCTTATCCCTCTTTACCTCTCGCTCCCACCCTCTATCCTCTCTCTATCTCTCCCTCTCTACTTCTCTCTTTCTCACCTATCCCTCTCTCTTTCTCAATCTCTCTTGTCTCTACTTCTCTCTATCTCTCCCTCTCTACTTATCTCTCACCTCTCTCTCTCTCACCATTCTCTATCTCTCTCGCCCCTTCCCTCTCTACTCTCTACTCTCTATCTCACCATTCTCTCTTTGTCACTCCCTCTCTCTACTTCTCTCTATCTCACCTATCCCTCCCTCCCCTCTCTCTATCACCCTCCCTTTGTCTCTACTCTATATCTTGTTGATGTGTTTTTTATGCACTTCTCAACACAGGCAGTGCGTAGGTGCACTACCTCTCTTGAAAGACAATCTTCCACAATCAGATTGCAAAACACTATCCCAAGGTCTCTAATGTCAGGTCTTGACAAAGGCTTGGAATATTTCATTTGATTTATGTGATTTGTTGGAATCACAAGATGACTTCTTATGGATGAGTTACAAAACATGGGAAGTTGGGTTTGCAAAATGCAGTTTCAAAGGCCGAAGTGAATGAATAGGGGTTGTCCACTCAAAAAAGCAAGCTTAAACTCATCAATTTCATCTAATTTAGCTTCATGGTGATGATTTGGATCCTACTCTAACCAAGGATTAAAAGAAATAGAAAAAGGAGAAGGGTTAAGAAAGTTGTTCTAATCCTAAGCTACGAATGAACAATAACAATGGTGGCTGCTAAAGTAGACAGGCTTCCTAAACTAAGTTTTGCTTGACCAAGAGAACCTACAGCTACACAAAACTAGTGCAATCTTCTAATGATTGCAGATTTTCAGATTACACACACACATCATGCACATGTAATTGAACTAAGTTGCAGCAATGAAGTAAAGAGCTCAGACTAGCTTTGCAAAGTGACTCATCATCAATGAAACACAAAAAGCATGAGCTAGAAATCCATCAAATACTGAAACAGCAATCGCCATCACCACTTCCATTCAAGAAACTAATACTAAAACTAACATGGAAGGCAAAACCATGCATGCAAGATGAGCAAAATCAAAGAGAACATCCATAAAATCATGCAATGTTGTCTTTTATTGCTGCAAATGCTTTTTACAATAGCTCTCCAACCCTTACAAATGAGGGGAAAAACCCTATTTATAGTTTTCCAAAGCCCAAATGAATGGCTAGGATCAATTTGCAATGAATGGCCTAGATTCAATTACATTAGGGTTTCACCTACCCCACAATATTCAGCAATTTTAAAATACATCATTTGTCATTTCCTTGTTTTGTCATCTAGTGCCCAGGTGTTGTAGCAGTTTTGTCATTTAGCTGATTGCCCTTTTACTGTAGCTGAAACTGCCTGAAAGTTGCCTTCTTACTTGATGTGTTTGCAGTATTCTTCCTTGGATCAAACAAGCCCATTGATGATTGGCATCAATGGATTGGTTGCCCCTGATTCGGGCGGAAAACTCCCTTATGCGTTCTTCAAGGCCACCCCCTCACGTTTTTGTCATTGACTTCCTTGGCACAGGCCTTCTTCTAACGCCGACCCTGTTGGTGGGTACTAAGGGGAGAAGCGAACATGAAATGAATGGTGACAGGAGCAATGCGCTTTTCCTTGTTCAGCTTTCTCGATGGGTCTCTTGACAGACCGGCAATAAGCTTCTTGAATCTTGCATACATGAAGTGTCGTAAGTGCTTCCATACACAAATCAAGGAAAACATTAGTCAAATCTTACAAAATCCTTGTTAGATCCATCCATGCATCATCAAAAGATCATAATATTCATATTTGGAGCTCATTTGGACCATAAACATTAATGCGGGCCCAAGGAGGTAGGCAACAAACGGGGGACAGCAAACCGGAAGGGAAGTTCCCGAACCTCACAAAACTTAGCAAAACCAAGATTTTACAATTATAGCACATGGGAAAATGGGAAGGAAGAATGCCCCAAAAAAGCGGAAGCTCAAAATGGCCAAAGAGGGACGGAGTCCTGGAAACGGCCACGGAGGGGCCAGGCTCCGGACGCTGGGTCGCCGGGAGTCCACGGATGTTCAAAATGGCCAAAGAGGGACGGAGTCTCAGAAACAGCCACGGAGGGGCCGGGCTCTAGAGGCTGGCTCGCAGGGCCTCCACAAATGTTCAAAAAACAGCCAAAGGGGGACGAAGCTCCAAAACCATCGAAACTTAACAAAACGTTGATGAAACTTTGGTAGTTCATTTAGGCACCTCAAACACATCCTAGATCCACCAAAAAGTTGGCCCCAAAGTCAAAAATGTGGAAACCGGACCGGCAGGGGTCCACGGATGTTTCCAAAACAGCCAAAAAGGAAGGGAATTCCAGAGGGAAAGTTTTGAAACCATCGAAACTTTACGGAACATTGACGAAACTTTTGCAGTTCACTTAGGGACCCCAAACACATCCCAAATCCACCAAAAGGTTGGCCCCAAAGTCAAAAATTTGGAAACCGGACCAGCAGGGGTCCATGGATGTTCAAAATGGCCAAAGAGGGACGGAGTCCCGAAAACGGCCACAGAGGGGTCGGGCTCTGGAGGTCGAGTTGTCAGGGCTCCACGGATGTTCAAAACGGCCAAAGAGGGACAGAGTCCCGGAAATGGCCACAGAGGGGCCAGGCCACCAGGGCTCCACGGATGTTCCAAAATAGCCAAGGGGGATGAAGCTCCAAAACCACTGAAACTTAATAGAACGTTGAGAAAACTTTGGTAGTTCACTTAGGCACCTCAAAACACATCCCAGATCCACCAAAAAGTTGGCCCCAAAATCAAAAATGTGGAAACCAGACCGGCAGGGGTCCATGGATGTTTCCAAAACAGCCAAAGAGGAAGGGAATTTCAGAGGGAAAGTTTTGAAACCATCGAAACTTACGGAATATTGACGAAACTTTGGCAGTTCACTTAGGGACCCCAAACACATCCCAAATCCACCAAAAAGTTGGCCCCAAAGTCAAAAATGTGGAAATCAAATCGACAGGGGTCCACAAATGTTTCCAAAACAGCCAAAGAGGGATGAAGCTCCGGAACCACCGAAACTTAACGGAACATTGACAAAATCTTGGCAATTCACTTAGGCACCACAAACACATCCCAAATCCACAAGAAACTTGTCCCTAAAGTCAAAAAATGTGGAAAAAAGAAAATCGAGCAATCAGGGACCAAGCCAGCAAAAATAAGACAATGGGTAGAAAAGGGATGGGGGGACTTCATTTCTCCGTGGATTTGAATACCTCAAGTAGGTGAATTTGGGTAGGGGGATTTGATCGTTTGAAGGCACATGACCAATTTGGGCTTGGGAAATGGGGCATGCAAAACAAGACAGGAGCAAAGCAGTCTGTCAGGAGCAAAAAAAAAAGGGGGTCCTTGCCTACAGCGAGGCGTGTGTGCAAAACATGCACAACATATCTCACCTATCCCTCTATGCCTCTCCCTCCCTCCCCTCTCTTCCTCACACCCTCCCCCGTTCCCTCTCTCTCTCTACTTCTCTTTATCTCACCTATCCCTCTACCTCATCATCATAATGGTTTAATGTCATTGCGCTAACGGTGACATGGTTCAATATGTCATCGTCATCATCATCATTTCCATCATCGTATGTTTAGGTCTGGAAGCGTCATGTCTTAATGTCGCCAGGAATGCATATGATAATAAATGGTAAATATGCGTGGTTTTATGTCGTCATCTTAATGTCTTGTCATGTCGTTCCGTCATCGCGTATAAGCATGTCGACCATCATAACATGTCATTTCGTGATATAATTTTAAATAATAAATGTCATAATATGTAGCGCATAGCATGTCATCAGTAAATGCGTCGATATGCCATCATATGGCATCGTCTCGTAATGTGGCTGCTGTCGACGTTAGTCATCGTTTCATCGCCAGGCAATGATTTTGCGTCATCACGGCTACACCACCTCCTCCCTCCCACTCTCATGCTCTCTCTCTCTCTCTCTCTCTCTCTCTCTCTCTCTCTCTCTCTCTCTCTCTCTCTCTCTCTCTCTCTCTCACCTTTGTCTGCCTCCCTACCTCTCCCTCCCTTTGTCTACCTCTCTCTAGTAGATAGGAAAGGAGAGAGAGAGAGAGAGAGAGAGAGAGAGAGAGAGTAGATAAGGAAAGAGAGAGAGGGGGTGAGAGGGAGGTGAGAGAGAGAGGAGGAAGGTGGGGAGATGGAGATAGAGAGAGAGAGAGAGAGGGAAGGAGGGAGAGGTAGAGATGGAGAGAGATAGATGCAGAATGGCACGCACCTTGTTGCAGGCTCATATAGGGGTTATCTTGGATTTAAACTAAGTCAAAATTTATCAACTAAAACTTAAGGAACACTTTTGGATTTTTACCTTTAGGCAAACTTTAATAATATTAAAATATTTATATTCATTCATTTAACAATAATTAATTCATAGTTGTGGAACAATAATATTTAAAAAAAAGTATTCCTTATTTATCCATAGAGATAGACTTCACACCATTCAATGCAAATGAAATTCTAACAACAATTTTAGCACTAACCAATAGAGAATAATCTACTAAACAAACTTTCAAGACTTATCAACAAAACTGAACTTCTATTTACTTTAAGATAATTGGTGATCTCAATTAATTAATGGTGTCATTGATACAGATTTCCAACTACATCTATTTTGGTCAATCAAGCCTCAAGTTTATGTTGGACTGAACATACAATATAGTTGAATAGAACCAACACTTGTGTACACAAATGATATGATGTTGCCTCACAAAAACAAGTTCTATTAAGACTACTCTATTCTGGCCAAACACAATTTGCTAAATCCAAAGAACCAAATTACAAGTTTGCAAGAGATACTCATTAATCGCTACCTAAACCCACTCTTCTATATAATAGAAGACCACACTACTATTGAAAAAGAGAAATACATTTCTTATCCCTTACATTTTAAATGAAATTACTCGTTACCTCAACCTTCCCTTTAAAAGAAATAATACCAAAATGATATTTTGTTGCTAAACAACTAATATCAAAGAGTAATCTTCAATAGAAGAAGAAAAATGAGAAAAAGATGAGAAAAATCAGTTAGCCAATGATATTGCAAATGTTAAATCCTAAAACTCTCAACCTTACCAATAATCGATATCAAAGAATAATTCACTAAGTCACAAATGTTGAAACATTAAACTCACAACCCCGCAAATAAAAGCCTTACACGTGATATTTATTCACTTAGAATATTACATCATGAATAAAAAAAAAACATGCTATATGGAGAATTGATTATAGACAATTTGTTTACAATAATTTATAGCTTGTTCCCAATTCCCTGCTCTTGATGAAAAAGCCCAAAATTATTACAATTGCACCTAGACCAGTTGAGTACTTCAACCACCCAATAAAGCATTTTGCGTCCAACTAAACTCATTACCTCATGAATAAATCAATTATGTAGAGTTTACAATAGATGACTACCAAAAGAACAAGGGAAAGAGTATTACACCACTTTAATCCACATTGTTAGTTTGTGTAAGCAAAGAAGCAATGCACCCCTTAAAACCACATTGTTAGTTTTGGTAAGGGAATAAATATTGTACAACTTAATCCTATCACTTCACTACAATAGCCTAGGTTTGAATCATAAATAGGTTAAATACTCTCTATACAATTATGCTCACAAAACTACAATCATATCAATTCCTTTAACTAATTAAAAACATAGCGCTCAATTCAAATATGGGTGTGGGCTAGCTGGCCTTACATGTTTAAAGACTCTATCAAGTCCAATCCATAAATTATTCCACATATACCAATCGGAATGATAATAGTAACAATCCATATTGGGATCCGAAAGATCCAATTTATTACGCATGTAATACCATGCCTCCCTTTCTCCAACTATTCAACATAAAGACAGCCTCATTTTTACCGTATGACATCTCAAACAATTAAAGTCCTTGCACACGACCCAAGTGGTGGTAAGCAATGAATCAACAATCCATCACCACAATAGAAATCTCTCATGAACATCATTAGAAGCATAAATGTTTATAATGTCAAAAGAATGATTCTCGACATTTAAGAGGACCTGTATCACAACGTTAGTGGGGTCAAACCCACGAACATGTTGAAGCCACCTAAAAGAAAGAAAGGCAACAACCCCTCCACGAAAAATGTCATGATTGCTATAAAACAGAGAGTTAGTTAACCAAATAACACAACAAACATAAAGCAAAAACCAAAAAAAAATAACTTCCTATTAATGAAGAACATCTAGAGCTAAATGCTTTTGATGAACATCCCTCACTATATATTTCTTGGAGAGGTCAGTGAGACCTTGAACGTTCTAGAAGATAAAATTCATTGACAAGAATTCAGAGGCATCTCATCACTAACACTTGGAGAGAAGAATAACAATTTTGCAAAAAACAATTGATGAAAAATTACCTAACTGATATTGGGAATTGACTTTTTTTTTTTGCAATGTACCTCCAACTACCCAAGCGGGCTACAAGAACATTGTAGATGTTTAGGAGAGGGAGGAGAATGAATGGTAGCTTCTGACTGAGAAGATATAATAGATGCCAATTGTGGTGTTAGAGAGAATATTGGCCTAGAGGAAGGCTCACCAATAGGTGGGATAACCTTTTTCCCCTTCTTAGAAGGCTTTCAAACTTCTCCCGACTCCACCTTAGCAATTGGGTGACCTAGAGTGGGTTGGGTTTTAGCCTGGTAACCACTAGGGTTGACATTGTTGTTTTTGCAAGTTGTAACTATAGTCCCATTTTCCTTTTTTTTTTTTGAGGGAGGAATCTCTCTAGGCAAGGGAGGTGATTTGACTCAAGGGGCCACCAAAGGGCAATCCTTAATTTTATGCTTAATAAACTAGCACCAAAAATAAGTATTGGGCAAATTAAGGTATAACACATGTTGGGTGTGTCAAAGATGTCCAATTTGAATGTCTACATATTCTTTCAAATCTTTGGACAAGTCAATATCAACACAAACACTTCTATTGATGAGTTTGATAAAGCTTATTAGGCTAAACACATATGGCTTTCTCAAAGGAAGTAGCAATTGTGGTTAAAAAGTTCCAACAAGGTAAGGGTAAACCAACGACCTCAAGTCAAACTAGCACATGAAACATATTTTCATCCAAGATGACAAAATCATGTGTCCACAATTGAAAGACTAATAGAGACTCACAGACATACCACGAGCCATGCATAAAAATGGCCTCACCAAAGCAAAAAAGAAAGAACCCTTTGGTAAGGTTATGAATAGCATCAAGTCAAATCCTATGCGAGACCCAATACTTGTTAACCCACTCATGAAGCATGCTTTTTAGGGACAAACAAAATATTATATCAAAGTAAAAAGTTCTAACCATTTGCATGCATTATCAAATTCAAGGATGGGTAAAACCACATCCACTAGAGAGTCAAAATACTTATCTCATAGAAAACCTTCAAGACAAATTTTTGGGGACGTTTGTCCGGTGGTGCCATTGCTCAAAGCCGCCAAACCATCAACACCAACATAAATTGTTGGATTAAAACAATTTGACGTCATAAAAAGGACTAGCAAAAAAACACGCAATAAATGCAAGAGTACAAAATTTCTTGCACCAAAGATGTGGAGCAGCATAAAGATGGCAATAGATAGTAAAAAAAGACAAAAACTCTAGCAAAGCAATTCCTCATTTATTAGCATTTTTTTTTTCTCTTTCCATTTTTGTCCAACACCATGTGAAAAAAAACACCATCTAAAATATGAACAAGATTCAACATGTTATATCAAAATGGGGGAACTCTCTTATCTTAGTTAAAGACCCTATTCATGAAAACAAAATATCTATTAAAAAAATAGATTGAACATTATCAAAGATACTATATACAAAACTAAAACTAATTTCACATGGTAATAAAATATTTTATTAACATAGTGAGCCCTACCTAATCTCATGACCTAGCTCTCTCAAATATTTTCACAATTCTTTAACCCTTGTATAGATAGAGGAAAATTAATGCATTGTTTATTTCCTCTAACCATATGAAAGTTTCTAAAAGGAAAAAATAGATGTCCCCTCCATCGCATTTAATGTTCAATTGTGAACCTACATTTTATAGAGTGAACAAAGCTCAAAGCATTCAACATAATAAACTGTGAATCAGTTTTTCTCTATGAGAGTTTCTAGAGGGAAAAACCAAGTGCCCCTTCCATCCCATCAAACATCCAACTTTGAATCTGCGTCATATAGGGTGAACAAAAGCTCAAATGTGAACCTGTATTGCATAGAGTAAGCAAAGCTTTGACGCTATTCTTTTAACTTATTAGATCCTAATACACTTCTCTGAATGAGAGGCTATACTAGCTTAATAGGACACCTTACCATCATTTACAAGTTTTATCCAAGGATACCAAATCTCAAACAAACTATTATTTTGTGACATTATCAAAACAAATTAACCCAACAGACATCACATCAAATTCCTCCAATTATCAAGGTTTCTAAAGAGCAAAAAAGTGCCCCTTTCATCTCATCAATCCAAGAGTCCAACTATTATCTTGGATCTCGCATCCCACAAAATGGACAAAGCTCAAATCCCATCCAATGAACTTGGTTAAATTGTTTGAACATGTCACAATTTTTACAAGTTCTCACAAATGTGTTCAGTTTTCTATTCATTGATTGTGATCCAAATTGTTTACACTTCCTATTTTGCCTATATTAATGGCCAATCTTTAGATGTAAAAAATTAATCAGTAGTGCATTACCAACTCCAAAGGCTAATTCTTCAAAACACAACCCGTTGTCGGTTTGACATTTGTTTAAAAAATTAGCAAAAATGTCTTCCTGCAGCACTTAAAATTAACAAATTTTGAAATTTTGATATAATCTAAATTAGCGTGCTACATATGAAATATCAGAAAGCGCACCATCATAACCTTGAGTTTTGTCCTACACTTCAAAATGAGCATTAGCCTAATCAACCACATTACTCAGCCTAAATATGTAGCAAGTGCTGGCACACCATCTGCAACACATATTCTGAGAGAATGCTAAAATACTAAAATTTGGAGGAACCGGCATGAAACTAAGACTCAATCAATCACATTTAGTTCAAGCAATGAGATTTGAAACCTAGAAGTTAGAACTAAGATCAACCTAAAACAGTTTGAACTATAGATAATGATTCTCTTAATCATGTGAAGTAATGTCGCTGTTGGTAATTCGTATCAAAGAAATAGTCTCCAAATGCAGCCGAAAAACTTTTCCTCTGATTCTCTGTATCAAAAGGGTTGAGACTAATTCTCTTAATCATGTGAAGTAATGTCGCTGTTGGTAATTTGTATCAAAGAAATAGTCTCCAAATGCAGCCGAAAAACTTTTCCTCTGATTCTCTATATCAAAAGGGTTGAGACTAGTGAAACCATTATACGATTCCCTGAGCCAAGCTATCATTTAAAATGACAATTTAATCAGGGCATTTAGCTTAAGAATCTTAAAGATGTCAAAAGATTAGGATCATCAATTTAATGTATAATTAGTCACACTACACTTGCCATCACAGTCATCATCATCAAATGTGAGAATAAGCATATGCATATATTCTTGCAATCCAATGTATACAGTACTCCACAATAAAACGAGCCTTAAACAGAAACTTGCAATTACATGATCGTGCTGACTAAATAGCGGGGTTGCGTAAACTAGTTACCAATGTGAAATGCATGGGGGGTCATCCAGGAATTACATGGAATACAAAAAACATCATATTTATTTTTTGTACTTGAAGGTGATTATAAAAATGCCTCCTCTCGCAACTTAATTTAAAACAGATCATGGTGATCAATAATGCAGACTTGTAATAAGCACTCAATGCCTGTACAGCAATTCTTATAAGTAATTGCAATGCTTTCAGGCAAATTATAACTTGCTCAGAAGCATTTGTCATGTGAAAGCTTAACTTGAATCTGCATTCTTATACCAATACAACTATGGTCCAAACTCAATAGTACGATGAAATCTACAGCTCTCCACGTAGGACTATGAAACACTACCGTACTTTATGGACATCCTGCAAAGGTTTTAACTTCCAGGTTTTCTTAACAGTACGACCTAATATATGCTCAGTCTAGCACATCCTGTAGGGATTGAGCCTACAAATATATTAATATTGAAAAATTATCGGCCATAGCAATGATATGACTTGCAGGTAGAAAACATTATGACAATAAGCAAGATTCTTGAGGTTATAATTCAAGCAAGGCATGTCCTGATGAGGGAGAAGCAATGCATATTGCACTCACGCTTCTATTATGCTCCTGTAATTGCATTAATTACCTCTAAACTGACAACTAAAACAGTTGGCATGGCAAGAAAAGTACGCATGAACTAAGGAAGCTATATTTTAATACTTGTACTTCTATACACAACACAAAGACAACAACCCTCAAAAGACATGGGATCCTAGAACTCTGAGCTCCAATCGCTTATAGTCCGTGGTTCAGAAATCGCAAAAAAATCATTAATAGTTGCATATTTGCCAATTTTTTCCTCCAATCACTAGCAAAGCCTGTTGAACTCTGAATAAACCACGGTTTTCAAAAAAAAAAACAGCAATTAATAATGTTTTTTTTTAAATCACAGCTTATTTGCAATTAAAATGTTCTTTGAATTTGCCTTTAAATTACTTGCTTTTGAATTTTCGGTAAAAACTTCATTTTTACATTGCAGATTCTGATTTTGCCTTAGAAATCAAACTATAGATCATTTAGGGCAAACTCAAGGTCACTCATTCCTCAGCAAATATATGTTCCATTCTCATTTAATTAGAGCCTAATTACTATTTGATGGCATTGACAACCATGTTTTTTAAAGATTTGGAACTCAGTTAAAAGCAATAAAATTATGACACATGCTCTGTTCTGGAAGGCAAAAATGTTTAAAATTATTTTTGGGCCGGACCAGATGGCAAAGCAGCATTTTTTATCTTTATTTTGCTTGATATAACAATAACAATGCTTTGTTTTGTCCTGTTTTGATGAATTTTCAGTAGTTTTTAGTTTCTAGATCAAATCACAAGTAATTGAATTACAGTTATACTTTTGGTTTGCTGAACCAAATCCCTAAATATATATATATATATAACAATAACAATGCTTTGCTTTGTCCTGTTTTGATGAATTTTCAGTAGTTTTTAGTTTCTAGATCAAATCCCAAAGTAATTGAATTACAGTTATACTTTTGGTTTGCTGAACCAAATCCATATATATATATATATATATATATATACATATATATCCAGTAAACAGGACAGTTTGTTAATGCCCATATTTCCAACATATTTTCAGTAGAGCTCAATGGAGAACTGAACCATTTCATTTGTTTCATAGGTCGCCTATAAAAACAAGGGCTGTGTTGCAGTGTAGTTCCTGCCAAGTGCTGGCAGTGAGGTTTTGGAAAACAGGGCAGTTAGAATTAAGCAAAATTCATGGTTTGATATTTTGATTTAGCATGAAATGTAAAAATAACATTTTTTTCTATTTTATGAAGTTTACAGTGCTTTAATCTCACAATAGCAGGATGAATATAACAGTAAAAGCAGAAATAACAATATGACAGCATGGTAGTTCATTACATCATTACACAAGTGTCTAAGTATCCTGATACAGGTACTAAGCTTAAGGCATATACTTTAAAATGACTCAAATTATGAGCAAGCATCCAGATTCAGAATGGTGCAGTTCTGAGTTTAATAATTCCTCTGGCGAGGTTGCTTGTTTTCTCCCTAACTTGCTGGAGAGTTTCTTGACATTGTATAGATTACTAGGATATAAGGGATCATTAGCTGCATCAACAGGGATATCTCCTTGATGAGGTAATATGTTAACATCTTCATTAGTTACATTATTTTCAGATAATATTTCATCTGCAATGATGTCGGATGCATTAACCCTTTTGATGGGGGAGGAGCACTATTGCATTTACTCTTGGATTTAGTAGGTTGGGTTTTGTTCAATGTGCTGCGAAGTCAATCATCCCAGTTCAAGACAGGGATATTATCATCTGCAGAAAAAATGTTGCCAGCATTCAAAGGAACCACCTCTTGGAAGCTGCAATAATGCACACCTTGCCTGTGAGAGCTGGAAACCTTGGTTTGAGCATTGAAATAATTCAACTAAAAGCATTGTCTGATGTATTTCAACTCTGTGACACTTACTAAAGATCCAAGAAAGCAAAAAAAATGAAAAAGCAAGAGTTAATTTTATTCTCCATGCAACGTTAATAAGCATACAAATCATACAAGGACAATTTTACTTATCCAGGCTTCCACTTCAATAGAAATCTAAACAGAGAATTTTTCAGGATAATTTAAATGACAACAAAGTTAAAATGGGTAGATTATGGAACACTCAAATTCTAGTCAAGAGATCTATATGTTTTCAGACTGTACCTAAATAATTCTATCTTAAGCTGGTTTTTTCATTCAGGTGATATAAACTTTAATTGCATGAAAAATAGCTACTCATACAAGCTTTCCAATATTCTACAAATAAAATAGGATGGTCATGTGTATGACTCCAGAAAGGTAACTACAATCAGGAAAATTATCCAGGCACATAGACATCTGCAGGATCTTTTGTATCTAGCCATTCTTCAATATCTAAATCATCTGGTGGAAGCCTTCCTCCAACATTTTAGGAGTACCTACTAATATCCTGCCAAATGCAATGGAAGCAGATTAGAAAATTCAAATCAGTAAGATTTGAAATGAGAGCTTGTTTAGATGGCCAATTTGAAATTGACTAACTTAATTTCCTTCATATCTATGGTCTGGGACCACATTGTCACAGATTTTCCTCTTTTTAGTCTCCACAAAAAAGGTTCAGAGAGAGTTCCTACAATAAAAGTGAAGCCATATATTGAAATCTATCCTGTGAATGCTATTTGTCTTTTGCAATGCACACCACCTGTAAATGAGACATATATTAAAACAGTGTACCTCCAGAATGTAGAAAGTCCATGCCACAAAAGCTTGTTATCTAATGACATATATTCGATCCTTCATAGTACAAAAAGTATTTGTCTCAGCTGCCTTATACAGATATCAGTATAAACAAATAACCAACTTCCTCTGGACCTTGAATGTCACAAAAGTGGCTGTTTGGCTTTGTTTTGGTTTATCATGCACTGCAGCATAGGGTTTTATTTATTTTGTGCTTTTGTTTATTCAGGTTTTTGCTACTTCATAATATTGTTTTCCTTCAGTTATGTGATACTTCATTGGAAATGCACTACTCGCTTCCATTGGGACCTTTGACCATGCACACTTTCCAGTCCCATTGGTCATTCTTGCCCACTGTAAGCAGCTAATATTTAATCGAAATAATTTATAAACAGAAGAAATGGTTTTTGCCTTATGAGATTTAATTCGCAGCAGATGTGAAGTTTTCATTATTATTTTAAATAGGAAACAATTTGCTATTGTCTATATCTTGTTGTTTTTTGTTGATATCATTGATTACTGACGAAGGATAATAGGAAACTTGTTAGTTGGGTCTATCTTGAGGAATAGACAGGAGATATGAAATCCTTGCAAAAGGGAAAATGAAATGCAAGAGTGATAAAATGTTACTGCATCCAAGTTTTCAGACATCAAAGCAAGCAAAATAGCATTAATATATATTGTGCAGGGTGAAGAATGCAAAATGCTAACCTAATGTATACCAGCTACAGCTCCCACAGTCAGCCTTGGACTCAATTTCCCACTTCTGTACAATGAAAACGCTACCACCATGCTACTGTAAACTGCAAGAAAAATGTTTTTGTAGATGTATTTTTTAATGCCCTCCGTTTTAATACTGCCATTGGCTTCTGGCAACGAATGCCCCACATTCCAGCAACACTGTCTATAGAATGCCTGTCCACATCTCCTCTGCATGCAGAGACTGCCAGTATGCCCAAACCACGCTGAAAACCCTAATCGCCAACTGTCCAAACCACTGATTACCTGTATCTGCATCCTGCAATAGCTCCATGCAATGCTACACATTTCAAAACAGAAACATAAGACTAGGTTTTTACGCATTCTCTTGCCTCGTAACACTACACTAGCCTCTGACAAATTGAGCCCCAATCACAGAGTGGCAAAAAATGTTCAATCAAAAAAACGTGCAGCATTGACTCGACCTACAAACAGAAAACAAATCTTAAAAAAAATTGAATTGTAATTGGTAGTTAGAGCAACAATCAGTCACTGTTTAAAAGCATTGCCGATGGTATAGTTCCATGGCAGGAACTAACAACACTGATTGAGAAGTTCAAAAAATACTCTCTAAAAGTGGAAGAAGCCCATCTCTCCATTCTGTGGCTTCTGTCGATTAAAAAATTTCTTTGTTCCCCATCTCTGACCAAAAAATTATATTTAATGCATCCTCTTTGAAACCTTCAACTATTTTGCAACATATTATCATAGAAACTCTCCTGCCCCTGGTCAGTGACTCACATTTATAGCCAAACTTGTGAGCAATTATTAGAAGAAAAATATAGGCAAAATCAAATGCTGCATATGCTCTACGAGAGAAATACTTCAGTTCTATTTTCAGAAACCCATCTCACCATTAAATTCAAATGATTCAAAAGTTTAGCAGTGTTCAGCCTTGGCTGCAGTGGAAAATCACCTTGCAAGAAAATTGATCATTAACATTAAAAGTACACAAAGTTGGATTAAGCTTTCACCCATCCAAATTAAGCCCCGTCAATGTTTAGTCTCTAGATAAATGACAAACCTAGACAATCAAACTTAGCAATTAAGCATTGCCATTAAATATCAGACTCAAAAATTGCAGAATGCAGGGATAGAGATCTTTTTTTAATACAAACCTTTCTTGAATTATGGGACCATTCCCAAGTTTCTTTCCGATATGCATCCAGTCTTGTGATCATGCACTATTGCTCAATGGCTAAATATGGAGTTAGAAAATCAGTATATGAGGTGAGAAAATGTTAGGTGGTATAGATTGCTTGTGCTTATAAAGCAAAGAAATCCAAATATTAGACAATTATTTTGAATCATGCCAAGAGGCAAGGAATTCAATCATATTGACAAACAAACCAATTTGCAACAACAGAACTTAATTATCTGATTTTAAGCTCAAGCTAACAAGGAACAAGGAACATCATTATCTATTTTCAAGCCTAACAAATCCCTTTTAATGCAAACAATCTTGAGTACCAGGATCAATTACTAAGCTAATGTAACAATGCACATGATTTGTGTGATAAAAGGAAAACTGACTCTATATATCATAATTGTTTAAATGGTAAGCTCGTTAAGTTCTAAAAATAGATAAAGATCTGTCAAATGAATTTAACAAATCTAGAACGTGCAAAACTTTACACATTTTGAACAATTGCCAGTGACAATTTTTTTGCAGAATGTGCATCATGTTATCACAGAAATCTCTGATACAGCACAGAACACAACATTATGGGCTTACCGAAATGACATAAAACATCACCTAACATGGTAAACAACTATGCAATATCTGTCTACCACAAATCTTGATGCAATTACTTTAAAAATAGGAAGTGTAAAACGAATCTGGTCACAACATCAAGTTAGTGCGATACTTAAAAAATAATATAACAGTATAATGTATTTAAACTAGAATTTTCATCTAGTAAAATACTATTCCCAAGGGCACATTCGCCAAACTTCAGGCTCAAAAAGATTAGCAATACAAAACACCTTTTGGAAAAATAATAAAACTATTCAAACAAAGCCTGCAATTGCATATATCTGGCTCCTGAATGGAAGGGGGAGAAAATTAAGACGAAAATCAAATTATTCAGAAAACAATTACAAAAAACCTCTTATACAAAGAAAGGAGGCTTTATTGAAAGGGATACAAGACCACCGAGAAACAAGTACAGGAAGTCAAAATTGGCCATATGAGGGACTGAAAAATGTCAACAATTTTTTTTTGAATTACACATGTTAATGTTTCATCAGTAAATAAATCTTAGTGTACCTAGAAAGGAAACACGGCTGTTGTCAACAAAACATGAAAAATGGTTCTGCAACATACGCCTTCAATTTGACAGAAATACATGCTGCCAATTTCTCAACTGAGAGGCCTGTGAGGCCTTGGAGCGTTAGGGTTCCCCTTCTCATAGAAACTCCTAAATAGATGAACCGCCTCATCGGCCATTAAACCCCCGACACATGTAAACCCTCTCCCCTTCTCCTCAGCTTGATTGTCCCCGCAAGTGCCAGAGCCATGCCTGTGCACTTCCATGACAGACCCACATCCCCCAAACCTGTCATTTGCACAGCCATAGAAAACACGCGTGATCCCAAGGAGGGACAGTGCAGCAGCACACATGATGCAGGGCTCGCAGGTGACATAGAGCTCGCATGCTGCGAAGCGCTGAGCGACTTGCTGTTGCGTGAGATGGGCAGCTCGGCAGAGATGAAGAAGATTATCAATAGCTTCCATCTCAGCGTGCCTCGTTGCATTTCTAGTGTGATTGGTGGCGTTGCTCCCTCGCGCAATGACTTGACCATTTTCAACAATCACACACCCCACGGGAACTTCCAGTTGGGAAAGAGCCCGCCTCGCCTCCTCCATCGCCGCCTCCATATATACAGTCTTATCCATTCACGTGCACCCAAATGTCAGCTCCTTTTTTTTAAAATTGCAGCGTAGCCCTAACGGTACTCAAGTGGAAGCGACGGAAATATTGTTCTCTCTTCGTCGGGGTTCTCCAAAGTGAGACTCAAATTGGAGCGATTCGAGAGCAGAAATCTGAATGTGAACATCTTCTCCCTTTTTATTGGTTCCGCCTCAATGTTTCTTCTCTTAAGACATCTTAGTCATTCTCTGTGAACATCCCTTTTCTCGTCATTCAAGCACGAGCCAGAGATTGTCGCGAAATCTTTGCTTGCTCGCTTCCCTGCACAAACCCTCTAAAATAGTTTGTCAAACACACAAATTTAAGATTAAAATGTCCATCCACCACGAGCGAAGAAAACCCCAAAATACTTATGCTAGTCGACAAATAGAGTTGTTTATTGGCAATGGTGAATTTCTTAGAGCTTTGAAAGTAAGCTTTTGCATGTGGACGACACCATCCAACTTATTCGTGGTGTGGATCGCCTACACCTGCAAACACTTCACTTCCTCTTCAACATAAAAAACTACAAGGGCTTCGTCGACTACAAGGATAGCTTCGAATACATGGGCAAAACAGAAAAAAACCTCGTAGATCATACCCAAGTAGCTTCAGTGTTGAGAAGATAGGAACTTGGGAGACAGAAGATTATATAAATAACGCCTCCGCCTCCGCCTCCGCCTCGAGGTTATATCTTAGGGGAGAGGACCCAGTAGTTGTGCACCCTAACTTTGCGCTTCTAATTATCCTATTTGGAAATTTCAAATCACTCCCAATTTTTTACAGCAGCTTACTTGGCAAGTCCCCTGCTTATAACTAAGGTTTCATAGCCAAATCATCAAATATGATGCCACATCAGCATGTTTTTTGTCAAGGTATCCAAAAAGGCCCAAAAAAAAAAGTGAGACCAATACTTGTGCATTCACAATATGTTTTATTGAGCGCTGATGTGGAATCACATGATTGGTTGTTTTTTAGATCAAAGGAATACATTTTGTTTAATTATGTGTAGTCATCATCAACACTAACAACTTTGAAGTCACAACTATTGGTCCAATATTGATAAAAATATTGGGCATTATATAAACAACTACTATCACAACTATTGAAACATGCTCAGGTACTAGGCCCTCTCCCCTAATATTTAACTAGTAATCGCACCTTGGGGTGCAATGGGTACCCAAAGACAATATAGTGATTTTTTTTGGTTTAATTTCTTCATTTGAAAATGAAAGACTGATAGACAGTTGTAATTGAAGTACTTTTCTGAATTGGAACTCGAAAAAGAAAACCAATAAATATATTAAATTTGCAGCAATACATAAATCTTTTTAAAAATGCCAAAATCCACAACAACCATCCACAAACTGAATGGCACACTTTGAATTGGAACTCGGAAAAGAAAACTAATAAAGGATACCCTTTAAATATATTAAATTTGTAGCAATACAGAAATCCTCTAAAAATACCAAAATCCACAATTCAAAAACCTTCAAACATGCAGAAAAATAAATCTACACCCAAAAAACATAAAATAAAGACTGTGACCCGAATAAGTCAGGAGTACTACAAAATGAAAATCCACATTCCAAACATTATCAATTCAACTTGTTCCATCTTCCATATGACTATTGCATGTCATTAAGAACTCAAACAAATCCCCACTAAGATTTCATTTGGTCGAGCCTTTGGTGGAAGTGCATATGGGCATCTTGAACAATTTGAAAATCAAGTCTGTGGCCATGAGATTTGGAGGACTGGGAAACTATTTTGAAAACAATGCTACCCTTAAAGTGACCTGTAACAAGACAAAATAAAATGAAATCGGTTAGTGTAGCAAGAAGAGCATGTGTTGCAACCTATTTCTTTTCCTTCCAATTTTGGTGTGTTTTCTTTGCTACCTACATGTTGTAGTTCCTTTCCACTAATTCAGATTTTAGTCCAATAAGTAAAATCAAGGGAAAAACTTTATTTCACATCTTCATATATGAATTTTTTACTTTTTAACTTTTGACTGTATCAATTCTTTATTTTCATTTGAGATTTGGTTCATAACGCTTGCAAAGCATAAGCATGCTAGACATAAAGACATAGCTACCACCTAACTGAAGACCGAGCCACCTTATTTAAACACAAACATTCCTAATTGAAAATTAAATCCTATCTAACTGCTAACAGAACAACTTATTCAATGTTGTTGATAAAAGAGGGTCATTACACTGAAAGTTGAAAGCCAAAAATTCACAATGTGGCAGAAAAAGGTCCATAAACCTAGTTATAATGTTTCCCTCTGTATCCTAAACCAGATTTAACAGTTCTTTGATATACAGCTGCAATTTGTGTGTGGTTGAAGTGGCTTTGGATACATCTAAAGCAACCTCTATAGCAGTGCTACACCTCATGAAAAATGGAGTATTGGAGGGATTTTATTGTCAATGATATTGCAGTACCATAGTACTGTAATACCATGGTTGATAGTTGTCTAAACATTAAAATTGTAAATGTCACTTGCAAATCTATTATTTTGGGTAGCCCAATTTTGAAAATGGAAGAGGAAATAAAAAATACTTTCCACATAATTTTTAAACTATCGAAGTAAGATTTAAATTTAAATTAACTCTAATTTTTACATTTGTTATGTAAAATGATTTGTAATATTATTACTGTTAGATTAACTCTGTAAAAGAAATTTACAATTTATCAACATGGTTCACTTTCCCATTAAAGCATGTCATTCACTTTTGAGTTTTCAATGGAATCATTCAATTGTTTTCTCAAATACACTGCCATGCATAAATTTCCTACAAGTCTTAATAAAGGGAAATGTCCCACCATAATAGACAAGGAACTTAGTCCCACACACTGCCTCTAATCTATTTGTGCAAGCAAATTTTGGGGATAGCAACTTCTTATATAGAGAAAGTGAATTATTAAGTTTTCAAGAACTCTGAACCATTATTTGAAAAGCACTAAATTATCCTGGAAATTGTAGAACACACATACAACATTGTCAAAACCTGCAAAATACAACAAACGGCAGAGGAGGTGGACAGCAAACAGATTTACTCTGTTTTTCAAGATTTAATTGATGACAAACTAATTTCCAATATGTAATTTCCAAAACCCAAAGTATGATGACAAACTAATTGATGCACTTTTATTCAAGTCAAAGAGCAGAGGAGGTGGACAGCAAACAGATTTACTCTGCTTTTCAAGATTTAAAGTTATTGAATCTTTAGGATATCCTTTCATTCAACTCAAAAAATTATGGTCTTCTTATTTTTCTTTAAAATAAAGGGGTTCACATCCTCTAAACTACTAGGTGGACAACAAATAGATTTACTCTGTTAATTCTTGAGTTTGCATCCTCTATAAGAATATAAATATTAAGTTAAAAGAAGTCTTTTAGATGGTATATATATATATATATATAGTTGTATGTCTTTTAGATGGTAACTATATTTATTGAATCAATAAACCCTAGGTGCAAAATTGTCCTACTTTCATAAAGTGCACACTCATTTTAGTAGCTTTTAACTTGCGCCTACTTCAGTATTTAAATGTTGGGCAGAGTAGGATGGTCATTTGTTAATTCATTCAGATATTGTTTATCTAATGTTAAAACTTACATATAATTTAGGACATGTAGCTTATATGTTTTGAAACTGTTGTCAGGCCTATTATATATTAGACGAACTTTTGATTGTTGGAGAGCCTGTAGAGCCAAGTAAGAAGACCATTGCATGAGTTATAGTTGCTCAGGTATGAGTTATTTACTTTTGTTTGTAGAATTCAACTATTACTGTAGATTGCAAATTCATCTATCATTTAACATCGCATAAAAATAAGTAGATCTCTTGTTTTTGATGTCTTAAGACAACTCATTTCTATTTGCTACAGGATTCTTTGGTGGAGAGTGCCAAAGAACAGGCTAGTTCTTTGAGCAATTTAATTGCACAAGCGACCAAATAGAATTCTTGTAAATACATTTCCTAATCCAGTTTCAATATCTAAATTTGCAAAATCCCACAAGTCATAGATACTGGTTCGAACCAAAATCATCTACTTTTTTATGGCCTGCACACACTATATCCAAAAGCAGAAATAGCCAAACCATCTTATCAGAGTTTTGCTCCACTCAGTGAACCATCTCGTAGCTAACCAGGCTTAAGAACTCAGTCTGTTGGCATTGCATACCTCCAAGTGAATTACAATAGAATTGGACTTCTAACTATTTTCAAAAAATTCAAAAATCCACTTCTTTGTTTTCTTACATAAGCTCTACACAACTTCTGCTTTGTCCCTCTTCCAACTAGCCAGTCTTTATTTAATCAGTCATCAACTCCATTCATATCTCGCCATTGAATAATAGATCAATTTTTCTATTTATATATTGATGTAAAAATTTAAGACATTTTTTTTCAAATCCATGGACTGTTTATTAAACAACAATCACCTATATTGAACCAAGTTGTAGTTTTGAACAGGTCAGGCTTATTCCATCCATTGAGCCTTCCTTCAACAGGGCTGCTAAGTTTCAACCACTCTTGTGGTGATGGTGGGCACTCTCATAATATATGTTCTAGCAGCTCTTAATACCAAACCAACTAAATTGAAGTTCCATCAATCCTACCAAATCCCATTTGCATCTTACCAAAACTGCACTCAATTAGAAAATAGGTTCAATTCCTGGATGAATTAAATTGCAAACCAAGCTCAGAAAAACTACATCTCTAAAAGAATTAAAGACAAAAAAATCAATTATTTAGGACTCTTAAACATCTTGGAGCCTTGATAAGAATACTATAATGAAATCTCAAAAACTTTTTAACTTCAAATTACAAACAAATCATTTATCATGCTTAAGATCATTTTTATCATCCTTCACTGCTAACAAATGTTTACAAAAATCTGAAGCTACTACATTTATTGAATATAACCATGATATACAGACCTAACAGGTTGAATTCCATAAAAAGGAAATGAGGACATTTCATAAGGACTAATTGATTTTTATAATTAATTCTCTTTATACTTAATGACCCTTATATCTATAATTTTCTCCTTGAATGCCTGACACCAATATTCTATCAAAAATCAGGACAACCCTTATTCATTCACGTGGCACTCCTTGCTAGATAGCCTTGATAAGTATGATCCTCCACCATGTTCTGCATCTGCAAATTCTTATAGAACTCCACAATAAACTCTTTTGCAGCTTTGTCCACATCTTGTTCTCTTATAACAACATTATTACACATATGATTATCTCTGCCATAATTTTCATTAGGAGAAATGCTTGTAATTTAGCATACTACTGAAATTGGTTGTAGTGATAAATAACATCACACTATTTGTCTGGCCTAATGCCATGTGTGATGGTTGTCAGATTGCGTGATTAATAGAATTAGCATAGACAAGGCACGTGAATTATTTGAAAAATTGCCTCTAAATAATGTGATCTCATGGAATGCCATCAACAACGACACAAACAATGACACATTTTCACACTAAAGCAAGCAACCTTAAACAAATGAGGAATAAGAGAAAACAAAAACTACTCACGAATTAAAACAGAGGAATCCTACGTTTTTTACTGCTTTGTTGCTGCTATTGGTTTCCTCTCCTCCAAAGTCTTCTTTGTTGGTATTGACCTTTCACTTCTCCAATTTGGGGAGATGCAGCCTAAATATAAGATTTCAATAGGGTTTTAAAGTATGCTTACTAAAATGAAAATATTTTTTGTAATTTAGCATACTACTGTCATTGGTTGTAGTGATAAATAACATCACACGACCAGACCAATCCTGGTGAACAATCGCCTGCCCAAACCTAGCATCTCCCACTAAAGGATTTGAGAACCCCCTTTCCCAAAAACAAGAGAGTGGTCAAGGTTGCAACTACACCTCCTATGTAGTGGCCCCCAAAAATTATGGTTGATCCCTTAAAGCTTGCACCTAATGGATCAAATAAGGCAAAAAAAGAGTATTCACTAATGACACTGAATAATTGATGAACAAGTCATTAGGGATATTGGTTTACCTAGGCTTGGAGATCTATATTCTCCATAATATATTGAAACCGGTTGAAAGCCCCTTTATGAACAAGGGCCAGCTTATCATCATCACCCTTGAGGCTGGGAGAGGAGACTGTGTCTACGTTCTGGATAATGCACTCTTCATTTGTGCCATCGTTGACTTCCATATAAACTAAAGAAAAAGCCACATACACTACACCTTGATGTCACTTCAAAAGAAATGGACCTTTTTTTCACTATTAACAGTGCATATCTCATTCCAAGACTCTTCTAGGATTCCAAAGGAAGCAAGAAAACTTGCAGTCTCCAGACAAACAGTGAACCTAGAACAACAATTCTACAAATCAGCATAATGAGGGTACCATAAATTAAAGTCTTGAAGCATTAAGCCCTTTAATTATTACAAAGAAAGTTCAACTACTGTAAAAATCAATGCCTTTTTGTTAAACCCACATAAGAGTTCAGAAAGAAGGTTCAAATTGTGTTGTGATGTCAAGGATGCTCATGAGAAAAACTGTGCAAGGTTTGCAAGAAAAATGTACAAAACCCTATCACCACTGGCTACAATAAATTTTGCAATAACTACTATGTCCTTGTCAACTGGGAATGTAGGTAGAGAAGCAAGAGGTAAATACCAACAAGGAAGAGTTTCAAGAGTGTGGAAAGCTGAAAAAGGGTGAAAATGGATGAGAAAATGGTAGAAAATGATGAACCACTCAGATTTGTTTCATCGTAGTTCATCACCTATCGAGCAATCTCCATCATTGGGCATGAAAAGGGATTGCAAAACCTCAGTGTGGGGATGCCTTCGACATAATAAATTATTAAGAATATTATAATATAATAATATTTTATTTTATTTTTTGATTGGTAATTCTCAACCGGAGCTGAGCACTTTTGATTGGAGCTTTGAACTAGTTCTTTTGACTAGAGCTATGAACCAGTGAAGCCACGAACGGGGACCTCATCCCAGCTCTCCTCTCCTTCTCTCCTCCAACTCCTCAAATCCTCCTCCTCTCCTTCAACTCCTCCAACTTGCCTCCTCCTCTCCTTATTCCTCCACCCTTTCTCTCCTCCATCTCTCCTCTCATCCTCCTCCTCTCCAGCTCTTTTGTCACCCACTTCCTCTGTTGCCTGACCCCGTAGTAGTGCATGCCATATCCATTGATCATCTGCCCCTTCATGTGCACCAATCGCTACCACCCCATAATATAATTATATGATAATAGTAATATATTATAATATAATATAATAATTTTAAAATAATAAGAATAATATATTAATAATATTAATAATAATATAATAATTGGAATAATTTAATAATAAGAATAATATAATAGTAATATAAAAATAATAATATAATATTAAGAATACTATAATAATTTTAATATTAATAATTGTAGACACGAAAATTATACATACACCCAATCTAGAATCACTAATTTCATACACCGAAAATATACTGATTGACATCGTGCATTCGATCCTGACTTACTAACATCGTTTCTTCCTAAATCATTCATCGATCTAACCATTTAATCAAATTCCCTTATCTGATTAAATTCATCAATATTCATCTCTTAAATAAATAAATCATTTTGTCTAATTAAGTCACTTTCTCTTGTTAATTAAATCAATCTATCTGATCTAATTATCCCTATTTAATTAAATAATCAATTTATTTGATTAAATCTGTAAAGTCTATCCATTAAATTAAATAAATTAAAACCTTATTTGATTTAATCTAACACCATCCCTTTTAATTAAATAAATCAAAATCTTTATTTAATTAGCCTCTTATCATATTCCTCTCTTATCTTATTTAAATAAATCCATAAATCTAAGTCAAATAAGTCACATTAGCTAATCTCCTGTTAAATTAATTAACCCTTGATTAATTTAATCTAATCCCATGTCACATCCTCTAGATAATGCAAGTTGCACATGAAAATAGATTTAATTCATTTATTAAATCCCTATTTTCCTCACAAGGCATCTCTTTGGAATATTCTCTCAATTTGAATTCAAAAATTCCAAGTCAACATGTACATCCAACAAGGCATTTAAAACCTCTTACATGTCCTTTTGCCTTGAGCCAAGTGGCATTTATTGCATTTTCCCTTCCCTCTTACATGTCATTTCAACAAATTTGAATTTCAAATATTGGCATTTATTGGCACAAACCCCAAATCTTGCACAACCATCATCCATTCATAGCTTGACAAGTGGCACCATATCATTGGATGAATGTTAGTCCTGCATTGCTCAAATTTGGACATTCATCCATCTTGAAATCCTATAAATGAAGAGCTCCTCTCCTCATTTTATCATCCACAATCCAAGCAAAGTTACCATGCTCAAATATCTCTTGAGTTTCATCCATTATCATTGAGTCATAGTTAGGTTTTGCAGATTTTGGCTTGGAGTCTTCACATTTCATCAACAAAGTGGATCAATCTCTTCAACATTCGAATCTTGCATCATAGGAATTGGGAAAAGGCCAATTTTCACATCAAATTGGCACCAATTCCCCCATGGAATCAAGTGTTTGCTATTTAAATTAGGATTTAATCTAGTTTTTATCATTTCATTGTGTTCTTGCTTATTTTATTTCCTATTTTGAGTTTGCAAATGGATTTCATGGGGAATCCTTCTTTTAGCTTGCAAATCCTTATCTAACTTGTTTATTCATGTTTTTTTGCAGGTACTAGGAAAATGGTTCGCACATTTGGCGCTAGAAGGAGGGCTAGAAATCATAAATTCTAACATCTTCTCAAAATTTCTGTGTTTTCTAGACACACAGGAAATTCCAACGCGGGCTCATCAATGTCGTTGTTTTTGCGCCGTGGGCTCATCAGCGTCACTGTTTTAGCACTGTGGGCTCGTCAGCGTCGCTATTTTAGCACCACTGGACTCATCCCGCCAAAAATTTCAAATTTTAAACTGTGCCGCTGGACTCGCCGATCTGCACAAGTTTTCAAAAAATTTAAAACTTCGACGCTTTCAAGAACTGCGACACTAGGTGAAAAGAGCGACGCAATCGTGCTCTCTATCCCGACACAGAGCGCCGCTGACTAGTAAGCGACGCTACAAGAGCACCGCTAGAAGAAAAAAATAGCGATGCCTTCACAAGTTGCGACGCTGGAAGACAAAAAAAGGAGAACTTAATTTTTTAGCATGTGCTTTTGGTTCATGATTTATTTATCTACTGTTTTCTATTTTTTTAACTTCTGTGTTTTTCCAGAATCTGATTGTTTTTTCACTTTGTAGGTTGGAAGCCAAACACAAAGGAAGGAGAAGCATGGAGATAATATTGTGTCTAATCAAAGTGTTTTTTTAACACTTAAGTGTTTGTTTAACACTTAAGTGTTTGTTTAACACTTCTTCAAGAATTTGTCATCTTTTTCTTTCTTTAGAACACTAGCTTTCATTTGGGTTTAAAAATGATTCTTTTTGTTTATTTCTTGCAAAAGGTTTAAAAAGAATCTTAGGATCAACAACTTACTAGATTTCGTTTATGGATTAAACAATTGAACAAATGTCTTTCACTTGTGATTTGGTGCTCTAAAATGAACTCACATATTGCTTTGAGGATCTAAAAAGAACAAGTGTAGTTGTGTTTTTCGTGAGGGCTTACTTAGACTAAAGTCATTAGAAAAGGACGTATGCACTTCTCTCGCGCTTTATAGCGATCTTGAGAATCAAAAGGTCTTTTCTATGACTTTGGGTTAAGATAAAGCAATCACCTCCACACTTCGATTTGGGCTTAAAATTGAACAAACTATTGTGCGAGTGTGAGTGGGGACTTTGTTGCGTACATTCTCTCTCCTTGTTGCCAACAAGGATTGATCGAATTACGAATATTGTTCTTCATTCGCTTTTGTTTATCCTAGAGGGCTGCCTTGGGAAAAAGTACTCACCCAAGGGAATGACTCAACCGGTAACACTCTAAAGCTAAGAGTATTTCCAGCCGGATATAAATGTGGATATTGGAAGAAACGCCAATATCACGGTTGACTCCGACAAGATGGATCCGAAAGGGGACTCTTGCCACGTTGGGTCAACTCCTACAAACGGAAAGTCCTTACTAAAAACCCATGTGCTAGAATTTGCCAAAATCCTTAATCTATTTGTTGGTGCAAGAACGGTCATTCTGAAGCCACCCCATATTTTTACGGTCTTCTAGTAGAGATGGAAGCATGCCATGGGAGTTTCATGGGTGTTGATTCTTGGCTGCCCCGTATAAGTGAGTGCCGTGGAGGGGAGCCAGTGGGGTCAAGCATCTAACCATCCGCTAGAGATAAGCGTAGCTGGACTTATCCAAGTGGGAATCCAACAAATATTGTCTTACACATCCATAGGATTGTACTTATTCTTGAGTTACAAAATGCATTGCTTGATCGAAAACATCATGGAAACAAACACTTAACATCATCCAAATTTCAAATCCTTTTGAAGACAAATACCATTGACTCAATCCATATGTTATTGCTTTCCCTTGGGATTCACATCCTTAGAGGTTTCTAAACATTGGATTAAATCTCAATTTGTCTCCTTAAGTAAACAATAGGGAAACCCTTTGCCTTAAGTTCATTAAATTTCCACATAACATATCTTGTGGGGTTTGAAGAAATTAAGACATAGGACATCTTAGTTTGAAAACCTAATTGAAGAAAGTGTTTTTTGGTAAAAGAAAGACATTAAGAAAAGCTAAACAAAATGAACTTTCATGTGTGTTGAAGACTCAAAATCCCAAAGCACAAATCATTGATTGGAAATCCGAAAATGAATGTTCAAATGAAATCATTGCTTGGTTACAAAGGTCTTTAGGAAGCATATGCATGCTCTTCAATACCTAGGTCTAGGCAAACAAAGTGTACCTTTTAGGTTCATCTTAGGATCAAAACATATCAAAACCTTTTTCATCCGTCCATCAAAACATCAAAACAAATCCCATCTCATCACCACCTTTTCAAAAATCTTGAAATCATCCTTGATACTAGGCTTTATGGAAAAATCCAAACCATCATCAAAATCATTGAGACAAAATCCTTGAGAACATTGTCAAAAACACCTTTGGCTAGGTATGTGTAGATGCATCCTTTTGCATATACTTAGTCAAAATTATCAAAATCATCTTGTCTAGCTTAGTGTATGTAGATGAATCCTTCTCCATATGCTTAGTGAAACAAATCATCTTGTTTGAATAGGTGTGGGTAGATGCATCCTTCTCCTCACACATATTCAAAATATCATCCTTTGGACAAAGTTATCCCTTAGATCATCATCCAACATCTTAGGGTCTTTTTGTTCAAAATATCCAAAATCAAAATCAAGGACCAAATCCCAAAAAAATCAAAACCAAAATCTGCAAGTCCTAAAAGCCTAGTGTCTCATTCAAGATTGATCAAAAGCCAAGAACATCCATATCATCCATCCTTAACATCATCATCATATCATCACCTTTGATCCTCAAGGCATCTTAAAACTTTCACGTTGGGACATAAAATAGAGATCAATCCAAAGAATCAAGAGATTCATCTCCCATATTCTTGATCCTTGTTTTATGGTCCAAACAAGATCTCAATACAAGAAGAGTATGGAAGCCAACAAAGAAACACCCGCTTCAAGCGATCTTAGCCAAACCAACGCAAAAATGAATCTGCAGAATCAAGTAACCCATTGACCCTCTCATCATCACAGAATCTGCAAGAAGAGAACCAAGGAGAGGATCTTACTTTCGGAATGTCTCGCGAGGAAATGACAGAAATGCTTCAAAATCCAGAGAATCACAAAATCATCAACATCATGATGAGACTTAACCCTTCATTGTACATGCTTGAACTAGCAAAATAAGGGGCCAAGTTGCCTTCGGATTTTGATGTGAGTACTCTTGTGGACACATCATTTCCCCCAATCTCATCCACCATCCACATCTCATCTACACCTCCACCCAAAACGTCACACAAAACATTCCGCAAATCACAACATCATTTGTTCCAACCCAACCCAATGTCAACAAGGGAAACACATTTCTCAATGCTCTTCAATCACATCCCCTTGTTAATAATCAAAGTTTGGACGCAAGCACCACATTGGAACAAAATATACCCAAAAACCCATTACACAAGAATGTTCCTCTCACATTCCATCACGATCTGTCATCATCATATTTTCACGCAACACCACAAACACCTCTTCTCACAAATTCACAAGAAGAGGGAGATACGTTCAGACTAGGGGGCTTATTCGACACCACGACATTTTCACAACAACTCACGCCCCTTACATTTCCACCTCTTCCACCATTGCCACTATCATCCACACCACTCCTTGGTCTAGGGCTTCCTCCCCTACCAAGTATCAATCAGACCTACATCCCAACCATCAATCAAAACATTGTACCAAACACACAAAATTTATCATTGATATCGCAACAACAAATGATAAATACACAAGCTGGCAACACCATCAAACACACCCTTAACATCGCAAAGCATGGTCTCTCAAGGACCAATCACATCAATACCATTATCCAACACGCAAAACATCAACACCACCTTCACGAATACCATTTTGAATCCACCACCACCTCCACCACCACCAACATTCACCACATCAAATCAATATGATGCAGCATTGCAAGCTGCTTTCCAAAGAGGATACCAACAAGTCCAAAAACAAAAAGTCATGCAACAAGCCGCATTACAAGTGCAACAAGCACAACAAGCCGAAGCATTATTGCAATAGCAACAACAACAAGCCGCCCAAGCTGCGCAAGCATTGCAAGCGCAAAGAGTCACTCAAGCACAACTATTATTGTAGCAACAAGCAGCACAAGCGCAAGCACAAGCTCAAGCACAATCTCAATACCAAGCACAACAAGCACAAGCTCAAGCACAACTTCTTGCACAAGCAGCACAAGTGCAAGCATACCAACAAGCACTAAAGAAATACCAAGAACAGCAAGAAGCAGCAGAATTGGCAGCCCAACAATAAGCATTGTGGGAACAACAACAAGCACAACAACAAGCGTTGTTGGAGCAACAACAAGTGCAACAACAAGCACAAATCCTAGTGCAACAACAACAAGATCAACAATAGGCATCGTTCATACAAAAGCAAGTAGAAGCCTATTTCGCTCGCCAGAACATGCAGATACCATCAAACAACGCACCGACCAACCCATCCATCCAAACCACGATTCAAACACCTCAGAACACTTTCATCCCACCTCTTGATCCCCATAATGATGCGACGACACAAATTAGGTTGCTCTCACAACAAGTGCTCCACCTTCAATCAGGGCGAACAACCAAAACACAAAGCAACTTGTGTCCCTATCCATTTGATAGGAGCCTAGACATGAAACCATTCCCCAAGGGATTTGAAATCCCCAAATTTGACAAATATCGAGGGATGGGAAACCCTGAAGATCACATCAGGGAATTCCAGGTTCATTGTATGGAGGTCGCATATGATGATACTTATCTGATGCGGCTATTCCTTAGGAGCTTGGCAGGTCCTGCTATAGAATGGTTCTCTCGCTTACCTTCAGGCATTAGAACATTCAAAGAAATTAGAGATGCATTCATTAGGAATTACGCATGTAACATTGCAATGGATGTCAGTCTCAAAGAACTCTCCGCTCTAAAACAAGGAAAGAATGAATATTTCACTTCATTCCTTCAACGATGGTGATCCAAGGCTAATCAAAGCAAGTGGACCATGCCAGAAGAACAACAAGTCTACACAATCATAGCCAACCTTGAAAGCCGCCTGGCATTTCATCTCAAGGTTCAGGGTATCACTACATATGAACAATTGATCTCCAAGGCGCTCAGCATCGAAAGAACCCTTGTGACTCAACCCACAGAATCAACATCATATCACAAACCACAAAACAATCGCCCATCATCTAATTACAATGATAAACCTCATACATGGGCGAGAAACAAGAACATCACTAATGATGGCGTCGTCGATGCCAAGGTGGTCATTAGTGGTCCACGCCAAAATACACCCACACCACAAATCCAACCACAATGCCAAAACACTCATCACACAACATACCAACCCAATAATCCCACCATCAATAACCTCACTGACCAAAGAGGACCACCCCAACGTAAAACTTATCCAAAACGTAAATACGCCATTTTGGGGGAACCTTTGGAGGACATAATGAAAAAGTTGATTGCCAAAAAACTCATCCAGCGTCCTACATTCAAAAATTACCAAGAACCCGATGTCAAACCCCCTTGGTACAATAAGAATCAACTTTGCGAATTTCACAAAATAAAAGGTCACACCACAAATAATTGCATGAGACTCAAAAACATCATCCAAGATCTCATTGACAAGAAAATCATAAATGTGGAACAACCTATGGGAAATCAGGACCTTAAAATCTACATGAATCTGATGTTGAATCATGGAAACAAAGGAAATAGAGGTGATAAAGGGAAAGGTAATGTAAATCATGTTTATGAATTTGTCGTTGCCTCGCTAAATGAAGACTGCATGGTCATCACTATCAAGGGCGCCCATGTCGAAGATTGTGGAGTCACCACAAGAGGCGGCAAAGTCACCATTGCAGGATCATCCCAACCAAATAGAGTCCCTACATCAAGAGTCGTTCCGTATAGCTACAATGTTGTAGATCAACTCAAAAGAACGCCAGCACACATCTCCATCATGGAGTTGTTAAAAATCTCATCAGCGCATAAAAAGATCCTTGAGGAAGCATTAGCCTCATCCACTGTTCCCACAGATCTTGATGCGGAGCAATTCCAAGCTATGGTCACAAATATCATAACGCCTAATCTCCTTACATTTTTCGACCAAGATTTCCCCGCTCAACCATCTCACAACTGTGCACTTCACTTGGAAGCCATTGTAAACAAGAGCAAAATCAAAAGGGTCTTGGTGGATGGAGGTGCAGGTTTGAACATCTGTTCTCTTAGCCTCATCAAGCAGTTGAAAATAGCAGAAGATTCCATCAACAAAGGTAAGGGCATCATGATAAGAGCATATAATGACCAAGAAAGAGTGTCTTAGGGAATGATTAAACTCTCTATCCAAGTAGGGCCAACACTCATGCAAACCACATGTCAGATCTTGAACCTCGAACTACCATACAATATCCTCCTGGGACGCCCATGGATTCATGCGATGAAAGTTGTAGCATCAACCTTCCACCAATGTGTGAAATTTACACATAATGGGAAAGAGGTTACTGTCCACAGAGATCCCGAGCCCTTTTCATATTGCAAGAATCTTGAAGCTAAGTATTACAAAATACCCCAAGTGCCAAAGAATGATGAAGGTCCATCCACACCATACATCGACCCCACCACTCTCGCGTCCACTTCTGGGACAGAGACACCTGCCATTCCCGACATTCCCACCATCTCTGACATCAAGCTCATCATCCAGGATGATGGTTGTGGAAGCTACAAACTCCCTAACAATGCTTTTGTGATAGGAGAGTTACCACAATCTCCTAGATCATGGGGATGCCCACAAGAAAATCAAACTTCCACATCACAAACCTATCCTGAAGATTATCCTGAATTCACAAGCTGGGGAGACCTTGGCCATGAGGTCATTGAAGCAGATCCATCTCACATGTTGTATCAAGATGAAAAACCGGAAGCTAATTTACCAATGGATGAAACAAGCAAGGGCCTACACATGATGCTTGCAATGGGCTACGACCGAAATCAAAGACTAGGACAAAATGACAATGGGCTCATAATACCTATCATGCCAGAGACGCGACCCATAACAAATCTTGATCTTGGATGTGCCACTCCGAGAATAACCATACGTGGCCGAAGTCCTCTGGTTAGAATGACTAATATTTCTCCTTAGCTAGTGCTAGTACAAGTACACTCACCAATAGTCACAAGTAGGGACACACATAATTTTATAACTAAGCCCTACATTAGTAGCGATGACGAAGATACCTTATCCAACCTACCTAGGCTATTCGAAGATACCACCTTGTGTATGATTAGTACCATATCCTTTGAACCAAATAGTCAAAATCATGAGATCCGCTTAGTCTACCCCCAACTAATCGACTATGACCAACAAGGACCACTAGTTCTCGACACATTCAAAAACGATGAAGTGCTCTTAGAATTCATGGGATTGAGGGATAACATTCCAGATGGAGATCGCAAGGCAGGATTTATAATAGAGCTGGACACACACGCTTATTATGGGGAAACGATTGAATCCTTCAGTCGCAAAAGTGAGAAACTAAGAATCATATCAAATTTCTTGAGTGAAAACCACACTGTGGCACTCTCTGACAAGAAAATAGTAAAAAGAAAGGACGCATCCAATGGTGAAAACCTCTCTGAGGTGCCTGAGGATGAAGGATTCAATCTTCCTCTAAGGGCTCTTCACTAGGAGAAGTCAGTAGTCTTGGATGAAAAATGCAATTCGGTCAACATAGGAATAGAGGAGGCCCTGCATATCACATTTTATGCAGAATCACTATTATCAGAAGAGCAAGATCTCCTAGCAGCATTCCTAAAGGAAAGGTGGTGCAAGAAAGTCATCCTTCAATGTAAATCAACCTTTTTAATCAATATAATTACTTTCGCTTATGTATCCTTTTTTTATAAATTTTGATATATATTAGGATTAACTATATTATCATACTAGTGGGCAGTAGGGTGGGCGACCCTCTAGGATGGCAGAGGGAGGTGTCATATTACGATGGTGGCGGTCGAAAGGCAGTTTCCTTTGTTGAGGTGGTAGTTCGACAGTTTGGGTGGCGATAGCTTTTTATTTTATTAAGTTGGATGTATGGGGGTGTCAGTAATTTAGCTGGCTACCTTAAGTGATGATATCTTCTTAAGAAAAATGAGCTCGCGTTAAAGGAGTGACAACTAGCATACCAGGAGGTGGTATGATTAGAGATGGGTGGTGGCATTTTCGTAGCTCAGGCTATTTATGGCAAGCTTGGTTCTCTTTCGCATTATGCATTTCTTTCAGATGTGAGGTGTTTGTGGGTTTCTTTCCTTCCCTTCTATCAAGTGTCTCTAGTAGGAGGTTGAGGATGGCAAAGAGTTCAAAGTTCATAGTGGAGGTTTTTGTTGCGGGCCTTGCTCGATTCAGAGCAGACACTCCAATATCCTTGTGTTCGTCAACGAGATAGGCTTCTTTCAAGGAAGTCGCTGACCAACATTTGAAATGGATTTTGGTGAAATACAATCTGTTGGTACTTGCAGCGGTGAAGATGGTGTTGGGTTCTGGTCATCTAGAGTCCAAGGAGTACAAGATAGACAATTTGCATATCTCTTCTCATTTCCTTGCCTCTCTGTTTGACAATTTGGAGCTGAAGGTGGAGGAAAAACAATTGTTGTTGAAGTTGTTTCAAAGGCATTGATGAGGTACTCTGTGTGGTGTTAGAAGGCAGGGGATGCCCACATCCTTGCAATGTGGATCAGGTGAGCTCGGAGGACACGGTCAAAATTTACCCCTTCCTTTTGGATTTGCAGGGTCCAAGACTGATGCGGCATAGGGTAATTGCGGCAGTTGCCATTATCTTTCTAAAGAAGGTGTTTGGGTTGATGGCGGTGGATAAGGAAGATTGGAAGGAGGAGTTCAAAGATTTTGCAATCTTAAACAATTTTTTGTAAGCTAGGGTGGTTTTTTTTTGGTGGTGGTTTTTTTTTTGTCATACTAGTTAGCGTAGTTCTGGAAGTCTCGTCACCATTATAGTGGCCAGTGTTTGTTAATTTTAGCTACGGTTAGTGGTAGTCAGTTAGCAATTTTTTGGTAGTTTGTTAACCACTTGGTATGGCTTTTTGGTGGCTCTTAAGGGCTAGTTTACAAGGGTTTTTTGTTCGCCCTCTTTCCTGCATGGTAGAAGCTTGTATTTATGGTGTATTTAATTAATATAAATGTAAAACTCTTATGTATAAAAAAAACTATATTATCACACTACACATAATATTATATAAATTATATTATCATTATATATTATAATAATTATAATAAAATAATATGTATTCTAGTATTATAATATTAATATAGTTATACTATTGCTATTATTTTTGTTTGTACCTCAAGAATTTTTAGTTTGGCCTGAGCTAGTAGGAAGGCCACAAATGAGGGACCTCCCAAACATGAATGCAAGTGAACAATCCTAGCTCGTGGGCACGGTAACCCAACATGGGCACATAGCCCATGAGCACACTAGCCCAGCGAGGGATTGGAACAACACAAGCCTAAATGCATGTATCATGACATGAACACCATCAACAACCTCAACACTATGGTACAAGCCCGTGAGCCTATTGGATTAGCAGAGGTATAGTGCCTGCGATCACAATAGCCTAGTGGAGTTTTGGACCTTGGTGGCAACAACAATGCCACAACTTAACCATTATGAACCACATATAATATTATATTATAATATAGTTATATTAATCTATTATATATGAGGGTTAATACTATTATAATATATTAATAGGTAATTTTTTCTTTTGTTTGATAAGTTGTGGACATGGGGTTCATTCCCATATATAAAATAAAAAAATAACAAAATTTGTAGAAGATCTTAAATAGGGGTGCCTAAATACATTTTAGTTTTTTTCTTTTTCCACAAATGATCTCAACATCATATGATGCTTGGATTTTGAAGAGGGTTTTTTCTTTCTTTTAATCTCTATCCATTCTTAATTTGTTTGAGGTTGGGGATCTGTGTTGGGGTTCTGTGTTTTGAGGATCTAGGAGAAGTCAAATAGTTTTTTGTGTTCTTGATGTCCACTTTATCCTGTGACATAGTTGAGTCCTCTAAATCATCTTTGTTAATAGAAGCCACATGTGGATCCCCCACAACAGTTTCTTGCAATTTAAATGAAGTGGAAGTATTCAATTTTGGGCTATCCAATGAGAGATCGTGGGAGGAGTTGGAATCTTTCTGTGCATTTGATGGTATAACATAATGGTGGGATTCAACCCCAATCCACCATATGGGTGTGCCACTCATAGAATGATTCCCAAATTATAAGATTTATTTTTTGGACATTGAGCAGTAGACTGATTAGTAGTGAAGCATTTCTTACATCTAAAATCAGTTCTTTCATAATCAACTGCTCAATTTTATGGACATGTGCACATTTATGTGTACAAATGGATCTCAAGGCACATTTATGTGCACATGTGGAGCTTTTGTAATTAGATGTTTCTTTTGAAGGCACAATAGTACTTTCCTAGGCTATTTCTAATGGCTTGCAAGCTCTCTTGAACTCCTATAATTGCAAAGAGAGATAAGATAATCATACGCAAAGATATGAAGAAGAGAAAAATTTTGTTTGAGGGTCAAAAAATGGAAACAAGGGTTTCATGCATAATAAATCCCCTTGAAAAATCCATGGGTCATTTTTTACCACCACCTCTTTGTCTTAAACAAAATAAAATTCAAGGATAAAAAACCCTCTGGCATAGGGATAGATAGATATTTCCTCCTCCATGCCATTTTTCCAATTTGTTGTGATCCACTCATGGAGATTGCTAAGCTTTGGCTAAGTTTTCATGATCCCAAAAATAAGGGTGTGGTCCTCTAAGAATTCCTCCATATTGTGGATATATCCTTTAATGCTTATCACTAGAATATGGTATGTGTATTAAAATAGGATTGATCAACTCTCTTTCCCATTCATTATCATGATTTGAGCATTTGAAAGAGAAGCAACTTGTATAATGGGTGACCATGCTAGGCATCCCTTGTCACTATTATCATGGGTGTCATAATATTTTTGTACACTAGAGATAGAGCACTGAAACTACTCACCAAGCTGTGCATTAGGGTTTGAAGTGGACGTGAACTACATTTCAATGTAGAGCAATTTCAAAATCAAACTTTATAATAAAAAAATTCAAAGAAATATTTATATTAATAGATAAGTATCAATATATAAATATTAATATATTATTATATAGTCAAAGAAACCCATAAATAGCTCAAGATAGAATATTAGCAAATAAATCATGACAAATCAACTCCAAACATGATACACTATGTATTTCTTTGAACAAGCTTTTCGTCGATTATTCGAAGTCCAAAAACCAACTTCGTATGCACCCGATATGCCCTCTCAAAGCTCAAATAGAACACCTAACTTCTACCAAGAAAAACACTACCAAAAATACAAAATCTAAAAAATTATTTGGCACCACAATGTAGAGCTCTAAGACCACCTTTCCAACTAGTCCAAGAAGTTGAAAAATAGAGCACCTGGGCGAAAGTTATGCCCCCTTAGAAAAAAGTTTCCCAATTAGGGTATTAGAAGCAAAAAAAATTGCCCCCTTGGTGGTGGGGCAGTGGCTCGCCGGTGGTGGCAGAGCCACCCTCATACTGCTCCAGACTTGAAATTTACAAAAAAAATGCATTTTTTCAACTTCTCCAAAATAGGTCAAGTTATATATCAAAATTCATCTCTCGACCAACCTAAATCCAACCACGAGGTCCATTGTTTTCCCAGGAGGTCATTTGTAAAATTTACCCCACAAAACCCCCATTTGAATGCATAACTAAGAAACCCTTTTTTGCCCTATTTTTTCACACCCCAAATCTGCAAACAACCCATCATAACAGCAAACCCAAAACCCTTAGATCTGCAATAAACAACTTATAAAACCCTCATATCTTTCCATGTCTTTCATTCTCTCATGCATTGCATAGATTCAAACTTAATCAACATTTTCTCAACCTAGGGTTATAACAAAAAATCTCCAACCATGAAAGCTCTGATACCACTTTTAAGGAAACTTGCAGCCATTGTATGACAATTTCCACATAGCCCAAAAGAGATAATAATGCAAATAAGTGCTCATAATCCACATGCAAGAGAATAGACAACATACCCATCAAAGATGACACAAGATATACCTTGGAAAAACCATCAAGAGGGAAAAAAACCAACCTCTAAAAGCATCCATACTCCATCATATTAATCAACCATGAAGCAAATACAAGAGTTACAATGATCACTTCTGAAGCATCAAGCCCTCCAATGCATTCCCATGTGTCCAAGCATGAATCCAAACATCCCATGCCATTCTTTACAAATGCACTCTCAAGAAGACTCAATAATGACAACCAAACCACTTAGCCAACCTAAACCACTACACATATGTTTTCTTTTATAGACATAAGCACACACATAATACAACTAGTGATAAGGTGAAACCATGTACCAAAAAACCATGTGAATACAAAACCACTAACCCCTTATTTAATATTGGGTACTAAGACATCACTTTATTTAATATTTCCCCAATATTAAATTATTATCACATGTCTCCCACACAAATAATAATACAATGTTACAATACAACATCAAGCGGGTCCCCAAATAATTACTTTGTGTGATTAACAACACCACCAAGGTGAATCAGAACTAAATAATTATTTAATTACAAAATTATAATAAATCATTTAATGCAATGGTGTACAACACCATATCTCAATAAATATCATGTTCAAGAACATTACAGTCCCTAAGTATACCAATCCTGGTAGTCCAATTGTGGGCGTTAAGATAAATGAGACCCTCGTTAGAATACTTTGATAGACTTGGAGGCAGCCATCAATGTCATGACAAAATAAATAATGCAGTTGCTCCAATTGATCAACCTTAGGCCCACACAAACAATTTTGCAATTAGATGATAGGTCCATGGTCAAGCTTGAGGGAATTATTGAAGATCTAGTCATTGCATTGGATTCTTGGGAGTACCCTGCTGACTTCATAGTGTTACAACCCAAAGTCAATCTTGTGGGTTACCCACTCATCCTAGGTAGGCCTTGGTTAGCAAGAACTGATGCATTTATAGGCTGTAAGTTTGGTAAAATGATAATATCTAATGGGACAGTTACAAAGAACCTAGTTCTTTATCCACCAGCCCAACCATATGCAGACCTTGAGAACACCATTTGGCCCAATTTGGGTGAGGAGGAGGAAGACAACTATTATTTGCAGACGGTGATGACTATAGAGCGCAACCCCTTATTGGATGACCAAGATGAAGATGAGCTCATTTCTCACATAATCCAAAATGACTTTGGCAAGAGCCCGCAACAACAAGACTGTCTCATATGCCTACAAGACCCCTTGCAAAGTATTATACCTACTGATTCTATAGAAGAAATATCACAACTATTTCATTCATTACTTCCTCAACAATGTTTACCTATCATACCAATCCTTGATCTCTCATTAGTTCAAGAGTCATCAAAGGAGTTGGAAATTATGCCAAGAAGGAAATTAAATATCAATAATGCCTTGACAGAGGAACAAAAAAATTCTCTGTAATCAGTGTTGCAGGCACATTCAACTGCATATGCATGGGATTACCATGATATGAAGGGCATAGATCTTGATCTATGCATACACATGATTTACATTAATGATGGCTATAGACCTATAAGACAACCACTGAGATGTATGAATCCAGCTCTAATAGAGATAGTGAAAGCTAAACTACAAAAGCTTTTAGATGCAGGTTTTATATACCCTATATCAGATAGTGAATGAGTTTCACCATTGGTAATAGCTCCTAAGAAAGGTGGGAAATGGAAAGTGTGTGTTCATTACAGGGAACTAAATGTTGCCACAGGGATCACTTCCCACTGCCATTTATTGACCAAGTTCTTGATTCTTTGGCAGGAAAGAAATATTTCTCATTTCTTGATGACTTTAGTGGTTCTAACCAAATCAAGATTGCACCAAAATATCAAGATAAGACCACATTCACCTGCCCCTGGGGAACCTGTGCATATTATGTCTTACCTTTTGGTTTGTGCAATGCTCCAACTACCTTTCAAAGAGCATTACTCAACATATTTTCTGATTATGCACATGATTGCATGGAGATATACATGGACGACTTCACCACTTATGGTGAAAGGTTTGAGGAATCTCTTAGAAACCTAGAAAAAGTGTTAAAAAGGTGTAAGGAACACAACCTATCACTAATAAAAGAGAAGTGTTTCATGATGATGCCATAGGGAATAGTATTGGGACACTTTATATCCAGTGCAGGAATCCAGGTTGATCCACACAAAATTGAGATAATATCTACCTTACTCGTTCCTCAGAAGCAAAGAGATATTAGGAGCTTCCTCAGTCATGTAGGCTACTACATGTGGTTTATTAAATATTTTAGTAAGATTGTTGCACCTTTATTTATTTTGCTAAGGACATTGAGTTTGAATGGACCTCTGAGTGTCAACACTCCTTTGAAGAACTAAAGAAAGCTCTAACTCAAGCACTAGTGTTGAGAGGCCCAAATTGGACTCTTCCATTTCACATACATGCAGATGCTTCAAATTTTGTCATTGGATCAGTCTTGGGTCAGAAGGATGGCAACAAAGAGTATGCAATTTATTATATCAACAAGAATCTTCAAGGGGCATAATTAAACTACACTGTAACAGAAAAAGAAATGCTTGCTTTTGTTTATGCTATTAATAAATTCAGACACTATATTACTTGCTATCTAGTCTTTGTCCATACAGATCACATAGCAATTAGGTATTTGATATGAACAAGCTAGTAGTTGGAGGTAAATTGGTAAGATGGCTACTTCTCTTATAGGAATTTGACATTGCCATTGTAGATAAACCTGGAAGAGAAAACATGGTAGTAGATTTCCTATCAAGACTGCTAACACAATCAACTGAAGGAGTGGTGGATGATTCATTTCCTAATGAACACTTGTTTGCTTTGCAAGTACAAACACCCTAGTATGTAGATGTTGCTAATTATTTGGTCACAAGGCAGATTCCACCACATTTCTCGCTAAGAGAGAAGAGACAATTGGTTCATAAATGTTTCCCTTGCTCTTGGATATTTGGTTATTTGTTTTATACAGGTATTGATAACATCATGAGAAGATGCATCGAAGAAGATAATATTTTTGATATCATGAAAGCATGCCATGATGATCCATGTGGAGGTCATTTTGTAGCAAAGAGAACAACTTTTGAGATCCTCACAACTGGCTATTATTGGCCTACTTTACATAAAGATGTTAAATACACCAGGAGTTGTGATAGGTGTCAAAGGATGGGAAGACCAATAAAGAGTGATGAGATGCCCTTACAACCTCAGTTGACATTGGTACCTTTTGACAAATGGGGTTTAGACTTCATTAGTCCAATCTCTTCTACCTCCAATAACAAGGAATATATCCTTGTTTGCACTAATTACTTGACAAAATGGGTGGAAGTTAAGGCCGTACAGGTTGCCAAAGATGGTAATGTGGCTAAGTTTCTAAATGAAGATATTTTTACTAGGTATGGAGTACCTGGAGAAATAGTCACTAACCAAGGGCCCCAATTTACTTCTAATCTAATCACCAAGTTGGTTGAGGAATACCAAATCAGACGTAAGAAATCAACACCCTATCATCCACAAGCTAATGGCCAAGTAGAGGTCACAAATAGGGAGATTGAAAGCATTCTCACCAAGACAGTGCAACTGCATAGGAAAGATTGGGTTTCAAGGTTAGTTGAAGCAGTCTGTGCATATATGACTGTATAGAAAACAACCACTAGGTTTACACCCTATGAGTTAGTTTATGGAAAGAAAACAATCCTTCCTATTGAATTTGAATACAAAACATTGAGGAAAATAGTAGATTTGGGAATGGATTTAACATAAGCATAGAAATAAAGGTTGCATTCTTTGAATGGGTTGGATGAGATAAGAATGGAAGCAGTCCATCATACAAAGGTAGTATAGTAGTAGCGAATGAAATGGCAAGAGCAGTACATAAAAACAAAAGAGTTCATGGTGGGAGATTGGGCCCTGTTATATGACTCAAGGTATAAATATTTCAAGGGTAAATTCCAGTCTAGATGGTTGGGCCCCTATGAGATTAGCAAGGTTTACCCCAATGGAGCAGTACAGTTGCATACCATTGATGCAGTCTAGTTCTCACTTCTTGTTAATGGTCATAGATTGAAGTTATACAAGAAACCACTGCAACATGATGACTTCATTTTTTCATTGATTGAGCAATATGGCACTCTTGATAAACTTGAAATAGAAACTGATTCACATAGTCCTACATCGGTAATACGAGACATACCTAGCACCCAACACGTCTAGTGATCTAGAGGTTGAGTTACACAACTTAACCCCTAAAATCACCCAAGAATAATTTCTCATACTTTTAAACCATAGGCACACACAACACATATTCCATGATGTACAAATTCTACTCTAGAGGGACTTGTTCTTCAGTCCATTCATTATTTATTAGAACCTATTTCAGATGGGACCTGAAAAGTAAATTTGTAAAATATAAAAGGGCCATGTGCATGGAGTACCCACAACAACACCTGTTGAAAGTAAGCTACAATACCTTGGAAAAGTTGAATTGTTTTTCCTGTGGATTCCACCAAATATCACATGGGTCATTTATTTCCAAATAAAGAATCTGTAGCAAGTACACCTTAAGTCACAACCGCCAACTTTTCATCCACTCCAATGCATTTAATGTCAATCAAATCAATTGCACGCCAAAGTACATGTTTCTCCTATTCCAAATTTTGTTGAGTAATAATCACCATCATGCATGTACGACAGGTAACTTCTCATAATCAAACTGGATTTCTTTTTGTATTCATTATTATTCTTAGTTTAAGTTATGCATGCAAAAATATTTATCAGTATTTTCCATTATTATCCTATCACCCCTACCAAGTCATGCATGAAGTGAGGTCACTTCAATTAAAATTGGGGGGAGGGGTATAATAGTCATGATTTTTTATTTTTTCCACCTAAGTTTTTCAGATAGCATTCTATGTCATCCTCGTACAAATAAAATACCTCTCTGTTCTTTTCTACAATGTGATTTTTTCCCTAAAATAAGCTAAGATAAGGAAATTTTACAGTTAATTAAGCTAGAAGAAAGGGGATTGTGAAGTTACAATATTGGGTATAAGAGAAGGTATTTGAAGGAGTAGTGAAACTGAAGGGTTTTTAAAGGTGGTGGAGATGAGTTTTGAGCAGAATTTGAATTCTTCAAGGTTGCAAAGCATCAAGACAATGGGAGGTGATGTTATATGCAGGAAACCATTTGCACATAAAGAAATATTAGAAGATACAATGGTTTTACCACTCTTCACTAGAGTGGGATGGTTAGAATATTTCTTGAAGCTAAGGAAGTATGACAACAAAATGGCAAGAGATTTTATAGCTACATTGCAATATGACGAGAAAAAAATGAAAGGGTTGGTAGTGGATGCCTCTGAAATGGCAATTGCTCAAGTCATAGGATTGCCTCGTATGGGGGCTGAATACCCAACTTGTACAAATGTAGTGGCAGCAAGGGAGGAGTTATATGAGTGAGGAGAAAATCTGGACTCCACATCACAAGGTACAAAGCGGCTTTCCCTTCCATTCTTTTGGGGAAAATGTGATGGTTATATCATTAAATATCTTACTTGTGATGGTTGTCAAAACCTTTTATACACTGTGCATTTTAAGTTGTTAAATCATTTACGACACGACAAGTTGGTAAATGTATCCAATTTCCTGTATAATATGCTGAAGAAAATGGCATTTGAATATCAAAGGAAACAAACAAACACCACACTGTCCCATCATTGCTTAATAATCTTACTAGTTAAAAGGAGTCTAAGAATTCAACACCCACAGGTTAATTGGGATGATTTCAAAAATTGCAAGGATATCACCAAGTTGCTTGAGGTACCTGAAATAGAGGATGAACCTCAACCTAAGTCTAAACTAGAAATTGAACCTGAGAGAGAAAATTCTCCTGTTACACCATTGGCTTCACCTACCCATAGCCAAAGTGGGTCTGAAAAACATAATATATCATAACCTAGGCCGGTGGTAACAGAAGAGCCCTCATCCTCTAAAAACCCTAGAGTTAGGGGAGGTACTGCATCAACATCTTCTAAAGGGAAAAAGAAGAAGAAAGGTTTCAAGAAGCAGAAGAATATTGTAAAGAAAGGGTATGCAGAGAAGAAAAAGGGAGTGAAAGGAAGAAAAAGAGCAAAGTTACACAAGAAACTGCTACTCCTAGACACTTAGGTAGGTTGAGAAGAGAAAATGTTGAGAAAAGAAGCATGGAAGAGCATGAATAGAAAGGAAAGGGTGAAGGACAACAACATCATGATGCAATGATGATAGACATAGACACAGATAGGGAAAGATATGTCCCTAAAAATGTTTTTGCAAATATTCCTAAAAATATTAATGTGCATATTAGGAAAAGAAGATATATTTATTCTTCCTCTAATTATGATTCAGAGGATATCTTTACTACAAAGAAAACAAGGAAAATAGTCCCTAATATCCCCAATAGGGAAATATTTGATATTACACGGGATGATGATGATGATTTGAATTTTGAAAAAGAGGAAGAATTGTTGGAAGACAAGAATATAAGGAAAGATCTCCAAGAAGCTCTTGACAAAATAGAACAATTGGAAGCACAAGTGAAAGGATATGAGTAGAGAGACAAAGAGAAGGAGATAAGAATTCAGGAGTTGGAAGAGAAAATACAGACTTATGGTCATGGAGCTAAATTGGACTTACTAGCATAGATGGCCTAGGGAAAAGTGGGAGTTGAGGAGAATGTAACATTAAATCCACAACCTCCTGTTGCAAGAACACCAACATATCATACCACTTTTTCTTTAGGTTTTGAATTGTTGGAAATCACTAGCCAATTCAAACAAGAAAAAGAAAATTGGGAAAAGGAGAAACAAAATTTGAATGCATCACTAAAAAGTAAGAATTTGAAACTGAGTAAATTAGAGGGGAAATTGACAGAGGTGATAGACAGGGCTATTCAAATTATTGAGTGTAGACCTCCACCCAGAGTGTATGCATTGTTGTTAAGAGAGAAGTTTCTCAGTTTTTCAATTTAATAAATTTACTAATGATCAGTCCTTTGCTCTAAACAAGAGGCATAGTTTTCTCAGTTTCTTTAATACAGTCAATTTAGAGGAGTAGGATCAGTTGTGTGAGTATTATCTACACAACTATGTGACATGACAAAGGACGCCGAATCGAATCCCTTAATCTATGTTGGGGATTTGTAGGTAAGGGCCCTAGCATCCTATTTCAAGAATGAGCAGCTCCGAGGAGAACTAATGGAAAAATATGAGGAACAAGAGAAAACAATGGCACTGCAACTTAGGAAGGAAGCAACATATCCCAATAGATTCATCACTCAATGGTTGACACTCCTTTCTCACTGGGGTCCAGGAAAAATAATTGTGGACTTGAGAATTTGAGATTTCAAAAGGATTCAGCAGTTGGCAGTGACCATCCTCTAGAAATGCTTGAAACATGTGGAAAACAGGTGGAAAATTTTGACTTTAGAATTACAAAAGAAAGAGACTCACTCTTTCCATAATTTTATGAGTATGTTTGAGAGATTGTGCGAGTATATCAAGGTTTTAGGAATAAGAGGAGTGGAATTGCTTCCACTTACTTATTATCCTCATATTCTACTTCATCCAGTGCCACATTGGACATGAGAAAAAGAACGATCAATGTGTGAATGCAGAATCAATTAAGCTAGATAAACTTGCATGTTATAATGGCTTTTATCTCAAACAAGGACAATGAGTCAATAAAATTATGGATCTTAGGCAGATTTTTTTGTACTACAATCTTCTCCCCTGGGTGGTTTAGTTAAGTATTTTGCTTGAGGACAAGCAAAAAGATGAGTTGGGGGGAATGATGGGTTTGGTCATTAGTAATTTTTCTATTACTTTTCATATGCTTTCAGACACTTTACATATATTTTCTAAGTAACTTTCAAACAAAAACATCCATAATATGCTATGCTTTCATGACATACTTTGCAACTTTGAACCTAGTTTGAGAATATGAAATATGGTGACAATATTCATAGTATTGCATGATTTAAACATGAGAATGTATGCATATGAATAAAATTATGTGATTTAGTTATGAAGGTTAGTTTTATATGTATGTTGTGTGGATTGACCTCTCTGCAGCGCAACACATGGTAACAAGAGAACATTTTTAGTGAGAACCAAAGCAGCGAAACAAGGGATCAGTGGAGTTCAAATCGCCTAAAGTGCAGGAAGTTGTGGAGCTGAACGTAAGCCATCATGGAAGGAATAAATGTTGAAGAAGGATACTTGTTCTAGAACTCTGAACATTTGCTTTTGTGTTTCACATGCAAGCCACTTCATTGAAGTTCTTAGTTGAATACGTCTCTTCTTCCTTTTCAGTTAGAATGAATAAGTCAATCTTAATTTCATATCCTCATATTTAGGAGTGGGATTAATGATTACAATTAGTTAGTAGTTTGAATAAGTCTCTCCTCATTTTTGTATAAAGTCAGGGGATGAGTTCGTAGTAAAGTTAGTTGGTTGTTACAAGTTATTAAGCAGTTAGTCATTTCCCAGTTTCAAGTAATCTAAAAACATGTTGTCAAAATGAAATTATTGAATACAATCTGCAAGAAGGATTTTGTTTGAATATCTGGTGATATGCAATGAATGGATTTGTATGTTACATGGATGCGTAAGAATCTGAGTTAGATTTGGTTCTAAGTTAAGTGAGATAGTCCCCTAAGCTAGCCACTCGAGGTACTGCTCCTCACTTAATTTATTTACTTATTCATTTATGCATTCTTGTTAATTCTATTTTTATTATTTTATAAATGCATTGCAAAGTAAAGTAGAATAGCTCTTACAGTTGATTACAGTAGTTGTTGTTCATGAACAGTTGTGGAATTAGTGAATCATAATACTTCGAAGATTAGAATTGATTATCTTGTTATTATAAATAGTTTTAGATTGATTATTTACTTACTTGTTATTAGTAGTTACCTATAGCTTATGCTACAAGTACTCGTAGCCATTAGGTTCTATAACTACTTTTACTATTTTTTCAAATTTGTAAGATTCCAGCAAGGTAGAATAGTTTGAATAGGTTTGCATAGGATAATTTAGGTGAAAAAGAGTCCATGAAGGAACATATAGTGCAGTATTGTCATAAGTTTATGCACCTTGGTTGATGATTTAATGTAGTCTTAAGCAATGTGAAGTGGAATGTTCAGCCAGTTAACCCTCTAAATTGAGTAAATGTTGCCAAGTTTACAATGCATTAGCTTAGATTCTACAGCTATGTTGCTAAAGTGTAACCTCCTATCAGTTCAAGTGAAGCTTCCATTATTCATTGGAACTTCAATCAATAAGTTTTATCCACAAATTCCTCAAAATATACTTGGGATTGTAACCATCTTTGTACTCCCCTAATTTATCTTGACTATGGAGAATGGCATTGAATTCATGCCTTATTGTGCAAAAATATTTCGAACATTGGTTAAAGCATCTATCTCCCATCGAGATTGTCTCTTTTCTAGTGGGGATGCTAGAACATAAACATTTATTAGACATAAATGCTCCTTTTCCATGAGGTTCCTTACCTTGCATGCCATCCATGTCTTATTTCCTGTAAGGATTTCCAATGATACATATTCGGTTTCCATGCTATAGCTAGCCCCCCAAAGGCCCCTTTTGTAGGTCCACCATTTCCACTCTCTAAAATCTCAATTTCTTTTTGAAAATTTTTGCCTCTTTTCCTGAGAGTTTAGTTTCTTGTATCATGAAGATGTCAGATCTTGACACCTCCATAAAGAACTTAACTAAGCGCTTTTTGTTAGGGGTGTTTAATCCCTAACATTCCATGATTTCATCTTCGTGACTCTCTAGGAAGGGTTTTTCCCTTCCCAGATCTTAGCAACCTTGTGATTTTCAATTGCCCTTTGGCATCCCCTTCTTGAATCAGTTTTTTATATTAGTTTTTCTTCCTTTCTTTTTCCCTTCCCCATAATCAGGGCACTTTTTCTTGGATTCCTTCTAATTTATCCCTAGTTTCTCTCTACGAGGTGAATCACTACCATTTTGATAGAATTTTTCTTCTCCTAAGATCCAACCCTCCAATTTTCCCTCCCATTCTCGTTCTTCCAAAGAAGGTATTTCATCCCATTCTTCTTTTTCACTGTTTACTTGGCTCTCCTTTCCTTTTTCCAATGAACTTGTTCTTTGGCTATTGGTTATCCCAGATAACTCATTAACAATTCCTTTGACTAGATTTTCAATACTTTGCCAATATTCCTCTAGCCCTTGGCCTTCTGCTTGACTCCCTTTCTCTGGAGCCTTGCTTGATCCTTCTCTCAAGGCTTGCATATTTTTTATCACCCCTAATTTAGCATGGGGTGGTATTCTATCCATGTTTCTTTGCTCTAGCTTTTCCCAATTCTTTGGGCTTTTATCCACAATTGTGGTAACTAGTTCTAATTGACCCTCGAGCGATTTCACACTGCTCGATTGATTATGAATCTCCTCCACTATTTTATTTAGCAGAGTATCTAACAACATTGGACCTATTGTATCCTTAGCAATCTTCTATGCTCTCCTTTCCTCTTTATCTTCCACATCTCAATTTTTCTCTTCATTGGCCAATACCTTAAGTTTCCCTCTTGTGGATTTTATATGCCAATTTTTGTTTGATGTTTGGTCTCCAAAACCATGCTTCTCTAAATTTAGAGAGTTGGGCTCTAATTTGATCTTTTGTTTCCATCACCCAAACTTTGTTATTATCTCCAATTCATTCAATAGTTTCTTACTGAGATCTGTACTTCCGCTCAAATTCTTACATACTCTCTAAATTCCTTTGAATTTTTTTCATCCAATTGGATGAACGATCCCATGGCATCTCCTATCTCTTTTAGTGCCTCTTCATTCCAATATTCCATTGGGATGTTGTGTACTTTTATCCACATTGGGGTTTTTCCCATATTGTGATGTATGGGATCAAAATTGGGCATCCATTTAGTTGTGAAAAATATGCAACCTTCTAACATTAATGGCCTTTTACTTAAGATATCTTCTTTTAATTATTTAGAGTTACATTCTACAAATAGAAAACCGTTTGGTAGGGATTTAATACTTACCTCCTCCCCCCAAAGATCTTCCCACCATTTGTGCATCTTCGCCCAAGGGATTTGGTTTCCAACCCATTTCACAAAGAAAGCCTTCTCCTTCAGCCTCTTTGTTTCACTCTAGATTACCTTTGTATTTATGATGATCACCATGTTGTTAGGGAAATTTTTCTTGTAATACTTTGCATTCGCTCTTCTCCATGCCTAACTTCCTCTCCCTTCCTTCCATGATCTCCTTTGTTAAAGTTCTCGTTTCTATTGAATCTCCAAGGCCCTCATTAAGATTCAAATTTCCAATCGTTCCCCTAAAATTCTCCCTTGCTTTGATATCTCTAGCCAATGGGAATGCAATTTTCTCTTGTTACAAAGGGAGGGATGTAATCCACTTTCTCCAATCCTTCCGCCCCTTTGATTTCCTCCTTCAAGCCACCATTGGATCCTTTTTGGAAGAATCCTAAGCTTCGGTTATGCTTGAGACCTACTTCCAACACCAATTCAATGTCCTAGTTGCCAAATTTCAAACCTACTCACCTCCAATTCTAGGATTCCCTGTTTTGCGCCATTTCGCATGTATCTACAACTTGTTCCCTTATTGAAAAAACTAGTATTAATATAATATAATGGTGTGAATAATTTAATAATAAGAATAATTTAATATTATAATAATTAGAACAATATAATAATTTTAATATTAGAAATAATATATTAATAAAAACATAGTAATAAATATATACAAATAAAAATAATATAATAATTATAATATTATTTAATAAAATATAAAATAATAATAATCATCCTAACAATATATTAATAGTAATCATTATTAAAGGTTCACCCCGCAGTGCAACGACAGTTGCAACACTGTGTTGATATGGTGGTTAGGCGTTCAACTCTCACTGGGAGGCATGTGATGGGAAGGAAGGCTACGGGAGGAAAAGGCAGGCTAAAGGATCAATTGGTCGAACCGTCGACAGTGGTTTTTCCGACAGCAGAAGTGGAGTGAGGTAGGCATGCTGGATGGGAGGATGTGGCAGTGTTAGCAGGCAGAGGCAGCGACAGTGGCAGCAAGAGGAGGCAGTGTGAGGATTTACCCTACAGCAGTGGAGGTACAGGGTGTGTCCGCTGGCAGAGAAAAGGTGTGGAGGGGGTCGACATGGAGAAGGAGACTCGGAGAGGTGGCAAGTGGTAGGGAGGAGATCAGAGGTGTATGGAGCAAAGAAAGAGACATGGAGAGAAGGGAGAACAGAGTACGGGGTGGAGAAGGGAGAACAGAGGAAGCAAAGTACAGGATAGAGAAGGGAGCACGGAGGAAAAAAATGGAGTATGACGGGTGGTGCAAGGTGAGAGGCGAAAAAGGAAGGGAAAGAAGGGAGGAGTAGAAGAGTGGAAGCGGAGAAAAATGGACTGGTGTCAAACCAGACAAATATGGGGATGAGGTCCCCTATAAATTATGGCCTCACTGGTTCAAAGCTCCAGTCAAAAGCGATTACCGATCCAAAAAAAAGAAAAGTAATCATTATTAATATAATTAATATATTCTCAGGGCGTCGGTCCTAGCTCAGTTGGTTAAGGTGTTCCCTATAGCAGGGCGCCCACCATGGGTTCAACTCTCCGGCGCTCTCATGGTACCGGTTGGTGTGTCCCGCCAGCACTGCCAGTCACGGTAAAAAGTTTACCGGCGGTGGGGGGTTATATGGGGGGTCGTGCTGCACCCGATCCCCTCATTAAAAAAAATAAAAATAAAAAAATAATTAATATATTCTCTTAATAATATTGTAATATTATAATAGGGGAGAGGGGGCCCATAGTAGGGCAGCCTACTTCTGGCTTTTTGAATTTCATAACATATGATTTCAAAAAAGTCTCAATTTTGTACAACAGTTTACTTGCCAACTCATCTGCTTAAAAAATTACTTTTAGGAATCAAATATGATGCCACATAATAGCATGCTTTTTGTAAAACCACATAGGGGCCCATAGTAGGGCATTGAGTCCCCTGAACCTGTTTGGCTGATGTGGCATCATAGGATTTGTAAGATTATGTACTTTATGGAAAAAAGTGTTTTGCAAGTGGATATTAAATGCTCCACTGTGGGGCCCATATATATCTACTTCTATCCCTACTATTGGTCCTTGCCCTACTATGGGCCCATCTCCCCTATTATTATAATATTATAATAATATTATAATAATATATTATTATAATATAGTATAATATATAGTATATTATAATAATATAGTATTATAATATTATAATAATATATTATTATAAAATTATAATAATATATTATTATAATTTTGCAATGTTATATATCTTAGGGAAGTGGCTATCCATCCCAGTGAATGCACTAGAGGCATGGATGGGGTCATACATCATGCATCCAGTCGTCCAATCAGTAGTTAACTTAATGTTGAGCAACAACAACATACATCTAGCCGCCTAATCAACAACTAACTTAATGTATGATCCCATCTATGCTTCTAGTACATTCACGGGGCTGGATAGCTGCTTCCTATATCTTAGGTCGGTATAAGTTGACCTCAATAGTGAGATTATAATATAATGGATTAAGGGTCAATTATGGTTGGGTTGTATTCAATAAGATTTATTCTTCACTTATTTAAAGTTAGGATTGAAATCACATAAGTATTGTATTATTATTATTTTATTTTTTTATTATATAATATTATTATTATTATATTATACTTTTATTAATATATTTACTATTATTATTATATTATGTTTCATGAGTAGTGGCTCACAAGAACCCATCTCTCATGATAATGAATGGTCCACCTAACGCTCATTGCATCTAGGTGATGCTCATAGAGGTAAAGCACTAGGCCTTCCCAGGAGGTCACCCATCCTAGTACCACTCCAGCTCAAGCGCACTTAACTATGGAGTTTTCCCCAAGGTTAAACCTGCTTAGCTTGCAACCCCATTTGTTGAAGGTTTTGCAAATGGGATTGCAAGCTAAGCGGGCTTAACCTTGGGGAAAACTCCATGGTTAAGCATGCTTGAGTTGGAGTGGTACTAGGATGGGTGACCTCTCGGGAAGGCCCAGTGCTTCACCTCTGTGAGCATCACCTAGATGCAATGAGTGCTAAGTGGACCATTCATTATCATGAGAGACGAGTTCTTGTGAGCCACTACTCATGAAACATGGATCAATTAGTTTGACTCTTAAACTACACGGTTGAATCTTGATAGCAATATCATAATTTGACATGCTGTAGAAAAATACCTCCTACTTTTCATTAGTAGTATATTATTGTGAACCCCAATTCTAGACCTGCACAAACACAAAGAACAAACACAATGTTAGTCATATATGCAAGTTAGAACTAAGATTCCCCATGAAATTCATCTACAATGTTCAAAATAGGAAATGAATGAAGAACACAACAAAGAAAGCAATAAAATCCTATTAAAGCATGCAAACACTCAATCCCATGGGGGAATTGGTGTCATTTTGATGTGGAAAATGGCCCTTTCCCAATCCCTTGTAAGCTTTCTGATCACTTGATGAAGATTGGATGCTTCCTTGGTTGAATTCCTGCATAACCTAGCTAAGAAATGATAAAAATGGATGAAGAATGGATGATCTTTGATATGAAGATGATAACTTTGGTTCCAATTCTCCTCCACAAATGAGCATAATGATTTTACATTGATTGTGGCTCCCTCAACAAATAGAGAAGGCCTCTATTTATAGAAAGGATGGAGAATTTGAAAGATATGGAGGATGTGGGACAAAAGATAAGCCAATGATAAAGCACCACTTGTCATCATGCTAATGGACAAAGGTTGAGCACATTTTGGTTATTGTACAAATGAGGGGGAGATTTGAAATTCAAAAGATGGCTTGTTGGAAGGAGAAGAAAGAGTCTTAAATGCCAAGTGCGAGACATGTAAGAGACAATGTAAGAGGAGTTAAATGCTATGTTGGAGGACAAGAAATGTGGGAGGGAAAATTCAAATTTGAAGAATATTCCATCTTGATGCCCTTTTGAATGAAAAAGGAAGATTTAATAAATTAATTAAATTGATTTATTTGCACAAGTTGTAAAATCTAGAGGATTGGAGTGATTAGGATTAGGATTAATCATGGTTTAATTAACTTAGATAGAGATTAATTAACATGACATTTGATTTAGATTTTAAATCAAAATGGGAGGAAATAATGGACATTAGTAATTTAATTAAATACATTTGATTTAATTAAATGAAGAAACTTTAGGAGACAATTAAATAAAATGATTTATTTAATTAAAGAGATAACCCTAAGAGATTAATTAAATAAACTTGATTTATTTAATTAATGGACAAATATGATTTAATTAAATAGAATGATATATTTAATTAGATAAAGTTGATTTATCTAATTAAATAAATATTGATCTAATTAAAAGAGGAAAAATGATGAATTTTAATTAGATAAAGATTATTTGATTAAAATGGTAAGGAGAAGGATAATTAAGGACTGTGCGAACCCTTTTCCTAGTACCTACAAAACAACATGAATAAACGAGTTAGACAAGGATTTGCAAGCTAAAAGAAGGATTCTCCATGAAATCCATTTGCAAACTCAAAATAAGAAAGAAAATAAGCAAGAACACAATGAAATGATAAAAACTAGATTAAATCCTAATTTAAATAGCAAACACTTGATCCCATGGGGGAATTGGTGCCAATTTGATGTGAAAATTGGCCCTTTCCCAATTACTATGATGCGAGATTCAAATGTTGAAGAGATTGATCCACTTTGTTGATGAAATGTGAAGACTCCAAGCCAAAATCTGCAAAACCTAACTATGACTCAATGATAATGGATGAAACTCAAGAGATATTTGAGCATGGTAACTTTGCTTGGATTGTGGATGATAAAATGAGGAGAAGAGCTCTTCATTTATAGGATTTCAAGATGGATGAATGTCCAAATTTGAGAAATGTGGGACTAACATTCATCCAATGATATGGTGCCACTTGTCAAGCTATGAATGGATGATGGTTGTGCAAGATTTGGGGTTTGTGCCAATAAATGCCAATATTTGAAATTCAAATTTGTTGAAATGACATGTAAGAGGGAAGGGAAAATGCAATAAATGCCACTTGGCTCAAGGCAAAAGGACATGTAAGAGGTTTTAAATGCCTTGTTGGATATACATGTTGACTTGGAATTTTTGAATTCAAATTGAGAGAATATTCCAAAAGATGCCTTGTGAGGAAAATAAGGATTTAATAAATGAATTAAATCTATTTTCATGTGCAACTTGCATTATCTAGAGGATGTGACATAGATTAGATTAAATTAATCAAGGGTTAATTAATTTAACAGAGATTAGTCGATGTGACTTATTTGACTTAGATTTATGGATTTATTTAAATCAGATAAGAGAGGAATATGATAAGAGGCTAATTAAATAAAGATTTTGATTTATTTAATTAAAAGTGATGGTGTTAGATTAAATCAAATAAGGTTTTAATTTATTTAATTTAATGGATAGACTTTAGATATTTAATCAAATAAATTGATTATTTAATTAAATAGGGATAATTAGATCAGATAGATTGATTTAATTAACAAGAGAAAGTGACTTAATTAGACAAAATGATTTATTTAATTAAGAGATGAATATTGATGAATTTAATCAGATAAGGGAATTTGATTAAATGGTTAGACCGAGGAATGATTTAGGAAGAAACAATGTTAGTAAGTCAGGATCGAATGCACGATGTCAATCAGTATATTTTCGGTGTCTACATTTTGCCCCTCTTTGAAGCAATGCACTTGATGCGTTGGTTCAAAGAATAAATGATCTCGATCAAAGCCAAAAAAAATCGATATTAAAAACTTGCCCCATTGCTGCATAGCAAGAGAAAATATGCCATTATAATGCCCCCTCGAGAGATTGGACGAAAATTTTAATTTTTTGGGTGATCTCGCGAAAAAAAAAGTGACAAAGTGCCCAATAGGTCTGGAAGGGGTCCGGGAGGCTAAAAACGTGTCTAAACGCAATAAAACGATGAAAAACAAGCCTCGAACGGACAAAAATAGGTTCAGGGGTCCAAAACCGTAGCAGGACAGCCCTAGAGGGTCAAGAAACCCTAATTTTTTAGGCTTAAAAGGGGCCCGAGGGGTCACTTTCAAGTCATTTTCACACACCTCCGCTAGCAAACTTCGAGATTTGAGCTCTGACCTCCTGATGATATGGCGCAATGACAATTTCCTCTACATATTTCTGTTCGAGTTCGGACCTACCAGCAGCCACCTGGCATCGTTGCCCCGATATGTGACCCTAACTGAAGCTTCATTTTTTCATTTTAGTGCATTTATTACCTATTCAATGATAAGCTCACCTCTAGTGGTGCTATTATAGTGCCGCTTAGTGTTTAAAGTGCACTGCTTTTAGCCGTTTTTGCACCGTAACAGCGCTGTTTAGCATCACAGCGGTGCAATTTGGAATTTAAAAACTCCACCGTTGGGCTTGAGCTCGGCTCAGACTCGCGGGCCAATTTGGGAAAAGTGCACCACGACGGCGCCCTTTTCAATGAATACTGCGATGTTGGGGTTAAAATGCACCGCGGCGGCGCTTTTTAGCTAAATTTCGAGTCCAGCGTCAGAGTTTGAGAAAACTCAAACTGCGACACCTTCACAAATTGTGCCGTTGGGAACAAGTTTGAGGTGTTATGTCAGGAATTTTCCAAAAAAAATTTAACATGCTGACTTTCGCTGATGCAGGACGGACCTAGGGAGATTTATTCTCGAGAGCACCGATCACAGGATCTAGTGAGCATTCTTCGGGACCTTAGTGACAGAGATCAGGATCGGCTGGGGGCTGTAGGATTATGGCATATTGCGTACGTAGCACCTATGCGCACACACCTCAGGATGTTGTCAGCGCTAGCGGAGCGGTGGCACAGCGAGACATCGTCATTTCATCTTCCCACAGGTGAGGCGACCGTCACATTGGAGGACGTCTGGCGGATACTATGATTGCCCATTCATGGCCGCCGGGTGATCTACGACATGGAGGAGGGACACGATTGCTACACCCAAGTCCTCGCCCTTCGGGACATTATCTACTGCGAGGGTCAAATCGAGCTGGAAAGGTACAAAGTTATAGCACCTCCCTTTGGCTGGGCCGTTGCGGTGATCATTTCAGGCTTGGTTGCCCTAGATAGATGAGGGCAGTATTTCAGTCCTGGATGGGGATACTGCTGGGAGAGGATGGTCCGAGATAGACCAGTTCACTTCATGTGGGGGCCCGTCCTTCTGGCTTCACTCTACAGGGATCTGCACAAGTATGTGTATGCGGATGGCAGAGCATTGGGAGTTGGAGTGTCCTTGCTACATGTCTGGGCGTGGGAGCACATTTCTGTGCTACGTCCATGGGTGGTTCTAGTTCCAATGGGGGCAAAGGATGCCTTGGTGACACGATACAGAGGGGGTGTGTCATTCACACACACCGGGGAGCATGGGATCCCCTACTAGAGGCGGGTCATAGATGAGATGCTCATTTTTACTTGGAGACCATATCTTGGTCAGCCTGGATGGGCTGATGATGCAGACCAACTCTTCTACTGCCACCAGGATCGATACATGCAGGGGAAGGAGCACACCCTAATTGAGCAGTACTTGCCAGGGCACGTACAACGTCAGTTTGGGGAGCCGCAGGATCAGCCAGATGACAGCTATGTAGCTGTGTTTGCACGCAACATGACATAGGTGTCATGGGGGCTTGACATTCCTACCGCGGAGGTGGTTGATAGTTTTCAACATTTGGTGGTCCATCCTTGGGCCTATGATCAAGGATTAGCAGATCTGGGCATGACACAGGTGTACAGAGACTAGTTCAGACCTCCTCTTCGGTTGACTATTCCAGGTGAGGATCTAGAGGCATACAGGGTCAGAGGCAGGGGTAGAGGACGAGGACGAGAGTGGAGACCGAGGATCGAGATCCATCAAGATCCACCAGAGATGCCCCCAGTTCCACCAAGTCACAAGGACATCCCCATGCAGGACTAGCAGCAGGATCCGCCAGTCCCACCACCATGAGCTGAGGGTGAGGGTCAGGTTCATGCGCAGCCACGGGCACAGCCAGTACGGCAGGCAGACGCATGAGATTCCTTGATTTTGCAGTTACAGGCATAGGTACAGGCAGTGACGGCCAAGAGGGACCAGGCACGGGTTGAGAGGGAGCAGCTGAGAGTAGAAAGGGATCAGGCTATGCAGCAGAGACAGGCTGTAGAGCTACAAGCAGCGACAGAGCTAGGTCGCAGGCAATAGATTGAGAGCATGACAGCCTCCTCATCTCACGGTACAGTGCCAGTCCGATCTTACAAAGAGGCTATCCAAGAGACATAGTACTACCACCGGGCCTACCACGACCATGTACCTAGGGCAGACTGGGTCCCAGAGTACTCAGAGTGGGCCAGCCAAAGACCACCAGAGGGTCACGATGACAGGGGCGAGGGCAGTATCCACGAAGATCGGGCTTGATCCAAATACTTATGAAGTACCTTTTGTGCTTTATGGGCTCATTTTTGATAGCCTGATGGGCATTTTGTACTGATTGACACATATGTACAGTGATCCGATTATTATTCTTTGTACTATGACAGTGATGATATGATATATATATGAGTCAATTTTGATGCGATGTAATGTGTTGTTTTATTTATGCATGGATGGTTTATTTCTATATGCTTTGTAGTGATGTTTTATGGATGCATTTATTTCTAATGATGTATGCGATGCAATGATGTATAATGATGTTATCTATATGATGATTTATCTTATGCCGATGTGATATGTGATATGTATTTGATTTATGGTATATGTGATGATGTGTGGAAATGCTTATTTATGAGATGATTTATGGATGAATGTGATGTGATGCAATGGTCGTGATATGATGCAAATGAAATGATGGTATGAGATGCTTAGACTAACAAATGTTATTATCCTAAATGATGATGTATGTGATGCGATGATGTATTAATGCGATGATATGTATGCCTAATGAATTAAATGCTTATGTTCTTATTGATTATGGAATGTTTTCGTTCATGCTATGTGATGTTTTATGAAATGCAAATGAATGCTTATGCAATGATCAATGTAATGCCATGAGATGCCATGTAATGGGTGGAATGCGATGTTATGAATGCATCTATTTAAAATGCAATGTGTATGTTTCCTATATGATATGTTTTATGCAATATGCTAATGATTTGCGGATGCAGGATCGATGACAATGATGGTGATGATGATCAGCTGTCATAGTACCTTGTTAGCATGATTAGTAAGAAAAGAGGAAGTCATTTCAACAAGGCGCAATATGACACAAATGCAGATGATGATGATGATGATAATGATTACTTGCCGAGGAATTGGGATTTTCAAAAGGCCACATTTTCTTATGTTTGATAACACACATGGTACGATGCATCAAGGTATAGCAAACCAGGATGGCGTTGTACCTAGTGTGATGGACTTTGACTTGACAAACAGATAGGAGTATTCTTGTTCACACCTAACATATGGAAACCTTGCTAGGATGCCCTTCAGAAATTTCAAACACCTTGGACCAAAACACGGAAAGGTAAACCTTTCTATGCAATAGTCAACAAGTTGCCCTAGACCTCTTCCGTACATACCTAACGAATCAAGTATTCGCCGAGGTTATATTACAAGAATGTCCAACAAGCACAACAAACAAAAGATAATGATCGTTGCCCCATTCATATTTCTCTAAATCCTCTGCTTTGGGATATCATCAAGATGTCCTTGGAATGAGCGTAAATAAGATAAGTCAAAAGAAAAAGACCAAGTAAACAAACAAACTAATGCTCTTCAATACCGCTAACAGAAAAGGGATGTGTTTTCTAAGGATGATAACTGAAACTTATTGCCAAAAGATAATGCCCATTGTAGGAAGGATTCATCCTAGGACATGTTAGTGGATGGCGGCACGTCATTTCGTTTATCCAAAGTGTTCTTTCTGATAAATAATGCCCCTTTGTAGGAAGGATTCATCCTAGGACATGATGTTATCAGATGATTGATATGGGGCTATTTGGATGATGTGTTACCGACACGAAGAGATAACCAACTTGTTTATGCACTGACTTAGACTTAAGACTTGACGTTTTTGGGTTTTCACTTTAAACCTGCTAGACTTGTTTCCGATTGTTTCACCAAAGGTTGATGATGGCAATCAGTTTATTATGGATGATGCTTATTGCGGGTGCAAGCGAGATGAGAAGGATGAATTTTTTCAAATATTTGGATGTTTTTGACGTTTTGCAATGTTTTGAGGCTGTTTTTGGTATTTTTGGATTTTTCAAATGTTTTGATTTTTCAAATTTTCAAATGTTTTTTGGGATTTTCTGAGATTTTGACGAAGATACTAACCTAGAGACCTATCCTAGGGGTCTCGAGGGCTGATCAACAGATGAGCCTTGCCTACGTTATACACGCAAAGACCACGTAGTTCGACTGATGACTTGACTGATTTACAGATGAAGATATACATGATGAAATGTCAGTTTATTATGATAGACTCCTATAGGACTGACCTAAATGTCTCGGGGGATGATCAAAGATCAACCTTGCCTACGTTCAAGCTCAGAAATGACGTAGTTCGACAAGACGACCTTGTTTTTGGCTTTTTTGAATGACTTTTTGACCTGTTTTTGGATTTTGATATGATTTTTGAATGTTTTTTGGATTTTTCTGATTTTCTAATGTTTTGGATTTTCTGATTTTGAGGGCTTTAAGATCGTACACGAATCCGATCCGATAAGAATGTGCCCCTAGCGTGATGCGATAGACTACTTCGATAAAGGCAGAACAAACTGACCTTGAGGATGGGCCGAGTAGTACTAGGAGGGATCATGATACGAACACAGGACCAAGCTATGGTGCGGATGCGAGTGAATGAGTGATGGATGGAGACCTGAATGCGATGGATGATGGAAGCAAAATGGATGGATGATACAGATCAAGCCATAAAGATCCTGGTGGATGGACAATGCTTATTTACACAAGGCACCTGTTTGCCAGGTTTTCACCAAGGTACTTGCCCAAAGTGCCACCAAAGTGGTTTTCACTAGAGGATGATTTTTTTGATCCTTTTTTTGATTTTTTTGCTTTTTTGCTTTTTTTTTGTTTTTACTAAGACGCCTGTTTGCCAGGTTTTCACCGAAGTAACCATTTTTTTAGGACTTTTTCTAATTTTTTGGATTTTTTGGTTCTATACCTTGAAAGAATTAGGCATAATTTTTTTTGAGATGGGAGCTATTCATGGGCTCCTGCAGAGGTTCCCCTTTAAGTGTTGATAGTTGATATACCCCCGATTTATAACTTGCTATTATGACAAACGGTCCTAACCAATTAGGTTCGAACTTGCCTTTGCTGCTGGGATTTGGGACATTCTTCTGATTTTCTTTTAAGACCAATTCTCCGACTTGGAAAGTCCTGCTTCTGATTTTTTTGTTGTAGCTTTGTTTGAGTCTATTTTGATAGACTTGCAGATGATTCAAAGCATCTATGCGTCTCTCATCCAGTAGCTCCAGCTCGTTTAATCTTGACACCCGGTAATCCTCATCAGTGATGAGGTTTTACAATGATATTCTGAGGGAGGGGAGCTTGATCTCAATGGGGAGGACAACTTCTGATCCATAGACCAAGGAGAAAGGGGTGGTGCCAGTGGGTGTGCGGATGCTGGTTCGATAAGCCCAGAGGGTGGGATTAAGCTGTAAGTGCTAGTCACGACCTGCGTCATTGACTATTTTCTTGAGGATTTTGAGGATGGCTTTATTCGTGGCTTCTACTTGGCCATTTCCTTGGGGATAGTACGGGGTGGAGAAGCGATGCTAGATTTTGAATTTCTCACACAAGTCACGAACCTCCTGGTTCTTGAATGGTGTCCCATTATCTGAAATAATGGCTTGTGGGACACCGTAACGACAGATGAGATAGTTCAGGATAAATTTTGAGATCTGCTTCCCAGTAATATACGTCATGGGTATGGCTTCCACCCACTTAGTGAAGTACTCAATTGCAGTTATGATGAACTTATGGCCATTGGATGAGGTAGGTGTGATTTTTCAATGAGATCGAGTCCCCACTATGAAAAGGGCCATGGTGTGACGATGGGGTGAAGCTCTTGAGCTAGAGCATGGATGAGGTCCCCATGCTGCTAACATTGTAAACACCTTTTAGCATGATCATGCGCTTCTCTTTCCATTGTGGGCCAGTAATACCCCATCCTTAGCAATTTCTTGGCGATGGTCATTCCACTTGATTGTAAGCCACAAATATCGTTATGAACCTTGGTTAGAGTAGTTAATGCCTCCTCAACGTTTAAACAATGTAGCAAGGTACCTTCTATGCTTCTACAGTATAAGGTATCACCTAGGATGACAAAGCTAGATGCTTTTTTGATGAAGGTTCATTTTAGGCTCGATGGTAGGTCAGCGGGTATAACTCCTATACGAAGATATGTGTAGATGTCATGGTACCAAGGATGGCCGAGACCAATGATTTCACACACAAATTCTGATTCTGGTACCTCGAATGCGGGAACGAGAAGCTGCTCAATCAAGAATTCATATTTGGGAACATTGTTAGGGATATTCAACAAGGATCCAATTGTTGCCATCGCATCTACTGCTTTGTTGTTGGTTCTTGGGATCTGCTCAAATGTTATGTCAATGAAGGATTCCTTTAGAGTCTCCACCAATTTCTTGTATGGAGTGAGAATCATCTTTGGTTTGATATTCATTATTGACTTGGTTTATGATCAACTGAGAGTCTTCGTAGACCTTGAGAGTAATGATATTCCATTGCACTGCTATCCTGAGACCTATAGTCAAAGCCTCGTATTTTGCTATGTTGTTTGTGCAAGGAAATGCTAGTTTGTATGACCTTGGAATGCAGTCCCCCTGTGGGGTGATGAAGAAGACACCAGCTCCTGATTCGTGCTGTGTGTATGAGCCATCGAAGTATAATTTCAAGTGATCAGCTACATTGAGGTTAAAGATGGACTCATCTGGAAACTCTGAGACAAGAGGATTCTCAGAATAAATGGGTGCTTCTGCTAATTGTTCTACAATAACCTGTCCTTTAATGGCTTTGCACTCCACATACTCGATGTCATACTCTGACAGCATCATTACCCATTTTGCTATTCTGCTTGTGAGCATTGCTTTTGATAATAGATATTTGAGGGGATCAATTTTTGCAATAAGCTTTATCTTGTGTGCCAACATGTAGTGTCTGAATTTTTGGGATGCAAACACTACTACGAGGCAAGCTTTCTCGATAAATGAGTAATTGAGCTCATGACTGACCATTGTCCTGCTGATATAGTAGATGGCCCTCTCTGTTTCGTTTTCATCATGCTGAGCTAGGAGAGCTCCAAGGGCTGCTGTTGTTGCTGATACATATAAGATCAATGGCTTTCTCGGGATAGGTGGCATTAAAATTGGTGGTGTTAGTAGATATTCCTTGATTTTGTTAAATGCCTCTTCACACTTTGTATCCCATTTGTATGCTACCCCCTTGTGGAGTAGGTGAGAAGATGGGTTTTGCTTGTCTACCAGTTGTGCTATGAACCGTCAGATGGATTGAAGTCAGCCTTGGAGGCCTCTCAGTTGTTTTAATGTCTTTGGTGCTTCCATCTCAAGGATTGCCTTTACTTTTTCCGGATCCACCTTGATACCCCTCATGGAGACTATGTATCCTAGCAATTTACTGATTGTACGCCGAAGATGTACTTCTTGGGATTTAGTCTGACTTTGTATTCCTCCACCACAAAGATAGCACTTAGGGTTGCTATATGATCTTGTCTCTCTTCTTGGACTTAGCTAGACTGTCGTCGACATAGTCTTCGACTGCTTTATGAATCATGTCATGGAATATTAGTGTCATGGCCCTTGATAGGTTGCTCCCTGCATTCTTTAGCCGAATGGCATCATGTTCCAGCAGTAGGTCCCCATGGACAAGTGAAGGCAGTCTTATGTTGATCTTCTTTTGCTATCATGATCTGGTTATATCCTGAAAATCTATTCATTAGTGATAGCATCTCATGTCCTGTTGTCATGTCTACTATCTTGTCGATATTGGGAAGCGGGAAATCATCCTTGGACATGCTTTGTTCAAATCTCTAAAGTCTGTGTAGATTCTGATAGCTCCATCAGGTTTTGAAACAGGTACCAGATTTGACACCCATTCTGGATAGTCGATTGGTCGGATGAATCCTACATCTAACAACTTTTTGAGCTCCATTTTGACTAACAAAGCTATTTGAGGATGCATTTTTCGAAGCTTTTGTTTGACCGGTTTTGCTTTTGGATACACTGCTAAGTGATGAACCACTATCTCCTGATCTAGCCCTGGCATATCAGCATAACTCCATGCAAAGTTTGAACGAACTGACCATCCCAAAAAATTAAAATTACAAAGGGTTTTTCCATAAAGAGTCGCTTGCCCTCTTTCATACTAGACACTAAAAAAATTTCTTCATAGGGCCGAATACCCAAATTACATCCAGACTTAACACTTAAAATATGTCATGCAGGGCATGTATTACTACATGACTCCCAAAAGATGCTTTCAGTTCTATGCTCCTAGTATAAAATATTGAAACTTACTATATTCTCCTCACCTCATCTATTGACGGTTATTTGGAAAAAATAAAAAACTCTCCAATCCACACCCAATTCTACACCAGTTCAAGCCATAAGAGATTCTTAAGGAATTTGTATCCACATTTTACCCTTATCTTATGTCTCACCAGTGTCACTCAAGAGATTTCCAATAGAAAGGGGTACCATATAACTTCCTTTCCTGGTATAAAAAGCCTATGGATGTCCTTCAACCGAAGAATTCCTACACCCAACCAAGTCATCACTATTATTTCCTCCGCTCTCCATAAAAACTCATGCTTGATTAATAGCTTTTCCATTACAAGAACCATGCCTTTAGAGGCATTTAGGTCCAAGAGAGCCATAATGAATCTCGAGGATATGTCGATATTAACTTTATAATGCTCCTTTACGCACATGAATTCTCACCCTCAGATCATTTTAGTGGATTCTAACACCAACTGCCCCTCCTCCATGAAGATCAACCTCAACCCAAGGTTTGTTATCACTCCAAGGAATGCCATTTGTCTTTTGGCGCTTGTCAACCTGATTGGTGTATCCATTGATACTTTCCCATAGAACTTGCTTTGCCACCACACTTTGAGATAAAGCTCAATCACTCGACCTTTGATATTCATCATCACTCAAGTTTTATCAATGCTTCTTAATAACATTAATGATTGTCACCTTAACACACCCTTTCTTGCCCTTCACTTCCCAATGACAATGGCTCCATACTCGATACTTGGCACTACTACTAACCATTCTATTGACTTGAAATTTATTTTAGTTGCAAGGGATCATTTGGGATTTGATCTTAGTATTTTTTGGTTAGCACCTTTTTCTCTAGCATTGGCTATGTCATTAGCTTCTTTGTATATATTCCTTATAGTATAATTGTTAAAACTGTGAAATGCTTCTACTACCATATTTAGAAAATCTTGCAACTTCCAATTCTGGACTCTTTGTCCGTATTGCATTGACAACTAACATGGATTCCCCTTTCTATTTCAACATTTTTAATCTTAAGCTCTTAACAAAGATGAAGGCCGCATAAGAGGGCTTGGAATTCTGCTTCATTATTTGTTCCCTTTGGAAGATATTTTGAGAGCTTCCCCACCATCTGACCCTCCCAATTCCTTAGGATACATCTCACACTAGAATTACCTAGATTGCCCCTAGCTTCTCCATAAAAGTTCAGTTGATACGTCCCATACATGGGGGATCCATGTTGCACCTACCATTATAGATTGAGTTTTTTTCCCACTATTCTCAACTAAAGATGGTATATGAAGACCAAACCAAGCCTTCCTCATTCTAGAATCCCAATTTGAGAAGAAAGAATGTTGGTGGTTTTGTATTGCCACCCTGATATTCACCACTTCAACTATGGTAGCTTCTAATTTGTTTAGGAATGAGATCAGTCACATCTCCTTCTCTTGAAATAATATTTTGTTCATTTCCTTCCATAATCCCCACAAGAGGATTTAGGGCTAGTTAATAACAAGCTTGAGAAAAACGTGTTCTTATTTAGTCTTGGCCATGCTTTGAATAAACTAAGTATGTCATTGGGTAGAGCACTTACCTAATTGAGTTAAGCACAAAGACATCTCCAACATTCCTGGGCAAAGGGACATTCTAATAGCATGTGATTCAAATTTTCTTCATTATTTTTGTAAAGGACACATCTATATGGGCCTTTCTATTCCATTTTGAAAAACTTGTCTACAGTCAAAATATTATTTTGTAGGGCTACCCAAGTGAAAGTTCCAGCTTTTGGTAGGTAAATTTTGTGCCAACATAAATGCAGAGGTAGTGAAGTTAAAATTTCATCCTTCTTTAGAGCTCTATAGCCCTCTTTTTTCATTTTATTATCCAGACTAAGTTTGAGCCATCTCATATGATTATGTCCTTACCTTCCTTGATTTTTATTGCCCTATTTACCAATATATCTCATAATTTCTCAACTTCATTAGGTGGAAAACCCAACAATCCCAGCTCTATCCATTTCCAAATTTGAACAACATCCATATCACTTACTTGCATATAATCTCTAACATGATATCCCCAAGCTGGTAATAATATTCTACATTTTTGTTCCACTACCAATAAACTATTCAAATTTTGATGCCCCCCCCCAAGAGTCATCCCAAAATAGGGTGGTTTTCCCATCATATATGTCCCATGATAAATATTTTTTGATTAGGGAATCACATTCCTACATGAATTTCCAAATTCTCGAACCTTGGGGAAAATTCCTTAAGGTCAAAATAATTGTTTCATCATTGTTGTTCAAATATTTATTCTTAAGGATCTTGACCCATTTTGAGTTTGGATCTGTATGCATCTTCTAAACTAATTTAGTGCCTAATTCTTTATTTTGTTTTAGGAGATCTCTCAAACCTACCACCCAGCTACTTTTTCCTTACATATCTTGTCGCATGATGTGAAGGAAATCTTATTTTGTTCTGATGTCCCTCACCAAAAGAACTTCCCTCATGCTTTGATTTAGTTTTGGATGCACACCTGTTGGGATAGAGAGGTAGGACACCAAATAGATTAGGATTGCAGAGATAAACTACCTTTAACATGGTTAATCTCTCAGCCTATGATTGCCACCTTCATTTCCTTGATGCCAATCTATTATTGTGAACCAAGAGTCCAAACTTGCATAAACACAAGATACAAACACCATATTAGATCAAATGCAAGTTAGTATCATGATTCCCCGAGAAATCCATTTGAATTGTAAAGGAAAAGGAATGAAATGAAGAACATAAAAAAGTATGAACCAAAGATGTTAAATCCTATTAAAATACAAAGCAAACTCTTAATCTCTTGGGGGAGTTGGTGCCAATTTGATGTGGAAATTGGCCCTTTCCCAACTCCTAATGCAAGCTTTGGTGATTTGATGAATATGTGATCCACTTTGTTGATGATTGAAGTGTGCTCCAAGATGAAAATTTGCATAACCTAGCTAAGATTGGATAAAGATGGATGAGAATTCCTATGGATTTGAGTATAATAACTTTGATCAAATTGTGGATGCTAAAATGAGGAAAGAGACCTCTTATTTATAGAATGGTAAGGTGGAGAAATGCCCAAAATGAAGCAATTTGGGACTAACATTCAACCAATGGCAAGGTGCCACTTGTCCAAATGTGAATGGATGGAGGATGTGCACATTTTGATGAATGTGCCCATAAATGCAATTAGGTGATATTTGAAAATGGTGAAATGACATGTAAGAGAGGAAAATAAATTCCTTAAACTCCACTTGGATCAAGGCAAAAGGACTAGTTAGGTGAAGTAAATGCCTTGTTGGAAGGACAAAGTCCACTTGGATTTGAATTCAAATTTGAGAGAATATTCCTCCATTATGCCTTGTTGAGAGAAAATAGAAATTTAATAATTGAATTAAATCTATTTTCATGTGCAAGTGGAAAAAGCTAGAGGATGGGACATGAATTAAGATTGAATTAAGAGATTAGACGATGTGACAAATTTGACTTAGATTTATGGGTTTATTTAAATCAAATATGAGAAGAATGTGATTTTAGACTTAGTTAAATAAATATTTTGATTTATTTAACAAAAGAGGATGATTGCTTAGCTTAAATTAAACAAGGTTTAATTTATTTAATTTAATAGATAGATTTTAGACATTTAATCAAATAAAATGAATTATTTAATTAAATATGGATACAGGGTTAATTAGATCAGATGGGTTGATTTAATTAATGAGAGAAAGACTTAATTAGATAAAATGATTTATTTAATTAAGAGAGGAAAGTTGATGAATTTAATCAAATAAGTGTATTTAATTAAATGGTTAGATTGAGGAATGATTTTGGATGACATGGTGTTAATAATTGGAATCAAGTGTGTCGGTATATTTTCCATGTCTACATTTTGCCACTTTTTGAAGCAAGGAACTTACTGCGTTGTTTCAAAGAATAAATTATCTCGATCAAAAGCCAAAAATTTCTAATTTCAAAATTTGCCACAATGCTGCCCCGACGAAGGAGATATGCCAATTTACTGCCCCCTTGAGAGATCAAGTGAAAAGGTTCAATTTGAGGGTCGATCTTGTGACAAAGAGGTTCAAGATTAGTATAGCTCAAATGTTTGATGTAGACAGATTTGATGATGTGGACATTCATCGGCCATGGGTAGCCTCATGCCTATTTTGATATCTTACCCACACTTGATCCTGATTTGTACTATGACAATGTATATTTTGATGATATATATGATCTGAGATGATGATGATTTGATGAGATGTTCTATTCTATTTATGGATGATTTTTTACTTTCTATATGTGATGCAATGTGATGCAATGATGCTATGATGTTTATGGTGTGCATTTCTTTTTAAATATCTTTTCTTATGTGTTTTTATGATGATGTGATATGATGATGATGTGATGAAATGATATATATGGAATATGATGGTTATGAGATGCAAATGGATGCTTTTAATGTATGATGTGTAGATGCTTATATGTGTTATGGGATGATTTATGCAATGTTATGATAGAATGAATTTTATGATGTAAATGAATGCAAATGCTTATAATTCTATGGGATATTTTATGATATGATGGATGCAGATGATACTTTAGAATAACTAATCTATATTATGCAATGATGGAAGTGCAATGTTATGATATGATTTAATACTTGCTATATGATATGCAATATGCAATGTGTAATGTGCTAACGGTTTGTGGATGCAGGATGAATGCAATGATGATAATGATTTGATTAACTACCATGGTACCATGTTAGCGCGTAAAGCAAGAGATAGAAGAAAATAAGGGATTCCAACAAGACATGAGATGATAATGATGATGATGATTTCTTGTCGAGGAGTTGGGATTTTCAAAGGACCAATTATCGTATATTTGATTACACACATAAGTACGATGCATCAAGGTATAAAGAACCAGGATGGCGTTGTACCTAGTGTGATAGAATTTGACTCGACAATCAGATAGGAGTATTTTTGTTCACACCTGGTGTATGAAACCTTATTCAGAATGCAATTTAGATATTCCAAACATTTCATACCAAAACATAGGAAGGCAAGCCTTCCTATGTGGTCAACAAGACACCTAAAATATCCTCCCTACACCCAAACAAAGTATGTACGACCAAGGTTATATTACAAAAATATCCAACAAGCACAATAGATAAAAGATAATGATCATTGCCCCATTCCTATCTCTCTAAATATTTTGGTTAGACATCATTGAGAGGTCCTTGGAATGAGCGCAATAAGATAAATCAACAGATAAAGATAAAGTAAAAAAACAAGCTAATGTTCTTTAATACCGCTAGCCAAGACTAAACTACGGTGATGCCTGATGTTGATGTCCATTGTAGGAAGGATGCATCCTAGGACATGATGATATTAGATGATTGATTTGGGATTGATTGGATGATAGGATATTGACGCAAAGAGTTGACCAACTTGTTTACTTACTGACCTAGACTTGAAACCTTGACGATTAAGTTTTCACTTTTAATCTGCTAGACTTGTTTTCGATTGTTTCACCAAAGATTGAGGATGACGATTGATTTATTATGAGTGATGTTTATTTCAGGTGAAAGCGAGATGGGGACAAATAAATTTTTTTTCAAATATTTGGATGTTTTTAAAGTTTTGAAATATTTTGAGGTTGTTTTTGGTATTTTTTGAGATTTTTCAAATGTTTTGATTTTTGATTTTCCAAATGTTTTGGGGTTTTTTGAGATTTTATGAATGTTTTTGGATTTTGTGTCTCGGGGGCTGATCAAAGATTAGCCTTGCCTACGTTTAAGCTCAGAGACGATGTAGTTTGGATTCCATGTTTTGATGTTTTCTATTTTTATGAATGTTTTTGGATTTTGATATGATTTTGGATGATTTTGGATTTTTTGCACGATTTTGACGTTTTGGATATGTGTGACAATATCAGTGCTTTTTTTGGGATTTTGTTGAAAACCAAGCTAGGGTTGATTGATCAGATTGATGGATTGATGATGATAAAATTGTTGAGGATACACAACAATGCAAGGATAGTGTTAAGCAACACAAGGACTGGAAAGGATATCCCAAGATGATGAGGGATTGATGATGATAACATTGTTAAGGATACACAACAATGCAATGGATAGTGCTAAGCAACAAAAGGACTGGGAAGGATTTCCTGAGATGATGATGGATTGATTGGATTCTATTGATCAGGATTTTGAAGCTTGATTTTTTAACAAACTTGTTTTGAATGATTTGATGTGACGTTCAAAGTGCAAACTAGATGCAACTGATATTGATTGTTTGGATTGATGTTTGATGAAAGATGAAGCTTGATAAGGAATGTCTTCTTGTCAAAATATGCCATGGACTAGTGATTTGGATTTTGGCTCACAAATGCTTTGACCAATTTCATCTCACATTTTCCAATGTTTGGATCACAACATAAGTTGGAAGATATAGATCAAGATTTATTCCTAAAGTAAGATGTGAATATCTGCCCCCAGTGTCTAGCAATGTATGGAATGCCATGGATGAATGCCTGGATAGGTGTATGGATGGATGTAAGTATGCAAAGGATGCCAAGGATTATCTCATGATAAGATAAAGGTTTGGATAGAGGATGGTTATTTGGATATTGCTTTATGGATCAGATAATGTTGCATAGGATAAGATTAATGAAAATGACTCATGTCAAGATGTTTACCACAATCAAGTATAAAGTGTACACCAAACTTTCAGCAAGATCAAGATAATTTGGACTATGGATGTAGATGGATGAAAATGGATTGGATAAATGGTTCATGGATGAATGGATTTATTATGAATAGGATGGATAGAATGTTGGATTTATTATGGATGGGATGAGATGCTTTCACCTGAAGTGGCACACGTAGATGCTCGATTGTACACATGATGCCTATTTTCCAGGTTTTCATCATGGTACCTGTCCAAAGCACCATTGAAGTGGTTTTCACCAAAGGATGATTTTTATCTTTACTATTTTCATGATTTTTCTATTTTTTGATTTTTTTGGATGTTTTCTTTTTTTGATTTTTTTGTATTTTTTCTGAAAGATTTTAAGCTCATGTTGAACCACCTGGTGGTGTTGATGTAGATGCTTCTATCATAATGTGCCATTGATATCCTACTTGAAGAAGCTGCTTTGCCAATATATGTGCACTTGAATCAAACTTTTGAGATTCTTGATCTGCTTTATTGATACTAAAGTTAACTCTGTCTCTGTGCGCACATCGTAATAGAGTGCCTTCTGAATCCTTATGAAGGGTGGCTACCAATACATGGTCAATGTGAGAATTTTATATCATGCAAAGAGGCATGGATGGAGTGTGTTTAGGGATAAAAGATGGATTGGTTGATAGTTTGGAACCTTTGACTTTCCAAACTTGGAAAGATGAGCAATTATGGGTGGATACGAAAGTGTGAAGGGAATTAGGACCAACAACTTGATATACTTTGTATGTTGCTTGAGAAGCCTGCTTTTTCCTTTGTGGGCATCTTTGATGGATACTTTTCCCTTTTTTATTTTTCCCCATAGTTTCTTTGACTAATGGAGTTTGATAAGGATCATTTTTCTTTGTATTTTTTGGTATCCATATGTATTTGATTTGTCCATTATGCTTCACAACTTCTTTTCCTTTGATAATGTTCTTTGTGCTTTGATTCAAATATTTCTTTTGATGTTGGTCCCAGTTCGTGGATGGGGTGATGGGCGAATGAAGATTCATGACGTGGCTGGTTGTAGTATTGGCATCGATTTCATCATAATGATTATTTATGCTCCCTTATTGATGTTTTCTTGAGACATAGTTGCCCCCAGTATGGTGGTAGTAGCACCTTTGTTCTTTAATTCTGCTTGTTTCGAGAGTTCCTGTTAGAATGCATTCTCTTATAAATGACCATTGCAGATGACGTTATTTCAATTTGCTGCTCTACTGACTCTGGAATATCTTGTTTTGTCTGACCCGTTTCTTTGAGTGGTCAATGTTGGATATCTTCATACATGATGTCCTCAGTCTGAATTTGGGATATATATGATCCTGATGTTGAAAATTTAGTTTGACAGTAGGAATCAATATCCTAATCTTTTTGTGTAATAATGTTAGGAGTAAAGGAATCCTATTCTTAATGAAGATCATCTACGTGTCCATCCAAAGAAAGCATCTCATGCGTAGATAGAGGAGTATGTGCTATGTGGATATGATCATCTTTTAAAGATAGGAGAGTGTCCATTAGATCATTGTAGTATCCTGGAGATACAAATTCTTGATCTTGATTAATCTTGGAATTTCTTTTGGCATGCTTTGGATCAAGTTCTTGACATGGGTCAATTTCAAAGGGTGGATTTCTTACAAAGCGTTCTTGGATATCTTATTTAGGCATGGGAAATGGCTTAATATCTTCTTGATCTTTGAGTGGACTTGGATCAAATGTTGAGTTGAAGATTCCTTCAATATCTGCAAACATGTCTTGGAAAGGACCATTGCTAGACTTAAGTGAGAGATGTTGATCATGCTTTGGAATAAATTATTGAGATATTTCCTCTAACTCATTGGATGATGTAGAGACATTTTCAACACGATCATTGGTCAATGGATCGCCAATAGTTATTATTTTTTGATCAATCAGGTCTTGGATGAGATTTTTGAGTTGAACACAATTCGATGTTGTGTGTCCCTTTATTTTGTGATACTCACAAAGGTATTTCTCGTTATACCATGGTGGTTTTACCAAGGGCTCTTGATAATTCTCATAGATGGGGTTTTGATGAGATTCTCGTTTACTAGTTGCTTTATCACCGATTCGATTGGTTTCCCAAGTGGTGTGTATTTTTGTTTGTTACCTTGTGAGATTTGTACTTTAGATTGACCTTGCGGTGATTGATTTTGGACTTGTGGTGATTGATTTTGGACAATGTTATGATTTGGGATGATGTTTGTATTTTGCATGATAGGTTGAAATTGAACATTGTTGTGGTTGGGAATCACATTGCCTTGATTTAGGTAACTTTGATTTTGCATGGTGTTACCTTGATTTGGATCAATACATGGAGTTGTTAACATATTGCTTGGACTTTGAACAAAATTGGTGTGATTCACAAATGTATCTATCCCAAAGTTTACCAAGTGTGGATTTAAAATGTTCATGTTTGGTAAAATTGGTGTATTCACATTTGGCATGTATGGATTTGGTGGGATAATGTTGTTTTGTTGAAGACTCATGCGTTGATTGTTTGGTTGATAGATTTGTAGGTTTGGACTTTGATTTAACTCTACCATTGGGAAAGGAGTTCCAAAATTTAGATTGGGCATGCTCACATTTGTTGTTCCATTGAGGTTTGTAAGAGATAATGATCCCATGTATGGATTGTATAAATGTGATTTTTGATAATCAATTGTCATTGTAAAGCTTTGATAGCTTGGTTGACTTGGATTACTCATGATGTATGGATCAAGTTTATATTCCATGTTCTTCTTGTATTTTGACCTTCTTGCAAAAGTGACCTCTAGGGTGTTTAGGACCAATGATGAGATGAAGGATGAAAGGGGTGAATGATATGGGTGTTGAAATTTTAGGAACCTTGGAGGGATACTAGACTTTAGAACTTTTGGATTTTTTTATTTTGGATTTGATTTGTATTTTGATTTGGATTTGGATTTTTGGATTTGGATTTGATAATGAACTCATAAAACTCCAAGAGGTTAGATGTTTTCTTGGAATGAATTTTTCCACAAGGTGATAATTTAACTAAGTGTATGAAGAAGGATTCATCTACACACACCTAGTCAAACAAGATGATTTTGTTTTGATTTCAAGAGGATTTTTCCAAAAGGATAGTATGAATGATTTTTCCAATGGTTCAAAAGTTGTTTGTGAGATTGGTTTTGATTGATGTTTGAGATGGATGAAATGATTGGTTATTTTGATCCTAAATGAACCTAAGAAGGACTTTGTTTACAAGACCAAGGTTTTGAAGAACATGCTTTTCCCTAAGAGTACTTTAAACGAAAAGATTAATGTTTTCTCAAAAGACCATAAGACAAAAGATAAACAAACACATGTGTGGGGTTCAATTGATTTCATCTTGATTAATGAATTGCTTTTACCACAAACACTCTCTTGATTAAGTTTCAAACTAAATGTCTATGTCTCAATTTTTTTTCATCCCACAAGGTCCTTTATGTGGAAATCAAGAGAATCAAGGCGATAGTTCCCTAATGTTGACTTTAGTGAGAGAAAATTAAGATATAAGCCCAAGTACTTAGATGCCTCTAAGGATAGAATCCCAAGGGCAAGCAATAGCACTTGGATTTTTTCAAAGGTATTTGCTCCTCTAAAGGGTTTGAAATTCGATGTTCATGTTGAATGTTTATTTTCCCAATGTTTACAATCAAGAAAAGTGTTTTTTATTCCAATAACATGTACAATCCTATGGATATGAAAGACTGTATTTGTTGAATCCCCACTTGTACAAGTCTAGCTACACTTATTTTTAGTGAATGGTTAGATGCTTGATCCCGCTGGCTCCCCTCCACGACACTCACTTCTCAAGGCATCCAAGCATCAATACCCATGAAACTCCCATGGAATACTTTCCATTTCTACTAAAAATCGTAAAAGTGTGGAGCGGCTTCAGAACGATCGTTCTTGCACCAACAAATAGATAGGGATTTTGGCCTTTCTACAACAAGGGTTTTAATTCGGACTTTCCGTTCGTAGGGATTGATCCATCGAGGTGAGAGACCATTGTTTCCCTTCTCATCGGAATCAACCGCGTGATATTGGCTTTTGTTCCAATATCCACTTTTATATCCCGGTTGGAAATACACTTGGTGTTAGTATGTTACCGGTTGAATCATTCCCTTGGGTGAGTACTTTTTCCCACAAGGTAGGCCCTCTAAGATAAACAAAAGGGAGCAAAGAAAATACCCGTAACTCGATCAATCTTTGTTGCAACACAAAGAGAGAGAATGTACGCAATAATGCTCTACTCACACTTGCATAATGTTTTGTTCAATTTTAAACCCAAAATGAAGTGTGGAGGTAATTACTTTATCGCAACTTAAGACCATCAAAAAGCCTTTTGATTCTCAAGATCGCCATGAGGCGCGAGAGAAGCGCATACATCTTTTCGAATGGTATTACCTTGAGTAAGCAATCACAAAACAAAGAAGCACTTGTTCATTTTAAATCCTTCAAAGCTAGAATTTTATTCTTTTTAAAGCACCAAAGGAAGTGTGAGATTTGATTGTTCAATTGTTAACCTTAAACAAAATCTAGTAAATTTGCCTAAGGTTATTTTTAATCCATTTGTCTTGTTCTTTTTAGAGCCCAAATTGAAATCTATTGAGTCCTCAAAGCTTGAAGAGATAAAATCCTTAAACTTGGAATTATAATTGCTTCCAAGAGCGTCTAAAGACACTTGATACAATAGAGAAATGATGTCATAAGAAGCTTTGATTTTGTTTCCTCCTCCAACTTTTGATTTCCTAACCTGAAAAGTGCTCAAAATTTTAGATGAGATCAAGAAACAAGAGGATATAAGGGTTAGATGAATCATTAAGTATAAAAACCTTAAAACTTAGACCAAGTTATAATGTGATTTGACTTTAGATGTAAAATTGAAATTTTTTACTCCATTAAAGTTAAGAAAAACCTACACCATTGGATATCTTATGAAATTATACCCCATTTCAAAAAAAAAAGTTTTAAAAAAGACCTTCGTATGACCAAGATATTGTCATTTTAAAACTGACTATAAAAGCGCTAAAACAGATATCTATGCGCTAAAACAGTGCTCAGATGCACCAAAAGAATGCTCAGATGTGCCAAAAGAATGCTCAAATGCACCAAAAATTATTGCGTGTGCACCAAAAGAATGCTCATATGCACCGAAAGATGTTGTGTATGCGCCGAAATAGTGTGTAGAAGCGTCAAAATAGTGTGCAGAAGCGCTGAAATAGTGTGCAGAAGCGCCGAAATAGTGTGCAAAAGCGTCATAACAGGGATTAACGAACAAAACTATCAAAAACAACGAAATTTAAAAAAAAATGTGTTAGATTTGTAATTCAAGCCCTCCTTCTAGCACCAAAATGTGAACCAAGAGTCCAAACAAAGCAAACTCTTAATCTCTTGGGGGAGTTGGTGCCAATTTGATGTGGAAATTGGCCCTTTCCCAACTCCTAATGCAAGCTTTGGTGATTTGATGAAGATGTGATCCACTTTGTTGATGATTGAAGTGTGCTCCAAGATGAAAATTTGCATAACCTAGCTAAGATTGGATAAAGATGGATGAGAATTGCTATAGATTTGAGTATAATAACTTTGCTCAAATTGTGGATGCTAAAATGAAGAAAGAGACCTCTTATTTATAGAATGATAAGGTGGAGAAATGCCCAAAATGAAGCAATGTGGGACTAACATTCAACCAATGGCAAGGTGCCACTTGTCCAAATGTGAATGGATGGAGGATGTGCACATTTTGATGAATGTACCCATAAATGCAATTAGGTGACATTTGAAAATGGTGAAATGACATGTAAGAGGGAAAAGAAATGCCTTAAACGCCACTTGGCTCAAGGAAAAAGGACTTGTTAGGTGAAGTAAATGCCTTGTTGGAAGGACAAAGTCCACTTGGATTTGAATTCAAATTTGAGAGAATATTCCTCCATTATGCCATGTTGAGAGAAAATAGAGATTTAATAAATATGAATTAAATCTATTTTCATGTACAAGTGGCAAAAGCTAGAGGATGGGACATGAATTAGGATTAAATTAATCAAGGGTCAATTAATTTAATAAGAGATTAGATGATGTGACAAATTTGACTTAGATTTGTGGGTTTATTTAAATCAAATATGAGAGGAATGTGATTTTAGACTTAGTTAAATAAATATTTTGATTTATTTAACAAAAGAGGATGATTGGTTAGTTTAAATTAAACAAGGTTTAATTTATTTAATTTAATAGATAGATTTTAGAGATTTAATCAAATAAAGTGAATTATTTAATTAAATATGGATACAGGGTTAATTAGATCAGATGGGTTGATTTAATTAATGAGAGAAAGACTTAATTAGATAAAATGATTTATTTAATTAAGAGAGAAAAGTTGATGAATTTAATCAAATAAGTGTATTTATTTAAATGGTTAGACTAAGGAATTATTTTGGATGAAATGGTGTTAATAATCGGAATCAAGTGTGTCAGTATATTTTCCATGTCTACAATTATTTATTTTAACTCAAGGGGATCCCATAGTTTACTACTTTTCAATCCCTTTGCAATAGGTAAACCAAGGTATATATTGGGTAGTTGACCTTTCTTTAAATTAAGAGCTTAGATTATTTCTTGTTCCTTCCAAGGATTTGTGAAAAATAAATATATCTCATATTTAGCTTCACTAACCTCTTGTCCAAGGTAGCAGTATATAGATCCAAAGTTTCTTTTAGTTGCATTACCTCCCTTCTTCTTTCTACTCCAAACAAAATGATATCATCCATAAATTATTGATGCATGATGACCAACATATTGTTGGTAATTTGTATGCCCTCCAAACTACATCTTTATTACTACTGGATTAGTTTTTCCCCACCATTACTCAATCATCTTAAAAAAATTGGTATTTCATCCATATATTTTCAAACTTAAAGGGACATCTCATTAGTTTCTTGTCCCCTAAAATATCTAGTTAAATCAGGAAGTGATTTGACCCAAATTGAGGGGTTATGTTGTCATCCAAAGAGAAGGGAAAAAATCCCCAGTCTCCCTTGAATAGAAACCTATCCAATTTCTCTATAATATTACTGAATCCTAACCTCCTATTTGTCCATGTATGGTTTCCATTTGACATCTAAATTTCCAAAAAATGGTTATTCCCCATTGCGGAGAAGGAAATTCAACACCCAAAAATGACGTGATCTCGAAGGATGAATGCTCCTTGGATACCTTAGGGATCAAAGCTTAGGTGATGAGATGGGAAGATAAAGGAATTTTTTTATATTTTATGATTCATGTGGAATAAAAATAAGAGAGTTTTAGGATCCAAAAGAGTAGGTTGCAAAGGTTCTCTAGAAAAACCAGCAAGCTCTCGACCAAGGATGATTGCGTGGTGTATGGATGTCCCCATGACGTGTTATAGTCTCGTACATATCAAAAACTGAGTTTATCACAAAAAAGTGCAAAGAACCAACTAATTATTTGATCATTAAAATTTTGAGAAAATTCATTTAAAATATCAAAATGATAAAAATTGACAGAATTAAAAAATAGACATAAAGATAAACGGAAAGGAAATGAAAACAATGAAATGAAGAAAGGATACACCCACAAGAGGTCCTCAAATGAAGCCTCCCGCAATGCTACAACTTCAAAACCTGCACACACAAAAACAAGAAAAAGGTTGGGGTTGTTTTAGGGGCTTGCCTTAGTCAAACTCCTATGTAGGTGCTCCTACCTCCATGGATAGCTAGATAAATAGAGATAGATAAAAATATAATAGACGAGATAAAGAAAATGTATGTGTTAAAATAATATGCTATCAAAATAGATGATAATGCAATGAGAAAGCTATAATTAACCTCCTTTAGCAAATATGAAATGTTGAAAGGAAGAGCATGCAACCTCCAAGATGTGCCAAGATTTCCAAGATGTTGGTGTAGAGAGCCAAAGTGCAAGAGAGATTGAAAGAATGGAGAGAATGAGAATAAAAGAATGAGAGAATATTGAGATCTAGATTGAATGAGAGTGAATTCTATGCCAAAATGAGAGTTTGGGAGGAGTATAGGCATGCAAGGAGCCATTTTGGCATGCTTGTAAGTTGTAGAGGCGTTACACTTTGCAGGTAGGCAAGAAGTGTAATGTCCAAATGACTATGTAATTGAAAATCTTTTTTAGGACATTCTCATGACACCCAGACATTTGCATGACATGCGATCATCCGCAACAAAAAATCACTTTAATGGTCGAGAATGGATGATTTAAGGACAAAATTAAGGTTAGGTGAAGGTGATATTGCATTATCAAATTTAATTAATCTAAAGGGGAGGTTTATGGAATACAATTTTTGGCATTACATTTTTCCCCCACTTTAGCGAGCATATGTATTCTAACAAATGTGAGCTAAAGTAGAGAAAGAGGTTGAATAGAATATACCCAAGATGAAGAGGATGCAGGTCTTCAATCTAGTGTATGCAATTGAAAAGATGAGTCAAGACACAAAAAGGACATGGTTCTTCTATCCTACAAAGTTGATTGTAATATCACCATAAACATGTTAGCTGCAAACAAACACATTAGGAAAAAAGAAAAAAATAGACATGATTAAAAAATCTAATAAAATAAAAGACAACACAAATAGGTATGGCTACCAAGCTATGTTATGTTAGAGACCATACAACAAGCAAATAAGCTTGTGGCTACTGCAAATTATGTTACAAGACAGTCATAGAAAAGACAAGTCTAGTCAGGTTGCCCCCAAGCTAGACCACGAGATCAAGATAAAAGACAAGTCTAGTTAGGTTTCCCCCAAGCTAGATGATGAGATCATAAGACATCAAGATTCATATTTTAAAAAAATAGAAATAATCCAAATATGATAGCCCCCCCTTAGAATGATATGTGCTACACAGAGAAGCACACGTCATTCTAAGGGGAAAAAAGATAAAGTGAGATTTTGTGTCATGACATACATAGCAAGATGTATCTATGGGATGTTATTGAATGAGGGATAACACATAAAATCCACCACATCAAGAAAAATTAGAGATTGGAACACACAATGGGATCTAATTATTCAGGGTCAGAACTAATCATAAATGTATATAGATATATAGAATATAAGTTTTATGAACTGTCATCACCCCCGAAATAGATTGGAACGAGAAGAGGGGCACATGAAGTCAAATAAAAATTTGGGTCAACATGGAAGAGGTCTAAATGCCCCAACACTTTGCATCCCGACATGAAAAGAAAATTTTATGACAAATAGAAGAATGATGAAACACAGAAGAAGTTTTATGACATATTTTATCTCCTGTATCCAAGTACCTACAAGGGTAACAAAGGTCCTCTAGGTGAGAGCACAAACATAAATAGACAGGTATGGGGCAAACACAAACAAACATATAAATCTAATCTAAAGATAAGAAGAGGTATCACTCTAGTCCAAAACCTCCAACAAGCCATCTTGCTCCCAATCTAGATCATTATAAGGGGAGGGAAGATGAGATTGGAAAGGGAGGATAGCAAGGGTAGTATTGACCAACTCACCTGCAACAAGAGCTAAGGAGGCTACCTCAAGTCCCCATCGACAAGCTCATGCGAGGTTAACGTCATCGATCTAGCAAAGATAGATGACAAAGTCAGAATGTCCTCCAACGAGTCAAACATACACTTCTCTGAAGTGAAGTACAATGACTAAATGAGAGGAGGATGAGAAACCAGAGTCATTGGTGACCTCTCGAAGAGGGACAATGATAAAATCTAGGGAAGGAGGTGACTTATCTATCACAAAGATAGTACAAGCCAAAGTAGATCAAGATGAAGAAGACAAAGAAGAATTTTTGTGATCATCATTTGGGACGAGGTCATGCTCTAAATTATGCTTGAGAGGAGGATGTGGAGTCCTCATGTTAAAATCAGAAGGAGAGGTAGGGGTGGGAGGAGCCACAATAGACAATACTTTTGTGTGAGGCATATCTAGAGGCTCAAAAAAGGAGGAATATTAGGCAAAGAGGTGATTAGGGGAGGCTCTAAAGAAGGAGCGATGAACACTTGTACTTGCTTAGGGAAAGGTTTGTCGAGTTCCATCAAAGAAGCTGAAAGCAAGACTAAAGTGATAGGAATGGAAGTAGGAACAAGGGGAAAAAAAGAGATAGAATCAGAAATAGGAACATAGGTAGAAGTAGAGATAGAAGGCTCCCCCTTGGTCTTGTACAAGGCCTCATGCTCCTAAGCCAATACTCGTTGGTGACGCTTACACTCATGCACAATTCAGTTTCAATGACTATGACTACCAAGGATAGCAATGGCCTAGGAGACTTTGGGGGATTTTTTTCCACTAGAGGAATAGTCTCCACAACCATTGTTGGCGAAAGAGTAACTTCCTAAGATGGAATAGGAGGAGGCACGAAAATAGGGACTTGGGTCTTAACCATAGGATCCTTTCCTTTTTCTGCTTTAGGGGTAGGTGGAGGAATGAGAGGAGGCCTTGGGGGCTAAAATGGAGTAACAACATGAGAAGAACCAACTCTGATCATGTGCTTTTCATTACCATACAAGGTAGGGTGAGGGATCGTAGACAAAATAACGAGTTGAAATACTTGAGGTCTATATTTATTCAACATGAATGACTTTCCTTTTCCTATTCTAGGCATAGTAGAAGGAATAGAGGACACCACTAGAGGTTGTGAAATCCCAAAAGAAGAAGAAGGTCCATATGCAAGAGCATGCTTGTTTGCAACCTTCGAGGAAGAAGGCTTAGAGGACAAAACACATTGCTTTACACACATAGAAGCCTTCATGGAAATGGCATGAGAAGAAGGAAATAAGGTAGCATTGGGGGCCACAACTCCTATATTGTACCTAAAGTAGGCTCTATAGAACAAATATCCATGGGGCGGTAGACGTCTAATAGGAGCAGACCAAAAATGATCTATAGAGAAGCCCCCATGTGACATGAGTGGTTTATATCCAATATCCTGAAGAGTATGTGTTGTTTCATCATGAGGGAATTTTAAACATTGGTGGAACACTGAAGTGACTACATTGATGGAGAATAGCCATGGAATTCCTAGTCTTACTCTGAACAGGTCAAATTTAGGGATCATGATAAATGGAACATCAACAAATGTAGGCCCAACAAAGACCAACAGAGAGATGGAACCAATGAGCGATACAAAGAGGCCATCGTGAGTACAGAGTGTGGTCTTCAACTTCTCACATTTATCCTTGTGTAAATTATTATTGAAAAGAGTCTCCTTTATAATAATATTGACCCAACTAGTAGTGTCAACCATAATACTGGTCACGATGTTACTATTGACCTAAGCAGGGATGTAGAGAGGAGAAGATTCCCTATTAAGGGGAAAGTCATGTGGGGTAAAGGTTATGCCAAGAATATTTTCTACACGACTTAGAGGAGAGATAGGAGTGAATGAGACCATGTTCACATACTCAGAAGGGATAGGATTAGAAGATGAAGAAGCAAATTTTATCTGATTAGTAGAATGAGAAGGAAAGGGATCTATGTAGATTTGTAGTTGGTTGTTGTGCTTGGATACAATTTTTTTTGGGTTTTTCTACCATCGATCTAGATGGAACTTCTATCTATGTGGTCTTGGACTACATATCGAAGATGCACACAACGTTTAGTATCATGACTAAGAACTCAATGGTATTGACAAAACTTTTATGCATCGTACCAGTTGGGATATGGTTTATTGTTGGGTAGCAGTCCAATTTCTAAGAGAGTGATTAAACCATATTTTAATAGCTTTTGAAGAGCACTTACGTAGGATTTAGATAGTTTTGTAAAAACTTTGTTACATTTGTTTTGTTCTTATCAGAAGGAACAAAAAACATGTTTTCTAATGCCTTGTTCTTTTTGGACTCCCCAAAAATAGACATGGTTGTTTGAATTTCAAGATGAGAGGACGAGAAAGAACCCCTGTATTGTGTCACCATCTGTTGGTAGTCATGAAGTGTCATACATAGTTGTGTGAAGGAAGGACACTTCATAAAAAAACTTTCTCTCAACATCTGCTATATATTCTCAATGAACACATACTAGACATCGAAATCAGGTAGTGCATAAGAGATCTAAGAAAATAGAGATTAGAAGTGAACAATAAAATTAGTTTCTTTCTTATGATTCCCCTGATTACAATGGATGAGATCAATAAAAGTGATCTTCAACCCAATTTTTTCTTGTAACTATTGTAAGAATTGATCAACTAACTGATCGGAAGAGAAGATGAAATGGTCAAGAAGTGAGAAAAACCACTCCAACACAAGCATCATTGAGGGATTGCGAGAATAGCTTGGCTAGAAAAGCATCCTAATAGAGGAAGTCACTACACATGGTATTAAATGATGAGACATGGGTTTTTGGATCACCCCTGCCATTGTACTTATCAAAATTTGGAATTTCTACCCCTTGGGGAATCGGAACATTTACAATGGTGAGGGCTAAGGGACTACGACAATAATAGGGTTGCAACATGGATTGGGAAGCAGTGCTGGTTAGGTTGGCCAATTGTGATTGCATTTTTCCCATGTTTTGTAACAAAGCATTTAGGATGAGATCAAATGGTGGAGGTGGTGGAGGCTAATTGTTCATAGGAGCAGAGGTTTGGGATATGGATCTAGGAATAGGAACCTCAAACCCCAAAGGAACACGATTCACATTGACTCCATAATTATAATTAGTATTATCAACATAGGTGAAAGAAGGTAGAAAAGGATTTTTCTCCACCATGTGAATGAACACCTCGAGCATCAAGAGATTCAACTATGTACTAGTGATCTCCAATGGGGTGTCTTGAGGGTGGCTCAAGACTATCATATATGAGGGTGCATTAGTCTCTACTATGTTAGCTATTCCATGAGGCAACTCAAGACCTTTATGGTCTGAGATGAGTAGATTCCTCAGACCATAAATAATAGGAGCTTCTTAAGTGTACAAATTATCACATTTTAAGAAGTCTTCAAATCTTGAAGTCTTCCCTCTAGAGATTGGACCTGCTTGAAGGGGACCCTAATAGTGGTCTCATGATATATAAGAGAGGATTGAAATGGAGTACTTAGTTGAGAACTTGTTTGAACACTTATAGGCACATTAATAGAAGTAGAAGGGGGAGTATAGCTAGGTGATAGTCCCGTAGTGAACTATTCAAAATTAGGACCCTAGTGGGTGGGACTAAACTATCGTATTGAACCCATATCCAAGTGTTGAATGCTTCTTATAAATACATGCCTAAAATTTGTATACTAGGTTGTGAAACTCATAAAAGTGTCACAACACTTGGTCCAACAAACGTCCAAACAAGAGAGAAGAAATTTTCAATAAAAGAATAAGGTAAGGACAACTTCATGTTGAGTTCACCAAAATGTAGAGTTGGAAATTCGACACCCCAAAATGATGTGACCTTGAAGGGTGAACGTTTCTTAGCTACATCAAGGATCAAAGCTTAGGTGACGAGATGGGAAGATAAAGAATTTTGTTTATATTTTATGATTCGCGTGAAATAAAAATAAGAGTTTTAGGAACTAACAGATTAGGTTGCAGAGGTTCTCTAGACAAACTACCAAACTCTTAGCCAAGGATGACAATGCGACATGCAGACGTTCCCACAGTGCACTATAGTCTCGTACGGACTGAAAACTGAGTTTATCATAAAAAAAGTGCAAAGAACTAGCTAACTATTTCATCACTAAAATCTTAGGAAAATGCACTTAAAATAACATAATGATAAAAATGAGCAGAATAACAGAAATAGACATAAACTAAGCTAAATGAAAAGAAAATGACAAAAATCAAAAGAAGAAAGGAGACACTCACAAGAGGTCCTCGAATGAAGCCTCTCATAATGCTACAACTTCAAAACTTGCACACACATAAACATGAAAAAGGTTGGGGCTATTTTAGAGGTTTGCCTTAGTCAAACCCTCATGTAGGTATTCCCACCTCCACGGAGAGCCCGATAGATAGAGATGAATAAAAAGATAATAGACGAGATAAAGAAAATATACATGTTAAAACAATATGCTATCAAAATAGACGATAATGCAATGAGAAAGCTATGATTAGCCTCCTTTATAAAATGTGAAATACCAAAAGGAAGAGCATGCAACCTCCAAGACGTGCCAAGACTTTCAGGATGTTGATGTAGAGAGCCAGCTCGTGCAAGAGATCTTGAAATGATGGAGAGAATGAGAATGAAAGAATGAGGATTGAGAGATAGATTGAATGAGAGTGAATTCTATGCCAAAATGAGAGTTTTTGAGGAGTATAGGCACACAAGGAGTTGCACATTCAGTGTTCCTACAAGCTACAAAGGCATTACACTTCACAGGTAGGTGAGAAGTGTAACGTCTAAATGACTATGCAATACAAATCATTCTAGGACGTTCGTGCGGTGTGTGATTATCTATCATAATAATTCACTTTAATGACTGGGAATAGATGGGTTGAGGACACAATTAAGGTTAGGTGAAGGTGATATTGCATTATCAAATTTAATTAATCTAAAGGGGAGGTTTATGGAATACAAAATTGTATAGGGTGTAATTTTTGACATTACACCCATAAAATCCTCAAAGTTAATTTGCAACTTATACTTCCTTTGAACACCCCCTCTTTTATCATGACTATGTAATATTGCATTAAATTCCCCTCCCATTATGTGTGTCTTATTTGAAACTAATGCTAAAAGGTTTTCAATTTCTCTCTAGCTTTCTTTTTTTATGTAGGAGGTCGGGCCATAAACATTCACTATGATAAAATGTAAGTTTGAAGTTAGACTCCTTACCTTATATGCCAACCAATGCTCACTTGTCATATCCCTATCGAGGTATATAGTCTGTAGTCACCAAAGTGTGATCATACTACTTGAAGCACCCTCTGATTCCATTATCTCCAAATTCCAATATTTACACTTCCTTTTGAACAATTTGACTTCAATGTTGTTCATCTTTGATTCTTGAATCAATAAGATGTATGCCCTAGATGTTTCCATACAACACTTGAGTAGGCACTATTTTTAGGGGTGTTTAAGCCCCTAACATTCCAAGATAGGATTTTCCTACCTCCTTGAGAAGGGGGATCCCCTTCCCTGATCTTAACATCTGAGTGATCTTAGCTTTCCCCTCCACATCCCCATCCAAGTTCCTATTTTGGTCCTTTTGGTGTGGAGCATTCCTCCTCCAAACACCATTCACCTTCTTCCCATACCTCTTCTACCTCTAAATTAACACCCACCAAGTCATTATTATCATATTCCCCCAAATTTTCCTTTATCAATCCCATTCTTAGAGTCTCAAATAACCCAACTAGTTCACAACCTACTTCCAAAATGGTGTCTACCTCTTCCAATTCCTGTGTTAAAACCCCTTCCTCTATAGGATTTGTTAGGTCTTTTGTCCCATCCAATGTTCCTTTTCTCTTCGTTAGCTTCCACTTGCCCTTCCTTTGCATCCAATTGTCCTGATTGTGTTTGAATCAAATCCATTTTTTTATCACCCTTCATTCCCATGGAGAGAGGCCCCGAAGACAAATTCTTACCTACTTCTGCACTCTTCCTAAAAGCTTCTCCTACAAATATCCTTAATTCCTTGGATTTTTCTTTATCCAATTTTGAATGCCTTAACTTTTGAGGAATAATCCAATTCCACCTTATACTTCCATCATCATTCTTTTGTGATTATCTCAATTTCATCTCAGTGGATGCCTTTAGGGTTCATTTCCAGGAAAATCCTCGCGTATGAACCTAGTTCCCCTTGGTGAAGGTTTTCATCCACACATATGAATGTTCCTAATTCATTCTCAATCAACTCTAGTACCTCTTTGCTCTAGTATTCAAAGGGAAGATTGTATAATTTCACCTAGGTTGATGCTTTCTCCATTACATGCATTAGTGGGTCAAAATTGGGTTCCCATTATTTAAGATGAAACCCAACCCCGTCTAACATTAGCAATCCCTCATCCATTATGGATTTTTCAATCCCTTTGTTGAGTATTCCAACATGAGGAAATTGTTGGGGAGAGATTTGATTCTCACTTCTTCTGCCCATCTATTCGCCCACCATTTCATGATCTTCCCTCTTTCTAATCCTCGATTGCACCATTTTGTGAAGAAAGTGCATTCCTTCAAGTGGTTCATATTTTATTGAAGCATTTTTTCTAGAATCGCCATGGCCTTGTTGTTGGGATTTTTTTTCTTTTTGTTGTTTACCGCTCCTTGAGGTCTAGTTCCATCCCACCAAGCTCGACTTCTCCACCACCCATAGGTCTTTCTTGATCCTAGACTTTTACTATAACAATGATTATGCATCCCTCTTTCTCTTTGATCTAACTAAATTATGTTTTTTGTAGTCACAAAGGAAGGGATCTACCCTCCAAAACCCTTAGATGCTTTCCCTCCACCATACTTTTGAAGGTCCTTCCAAGTTTCTTATGCTCAATTTCTTTGCTCTAGTGCCCTATTCCCTAATGTCGATTCTCTATAATGTGATATGTTTTTGGACTTGTCTTTATGTTGCTAGTACCAACCATACCCAAGACTTGGAGCATCAGGCCCATTCCATCATATGTATTGTTGCTAATCTCTTATGAATCCCCTACCCCCTCCATCAGCTGCTCTCTTCATTTCTCCAACTGTTATTTCTCCCCCTTTGGTTATTTGTCACTTGCACTTTGTTTCTTTGCTCCCCCTTCCCCTTTGCCACTCTTTAGGATCCTTACCTTGGTGAGAAGTGTTGTCTCCATTTTCTTTGTAAAAGCCTCCTCTTCATAATTCATCCACCTTCCTTGGGATACCTGGCCATTGTTGGCGATCCTTCGCCAAGCACTATCTTGCATCTTGCATCAACATATCTGCATCGGTCGCATCTACCAACACTCCAATTCTTCACTCCATTTTCTCTTCAAGATTTTTTTTTCAAATCCACATTTATAATAATATTTATTGTTATATTGATATTTATTATTGTTGTTGTTAGGGTTAGGGTTATATATGCATATGTACACACACACATATATATATATATATATATATGTATATATGATTTATTTTCCATATATTTGTTATCATTGTTATTAATATATAGTACATAATGATAATATTTGGATAATAATATTAATCTAGATAAACCTAACCCCAAATAAAGTGAAGAATAAACTTTACTGAATACGACCCCTAATTGAACCATAATTTGAACCCTTAATCTAACACAATCATTAATAATAATATAATACTAAGTATAATAATTTAATATTAAATTTTATACATAATAAAAATATTATTGAGAATTTAATTCATGTCTTATTAAATTATGACTTTTTTTATGTTTTTTAAAGATTAATATTATAATTTAATATTATTTAATATATATTATGTATCTTAATATATTAATATTATTAATTATATATTAATAATTATAATAATTTTTTTTTTCAATAATGTTTCTGGATTAGATTGTGTCAATAATATTTCTCTTGGTAACGAAGTTTCTAGTGTTCAAGCTAAAACTACCCTTGGAGCCTGAACAGTTTGGTGACCACTTGAAGAAGGTTGGGTGAAAATGAATTTTGAAAGAGCCTTAAGAGGAAACCTGGGTCCACCTAGAGTTGGTTGCATCCTTAGAAATAATAAAGGAGATAAGGGAAATAAAAATATCACTACTACCCAAGGCAAACAATGCTGCAAAAATGAACACACTTTGGTATGTTTTGAAGGACAAAGATAAAAAGGGCATCAAAAAGCTTGCAATTGAGGGTAATTCCCTCATCATAGTCAATACTATCATAAAACTAAAGATGATAAATTGGAAATTGAATAACATGTTAGAGGATTGTTTGCACCTACTTGACAGGTTTGAGGAGTTTAAAATCTCCCATAGCTTTAGGGAAGGAAACAAAGAAGTCGTAAATTTGACAAATGAGGTAATTGATGCACCTCACATGAGTGATAACAACATCTACACTCGTGAATAATTAAAGCAAATAAATACCAGTTGGATTGACACGGGCTCAAGAAACACTTAATACAACAAAAAATGGGAGGTAAGTATGACTTGCATACCAAACAAAGAGTGAGTATATGTTGGCAATATGTGTTGTCCTTGTTGATGTCAACTTGATGACGGTGTCATATTTGCATGGTAATGGATTGATGGTGTGAGTCCAACATTTGAGAGAGATGGTTTGACATGGATGAAGACTTGGGTTCAACCAATGTTTAAGGCAAGTCAGTCCAAAAGACCTAACAGATGTATTTGTAGCAGTATAGCAGTCTAGAAGGAAGATATGTATATGATTAAGCTTGTAACACTTTGTTTCATGATTTTTAAATTCACATTGAATTATTTCTACATGTTTAAGGAGTTATAGAATGATAATTGAGTTTGCGTTCATACTTGTGCAATTGGGAAAAGTTGTTTAAGATATAGACTGCATATTTTCCTGAGATAGTGGCTTGATATTTTGGTCCACACTCTACCACATTGCATGATTTGGTTGTGTGGTTCTGAAGTTATGTTTGGAAGTTAGCAAAGAGGTTATTCCTATAATTTCATGTCATAAACATTTCTACAACAAGAGTTAGATGTAATAGTTCTTCGGATTGCAAAATAACAAAGTTATGTGTCTTAGATGTTCTCCAGATTGCTCTTAATTTATTTGGAGTAATATATATGGTTGTGTGGACTTGGTGACATGTTTATAGAGGTGTATGGATTCATCCAAATGTGTTTCATATGTTTTGGTGAACTGCAGTGCAATATCCTAAGTGTTGATGTGTCATAGTCAATTCAGGATACTCTATTCTTGTATGTTCAGTAGGTTTCTTCATTTGTGCTAGCATATGATGATCTGATACTTTAGGAGAAGGTTGTAAGGATGTTATTGATAACCTAAATTTTTCACATCTTGGTCTACATGATGTTTCTAGTCTCTTCCCAGTGGTGTAAAGATGAACAATTGGCAATTTTGGTGGTGTTGATGTTGTTTGGGCTGACAGTCTGGTTTCCTTCATTTACGATTGATCCTGATTAATTATTTTTATTTAGAGAATGTACTGTGATGTTTTTGGGCTCAATTATGCCTTGAATTGATCCACAATTCTTTTTGCTTCATGGTGCATATGTGTGAAGCCAACCTATGTGGTATCACTCGTTTCATTTTATGGGTCTTTTTGGAGCTGACCTATTTGGTGTTTTAAGTTTTTGCAAAGGGTGTTTATAGAAGAATATAATCATTTGTGAATCTATGTGAGATGGATTTTGTAGTATGTTGAATATGAAATATGCAAAGTCAGTATGATAGAGTAATTATGTGAAAAAGGGACTACAACATTAGCATATGTTATACGCTTCTTTTATAAAAGTTCATGTTCATATTTTCATTGTAATTTTTATGTATCTTGCTATCAGGCAGTGAGCCTCTTTAGTAGGTCCTTGTATCTTGCCCTAAGGTTGTGCACCTTAGCTTGCAGTTCCATAGGTAATGAGCCTTAAACAATATTATAATTTTTGTAAGCAGTGAGCTTCATATATTTTGTGAGTTAACTCTCACCATGGTTTTTCCCCCATTGAGTTTTCCTCGTAAAAATCTTGGTGTCCTTGTGTGGTGCATGTTTTCATTTTGTTCTTCTTTCAGTTAATGTGATTTGATGTTTAATCTACATATGGATTTATTTAAGTTTTAGTATATGTTGATTCACTCCCCTCTCAAAATTTTAGTGTGTTCAACAATATAGTGGTAAGGATCTAGTAATGAGATGGTAGTTCAAAGTATAACAATGACAATACATGAGAAGGATTAAAGCCAAGCAGATATGAGATCCAAATGAAATTACTCTCCTGCACGGAGTGTGGGAATGGCCCAGTGATGCAGGAGCATCCGGGTTCATAGACAATCAACATCAACAAAAAAAAATAGTTTCAAAGTTTGGTAATATTTCATGGAATTCTTTCTTGTAGGTAGAAATTCTTCTTGTCAATCTACATCATGAAAATGGTAGAGACGTAAAGTTATTATAACTTTTCTGACATGGTTTATGAGATCAATTTTGCGAGAATATTCATTCATGAGATATTTTTGATTTTATTCAACTAGCTCAACTAGCTAACATTTCAAATTCCATGTGCACCCTTTACTCGTGAAGGCGTGGAAATCAATATAAGTTCCTTTATTTGTAACTTACGATTTTAATCGACTATTTTCAAGAATGTCGAAAGAATGTGTTTATTGGGAATTATTTTGGGTCGATTTAATTTCCAGACGAGATGCAACGTTTCCTCTTCCCTCTTTTAGGTAATCTTATTTTAAGAAAGTCTGGCACATGAGAAAGGGAGAAAAAATGAGGGACGCGACATAAGTAAAGTATAGCTCTCACAACCAAAGGGAGCAGCATGAAAGCTAGTACCTCCTCCATATTAGCATAGGCCAAAGAAGATTAGTGGAAAAACCCATAACAAAAAGATATAATAGTTAAGCTAGAAGAAGAGTGCAAAGGAGAAATGAAGGGAAACGACGTTATGAGGGAGATTAGATTGGGAGTGAATTGACCACATAGAAAGGCCATGTGACTTGTAGGAGTGCACCATTGAATCTACATATTCAATGCCAAGTTAGACCGACAGAAATGGGAAAGAAGGAGATGGTATGCCAAGAGTTTAATCCAAGCATGA